>CM057158.1:15290957-15413957 GCA_029962745.1 Echinometra lucunter | reverse complement strand
ATGTGACTGCATCTCCTATATGTTTCCACGTATATACTTTGTGGCACAAACTTTCTTGAATTAAGTGAAACATGAAAAAAACCTATTTTTTGCCCCCTAGTCCAACAAAAAATTGTGTGTTTGCTGCATGATCAGCTATGCCCGGGCAGGGATGCAATACCACCTCAACATGTCTACAGGCCTACGATTTTTTTCAAATTTTAGTTCGCATAACTTCCCCCCCCCCCCCCCCCAAAAAAAAAAAAAAAAAAAAAAAAAAAAAAAAAAAAAAATTGGCAAAGCCACAGAGCCCTTAAATCCGTACTAACATCTCATGGCCACCTGCTGCCTCCACATGGAGGTCTCACAAAAGGATACATGCTCAGTAGACCAATCACAGGCCAAATGCAAACTAGGCAGTCATAAAAATCCGCTGTTCTCCTTTTTCTGGGACACAGTTTACAGGCAAAAATAGATAAATACTGGTAATATACTACATGATACACATAACTGCAAAAATGAAGCATACAAAGGCAGAAAGGTTTCATAATTTTTACTTGCTCACTAAGTTTTGAAATATGTTCATTATCCCAGCAAAGAACACACCCCCAGCTAAATTGTACTTTACTAGAAGCATTTACACAAAGTATTACATTTTTAAAACTCATGACTCATGAGTTGGGATGTTACACTTCAATTAAGATCCCTATGCTCAGATAAATGGCTTCACATCTTCAGCATCAAGTATGAGAGCAATTTTAACAGTTCTTAAATAATATTAATAATAATATAAGATATTCATAATACACCAATTCCACGTGACTAATGTGCTCAAGGTACAGTGGAGAAGAAAAACTTACACTAAAGCAAAAGCACACGAAATGGGGGGGGGGGGGAAGAAAAGACGAACAACAACAGTGTGAGAGTAAATCCACTGGAAAGCAATTTTGAACAAATGGGTATTGAGAGCATTTTTAAAACAACCCACACTGAAATATAACAAATTTCTTGTGTGGCAACTGATTCCATAAATAGCTCCAGCGTGTGCAAATGACCAATCCCCCCATGATTTCTTAGTTTTTGGAACAACAAGCAATTTAGAAAGTAGATCCTTGATTTCATAGGAAAAGGTGGGGCCAAAATACATCAGAATCAATTGGTGACTGGTATAAGATTTATATGATTCAATTTAAATGTTACTTGTCAACAAATTTAAGTTATTTTCATTCAAAATGATTCATAATATTCTTGGTGTCAATAAGTATTTTTGAAGACTGTACATCCCACTGATTTATGTATACTTTTTGTTCAGCAGATACTGAAACTAATGGTCACTGATTTTGGGAATGCCCCTTTATACCCTCAAAAGTGAAATTAATTGAAACTTTTAAAATAATTTTATCCTAGGCATTTAAGGTGGAATTTATCCCTCATAGTAATAAATATTCATCAAAGTTTTTGCATATTCACTAATTGTAATTTGAGCCAAGACTACTGCAAACACTTCGCGCTGAGCGACTCCAAAACATATTCGCGGGTTCTTGAATTCGCGCTGCAGAATTGTTCACTTGCAAAATTAAAGCGCAACTGCAAGATTTGATTTCATATTTCAATGCATGACGAGTATTTTTCTTCCCTAGCTATAACTTTAGCTCTAAAATGGTCACTCTAGGCACACAACTGTACACAGCAGTGCCGCTCCATTTATTGCTTCACACACACGAAGGGTCCATTCAGATGCATACCACAGACACAACTACTAGCACTGTACACTCACACTCTCTAAAAATCAGCTGTCTAGAGCATGTGTTCAAAACATTTAAGCTTAAAAAAATTCTAGAATTCGCGCCCCCCCCGAAAATAGCGTGAAATCCGCGAAAAATAATGTACCGCAAATATTTCTGCTTTTACAGTACACAATAACTCTTGACTTGGTTGTGCAGTCCTTTAAGTGCACACTCCTCAGTGCTATACAATGCTGTGTACACTCATGTGTTACACTCTCATTGCCTGACATGTAATTTGCTGTGTGTATTCATGTATTGCACTCTTTATTGCCTGACATATAATTTGTGCATACGTGAGATAGGCAAGCAAGATGATGGCTGCTGTTTATAAGTAATTGTTTGTGTAGAAAATCTCTTCAGTTCTTTGCATCCTCAGATGTTATTGAGTTGGAGGACCAGATTAAAGAGGAAAAGAGATTTAGTAATTCTTGTGAACTTATAAATTTGTGAGATGATATTAAGAAACATCGTTTATTTGATGTCTAAGAAGTCTTTCACAGATAATGATGAGTTTCTAGAAAATGTTTGTGTGTCATACATTTCCATACGGAGTGCCTCAAGGGTCACGCCTCGGCCCCCTTCTTTTTACTCTTTATACAAGTAACTTGATTAATATCATTCAAAGGCGCTTCCCTAATGTCGCTTGTCATTGCTATGCTGACGATACACAGTTATGCATTTCTTTCAGCCCTGATAAGGAAAACCATAATGACAATATTTCACACTTAGAATCATGTGTAAGTTATATTCGTTCTTGGATGTCCCAACATAAGCTAATGCTTAATGATGGAAAAAAAGAGTTTCTCATAGTCAGGACAGGCAGGCAAGTAGCAAAACTGAGTGTTAGCAACATAACAGTTGGAGACTCAGAAGTAAAACCATCAAACTTTGTGAAAAATCTGGGTGTATGGCTTGATTCTCGTTTAAACATGGAGAAACACATATCCAACATTAGTAGATCATCTTTTTATATGTTATACAACTTACGCCATATTCGTAGATACTTGGACCAGAAAAGCGCAGAAACCCTTATCCATGCATTTGTT
The DNA here is from genome assembly GCA_029962745.1 of Echinometra lucunter. Taxonomy (NCBI): domain Eukaryota; kingdom Metazoa; phylum Echinodermata; class Echinoidea; order Camarodonta; family Echinometridae; genus Echinometra; species Echinometra lucunter. The sequence goes on along the minus strand of CM057158.1, from coordinate 15,411,145 downwards.
AGCAGTAGGCTTGATTATTGTAATGGATTACTGTTTGGTTTACCAGACTCACAAATCAACAAGCTGCAACATGTTCAGAATGCATGTGCAAGACTCGTATCCAGTTCCTCAAAGTTTTTCCATATTACACCTGTTCTGATTCAATTACACTGGTTGCCAATAAGGCAGAGAATTACATTTAAGATACTTTGCTCATTTACAAAGCACTGAATGGTCAAGCTCCTAACTACTTGTCTGAATTGATATCATTTAGGTCACATTCATATGCACATAACTTACAAAGTAAACAGGATAAGCTGCTTCTAAAGCTACCTCACTCTAGAACAAAAGTAACTCTTGGGGATCGTGCTTTCAGTTGCGCTGCCCCAAAGCTTTGGAACAAATTACCACTGGAAATACGAAATGCATCAACTGTTACCATCTTCAAACATTTATTGAAGACCCATCTTTTTTTCAGAAGTTTTTGGTTAATTGTATTATAGGCATAATTGTTTGATTTGTTTGAGCAGTAGCATTGTTGGGAGCTCTGTTACACTACAGCGCAGTAGAGTATATTTACATAGTGGCTGTGCTATATAAATGGTCTAATTATTATTATTATTTCAATACAACAATTTGTGTACACTATATGTACTAGTAGTAGCTGCTCCACAGTGCATTCAGGTTTATTTACATGTACATTTATTGCAAATGCAAGTGAGATGATGCGATAAGTTCACTTTATTGATCTGTTTGGGATGTTGAATTGTTAGATTGCTTACGAAGAGAATTGTGTTGATAATTGTACGTCATCATTGTGCCCGTTTGATAAAGGCATTCCTTATGGTAAGGTAGAATCAAAGACAGTGGATTACAAGATAAATTACTCTTGCCTACTTCTGTAGTACATTTTGGCAAGGGTAAATTGCTGTGTTAAAAATGGATCGGAAAATTGCATCCGCCATTGATATAACATGTGAAAAGATGTCTAATCTATGCTTGATATTTCACATCTAAAACTTTGTTTTTAAAGTCTGATTTTTGTACGAACAGAAGAATGGATATTTAAAAGAACATTTTATAAAACTTTATTTTCAATAAATGGCACTACAAATATTCAGGATCATGCCTGCTTTTTGACAGAGTCACCTGCCATAGGGATAACACATAAAAAACAGGAATGTTAAGATTGATTATAGTTCCCCCTTTTACTGGTTTGAATTTATATCAAATATGATTTGTATGTAATTTGAGACTTTGGAAAAGATTATTAAAGGCTCAAAAAATTTCAAAGACTCTCCATAAATTTCGGGAACTATGCATGCTTTTGTCCTAAGAGCTGCCATAGGCTAACACGCAAAACCAGATATTTTTAAAATAATTTTAATCCCCCTAACGTTTATTTGAATTTATGGAAGAGGCAATTTACATATAATTTCAAACTCTGAAAATATATAATTAAGCCTCCATGAGTCAAATAGACCCCCCACAAATCCCTGGGAATATGCATATTTTTTGCTCTAAAAAATCTTGCCTGCCATAGGTTTACACGCGAAAACAAGCAGTTTTTAAATAATTATAGTTTCCCTATAACTACTACGAACTTATTTCATATGTGATTTGTATGTAATTTGAGACTTTGGAAAAGATTATTAAAGGCTCAAAAGAATTCAAAGACTCCCCATAAATTTCAGGTACTATGCATGCTTTTGACCCTCTAGCTGCCATAGGTTAATGCACAAAAACAGGGAATTTGAAATTAAGTTAATTCCCATAGGATTTATCTAAATATATGGAAAAGGTGATTCACATAAAATTTCAAACTCTGAAAATATATAATTGTACCTCGATGAGTCCAATAGAATCCCCATAAATCCCTGGGAATATGTAATTTTTGTAATGTTTGTAATACTACACGTGAAACTGTTTGTTGTTATCGATATGGGGCTGTACCCCGTACCATGTATTACAATGCGTATGCATGCTTTATTTCAGTACTGAGGGTTCTTCGTAAATATATATTCTTTGCTAGAATTTACTGCTGAACATGCCCAAGAATTGCTCACTTACTGCATTATACGGTTTATTTCGAAAGGAAGGTACTAATAAGAAATTATGTTGTGATTTGAAATGTGTATATAGAACTTTGGCTCATTAATTAATTTGGGCATTTTGGGTGTTGTATCGAAATGACTTGTAATTTAATTTGTCTTTATCAAACATTCATTAATAGCAAAGTTTAAGGATCCAATTTGTTTCTGAGAATGTCTACTCTATTTACATGTGCATAAGCATATAATTTGTAATTTAAAGCATTTGAGAAGTGAAGAGTTTATACTGTGCCTTCTTAGTATTGATTGAATGAGTAAATAGCTAGGCATTTGATTTCACAGCATGATCACATCATGTGTTCCTGGGAATGTTTGTATAGGCAGTGCTGTTTATTATTCATATACTAATCACACTTTGTCATGTTCTTGTTTGTTTACAGTTTTCACAGAATGATTTTAAAGGAGAATGCAACCCAGGCATTAATGTGCTCTTAGTGAATAAAGATGACTAAGAAGAGTAAATGGTGAAAGTTTGAGCAAAATTGGACAATCTGTTCAAAAGTTATGAATTTTGAAAGTTTCAGTAAATCCCTATTATGGGGATCCTTGAATTGGCAACTTTGCCAGCATCTGTGATGTCATCGTGGACAACTCTCAATTCATTTTGTACAGAAGTTTTCACAAAAATTGATTCATATGAAATTTAAAGTCAGGAATCAACACAATTCTTCTCAAAATGCTTGCAGAATTGATATCGACATGTCATACTCAAACCTTAAATCAAAAGAATTTTTCTTTTTCTTAAAAATAAAGAAAATGTTAAATTCTGTGTATAAAATGAATGGAGAGTTGTCCATTATGACATCACAGATGCTGGCAAAGTTGCCAATTCAAGGATCCCCATAATAGGGATTTACTTTAACTTTCAAAATTCATAACTTTTTGACACATTTCTGATTTCCTTAAAACTTTCACTGTTTACTCTTCTTGTTCTTCTTCAATCACTGGAAGCACACTGATGCCTGGGTTGCATGAATGGAATGGAATGATTTGGAATGAAGAATGATGAATGAAGAAAGAATGAAAGAATAAAGTAATGCAAGATTCCCGTAAAGACCTTTGTCTCGATTAACTGCTTTTGTGTACCACAATTACAACTACACTCATATAATTTTGTTTTTGGTATACTAAACACAACATATTTTCAGTTGGACGGTTGAAGGTTTTTTTTATATCATTTCCATCTTAAAAACAAAATCAAAACACCAGCGTGAAATTGAAGAAAAAATCTATATGCTCCTTTCATTTCTTGATACTATTAGATAGATGCACGTTTTTGTTGTTTTTCATTGTACCTTGTTTGCCAAGCATTTTATGTATTCATCACTTTGTACATTTGTTTATAATATTTATGCACTGAGAAAACTTGAATCAAAACTTTATTTGAAAAAAGTATACCTAATATCTCAAACCTCCCAGAGTCCAATCTCTTTTCTAAAAAGGTGGATTAGATGGCAAAGGAAAACACCGATTAGATGGCAAAGGAAAGAAAAGGGTAGTCAGCCCTCTTCTGTAGGCCTAAACCCATGAAAAGTCTGATCTGCAGTTTGGAGCTACATGTATATAGTGCCTGAGATTAGGTATTTGTATGTTTTGTTTCAATCAACCTTAGAGAGACATGTGTAAAGTATCATTTTACAACCTTTAAATCCAAGCATGGCCATACGCAGCGGGGGGGGGGGGGCAGTTGCCCCCTAAGAAATTTTGCAAACTTGCATTTTTTTACTGAAAATTTTCACAAAAATCACCAAATCCTCCAATTACATTTTAAAAAATGCAAAAGCGCCCCCATGATAAGCTCGCTCACTTCACTCCCTCGCTTTCATGTTTCTATGAAAAATTTTACGCATCTTGCCCCCCAGGAAAAAATTTCTACGTATGGCCCTGAATCCAAGTACTAGCATGAATTACAAATAACACCAAAGCTTTATTAATTAATAATCCCATGAAACAAGGTTACTTCATTCTTGCACAATTAATCAATCATCAATCAACCAATGAACACCTCTTTATTCATTGGAAAAGAATACAGCATTTAAAGTCAGTACAAGAATCTACATGTACCTAAAACACCTCCTGATCTGTTGTAAGAGATGCAGAAATAAGAATCATGGCAAAAATCTAACTGCTCTCTAATCTAAACACACTTCCCCATAATGAGGAGGGGATTCTCCTATGTAGTGTTGATTAGTACATGTTCAACTTTTAGAGACAGCAATGAAGCATATTCTCATATACAAAAAAAACCCCCAAGAGATGTATCAATATTTATTCAAATATTAATCACAGTTATGATTAATAAATGATACATATTTGTAAAGCTTAGATCCTCTTCTTTCATTAGATACCACTTATATGACACATACTTCATGCATGAGTGAATTAGGATAATATGAAGAAGGGCTACCAAAAAGTCCTTTGCACAACCATACCTCAAATTCAAAGAGATAGATATGAAAATATTTCTGTTATGTGATATGAAAATAATACTTCTGAATAGTTCATTTTATATGACTCCTCAATGGATGACTAAGCTCTGTTCATGTAAAGTGATGCTGCATTTTCATGATTTATTACATGAATCCGTTTGCATTCCCTGCCTAGCAGTGAACAAAGAAGACAAAAGACTTCATGCATGGTTGATTGTCAAGAAAATGGCGTGGCGAATACAAAACCTCACAAAAATGATAACAGCAGATTAATAATGAAGTTTGTTTTCATTAACATACTTTACCTTGCAGCTAACAACAGATTGATCAACAAGTGTTTCCAGTAACAAAAAAAGGGACATTTTGAGCTTGAGAGACTTAAGCAAGTTGCTGATGTTGCTGTCTGTCTAGCAGTGTCATGTCTGGCTCAAGCTATGATTAGCTTTTATGGAAAGAAATTAATTCTTTAAGTGCTGACAGCTATGCAGTAGTGTTAGACTAAATAAATCTATTAGATGAACAAACGACCATACAGAGGGAGTTCTGCGTGGGGTAAAGGATGGGGTGGGGATGAGGAGGAGGGTGGGAAGGATGGGTTTTTAACATGCAATTTATCGGTTATGCAGTTGTGTTTCAATAAGTCTATCCATCTGAAGAACAAATGACCATAACACAATACACACACCATCACACATGCATAACGAGGGAGGGAGAGGGAGCTTGGGGGATTGTAGAGTTTGGGTTCCGGGAGGGATTGGGGATGGAAGTGGGGTGGTGATGGGCAATGAGGATGAGGAGGGTGAGATAGGAGAAGTATATACATGAAAGTTTTTTAGATCACGTGTGATCATCTCTGCATCTATTTATGCGAATAATTGGTGCGAACAATTGGTCAGAAGTTAAGAAACAAATAATTTTAAAAATCAAGGAAATGCAACCAATATTTCACTTGAAGTTATCCCTGTCATCCATGGTTCATTTTTCCCGATTGAGGTGTCAAACGAAAGGGCAGAAAATGAACTTTCTAGAAATATGAATATCTCTTTGAAATTCAAACATCGTTGACAAAACAAATTTTTGGTTACCCAACTGAACACTGTCTTTATTCACTCATGCTTGAAATATATATCATATGAGTGACATCGCTTGAAAGAAGAGGGTCTAAGCTTTACAAATATGTGCCACTTTTTATTCATACCTGTGATTAAGATATGATTAAACATCGATCAATCTCGATCTTGTTTATTCTGGGACACACTGTATTTTGCTGGCTTGCGATTTCACTATTGTGCCTTGCCCTCTGGCCCTAGGAATTCAAGGCTTAAGATATCTCGTATTTTAGAATCCAAAGTCCGGTAACCCTGGGTGATACATACCAGGACTAAGTTTGAAGTTCATAGCTATATGTCTTGTTAAAAAGAAAGTGGGACTGATGGACTGACAGAAGGACAACCCCAAAACATAATGCATCCAGCATCAGCTTTAATGGGTGGAGGCTAACAAGTATCTAACAGCAAAACCTTGTCATACCCTTGATACTGACCTTGTATAACACTGACTGAAAAAGTGCAAGCAGCCTGGTTCCCTGCACCATCTTGAAATGTAACGGTAACTTGAGTTGAACCAAGTTGAAATGTAGCTCCTGAGTTATGTGTTTGAGACACAATTGTCGGGACTGCACCACTGTTGTCTGTTGCAGTAGGTGTAGGAAAGAAGACCACTGCAGATGTTACACCCAATCCAACCAGCTGAACTTGATCGGGACACGTTGGAACTGGTGGAATTTGATCAACTGGAGAAAGAAAGTTGAGAAGAAGAAAAATTATCAGTTTGTATCTTGAATATAAACATGATAGCAGTAGACATTTCTAGTAAGGAAAAATGGGGAAAAAATCTTTTAAACTCATTAAAAACAAGATGAACGCAACTGTCTCCTGTATGGATCAGCTAAGCCTAATGCACTTACATGTAGTATATTATTTATCTATTTTTGGCCGTACATGGTGTCCAAGAAAATAATACAAATAGACTAATCGCAGGCCAAACGTAACTGGACAGTAATCGAAAATCCGCCGTTCTCCTTTTTCTGGGACACCGTATAAAGCCAAAAATATATAAATAATATACCACATGTTACTGCAAAAATGAAGCATACAGAAGCAGAAAGGTTTCATAATTTTTTACTTGCTCACTCAGTTTTGAAATATGTTCATTATCCAGGCAAAGAACATACCCCAAGCTAAATTATACTTTACTAGAAGCAATACACAAAGTATTACATTTCTTTAAACAATGACTCATGAGTTTGGATGTTACACTTCAGTTAAGATCCCTATGCTCAGATAAATGGCTTGACATCTTCAGCACGAATTATGAGAGCAATTTTAACAGTTCTGAAATAATGATATTAAGAATATTAATATAGGGTATTTACAATGCGCCCAATTCCACATGACTAATGTGCTCAAGGCGCAGTGGAGAAGAAAACCTTACACTAAAGCAAAAGCACATGAAATAGGAAAAAAGAAAAGAAAAAGGAAGAATAACAACAGTGTGAAAGTAAATCTACTGGAAAGCAATTTTGAACAAATGGGTTTTGAGGGCATTTTAAAACAACCCACACTGAAATATAACAAATTTCTTGTGGCAACTGATTCCACAGATAAGGTCCAGTATGTGCAAATGACCGATCCCCCATGATTACTTAGTTTTTGGAACAACAAGCAATTTAGAAAGTAGATCCTTGATTTTACAGGAAAAGGTGGGGCCAAAATACATCACAATCATTTGGTGACTGATATAAGATTTATATGATTCAATTTAAATGTTACTTGTCAACAAATTTAAGTTATTTTCATTCAAGATGATTCATAATATTCTTGGTGCCATAAGTATTTTTTGAAGACTGTTGGTATATCCCACTGATTTATGTATACTTTTTGTTCAGTGCATACTAAAACTAATGCTCACTGATTTTGGGAATGCCCCTTTATACCCTCAAAAGTGAAATTAATTGAAACTTTTTAATAATTTCATCCTTTGCATTTTAGGTGGAATTTATCCCTCATATAATTTTGTTTTTGGTATGCTAAATACAACATATTTTCAGTTGGACAGTTGAAGGTTTTTTTTTAATATCATCTCCATCTTAAAAACAAAATCGAAATACCAGCATGAAATCTAAGAAAAATCTATATGCCACAAGATAAACTCCTTTTATTTCTTCATACTATTAGATGGATGCATGTTTTTGCTGATTTTCATTGTACCTCGTTTGCAAAGCATTTTATGTATTCATCACTTTGTACATTTGTTTATACTATTTATGCATGGAGAAAACTAGAATCAAAATCTCAAACCTCCCAAAGTCCAATCTCTTTTCTACAAAGGAGGCCACCGATTATTGGCAAAGGAAAGAATAGGGTAGCAAGCCCTCTTCTGTAGGCCTAAACCCATGAAAAGTCTGATCTGCAGTTTGGAGCTACATGTATATAGAGCCTGAGATTAGATTTTGTATTTTTGGTTTTTATCTATCAATCAACCTTTAGAGAAACATGTGTTAAGTATCATTTTACAACCTTTAAATCCAAGTACTAGCATGAATTACAAATAACACCAAAGCTTTAATAAGTACTAATCCCATGACACAAGGTTACTTCATTCTTGCAAAATTAATCCGTCATCAATCAACCAATGAACTCCTCTTCATTCATTGGAAAAGAATACAGGATTTAAAGTCAATACAAGAATTTACATGGACATAAAACACCTCCTGATCTGTTGTAAGAGATGCAGAAATAAGAATCATGGCAAAAATCTAACTTCTCTCTAATCTAATCACACCTCCCCATAATAAGGAGGGGATTCCGCTGTGTAGTATTGGTTAGTACATGTTCAACTTTTAGAGACAGCAATGAAGCACATTCTTATATATTTTGCTGGCTTGTGATTTCACTATTGCACCTTGCCCTCTAGCACTAGGAAGTCAAGGCTAAAGATATCTCGTATTTTAGTGTCCAAAGTCTGGTCACCCTGGGTGATACATATACCAGGACTAAGCTTGAAGTCCATACCTATATGTCTTGTTAAAGAGCAAGTGGGACTGACGGACTGACAGAAGGACAACCCCAAAACAAAATGCATACGGCATCAGCTTTAATGGGTGGAGGCTTACAAGTATCTAACAGCAAAACCTTGTCATACCCTTGATACTGACCTTGTATAACACTGACTGAAAAAGTGCAAGTAGCTTGGTTGCCTGCACCATCTCGAAATGTAAAGGTAACTTGAGTTGAACCAAGTTGAAAGGTAGCTCCTGAGGAATGTGATTGAGACACAATTGTTGGGACTGCACCACTGTTGTCTGTTGCAGAAGGTGGAGGATTAAAGATGACCGCTGCAGATGTTACACCCAATCCAACCTGCTGAACTTGATCGGGACACGTTGGAACTGGTGGAGTTTGATCAACTGGAGAAAGAAAGTTGAGAAGAAGAAAAATTATCAGTATATATCTGAAATACAAACAGGATTGCAAAAAATATTCTAGTGAGAAAAAAAATCTTCTGAATTAATAAGAACCAAGAAGAAGAATGCAAATCTTATATGCTTCCACCTACATCAAGTTAAGAATAAAAATTACCTCTAACTACATGTTTAATGACCTTTTTCACCTTTGAGCTCACAACCCTAAATTCTGATAACTTAGTCTTTTAAGACCAAAATCTAATTAATTTGTTGCACTGTGTGATGGACGCTAGTATCAAATGTAAGTGTGAACGAGGATACACGATAAATTTGGGAAGTGACATCTGTGATCCTTGACCGTGCACCTGTGTATCCTACATAAGATTGTCTTCCTGTGGTGATACTTAGTTGCTAAGAAGGACACAATAAACTGGCTTTCAACCTCCATCCCAGTGTGACTGATCTTGATAGAAGTTGGCAACAACACAAATGAACGAACATGGCCTGAAGTTCAGACCCCAAATTGTAATATAGCCTTAACAAGTTAAGAAACTGACGCCAATATCCCCCAAATCTAATTGACTGCCTACCTACATGTACATGTATGTGATAATACATGTACAAGCACCAAATTTAAAATTCAAACCTCAAATGGTTCTTTAGACATTGTGCTAAAGAAAAAGTGGGATAGATGGACAACTCTATATTAACAGCATGCCTCAAGCACCATATTCAATAGGCAAAGGCACAAAAATCTTCTACATTCATACAAAGAAATATCTAAAAACAAAAGTTTGTCATAGCATTGATACTGACCTTGTATAACACTGACTGAAAAAGTGCAAGTAGCTTGGTTGAATGCACCATCTCGAAATGTAACGGTAACTTGAGTTGAACCAAGTTGAAAGGTAGCTCCTGAGAAATGTGATTGAGACACAATTGTTGGGACTGCACCACTGTTGTCTGTTGCAGAAGGTGGAGGATTAAAGATGACCGCTGCAGATGTTACACCCAATCCAACCTGCTGAACTTGATCGGGACACGTTGGAACTGGTGGAGTTTGATCAACTGGAGAAAGAAAGTTGAGAAGAAGAAAAATATCGGTATATATCTGAAATACAAACAGGATTGCAAGAGATATTCTAGTGAGAAAAAAATCTTCTGAATTCATAAGAACCAAGAAGAAGAATGCAACTCTTATATGCTTCCACCTACATCCAGTTAAGAATAAAAATTACCTCTAACTACATGTACATGTTTAATGAACTTTTTCACCTTTGAGCTCACAACCCAAAATTCTGATAACTTTAATAGTCTTCTAAGACCAAAATCTAATTAATTTGTTGCACTGTGTGATGGACGCTAGTATCAAATGTAAGTGTGAACGAGGATCCACGTTAAATTTGGGAAGTGACATCTGTGATCCTTGACCATGCACCTGTGTATCCTACTTTGTCTTCCTGTGGTGATACTTAGTTACTAAGAAGGACACAATAAACTGGCTTTCAACCTCCATCCCAGTGTGACTGATCTTGATAGAAGTTGGCAACAACACAAATAAACGAACATGGCCTGAAGTTCAGACCCCAAATGGTAATATAGCCTTAGCAAGTTTAGAAACTGACGCCAATATCCCCCAAATCTAATTGACTGCCTACCTACATGTACATGTATGTGATAATACATGTACAAGCACCAAGTTTAAAATTCAAACCTCAAATGGTTCTTTAGACATTGTGCTAAAGAAAAAGTGGGATAGATGGACAACTCTATATTAACAGCATGCCTCAAGCACCATATTCAATAGGCAAAGGCACAAAAATCTTCTACATTCATACAAAGAAATATCTAAAAACAAAAGTTTGTCATAGCATTGATACTGACCTTGTATAACACTGACTGAAAAAGTGCAAGTAGCTTGGTTGAATGCACCATCTCGAAATGTAAAGGTAACTTGAGTTGAACCAAGTTGAAAGGTAGCTCCTGAGGAATGTGATTGAGACACAATTGTTGGGACTGCACCACTGTTGTCTGTTGCAGAAGGTGGCGGATTAAAGATGACCGCTGCAGATGTTACACCCAATCCAACCTGCTGAACTTGATCGGGACACGTTGGAACTGGTGGAGTTTGATCAACTGGAGAAAGAAAGTTGAGAAAAGAAAAATATCAGTATATATCTGAAATACAAACAGGATTGCAAGAGATATTCTAGTGAGAAAAAAATCTTCTGAATCCATAAGAACCAAGAAGAAGAATGCAACTCTTATATGCTTCCACCTACATCCAGTTAAGAATAAAAATTACCTCCAACTACATGTTTAATGACCTTTTTCACCTTTGAGCTCACAACCCTAAATTCTGATAACTTAGTCTTCTAAGACCAAAATCTATTTAATTTGTTGCACTGTGTGATGGACGCTAGTATCAAATGTAAGTGTGAACGAGGATCCACGTTAAATTTGGGAAGTGACATCTGTGATCCTTGACCATGCACCTGTGTATCCTACTTTGTCTTCCTGTGGTGATACTTAGTTACTAAGAAGGACACAATAAACTGGCTTTCAACCTCCATCCCAGTGTGACTGATCTTGATAGAAGTTGGCAACAATACAAATGAACGAACATCGCCTGAAGTTCAGACCCCCAATGGTAATATAGCCTTAACAAGTTTAGAAACTGACACCAATATCCCCCAAATCTAATTGACTGCCTACCTACATGTACATGTATGTGATACATACATTTACATGTAAGTGATAAATACATGTACATGTATGTGATACATACATGTACAAGCACCAAGTTTAAAATTCAAACCTCAAATGGTTCTTTAGACATTGTGCTAAAGAAAAAGTGGGATAGATGGACAACTCTATATTAACTGCATGCCTCAAGCACCATATTCAATAGGCAAAGGCACAAAAATCTTCTACATTCATACAAAGAAATATCTAAAAACAAAAGTTTGTCATAGCATTGATACTGACCTTGTATAACACTGACTGAAAAAGTGCAAGTAGCTTGGTTGAATGCACCATCTCGAAATGTAACGGTAACTTGAGTTGAACCAAGTTGAAAGGTAGCTCCTGAGGAATGTGATTGAGACACAATTGTTGGGACTGCACCACTGTTGTCTGTTGCAGAAGGTGGAGGATTAAAGATGACCGCTGCAGATGTTACACCCAATCCAACCTGCTGAACTTGATCGGGACACGTTGGAACTGGTGGAGTTGAATCAACTGAAGAAAAAGAGTTTAGAAGAACAAACGAGAAATATCACTGAAGGTGATTAATACCCCTGTCCCAATGTGTGAGCCAGATTTTACGAGTATTGCTTGAAAAATGAGGATCTTGATCCACATTATCTTTCCAATTTATTGCCATAATATGCCATTACCATGGCAACACAGTTTCTGACACATTAATGAAATATGTCTTGCACATCTCAATCTCAAGACCAATGTGTGTGTTGAATTTTATCAGCATTGCTTGAAAAATGAGGAAGTATTCCGATCCGCAAGATTTTCCCCTAATTCATTGTAATAATATGCTGTTACCATGGCAATGCGTTTTCTAACACAGTAAAAAAATGTGTCTTGTACAACTTCACGCCAAGACCAATGTGTTTCCCGAATTTTATGAGCACTGGTTGAAAAATGAGGAAGTATTTTGATCTGCAAGATTTGCAACAAACTGACCGCCTCATCTTACGCTGATTCCTTTATACCCTTCAAACTTCGTTTGGCGGGGGTATAATACAGGATTGAAGAGTCATTTCTAGTGAGAAAAATAATCTTCTGAATTCATAAGAATATCTCACTTTAAGCAAAATTTTGTCATAGCATTGATACTGACCTTGTACAACACTGACTGTAAATGTGCAACTAGCCTGGTTGCCTGCGCCATCTTGAAATGTAACAGCAACTTGAGTTGAACCAAGTGGAAAGGTAGCTCCTGAGAAATGTGATTGAGACACAATTGTTGGGACTTCACCACTGTTGTCTGTTGCAGAAGGTGGAGGATTAAAGGTGACTGCTGCAGATGTTACACCTAAATTAACCTGCCGAAGTTGATCAGGGCAAGTTGGAACTGGTGCAATAGCATCCACTGAAAGATTAAAAAGAATGAACAGGAAATGAGAAGGAAAAAACATTAAAAAACATAAATATGAGATAATCACATATGCTATAAAAAAACTTAACCATGCTTACCAATACATGCTCATCATTTGAGAGTTAGGATCATTTCTTTTCATACAGTATTACTGATCAAACAGGGAAAGGATTTTGCCTGTTAAGACATGACAAGTTCTGCAATTACTACTACTACTACTACTACTACTACTACTACTGCTGCTGCTGCTGCTGCTGCTACTACTACTATGACTCATATAATTACTATTATTCCTGCTGCTGATAATATGACTTCTGAGCACTTTGCATAATTCCAAAAACCTACCATTATAGTATGAAGATCATATTGCTGAATTCTTTAATACTAATGCAAATGGGTCAGATTGTGAACACTTCCATAAATTAATGGTGTATTTCCAGATAAGCTGATGGAGGCTGTCATATTCTCCTGCTGAAAAAAAACATCACAGAACCACTAAGTCACAAGCAGCTATTGAGCAGTATCAATTATCAATTATCACCTTCATGTCTAAAGCAATCTTCATGACTATGGCCTTCATGAGGGTTTCCAGTCAGAATATTATAAAGGTCTTCCACATTATGGAAACTGCACTTCTTCATTTAGAGCCAGACATTCGAAAAGAGATTGATGAGAAGAAGACAATGCTTCTTGTGCTACTGGATCAGAGCACTGCCTCAGACATCCTTGATCATTCTATCATGCTGGCAAAACTTCAGAATGCATATGGTATAAAGGATACAACCCTGCAGTTGTACATAATATATCTCACAGGACATTCTTCCCACATCTCCATACATGCGAGGGGGAAAATAAACTGAAAACTCACAACCCGAGATGTGGCATGACGGAATCAGTACTGGGGCCTCAGCTTTTCACAATGTACACCGGAACTGTTGGAGATATCATCAAATGCCATGGTCTTTGATATAATTTTCACCAGGATGATACTCAAAATAGTTTTGATCCATGTAACCTTGCCAGTCTCAAAGAAGCCCGCAAATAAAATGACAAATGTGTAGGTGAGCGAAGCGGAAGGATGAGCAACCTGCTCAAACTTTAACAATGAGGACTAAGCAGAAATTATTCTCCTCTCATCCAGTAGATACCCTTCAGGAGATTTGAGCCTTCAGACTGGAAACACCACTGTTCATGCATCAACCACTATGACAAATCCTAGTGCTTATTTTGACCAGACTATGTCAATGTCAGAGCATGATTGTAGATTAGCCAGAAAGCCAATTTCCATATGTGAAACATATCTCATGCTAAACAGCACCTTAGAAGTAACACATGCAATCATGCAGTGCACTCTCTGTTTGTTTTAGCAGGCTTGGTCACAAAAATTCTGCTGGCAGATGTGAATGCTGGGGATCTGAAAAGACTTTAGAAAATCCAAAATCAAGTGGCTTCTCTGGTGAATGTTGCAAAGGAAAGACTGCCCAGTGCTCCAGTAGAAGTAGCTACACTAGCCCTGACTTAAAAATCAAAGAACAAATCAAATTCAAGCAAGCCCTTCTAGTTCACAAGTGTGTGTGCATACTACTCCCCGATGCTATCTACACGTAACTCGGTAACTACCCCTTCAGCAGCCAGATATCATCACAAAACATTCAGCCACTTTTACTGATCCCGCACATCAACACCAGGGCAGCCAGCTGTTTATTCTCTGCAGTCATCTGGAACAGTCTACCACCACAACAACTCTGCATAATGTCATACAGAAAACACTTTCATACAGAAACTAAAAACCCAACTCTTCCTGTCTTAAATTCTTGTAGCATATTTGGAGTGTAAGAGAGCAGTAAAGATTCTTTTCTGACTCCCAGCACTGAAGTGATACTGCCTGTCCTATCATTCTTAATAACTGTTTGAATCCCACATTAATAACATCTACATGTAATTTAATATTCATCATGTTACTTTTTGATTTATATGTTCTCTTTCTGTTGTAATACCACTTTGATCGGTCTTTTTGCAAAAGTGTTTTATAACAAGAATGAATTTTTAATATCATTATCATATTCCTACCAATCTAGAAAAAAATATGGAAATTATGTAATTCAGTAAAGTTAGGAATTCAATGATCTCATTCATATTTCACACTTCAAAATGGCTATCTTGATAAATACAGATGAGAAAACTGTAGGCCCCTATTTCAGATTTTAATAACTATAGTAATAACGAGACATTTGAACTCGTCACTGGGGACAAATTAGGTGGTCTGTCAAAATTTGATTAAAACACCAATGCTCCTTGTAGAAATTTTATCGGCTAGAACATATTCGAAGTTCCGCGAAAATCAAGGTGAAATAATTGATGTGATGCTCAACAAAGACAGGAATGTAGAATCAAGATTTGAGAAAGAGTTCCGTCCCATAGAGAATACATGTAAAATGGACATGCATCCATTCATTGGAAAATTGGACCCTGATGCCGTTGTCAAAATAAAAATAAGCATACACTTTTTGCAGAGAATTGTCTCAGCTACAACATATCAAAATCCTAGAGAAAATCGACCAAGCATAAGTGAAACATTGTTAATTGAAGCAGGAAATGTGTCATAAATTTAGAATCAATTTTTTTACTTGAAATAAGAATATTACAACTTTCTAATCCTGAAAGGGCCATTTTTCTTCATGAAATCTTGAAGTCATTAGCTTTCCACCCTTTCTACGGAGCTGTGGCGGAATATAAAAAGAAATGCGTGCGCGCATTTTTGCGTTATTTTGCACACAGACGCACGCATGCATTTTGAACATTAGCGCGCGCATCCAACGTTATGTTGAGTTGATGTTGATTCCAAATGGCTGGAAATGGTCAAGAAAGTATCAGGCATGCAAAGTGTGTAACAATAAAAGGGATTTTACATTTTTCATGACCTCACACGCATATGGCACGCACGGATGCATACACGCACAAATTTGATTATAACATAAAATTATTCCAACAATTTAACACCTCTCCATGTATCACGGAGAGAAAATGAATAAATCCAAATATTTGTGTAAGTAAGGTATCTACATGCTATAGATGGCGCTATTGCACACCTAAAAAGCAGGGATCATAACTTTTGTGCTATGCAGTACTATTTATGGGGAAAAATATTCTTCTCCCTAAATTCATATTCCCCTTAATTCACAGTTAAAATTGTAATAATGATAATAATAATAATAATAATAATAACAATAATAAGAATAATTATAATATTAATAATAATAAGGAGAAGAAGAAGAAGAAAAAGAAGGAGAAGGAGAAGGATAATAATAATAATAATAATAACAATAATAATAATTATAACGATAATAAAAACTAGATGAAACCTCGACCATGCATGGTCGAACTTTATGCCTCCGCCATTACTAGATCAGAAATATATGTTGATTTATTTTCATTTATACAATGACATCTTTGACCTTGACATCTGACCTTGTGACCCCCAAATCTAATCAGATCATTGTCCTTCCCATATGCA
This sequence comes from Echinometra lucunter, assembly GCA_029962745.1. Lineage (NCBI taxonomy): Eukaryota > Metazoa > Echinodermata > Echinoidea > Camarodonta > Echinometridae > Echinometra > Echinometra lucunter. The sequence goes on along the minus strand of CM057158.1, from coordinate 15,394,533 downwards.
TACATGAGCCAAGTTTGAAGTTGATTTGTCAAATTGTTACTGAGTTATCACAAGAATGAACCATTTCTATGTACAAAATGACCTCTTTGACCTTTGACCTTGAGACACCAAAATCTAATCAGATCATTGCCCCTCCCATATGCATACATGAGCCAAGTTTGTAGTTGATCTGTCAAACCGTTTTTAAGTTATCTGGAGAATGAACCATTTTTATGTACAAAATGACCTCTTTGACCTTTGACCTTTGACCGTGAAACCCCAAAATCTAATCAGATCATTGCCCCTCCAATATGCATACATGAGCCAAGTTTGTAGTTGATTTGTCAAATGGTTACTGAGTTATCACAAGAACGAACCATTTTTATGTACAAAATGACCTCTTTGACCTTTGACCTTTGACCGTGAAATCCCAAAATCTAATCAGATCATTGTCCTTCCCATATGCATACATGAGCCAAATTTGAAGTTGATCCATCAAATAGTTGCTGAGTTATCACAAGAACAAACATTTCTATGTACAAAATGACCGCTATGACCTTTGACCTTTGATATTGAAACCCCAAAATCTAATCAGATCATTGCACCTCCTATATTCATACATGAACCAAGTTTGAAGTTGATATGTCAAATGGTTATTATAGCGAGAACGACCATTTCTATGTAGATAATGACCTCTTTGACCTTTGACCTTTGACCTTGATACCCAAAAATCTATTCAGATCATTTTCCTTCCCATATGCATACACAAGCCAAGTTTGCAGCTGATCCGTCAAATGGTTCTTAAGTTATTGCGAGAACGCAAATGGGAAGGACGGACGGACGGACGACCCGAAAACATGCCTCTGGCTCCCACCTACAGTGGGCGAAGGCATAATAATAATGATGATAATGATAATAATAACAATGATAATAATAATAATGATTATGATAATAATAATGATAATAATAGTGATAATACTAAAAATAGTGAATGATAATTATAGTAATAATGATAATGATAATAATAACTATAACAATAACACTATCTATGACTCGAGGGCAAGTCATCTAAAACTGACCTTAGGGGCAATTTCATGTTGGTCACATGGTGGTCACACAGAAGACCCAATTACTAATCATTTTTTGGTTAATTAATATCATTTGGCAATAAACTAATGGTCTAAGACTTGAAATCTAAATAAGGAGAAAAATTGAAAAAATATCATATATTAGACAGCTCACAGAGATAGCTAAGTGTGATTGGTCCACAGTGAGTCATGTGATAATATAGTCATGAAAATGCTCAAATGCAAAAAACAAAATTTGATGACATCACAATTCGGTACTCCATAATTCTCCCTTAATTAATCTTCCCCGTAAGTCACAGTTTTAAAGCACAGAAATTACCGGCAAAAACACAGTTTTACCGTTTTTTTAATAATAATAATAGTGATGATAATAATAATAATAATAATAATAATAATAATAATAATAATAATAATAATAGTAACACTATCTGCGACTTAGGGGTAAGTCATTTAAATCTGGGTAATAAGGGAAGTTTCATGATGGTCACATGGTGGTCACTCATTACTTCATTTTTCAGTTAATTGATATCATTTGGAAATAAAGTAATAGTCTAAGACTTGAAATATAAATTAGAAGATAAACTGAAAAAAAAATATTATCATATTACTATATTTATCATATCATGTTATAGATACATTGTCTGCTATGGAAGGCCTAGTTGTTTCTGTACACTCGAGGGGACCTCGCATCCTGCTATGACTCCAACGCTTGCCTCAGGATCATAGCAGGTGGTGAGGTCCCTATAGAGCCTATAGAAACAACTAGGCCTCAAATATTAAAGCAGTCCATGTATCTTTCATATACTAAACTTTGAAAAAAAATCGAAGACTAGGCTACATGTAAATCGTGGTTTACCCTGGGGTGGTATTCTGAACACCGTTTTAACTGTGTTTTAAGTTCTGTTATAACTTCTGTTTTAAGGCATTGATTTACAACACCGCTAAAACAGTCTTTAAACGGTATTCTGAGAACTGTTTTAACGGTGTTGTAAGTCATCAAAGCCACACTCACCGCAAAGATATTATCCAATGGGGAAAGTCGTTAGAGATGAGTCTAAGCTGACTCAGCCAATAAGATCGCTCCCTGGGGAAGGGGTGCGTGAAACGCGTGAACTTATATATTCGCGTTGTAATGAGCGCATTAGTTTGCGCTTAGTTTCTTGCTTTAATTCAGATGTGTTGGTATGACAGAATTATTTGTGCAAATCATCTCTGATATTATCGCAGACAATTGCCAAATTTCTCCACCTGAGGCAAAAATTCTTTCGAAATGTTGTTTCGGGAATAAAAGTAAGGTTTATTGGATCTCGTTATCCCCCTCATTCCAACCAAAAACATTTATGAGCGAGAAAAATTGCTGCCATGACATACCGCATGCAAAGTTAAAACACCTCCCACCCTGTTTTATCTCATGAGCATGAAATGTCAAGTGGAAAGAGTTAAAACAAGAGATAAAACGGCCTTCAGAATACCGTGTTATTACATATGGTATTTTTACGCGCTTGCGCACGACTTGCGCCAGGCATGCAAGGTAAGATGCGCGGTTAGAAAGATAAAACAAAACTTAAAACAAAAGTTAAAACAGAGATAAAACGGTGTTCAGAATACCGATTTGCTAAAACAGACTTAAAACATAGTTAAAACAGTCTCAGAATACCACCCCTGGTCTTAGTTAGAACTGGTCTTAGTACATGATGTAGACAGGAAACCACTTGATCAGCAATATCTGACTTGTCATACCATTATGAAGTCAGACATTGACAGGGAATTAGGGCAAGATGGAACTGATGGTACAGATCGAAGTTGAGCCAGCAACAGGACAAGTCAATTTTGGGATGCTCAATAAGCACAAGAACTCTAGAATAACTATAAAGCAATCAATGTCAACCACTGACATGTTTACAGTTTCTGTTAAATCTTATAGCCCTACACTCTTACAAGAAAGAAGATTGTACAGCCAAACAAGAGCAATGCCTTCTGCAAATGTTCACTTTTTACCTTGCTCCTTAATTTAATGTGCCACAGACAGTATATCATAATAGTATGTAGGATATCATTTTAAAGAGGAATAGTTTCTAAGTTTCACAGTTTCTAATAACACTAAACATAACGATAATCATGCTATGAAGAAAAAGAGATAATCAACCATACTTGAGTTTCTGAACTTTTGTGAGTGGTTTATTTCACATTAAGTCTTGGAAAACTCCCTAGCAGACTTAAGTAAATTAATTTGAAGGTCCTGACTGGCTGGAACATAGCTTTCATACAAAGTTGCAATCTATGCACAAGCATAACCACACATTCAGTGCAACATTTTTAGAGTGCTTTGTTTTAGGGTGAAATATGTTAAGTCACAATGGCATCAGTATTAAGTATTTTGCTTTAAATTTATCTTACTAATGTACAATGTTCAAATGCGATCTAAATATTACTTACTTAGTCCACATAGTACATACAGAACTAAATACGGCCCTGATGCTTTAGCATCCTGAATTTCTCTCACTTTCATCACTGTACTAGCTTTTTGGCAAGTTTAAGCAGCATTAAAGCAACAGACACTACTCCTAAACTGACAAACGATGGTTACGATTAAGCAACATTTTAACCAAGCCTACATTATGCAGCCATTTCCTCTTTTGTAGGCATAAAAACCAAGACAAAATGCACCTATCAGAAAAAAAAAATGGATTCTACATCAATGGAAGCAGATGTGCAGATCACTAGTCATCATAAGCTGGGCTTGGGCTGGTCAAAGTTAAGCAAGCTGGAGAAAAAAGCGGTTAGTTAAATCAGTGTGTTAAACATTTAAAGCAAATATTGTTGTTCCTGCTTGATGGCCTTTTCAATGTTGTCTGTGCTTCTGCTAATAAGCAAAGCCAAGGTTGAGAATAATACCTGCAATCACAGAAACAGTGAAGTCACATGTGGCTATATTGCCCCGTGTATCAATGCCTGTATATGTCACAGTAAATGTTTGCCCAGCTTCAAAGAATGATCCACTTGCCCTCGATGGACCAAAGCTTTGAACCCCGCTTGGGTCAAACGCAAAAGGTTCAACCCATGAGACAGTTGTTCCTGGTTCATTTATGCCAACGGTTTGTGTTATGGATTCTGGACAGGTGAATGTAGGGCCTGCTAGGTCCACTGCAGTTGGAAAAAAAATGCATGAATCACATTATTCTGAACTCCAGGTCTCCACGAGTCCTGCAAGAAAGGACTACAATTTCTATGATATCAAACACTTACGGGAAATACATGCACCACCTACAAGCAGTGTGGATTACTTTACCTGGCAACTTTGTACAAGTGCATGAAAAGCCTAAGAAAAACAAACAATATCAACATTATATACTGAAAAGACAAGATTTGTGTGCCATAAAAAATTATGAACAAATGTAAAGCGAGTACACAAAATTTTATCGTCATTATCATCAAAACTATGACTTCACTTGATAACAGTGGGGGGGGGGGGGGGGGGGGGGGGAGATATCAAATGGTTGAGTAGATATGCTGGGTGATAAAAAAGGGGAAAAAACACTTTAATATTACTAAACTTGAAAACAGTGTCAGAGCAATGTGGCAAACTAGCACAGTACTGTGACTCTTTCACAAATAATGCTGTGCAAATACCAAATAATTACATGTACATGACTCAGTATAAATATATATTTCATTTCATATAACAGTATACCTCTCAAAAAAGGAGCTATTAATGCTGTAAACATCAATTTTATAATGAGGAACTGTCTGTTCCAATCCTTGTTATAATGAATGAATATGCAAGATGAGTGTTACTGCATCTCCTGAATTTACATATACAGTATCCAACAAAAGTGAGTACACCCTTGAGAGTGTGCTTAACTACTTTTTTTGCCACAAATTTAAAAAAATCCTTCAGCTGTTACATTATTGTTATGGAAGAGATTATTCCTATCAATACACCAGTCACAGAATTTCGTTCTTCTCTGTCATAGTTGTAATACATTTATGTAAGAATTTACATTTGAAGTTTAACATTTTGTAAAGGGTGTACTCACTTCTCTTAGATACTGTAGATGCCTCCACCTACATTTATATTCAGTTAACTTCATGGCTCAAACAGTTCTAGTATTATTGCTATATCCAGAATAAAATCACAGGTTCATTGAGCTCTTTGACCTTTGACCTACCCCTAACTAATGTACCTATAAATGCCTGATCATTTTGTCACCTCATTGTCATATTTAGAAAATAGTTATAATATGATAACTATTAAATGAATCTTTAATTTCATGCATAATGACCTTTATGACCTATGCCATACTAATTCCAGATTCTAATACCAAAATTTTAAAATATACTCACATACTGATGTCCAGGACACCTGAAAGCCTGCCAGTTCAATATTTTTGTCAGTTTTCCATACAATGAATGCAGAATCCGTGTTGAAGAGGGTAAGGGGATCAGGTGCAGTAAAATTCTCATAAAAATATATCTGTCTGGATGGCACATCAGTACCGTTCAAATCAACTAGGTCATCATAAGTCAGCCCTGCTCCAATGTAAAGTTCATCTTTTCGGGTTTCTACCTCAAACAGATCATTAAATGTAAAGGTAATCTGTGTGGCTCCAGGAATGAATAAAAGGTAGACCCTAATATCCCGAAAAATGTAGTCATTTGGGTAGTTTGGTGAGGAGTAGGTACCAGTTGCACATGCTGATCCGTAGCAGGTGTCCAAAACCCTGACAACTGGTTTGCAAAAGAACAGAAAAAGATAACCACTTTTTAAGAGTACAAACAATGCATACTGTGGTGTTTTAATGATCTCAACTTTTTTTTCAATAAGAGAACATTTTAGTAAGGGGAGCAATATATCACAAGCATTGGTCACAATGATGGTACCTTTTTCTTGCTTTTTAAAGATTTATCATATCTAGTTGAGGCCACGAATGAGGTGTTGGAAAATGAATGGTTCCTTCTCACATGAAACTATATTTCAACCTTTTCAACCTTTTCAACCTTTCAACCTTTCAAGGTTTATAGCCACTTGGTCTATTACCTGTTCGTCTAATTCCCAGATCATCTAACACCACTAAGGCCATATTTACCAACTCTGAAGAATGAAAAAAGCAGTAGATTACTATTTTTTGTTTTTAGTACAGTGAGGTATGTGATTAAATATTGAAAAGCACTAGTTTACCGCGTAAATCAGTAGAGTTGGCAAGTATGTAAGGGTTAACCCATTTGGTCTGCTATTGCAGTTTGATCCAATCATCACTTAGTCTACTACCAACTTGGACTAATTTTCATTTTCTCCAATGGTCAATTAGTCTAACTGCCACTTCATACTTAGTTTTCCTCATTTCGTCTAATGATTATTTGGTATATTACCAGTCCATCTAGTCAGACAGACTAAGTTGTATTAGACCAAGTGGGTATTAGAAGAAATGGGCATAGCCTAACTAGAAATTAGACAAAATGGTAAACGGGCTAAGTGGCAATTAGACCAAATGGTTATTAGATGAACTGGTAGATGAAATGGGATTAGACCATGTGAGATGAGACCAAACAGGCATTAGACCAAGTGGGATTAGACCAAGGGGCAATTCACAGCTTTCAATCCCATTTTCAATTATTTCTGGAGTTTTGTATGCAATATAATTAGGTCAGAATTCTTACACAACATGTAAGTCATATCTAAAAAGACATAAAGAATTTACTTACAGAGGTTGTCTGTGCAATCAAATCCTCCCAGCAAACCTTGACAATCACAAGCGTATGTTGACTCTGTGGAACCTGGTCTGTTGTAACATGTTTCACTATTGGGGCACAGGTTGATCGCACATAATTCTGCAGAAAAAAAAAAAATTCAAAGGTGTGTAACTAGTAGATTTTCATTCTTACAAGTAAGGCATTTTTTAAAATTTGCCAGGAGAAAAGGGTAAAAACTCAGAAACAATCTAAAATGAAACTTTAAGTTTTAACAGTTAATTTTCAACTTTTTGAAACACAATTACATCTCAAAAATCTCAGGCAAACAAAAACAAAAAAGGGGAAAGCTTCCATTCTTCATTGGAGGGGAGGGGAGGGCGAAGGGTGGGCGAAGGGGAGGGGAACAAATATGTACATTGTAATATTCCATTTGGTTTTTGTTTGCACAGCAAACTCAATTTTGTAGAGAGAAAGAGGCTCATGCCCAATAACTCCACACCTTATCATCTTTAAGAGGGTAGCATTGGGTATGGTTCAAGAAAATACATTCATTAACATTCGTATTCACTTTAGTGAAGATGGGTGCATGCATTTATTTGATAATCACACAATTCATTTAATCCAACACAAATGGACAGATTCTCATGTATGCTGATATAGATGGCAACCCAAGAGACTTATGAAATAGGAACAATCAAATTGCTACAGGCAAAATCATTCAAACCTCCTCAAGGCCACCATATTTGGGGGGACAATTGTCATGAATGATCTTTCAAATAGGTATGAACTTTGACCTGAAGGTGCCTTGTTTCCATGATAAATGTTGAATGAAACAGTTCCATGAATATAAACCATGTGTTTAAAAAAAACAACCCAACTGTGAAAAATTCCTGTAAATGGATTATGTATTTACTGGTAATGAATTTCATATAATATGAACAAGGCAAGATTGTGTCCCGCCCACCCATGAATGAATAACACGAAGGTTTCCCCAAGTACATCCCTAACCAAGTTTGATGTCACAGGAAAGTCTTGCAGGTAAACTTTAATGTTTGACCTAAAATGACCTTTAACCAAATACCATGTGACCTGCAATGATAGCACAATAGCATGAATGTATCCCTAGTGCATCTATCACCCAAACTTGGTTGCTATTGCAGCAACATGTGATAAAGTTATGTGCCATAAGAGAGTCTTGCAGGTAAACTTTAGCATTTGAAATAAAATGACCTTTGACCTTACCATGTAACCTCCGATACCACTATAACATGAAGGTTTCCCCAAGTACATCTATGACCCAAGTTTAGTTGAAAAGGGAGTAACAGTTGCAAAGTTTTTTGCCAAAAGAGAGTCTTGCAGGTAAACTTTAACATTTGACCTCAAATGACCTTTGACCTCACCATGTGACCTCCAATAGCACTGCAACATGATGGTACCCCTAGTGCATTCATCACCCAAATTTGGTTGCTATTGCAGCAATATGTGCCAAGTTACGTGTCATAAGAGAGTCTTGCAGATAAACTTTAACATTTGAAATAAAATGACCTTTGACCTTACCATGTGACATCCGATGCCACTATGTCATGAAGGTCCCCCAAGTGCATCTATGACCCAAATTTAGTTGAAAAGGGAGCAACGGTTGCAAAGTTATTTGTCACAAGAGAGTCTTGCAGATAAACTTTAACAGTTGACCTCAAATGACCTTTGACCTCACCATGTGACCTCCGACAGCACCACAACATGATGTTACCCCTAGTGCATCTATCATCCAAGTTTGGTTGCCATTGGACCAGCAGTTGCAAAGTTATGCATCATAAGAGAGTCTTGCAGGTAAACTTTAACATTTGTGACGGACGGAAGATGAACGATGGATGACGGACAGACGACGGACAGACACCATTTGGATCCCTTAGTCTTGCCTTCACCTCCGTAGGGCGAGACAAAAAGTAATTAGTATGCTTTCTAAACATAACTTGTTTAGGTTTCCAGGGTCACCACTGTTTTCAGCAGAACTTCAGGTGGCTCACTTTCTTGTAATACATGACAGGTGTGATAACGGTTTTTTTCATTTGCCTACCAAAGAACCTGAGCTCACCAAAAGCATTGCAAGATCCCAAAGCAATGCAAAGCAAAAGACAAAGGGCATAAAAAAGGGAAATCCAAAAAATCAATATTGTGTGCAGATGTGTGAAGATTTGACTTAACTGATTTCTACAATCTTGTTTTTCAGTGAGAATTCATGGAGGATACCTACAGCACTCCAGACAAACATTCTCTTTGTGCTTTTTAGAGGTCTCACTTCTTGATCAAGAACTATGACTGTCATCTTGCTTTATGTAAGTCTACATGTAGCTCATAATCTCTGTCAAGGCATAAATTCAATCATAATGATCTGTTTTACAGATGGATGGCTACATAGAGCAGCAAAGACAGTTGACAAAGCCATTCAAATCCTGTGTATGTTTTACTGCTGTATACAAGAAAATGATCATGTGGGAATCTCTGCAAAATTTTGAAAACTATGACGTTCAGTGATGCATGACTCTAGAAACCTTAAGTTACCACTAGAAATCCTATTAATTACTCTTTCATATGATATGAAATTCAATACTGGTATTAAAATACGTAATCTATTTACAGGAATTTTTTAAAGGTTGTGTTTCCTTTTTTATACATATGGTCTATGATAGGGGGGGGGGAGGGACTTTTAATTGTCTCTGGAAGAAAAAGATAGATCAAAATTGTATTTTTTTTTTCATATCCTTGATCCAAATACTCTGATGGTAACACACTGAAGCATTTTTTTCATGTGCACCTATAAAAATTCACCATTTAATTCATAAAAAACATGAAAAATGGAACCTTTTGTGACTTTCCATATCTAAAATCATCATTTTTTAAAATAAATACCAATACAAAAATATCCTCTTCTTCTTTTCTTTTTTCTTTCTTTCTCTCTCTCTCTCTTTTGGTGGGGGGGGGGGGGCAGAAAGTACATATTTCATCTATGTGCACTCATCCAATGACATGTAATGCTTGAAATACAGTGGGAATGGGCACGAGGAAATCAATTACTTAATGATTTGCAGAAATCAAAACTTGTACATGACAATATGCCCAACGGTAACCTTTATTTGTAAGACATCGTGTACATTAGTATGACAACCAAGTAAGAAATTTGCCATCAGGGGGTCAGCCGTTTTCATATCATTAGAAAATCCGCAACTTTGATATTGCTCATCTGATTTTCCTTTTACTTTACTTCCCAGTTTTCAATTCTCCCCTATTTTTCCCCAATGGAATTAACCCATTTCAAGCTTACCCTATGAAAACAGCATTTACTACATGTAGCAATTCAACGAGGGAAATAATGGAATAAGCATTTTCTTGCAAAGAGAAGTTCATACCTGGAATATAACAACAATCAGATATAAGGGGAAGTTTTATAATGGTTGGTCGTCACACCAGGGGTGGCGCCAGGGTATTTTGATAGGGGGGCAAGATGACCCATAGGTAAATTTAATTACGCTCTACATGTAAATGAAAAAAATAGGGGTATTATATAGTTGCATGACCCAGCCCTCTCTTTACCATTCTGTTCTTTCTTTCTCCTTCTCTTTTTCTTTCATTTCAAAAAGAGAACAAAACATTGAACAAAAAAGAAAAGAACGATTTAAACAAAAGAGAAGGAAATATGGAAATGAATGCATGAGAAGAAACAAAGAGAAAAAGTGAAAGACTCTTCATAGTGGAGGACAAGATATTGAATTCAAGCTAATGCTACAGGAAGGGGAGGTCAAATGGCCTAGTCACTACTGAGGAATGACCACTGCAGGCATCGAGAATGAAGTGCTGGCGACAACTGATATTTCTGGTCTTTGAATGGGCACAAGTCAATATGAGATTATAATCAATGTGATGGGTGTTTGTGTGTGCGTGTGGGTGTGCGTGTGTGTGGGTGTGAGGGTGTGTGTTTTTACATGTGAGAGAAGTTATATATGATTCATGCTTATATCAAGTTAGTGAAAAAAGTCAAAATATGAAATGTAAAATATTATATTATGTGATTTGAAATGATAAATTGAAATGTTATATATTTTTGTTCATGAAATCAGAATAAAACAGTATGGAAAAAAAAAAAGTTACAGATACTAACTAATGCTGCTTTTATTTCCAAGATTGTAAAGATGTGACATTGATGTTTGCAAGGGGACTGAAAGACTTGCTGAATTCAAAGAGGCCATTAGTGGTAGAACTTCAAAAACATTTTCTTTCTTGAATAAGTTGCTTGCCTGTTATACTGTTAATTCAAAAGTTTAATTCTAATTAAACAAGTGTAGTTACCTTGAGCTGCAACAACATGCAAAGTCAAAACAGCAATGCACGCCACTAGGAGTCCCCGATAATGGGGCGTTGCCATATTTGGTGGAGGCAGAACGGCCAAGCCGTTACCAAAAGCACAAAACTAGATGAAATGAATTCCAATTAATATCCAGCAAAAAGATGATGGACACAGAAAAACAGCAACACCAGGTCTTCACAGAAGAAACAGAAAGAAAAGTTAAAGAGCTTTTGAAGCTCTGGGGAACAAGTAAATCAGAGAGTAAGAGACCGACCTGTACACTCTATCAGAGCAACCTGTCTGCTGTGAAAAACTTTTCAACTACTTGCTATTATATGCTCCTCTCTCCTCATTCGTCTTCCCCCCAAACAAGAAAAGAATGGTGGTGATCACAATAAAGAGGTGCGGTAGTAATTGTGTGTCTGTGTGTGTGCCTCGTAGCTTTTTTTACTGCAGGGAGCGCTGAGCCAACACCCAGTTTTGTAAAAAAAAAAAAAATTATAAAAAAAATCTCTCCCCTCTATTTCTCTTTTCTCTGGCTTCCATAATATTTTTCTATTCTTCTTATAACCTCTGAAGGCATGCCTAACAATAGAGAGGAACCGTGATTGGTTAATGTCAACAAACCCCCAAATTGCATATACTTCTAGTTGAAGGCCAAATGAACAATATTTGGGAACGTGCACTCCCTGACACCGACTACATCTTCCTCTTTCAAAATGTCTGAAATGGTAATGGAACTACATGTATGATGTCATGAATAACGTCTATTTTTCTAATTATTTATTTACTGAAGATTGATACAGACGGGCTCATTTCAAATTAAAAAGTGGTTTTTAACTAGGAGACAAAATTAGGTAGTGAAACAAATTAAAAGAAAAACAGTTTTGTAATGAATAAAAAGTATCTTGAGTAAACTAAATTAATAATCTTATATTTCCCTTCAGCAAAACAATTGAAGGATCATTAAAAAAAAAAAAACCAAGTTAATTCAATCAATAGTATAATACAATACTGTAGTACACACTGACAAATTTTAAAGAGGGGTGATTTTACATATATACCTGATCAGTTGGTACTGATAACAAGTTTTATGAAACAGGGAACAGATTCCTATTTCATAAAACATCCTCTGAGTGATTGCAGAGCCCACTATTCCTTTTTTGCAGTATTTTATACGGTTTCTTTCTTAATCAAAATACTACCGGTTTTATGGAAAATACCTGTTTTCCCAAAATTGTATTACTACACATGTTTATAGCAGAAAAAGGTGAAAATACTTATTTCCACCCAATATACTTTTTTATCACTCAAAACACTGCAATGCTTTGTTACAAGTTTGGTTGGCATCCCTGTGATTGACAAAAAAACTTCCCAAAATGAACACTTTGAATAATACTAATCCAAGGTCTGATAATATCACATCACCATCTACACTCTTTACCAGTTTCCCAGATTGAACTCCAAATGGCACATTTAATCATTTAAATACATTCCCTGCTGATCCTATTTTTTAAAATGCGGCAAAAGTCACTTCCTGTACAAGTAATACAAACACAAATTTTCAAAGTCAATATATTCTTTTATTTTCAATTTTCCTCCATTTATTAATGCTTTCCAACAGAAAAATATGTATATGCAAATAGATACACAAATTAAAGCATCTAGATAAAGTTTCCGGAATTCTTTAAAAATCATTTATGAAGTCAATGATTTTATGACTGTATATACATGTACATGTATAAAATGTCATCACTATGTAAAGTAGTTGTAAATGTTATATTTTATTTGTTGTATTTTGTCAATTCAGTAGAGAGGCCAGGCTTGACTTGTACATGAACTATTTTCTGGTCCCATTTACCAGCATGTGTTAAGAACGTACCCCCAAAATTTGTACTCTTGCTGTTCATAAATCATCAAATAAAATAATGTAGTGATTACCTTAGATATGCTTTTAAAATCAAAACACTAATCACTTTGTCTCACTGTGGAGATGCATATACAGTATCAGATTTAAGTTAACAACTTGGTGCAGGAGATGCAGCATTGAGATAAATCTTCAAATTTTATGGTAAGGCCAAGTGAAAAAAATTAGTTTCTTGTCCTAACTTTTTGAAAAAGGGAGGATGAGGGCACCTTTTTTTTTCTGACACGATGGATTTAAAAATGGCCGATCCACTGCACAACGCTATTCGGGTAGTCTAATTTCCAGTCGTTTTTAAGTACAGTATGATATGTAGGCTGTGCATGTGCAAGGTTCAATGGCAGGAAACAGCAGAAATCAATCAAAATTTCGTTTTTTATTGTTTTGTTTTTTTAAAACTTTTTTTGATGCAGCAGAAAAAAAACGATGCAGGCGGGGATGAGAAACTAATAATTTTTTTACTTGGCCTAAGTGACTTTTTTGATCTTCAACCTTTGTTCTACTTATCCTCAAACCTAATCAATAAGCCTTCTTATGGTAACATCCATGTATACAAGCACTAGGACTGAACAAACAATGCTTTAGATATTAAATTCAAAAGGCTAAAAGATGAAATATCAAAAGTGACCACTGTGACCTTTGACCTTTAACATACATCCCCTAATCTAATCAGATCGTCTTCCTTTGGTGATACATACTAGCACCAAGTCTGAAGTTCATACCTCAAATGGTTCTTGAGATATTGCATAGGACTGATGAGCTGACAGACAACCTGAAAGCATAATGCCTCTGGTACCACCTTTGGTGGACAAAGACATAACAATCATGAAAAGTCATCAACCAAACATACAATATGTCAACAGAAGGAAAATTAGCCTACATGTATTTTCGCTTATAACTGCAATTCAAACATACCTACGGAAAATCCCAAATGCCCTGCAAATAACACTTTCATGAGAAAATACCACTTGGTGTACACTGTTATTTTCAAAACTTAGCATTTAAGTAATAAATGAAGCTTCACTTTTCATTCAAATTAATCACTTCATCCAAGATTAAAACTAATTCATGCTATTTCAAATGGAGAAGATTGAATAACTGGTAAATAGCACATCTGACAAAAACACATTTTACAGAAGTAATACAACAAACTCAATGCAGGTGAACTTTAAAGAATCTCTACACTAATCAGACAATTATGATAAAATGCACTTGCCTGTCAGCAGCCATAATCATTAAAATCTCGTGAGGAGGGGGGGGGGGGGTGGGAGAGGCTTTCATTTAGTAATAGTAACACTGCACTTGTAATCACTGATTTTGTAAATTGAAATTAGTGGCTGGAATTCACAAGAAAGGCCCTTCTCCTTATCCATGCTTGCTATGTTGGTATAAGTATTATCACTGTCATCAAAACATGGGGTACATTGCCTGTAGATAAGCATCCAGGAGGGACCTTCAGCTTGAGACTAATTCTAGATCCCTGTGTTCAGACCAGGTCCCATTTACCAGAGGAAGTCCCACTACGCTGGACCTTCCTCGGCAATCTCGCAGGGTGGACACTCGCCAGGATTTATCTTGGTGGTCCCACCAAACACAATGGGTCCAGGGACAAATCTTGAGAGGAGAGTGACCTTGGCTTGTAATTGCAACGTTGTTTTCATCAAATGTGCGCATGCGCAAACTGTGGTGGCATTGTGACGTAATGCACAGCCAGAAAGCAGGGGCATTTGAGGATAGTGTGGACGGTCAGTCGTAAAAAAAAAAAAACCTCCCCAAACTGCCCCTGGTAAATGAAACCTAGTCTGAATGCAGGGGGTATGGCAACTAACACTCAATGCCTAGCAAAAAGGCATTAGCACATCAACTTTTTTTTTTTTCACTGGGACCTTTGGTTGCAAGATTACTGCTTGACTGGTAAGCAATCAGGCCATTAATTCAATTAATCATCTTGCTAAACCTGGGGAACCTAAAAGGTGATTAAAACAGTTCTTTAGGGCCATGAATGTGAAATGAGTTGTTCTATTTACTTTGTCACCAGAGGCATTTTGCTAATAATCATAAATTTCTTAATGAGAATAGACTGGTTTTAGAGGAATGAATGCTGAAGTTTGAATTTGAAGTTAATCTTCTCTCAAGCAAATGGCAATAAGTTTACATGACAATATGCTTTTCTTGCCTTCATGTTATTGCTAGTAAAGAACTAAGAATGACTGAACAAGTTTGTCATGGATTATACAATGGTTTCATGATATATACGAGGCCAGCTGCAATATCAGGGTTCTCACTAGAAAAAAAATCCACACACGGTTCCCACTCTGCGCAAAGCGTGGAAATTTCGGAAGTTTTACGGAATAACACCTAAAGTGGCAGTATATGCTATAGTAAAAGGATGAAAAATACTTCTTGGTATAAAGCAGGAGTTGTCTACTAATGGCATAAAAGTAAAAATACATTGCCAAAAAGCAAAACAATCTGTGACATTTATCATTATTGTTAGAAATATATACTCCAATATTTTTTTACCCTTGTTGCCACGCATGGTGCAGCAATTTCACACATGGTTCTTCTTTGTCTGAAACCCTTTACGCATGGTATTGGAACCATCGGTGTTATGTACTGGCGAGAACCATGAGCTGCATGTAATTTCTACACGCTCCTGTATCCTGCCTAAAGCCATTAGGTCGTTTGGTATAAACAAAACAATCATTTATTTGATGAAAACTGAACTTATTGAATGTGTGAAAACTTGACCAAGAGCCATTTATCAATGGTCCTGGGACGAGTTTCGTGCCCTTCATCTTTGCAAGGTGTCATTGGAAGACTTGCTTGTCCCTTTTCTATCATGTCTAATTGTCACTGCTTAGGCTTGATTCATAGTCGGTGGATGAGCTTTGCCTTTTTTTCCTCTCCTTGGAAGACTTGTGCCGGGAGTGTCTGTGCCTATCTCCATGTCTGTGTTTTGACTTCTTTACCTGTAAAAAGAATTTTTTTTTTTTTTTTTAGTAATGAACAGAAGCCAAATTTACCACAGTCTAGGTCATTCTAAATAAGCACTGACTCTAACTATGAAGAGCAAATTTTTCAAAAATGAGATGAATGCAACTGCACCTCCCATAAGTCTCTGCCAATATTCAGATAACTTCATGGCTCAATCTATTCTTGATTTATTGTGATAACAGGAATAAAAAACCTATAATTATAGTCATGTTAATTGTTCTCTATGACCTTTCACCTTGCACCTAAAAACCCTAAAACATACCAGTAATCACTATGTCTCCTCATAGTCAGGCTTACATACAGTAGAAATATAGTGGTAACAAAATTAACAAAACTTTCATTTCATGCATATTGATCTCTATAACCTTTGACCTAATAAACCCCAAATCTAATAATTTTGTCTAAGATGATTATGATGATGCATACTAGCACCCAGATTGAGGTTCATACCAAAAATGGTTCTTAAGATATCACACTTAAAAAGAGGTACTATGGACAGACAGACAGACAACACGAGATTATCATGTCTCCAGCACCACCAGAAGTATAAAATTTATCCCCAAGATGCGTTCTCTTAAAGATGCTTAGTTGTGGGCTTTCATGAGGAATTTGACACCATGGGTGCTTACCCAGTAACAGCTGTTGTTCATCACTATGAGTTTTCTGACCAACAGACCTTATGTAATGCTCTGTATATTCCACCCTTTGCCCCATATGGCAAAGTCATTATCTCACTTTCCCTGGCCCGAGAATGCCCGAAGCAGGCCGAAGAATGTTTATGGTGGGACAGCTTGTTTTGCTGTACTCCAGAAATGTTAGCTCTATTACAGGTATTTCCAGTGCTTTTCACAAAGTCTGGTGTCAGCAAATTATGATCCATTCCCCATGAAAGCCCATGACTGAATGTCTTTAAAGGTGTTGTAGTCGAGTGGTTTAAGGCGCTTGACTGGAGAAGTGAGAACCAGGGCTTCGATCCCAGCACAGCATTTATGCCCTTGAGCAAGGCATTAATACAATGCTCTTTTATCATACATTTAATAAATTTTCTTGCTAAAGTGTTTATTTTTTTGTGTACAAAATGAATGGCAATGATGTAACAAAGGAGTGTTCTTAAAATGTTTTGCACTCATCCACTTCCGTGTTATAAAATGCACTTAAAATCCCCCTACGAAACCCCCCCCCCATGTATTCTGCATTGTATTCTGCATTTACTACCATGAATTTGCACCAAATATTTTCAACTGATCATTATTATCCACTTATCAAATACCTACTAGGTTAAAATCACAAAAATTCCTATTCAAAACCAAGACAGTCAAAAAAGGATCAACTCTTAACAATTCAGAAGTTATGTGTCATGCAATGAAAACATTTTTTTTTTAAACTGGACCAAACTGCAAATAACATAATAAAACTTTGCCCAACCCTTTACTAATGAAAAGATTCTTTCTTTGAGATACAAAGGCCAAAATATCAATGAGACTGAAATATTGAATACAAACAAAGATAAATTGTTCCTGCTTCCCAGGCTGATGGGACAAGAAACACACAATATTGCTTCCTATTTCTATGAAAGTTCAATCTTTTCTATTTCAACCCTCGCAATGATGCAATGAATAGAGATTAGTTCTCCCCTGGAAGTTCACAATAGCAAACAGTTGTCGAATCAAACACAATTTTATACTGAATATATTCAATCATACTGCTATTCGTATTACAGGTAGTCACCAAATCTGTATTCAGAATAGTGAACTAGAATACTAAACTCTACATACATGTGAAGAAAAAAAAAATTGACCATATTTTCTTGGACATTTTGTTCTGAAAAACCTAGAAGATAGTCCATTTCATCTCCAAATCCTTTATTTCAATCCTTCTATGATTGTCCAATTAAATCTTACATGAATAGGGCTACTACCCAGGTTCACTTCATTTTAGTTATATTTTCTAACTTCCAATTTCTACCCCTCCACAATCATGGTCAAAATAGAAATATATGAGGAAAGGTGAGTCATATGAGTGTCCTACAAAATCAGAAACCTGCTCTGAGCAAAAAACTTATCACATCACACACAGCCGGCTGTGACAAGCTATGTTTACTCAATGACTGAATTCTTCTAAACGAAGAAAATAAACAGAAAAATCAAGCGAACTTGTTAAGCAAGAAAAGAAAACAGAAGGTAAATATTCAGTGCAGGAATGTAAAAAATAGAGAAAGATTGCTTGTGAGAAAATTATTTAGGGAAAGCTCAGTGCAACAAAAATCAATAAATTAGTAGCAGTATGAAAAACATATTACATATTGAATGTTCTTTCAATCCTGGTGGCCTTGTATGTATTCACCCATGGAATGGTGAATACAGACAAGCCTTTCATCAATTATCGATAGCCTGCTCCCATTTGTGAGTTTTGCGGGGGGGGGGGGGGGGGGGGGGAATAAGACTAATAGTTCAGTCGTGAATTAAAGGGAATGTATTTGTATGAATCAAAGTAAATCGATTTGGAGGGGGGGGGGTAAAAAACAAAAAAGCACTCACCTTTTCATGCCTTTTATTTATACTACTTGATGATTCTTTATAATGTTTCTCTATGTCCTTTCTTCGGTCTCTACTTCTGTCTCTGTGCTTGCGTTCACTTTTTCTCTTCTTACTCTTCTTGTCCCTTTTCTCTTTCCTTTTTTCTCTATGTATTTTGCTTTTTCTCTCTTTGGGTGCACTTTCAGAGTTTGATTTTGGACTCTTTGGGCTATAGCTTAATGATGGAGGCAGCACCGGTCCGTATTCTTCTTCCTCCTCCTCCTCCTCCCCCTCCTCCTCCTCTGCTTGCTCATCATCAACACTGCCTTCCTCAATGTTGTCCCTTTCCTTGCCTTCATCTTTATATTCTCTTATCACTTGATTATCTTCAAAACCTTCTGTCCTGGTCATGCCCAAATTAGGAAGTTCATGCTCTTTCGAAACTTCAACTCTACCATTCTTTGCTGGATTTTCACCTTCCCTTGAACTTTCCAGACCTGCGTTGTAAAAAATACACCAAATATGATTGTTATGCCTCAAAGAATGATTAATAAAGGCATTTCACAGGTTTATAAATAGAACACTTAGATTAATATCACAGTAAAAATGCTCACAGTGAATGAGCATACACTAATTCACAAACATAATACTGGTAATAATGAATCAATTTCAGAGTCAAGAAAACTTTGTCAAGTTTGGATACACATGACCACTCCTGACTAAAAAAAAAAAATAAATGTTTCACAGTAAACAAGAAAGACCAATGTATATACTTAGATTAAACAAACAATTCTGAAGGTTAGACAAACCTTATAGCTACAATTTCATATATTTTATTCATGATTTTCATTTCTTGAAGTCTCTAAAATAAATACGTACTGTGTGAAAGATTGAAAGAATAATTGGTCTCAAACTTTCACAAAAGAAGATAACCTGAAATATGTAAGAAAGTGGTGAATTCATTTTCTCTGTACAAATGAAATTGAAAATTGATTGTGAAGGAACAACAAGCCTAAATGCAACAATTTAAAACACTTAATTATCTAACACTACAATAATTTTGAAGTAATATTTTGCCACAGTCCCAAAACACTGAATACCAGATGGAGCTTCAATTGTAAAATACAAAATTTGCAAAGACTATCAAAAATAAGCCAAAACCAATATCAGTATTTCTTTGCATTCCCTTTTGATATGAACAAACATACACAAAAATATTGCATAATCTAATTAAATACAACTGGCTTTTGAAATTGCCCTTGTATTGATTTTTTGAAGGTATTTTTAAAAATTTGATAGAGGTTAAATACCTGGGGGTATTTCATAAAGCTGTTCGTAAGTTACTAATGACTTCACGCATTACTGGTGATACCTTCTTGTGCTACATGTAAATGAATGAGAAACTGATTAACACCCAAGAAGGTATCACTAGTCATTCGTAAAGTTGTTCGTAACTTACGAACAGCTTTATGAAACATCCCCTAGGTTACTTGGGTGGTAGGAATGGATCTGCTTGTAATATTCATCTAAAGCGAATTTGGGGGAAATGTAAATAGTTAAATTCAAATCACAAAATTAGGAATATGGAATACTTGTGTTTAAAAAAAAAAAAAAAAATTGGTGATCTTTGGTGAGGGATTTCAAAATGTTTCTTTCAAAAATATTTTTCAAATGGAATTTCTTGTGAATATATATTATACCGATTCAGTTATTTTAATTAGATATTGGTTGTGTACCAATAAATCCTTTCGGTCCAATATATGCTTGGGCAGCACTCTACAGAGACACTGCATTATCATCTCTGTTCAGCTTTCTGATTGTGACTTTTGCTTTCTTCCTATCTCTATCCCAAAAGACGGTAAAGGAGAAGAAGATCTTTGATCTTTTCTATAGTCTCAAGTGATGGGAACATAGCTCCAATGCTATGACTGCCTAAATAACAGTGTCATAACTGTGAGGTAAAATGAGACAGATCAACCTTGCGCAATATTTGTATTGGACAAGACACAGCACCGAGCGTCTCTTACTTTCCTTAATTCTCACACCTCCACTAGCCAAAGTTCACTTCTATCAGACTCCTTCTGACCAGCTTGGGTCAACACACAAATTCATCATGACAAAGGAAAGAGAGTGAAAGAGAGAGGAAGAAAGAGCAAAAAACACAGAATAATACCTGTGGTGCATTTCAAGTGACTTATTCAAACAATTGGATAATTCAAATCACGCTGTGATTTTTCTGTTTTATTTGCATTTCATGTGGCTTCAGGGCAGACGATCACGCTCTCGTATCTTGGCAAATTAAACAGGAATTGATCTGCACTTAGGTACACAGTTCCTTTCTCTCTCTCTCTAAAAAAAAAAATAGAGGGGATGACACAGATTTTCTTGGGTGTGCCTTGCCTAAAGACATTCTCTCATATTGAAGAAAAAACAATGAATGGATATTGTCAACTCTGTGAGATGATTCATCTATTCTTGAATCCTAGTAATGGTCTAGAGTTCATCTACTAATATCTAAATTATTTTTGTACCGCCCAAAGATGAGGGTGCGGTATACAAATACAAACCTAACACGGAAGTGATGCATAACAAGGTTTCTCTATTTTGTGATTTAGTGCTGACAAATAAAGAAAAACAAAATATACTGATCTATGCTGGTTTGCAAACCGACATATCTCCTGTACTTATGCCTATGCAAGTACGTCACTATGCCAAACCAGTGACAATACAGAGAAATCATTTAAACTCATTTCAGCCCTGGGGGGTGTAACATAAAAAATACAATCAATCTTAAGATTGATATCAATCGTAAGTCTATGGCAAACCATGTACTAAAGAGATACAATTGATTGTAAGATCTCTTTATATTACACCCCCCAGCAATTATGAAAGTTAAGCCCCACCACACAGTCCAAATGCAAGTTCATTTTGGAAGGAGTTGTATTTTGCAACTGAACTTAAAACTTTAAACAAATAAGAAAGATCTTAGCTGAGGTTCTAAATGACAGGAATACTATAATTTTTTTTTTTTTTTTTTATTTTTTTTTTTTTTTGGGGGGGGGGGGGGGGGGAGCTTCCAGTGGGGGTAAAGGCCAAATTGGCTTCAAATCATAGGCAATCACAAAACAGTCAGGTATAAGGTTCATTACAAGGAGGCTCTCCATCTGTAATGTTGATTTACATGTAGTATGACTATTCAGAATTTTGATCATTAAAGGCTTCTTCACATATGAAGCGGCAAACTCGTGCTAATTTGGGGGTGACAACAGATCATTTTCATCCTATTGACCTTATTTCATATCCTGTCCAACAGATGAGGCTAAAATCTCATGTCTTGCAGCTAGTCAGTGATTCCTTATTAAGGCTGTCAGCACTGACAATCATGGTATGTACACGTCCAGTCTTTGCTCTACCCACATTTATACGTAAAATCTGCTCACACATGCGCATTTTCTGCTTCAGCTATGCGATTTTATTGTATCCATACACTGCCCTGAACAATGTAGGCCTATAAATGCTACGTCACATCTATACAATGTTCAGACAAGGAAAATTTGTTGGATATAAGATGTATAAACTATATACAATCAATTTTATCCCTGTATGAAGGCAGGGATACATGCATTTCCATTAAGTTTGAAGTTCATATTTCAAATGGTTCTTGAGAAATTGGTTAAAGAGGCAAACACCTGAAATTTCAGAAATTATTCTGTGACCTTTGACTTACATACCCTGAAACCTAATCAGAATATCTTCCTATGGTGACACATACTAACACCACGTTTGAAGTTCATACATTAAACAGTTCTTGAGATATCGCATTTAATGAATTGGATGAACGGATGGATGGACAGACAACCAGGAAAACATAATGCCTTTGGTACCACCTTTGAGGGGGGGGGGGGTAAAAAAAATTACCCCACTTTTTAGGGGCCATCTGAAAACCCATCCCAAATGTGGTCAGTTTGTTTGTTTGTTTCTTTTTTTTTTAATGCATATACACTTCCCTCCAAAAACCTTTGGTGCATGTTTATGGTGGCCCTGAAGTACGCTCGACAACAGGTCATGTGTGACATGAATTTCGGGGCCAACTTTGTGACCCGTGATGTGATCTTTGTGTCACAGTCGCAAAATTCGCGACCTGGGATGCGAAATTCATGACCCATGACACAAAATTCATGACACGTAACACGAAATATTCATGACCCGGGATGCGAAATTCATGACCCGGGATGCAAAGTTTGCGTCGCAGGTCACGAATTTCGCGACTGGGATGCAAAGTTGGCCGCGAAATTCACATCGCCATGACCTGTTGTCGAGCGTACTTCAGGGCCACCATACATGTTTTCAGTCCTGTTTAGAAACCACAAAATATCATCAATGGTATTTAATAGAAGCAATGCAAGACCAACTTCTCAATGAACAACAGATGAGCATAAAGGTGCTTGAAAAAAGAGGTGTGGTGATTCTTTCAGTGAGTTGTACTTCTGTCCTAAAAGACAAAATTCCTGCCTCACCTTTTCTTGTTACTGGAATAACAACTTTGAATAGTATATTCATAAGGGAATTCCTTACACCGACCTAGTTGTTGGTCTTCATACCTGTGTCCCCACTGCCCAACCCCTTAACTTATACAAGTTTGATTCTCAACAGGGCGAGAGTTTGCAGGGGAATAAGGCTTAGGATCAATAATTACTCCTAATTCATAAAGAGAATAAATGCATGGCAACCACAGATAATGAATTGATTTTGGTGTAACATGCCTTTGCTGAAGATCCAACCCACCTTACCTCACGAAAGATATTTGGAAGGCAGAGAAAAACAACAATTAGAACTTCAGACTATTCATTACAAAATAAAACCCTTATAGATCACAGAGGATAAAAAAGTCTAAGGCAGCATTACAGAACTACCATCAAGTTCGCAAATATCAAGCATTTATTTTCTAGAGAAGAAACAAAAAAAAACAGGTGCGAATGCAAATGAGGAAGTTCAGGTTTTAGGCACAAAGGTACTTAAAAAGTACTTTGGTTGAGGGCAGGTAATCATTTGAAAATTTAGTCAGACATGGCCTGTAAATTGTTTTGTATAATTATTTTTCAAGTTCCTATTTAAGACCTTGCAAAAGGTTTTGCCTTCTTTTTCTATGTTTCTTTTTGCTGTTGTTCCACTCTTTTTCCTATCTTTCAATTTTCTGTATCTAATTTCAGTCACATCTCCCTTTGATTCTGTCTGTTTCTACTTGGTTTTGTTCTCCCATTCTTTTTCCACCTCTTATCACAGATTCTATATCTTCTACACAACCTTCTCTTATTTATTTTCTCTCTGTGTTTCTAATTTTCAATGTTCATCAATCCCTTCCTTTCTGTGTTGTTTTCCTTTCTTTTGAATTTCTATTCTTAACTCTTTCCTACCTGTTTTGTACGTACTATGTCAAGTGTTCTGTCTCTATTAATTCCTTCTCCTAAAGCCTAAGGCTCTCTAGCTTTTTGCATCCTAACATCCAACTGCGAACAATTTTCCCAAGACAGAACTAAGTGGCATTTTTGTCTCATTTGAAGCTCAGACCCAGAAAGGGAATCTGATTGAAGCTGCGCAGAGAAAAGGCAGGCAAGGAAAGTGAAAGCTCTGAAACTACAATCTGCATCAATCCCCTGTCCCCACTGCTGGTGTAAATTCAGATTGGCCTCTGCAGCTATCTTCATAGCCACTTAGCACATTAGATTACAGAGTATATAAGTATTTGAGGATTGTCTGAAGTGGTCATCCTCACTATGAGGTAGACGATGCATAAGTATAAATCGTCATATAATACAATCATATCTTTAGGGGTACCCAGAAAGACTGAAGAAGGGATAAGAATGTTGACACTCCCCTCCCACAAAGACACACACACACACACACACACCCTCACCCACATGAGCACACACCCTCACCCACATGAGCACACACTCCCACTTCTGTGCATATCACCTGTGCTTCTTTTCAATGTCAAGTCTGTCATACCTTGCACTGCCTGTAGTTCACTTCTTATTGCTTTGTCAGGTTTCTTTGCATCATCATCCTCCTCATCACTGCTGCTACTGCTGGAGCCAGAGTCCAGGAAGATGGCTTGGAAGAGATCCAGAGGAGGGCGGGTCTCATCACCAGTAGAATCCTGTGATGTAACATCATACTCTGGAATCTGCATTCAGAAAATAACAAGCCAAGAACATAAAACTGAAACATCCAAGAACCTTTTCTATTTTCTTTGTCACTAAAGTGTCATCACTAGTATGGAAATTGACTTGAAAAAATAGGCTATATATTTCATAATTTCCAGATGTCATTCCAAACTTCTGTGTTAATGTCAAGAACTCAGCAAATGAAAATTCATATTGACACAAGATAACATTTTCAATCCAGGATCATTCAACTTACTTAGTGTTCTTACACGCAAATGATGTCGACTTCACCATTAATTGGTTGTGACAATATTTTTGTGACAATCTTTAAAATTATATTAAAACTAATGGAATAACATATTAAGTGAGCCATCCAAAGACTTTAAACTGGACATAAATGATGATGAATCATAACAAAATTATCAAGTGGCACTCATAAAGATATTTGATATCAAGCATCATCTGCATGAACTGTGGTTAGAGACAAGGCAAAAAGAAGTTTATTTGAAGGAGTATGCAAAATAAATGTGAAAACTAGATGAATCCGTCAATGCCAGATAGGAAATATATGGTACATTCATGTTGATTTATTTTCATTTATACAATGACATCTTTGACCTTTGAACTTGTGACCCCCAACTCTAATGAGACCACTGCCCTTTCCGTACGCTTGCATGAGCCAAGTTGCAGTTGAACCGTCAGAGTTGTTGATTTATCGCAAGAACAAGCAAGTTTCATGTATATAATGATCTCTATGACCTTTGATCTTTGACCTTGAGACCCCAAAATCTACTGAGATCATTGTCCCTCACATATGCATACATGAGCCAAGTTTGAAGTTGATCCGTTAAATTGTTGTGTAGTTATTGCGAGAATGAATCATTTCTATGTACATAATGACCTCTATGACCTTTGATCTTTGACCTTGAGACCCCAAAATATAATCAGATCATTGTCCCTCCCATATCTATACATGAGCCAAGTTTGAAGTTGATCTGTCAAACGGTTCTTAAGTTATCGCGAGAACAAACCATTTCTATGTACATAATGACCTCCATGACCTTTGACCTCTGACCTTGAGACCCCAAAATCTAATAAGATCATTGTCCCTCCCATATGCATACATGAGCCAAGTCTGAAATTGATCCGTCAAACGGTTCTTTAGTTATCACGAGAACGAAAACGGGACGGACGGACAGACGACCCGAAAACATAATGCCTCCGGCACCACCTACGGTGGGCGGAGGGCATAAAAATTAGGCTTGTTCAGATATGAAGCGCAAACCCACACTGCAAACCCCCACTGTTGTTTTGCATGTTAATACATGGAATGAGGGGGCCAAAAAAACAATGCCCAGGAAAAAGCATCTATGATGCTTCCTGGGCGGTGTGGAAGGTGTGGACCAATTAAATTCTTATAAATTTATCACAATATATGACATCACAAGTTTGTCTGGGTGAATTCTGGCAATCTATAACTCTCCTCCATTTGATCGTGAACTTTCTTGAAGTGTTCATGCCCATTTCATTATCATAAGTGGCATTGCAAAAAAAAAAGCGAGGTTTTTGCAAGGGTGTGCCACTGGATATCTGAATGGGCCTTTAATGGAGTGAATCTAGGAACTTCTCAGTCCAACTGCTGACAAACTGCATCTGATTACACAATCAGAGCAAGAAATGATGTAGACAAAATCATTTCTTTGGAAAAAACAAGATTATGCCACCTGAAGACAGGGTATCGCCCTCATATTCTACACAGATATGTAATGTTCTCTAAATCTTTTTTTTTTTTCATCAACTTCTAGAGTAAAATAGAAATGTACATCGAAAAGTATCAAAGTCATCCAAAGTTTTGAATCCAGTTTTGTCCCCATAAACAGTGGTGGCCGGATTTACCTCACCCTCGCGGCAATCGCCCTTACCCCCTCCCTCCACTTTCAGCGATTCAGCGCATCCTCCATCCCCAGCCCTCCTCCACTCCTCCTCCACTTGCATATTCCGCGTCTTCTTTGGCCTTCCCCTCTTCCTCGGACCACTCACCTCAAAATCAAGGGCCCTTCTTAACAACATTTTCATATATCAACATGCATATCAAAGGAAGAAAGGCTATGAAGATGCTTTCAATAATTTACTTAAATAGATGGAACATGATTGCATTAAAAATATCACTTATGTAAATGATGGAGGTGACAGAAGCCTGCTTCACAATATGAATAACCTTTCCAACCACCTCACCCCAAAGAAAAATCATCAACAATTACATGAGGTAGGGCTACAGTGCATAATGGCTGCTTTTTTTCTGATATTGATATTTTCTGCTATTGATATTTTACTCCAAAGCAAAATCCCACACTGCTAAATCATAAACAGGGTGAATAAACTATTACAGTAGTCTCCATTTTAAGTTATGATGCCCCATGGGAAAGTTCACAGAGAGTAAAGCTTTAAAATTGATTTCATAAGCATCATTTCTCCCTTAATAATAAGGAATATCAAAATGTACTGGTGGTGACAAAAATGCAACTATTTTGATGAGACTTCTGAAGTCAATCATTCTTTATTTACATATGGCGAGCTCATACAATGCACCTGCATATTTCTTGAAACCTTTTAGATTGTTGCCTGAACACACAAAAAGGAAAACTATTCTGCAAATATTCGGCAAGCCTGCATACCTGAAATTCATAACTAGAAGGGGGAAAAAACACTTATTTGAGTACTGTTGATGATCTCAGTACTGCTCTAGCAACATTTGCTCCAGGATGTATTATACCAAAGGTGTAGGATGAGGACTTGGATTATGATATGGTTTTCTAGGTTCAGCATTAGCATCAGGTTGTGCCCAGGGGTCAAGCTACTGACAAATTTGTGTTACAGACCGATTACAAAGCAACCCTTGCCTGACCATACATCATAGAAACTTTCAGCCATATTAAGTATAAAATAAATACAATATATGGTTTTACATTATAATGATAGCTACTGTACAGACGTAATTTTGGGAGGGACAATGAGGACAAATATCAAATTATAACATGAATATAATATTAAAAGGAGAGCAACTACATGGTTCAAAAATAAAA
Organism: Echinometra lucunter; assembly: GCA_029962745.1. Taxonomy (NCBI): domain Eukaryota; kingdom Metazoa; phylum Echinodermata; class Echinoidea; order Camarodonta; family Echinometridae; genus Echinometra; species Echinometra lucunter. The sequence continues at coordinate 15,366,749 of CM057158.1, read as the reverse complement.
AGGAAATAATTTATACTGTTATTCTTCAGGATAATATCATACAATCAAACTGGGGAGAAATTTCTGCAACAACTATCTTATCTCCTACTCATTCAAGTTGAATCCTCAACCTTATGAATAGACTATCCCTTTTCACATTCCCTTTACATGAAATGCCAAAGCCTGTAAAAAATGGAGTAGTTTGAATACAGTGGTAGTGATTTCCAAATGAATGCTTGAGGAGCTGCCTCTAGCATGACATTATTTCTTGCACTCTGAATGGCATTGACGTTTGGGTGATCACTTTAATGCTTACCGCAGCAAACAAGGTCAAGTAGAGTTTTAAAAGATTACTGCATGAAATTTGAGCAAAAGTGGAAACCCTTGTAAAAAAAACCAACGTACCAAAGTAATACGATGGTACATTGATCAAATTACCATCAAATCATGGTACATGTAACTCGATGGTAATTTGCATGATTTGATGGTCATTTGTTCAAATTACCATGGGTACTACCTTTTTTGCTTCAAATTCCAATCAGCTTGTCTCACTATGATAATGCATATACATGTAGTACCAATTTTTAAGCAAATGGCTCAAATCATAAAGAGATATTGTAATTTAACTAGGCCGAAAATCTGAAACTTCAGAAATGACCTTTATGACCTCTGACTTACGTACCCCAAATCTAATGAGATGGTCTTCACATGGTGATACACACTAGTACCAAGTTTGAAATGAATACATCAAATTGTACTTAAGATATCACATCAAGGCTCAAACCTGAAATTTTTCTTGAGATATCGCTTCGAGTCTAAAACCTATGGTGGCCCTGAAGTACGCTCGACAACAGGTCATGTGCGACGTGAATTTGGCATCCCGGGTCATGAATTTTGCATCCCGGGTCCTGAACTTCGCATCACGGGTCATGAATTTTGCATCCCAGGTCATGAATTTCACATGCCGGGTCCTGAATTTCGCATTCCGGGTCCTGGACTTCGCGCCACGGGTCATGAATTTTGCATCAAGGGTTGCGAGTTTCGCAACTGGGCACAAAGTTGGCCGCAAAATTCACGTCCCACATTAAAACCTGTTTTAGTTTTAGAAATTAAACCTCTATGACCTTTGAAGCCCAAAATGATATTAACAATGTCAAAAACCTGAAATAAGAGAAATTAACACCTATGACCTACATGACCCCAAAATCTAATGAAATCATTTTCTAGATTATATTTTACAAAAATAGTGGTGTTTAATGAAATGCAGCAAAAAAGCAGTACAATTTCGACATTAAACATCCTATAACCAACATTTTCATAATCCTCACCATGTTCTGTAAGTTGTGTAAAAAATTTGTTTTTTTAAATTCAGATATGAAAAAAAAATCCTTTGGATTATAGAAGTGAAATTTTGGCAAACAATCCATTGGCTAATGGAACTGGAATATGTGAGTTGTAGAGGTAACCAGGGGAGCGTTTCATGAAGAGTCTTGTCGTTGATTTTCATTGAGTAATTTGCTCTTAGCCAATCAGATGCAAGGATTTTCAGTAGCTTGTAACAGTTGTCAGTGAAAATCACTGACAAAACTCTTGATGAAATGCTCCCCTGTTGTCTGCTGAATTATTCCTATAGACTTAATACAGGGATCACCAGGGTCCTGTTTCATAAAACTTGTTATCTATAACAACTGCCACATTTCTATGACAAATTTTCTCTCAGCCAATCAGATGCAAGGATTTCAGTAGCTTATAACAGTTATTGCAACTTTATTATTGATTACAAGTTTTATGAAACGGGGGCCCAGGTTGTCCCTCTATTAAGTCTATGGGAATACTTCAGCAGACAACAAATTAACCTCTCCAACTCACATATTCTTTAAAAAAAAACCAGAGATCAATTCTTAAAAAAAACATTCTAAACTTTAATCTGTAACAAGGATCATGAGACTGATGAAAGATTGGAGAAAGAGAAGGAGAAAGAAGAAAGAGAAATTCATGAAACTCTCAAGTAGGAAATGAAAGATGGGAAGGCCAAAAGTGGCTTGCAAAATTTTCTCCCCAAAATAAAAGCAATACAATCAAGAAGATATAGCGGTACATGTACTTCTCCTTAGAAAGTGATTTTCTGGGGAGTTGCTAAGTTTGGCATTTATGTAAAATCAGCTACACCAGTATGTTTGACAATTTTTTTTCTTTACTGTTAGCCCCCCCCCCCCCCATGCATTATAAAACATGAGACAAAGCAGTTTGATGAATAGGTTGTGGCACCTTTGTGGGTGTAATCTGGAAAGCTTTTTTTTTTTCATCCAAGCTTTTTGGTGCTTTTCCAGTAGGAAAACAGGAATGAAAAAAATTGAGTAAAAGTGCAGTTTAATCTTCAACTGTTTTAGCAGTATATTTCTCATTCTTTCCACTTATCCCCCTCACTTTGGATGCAGTCTTTCCCCTAAGGTACTTGTAACTTATTTTTGAAATGCTGTTCGCATCCGGTCACACTTGACTACAGATTGATGGCTGCTGAAGATGATTATAATTCAACTTGTGAACTCATCATCCTACATTCTCCTTCTGTAAATAAAATTCTGGAATTCATCTCAATACAAACCAAGATCAACTTACAAGTCCAATATCACCATTACCATCAATGCATACTGCACTTAACCCACCATTTGTTGAGGGTTTTATGCATCAGAGACATATTAATCTATGCATAAAGATTTACTGAAAACCAATGCAGCAGCCACAGTGCTGAACTGCACATGATTTTTACATCATATCATTGCTGGATTCGTAATGGATGCATGGATAAAGTTGCACTATTTCATGGTTACCCTTGCAGAAAAGGACACTGAATTATTTGCCAAAATAGGTGACTGATCCCAGTAAAGGTTGATACCGACCTGAAATTCTACCGCAGATAATAGCCCCATACAAATGATTTTGTTTGCCCTAAAGCACAAAAATGAATACCTACAATAGACCCTCATTTTCTGTGTGATATTTACTCATTACAAGAAAAGAAAGGAGGAATTGGTTTCCAATACTGATCAATCGTCACGGAAGCTCTAACAAGAATGCATCAACCTGTTGATGATCTGTTCATGCATTTTAACCAAATATTTCATTTTTGTATTAGAATGATCAACCTCATACCATCTATGAATGCACAAATAATATGGCTAAGTCTCTCAATTCCTAAAAGGCACCTACTAGGTCAAATCTACAGTTTTCTTTAGCTGCCTTCACAATCCATTCATTCGAACTATAATGCTTGTACTTCAAGATGACAAAAAAAGGTATTCACATTTGCTTATAAAAGGAGATATTCATGAACTGCTTGTTTTCAGGAGTGCTTATCCTATCTATTTTCCTCTCAATTGGTGACTGCTGTAAGGCACAGGTTTCTAAAAATATTTGTCCAGTGTATTTTCATACTTTGTTTTTCTTGTCTTCACAGCAAGCTAGTGCAGTTTCAAAATGAAAGTTGCATTTGTATGTGAAGGAAAGAATTTCCCTAAAATCTATAAAAGAAAACTCTGTTTTAAGAGATGCCAACAAGAGTGCCCCCCCTCACTTCCCATCCTTTAAAAGGTGCATTATTTGATACTGTTCTCATACTTATCTCACTACCCTTCACCACTTGGAAGGCATTTTCACTGTGTTTATGAAACATTCTATAGCACCTGAATGAATCAAATAAACTAGCTTCATTCAAATAACAACTCGACACTTCTCCAAGACTACCTAAGTTAAGCACGGAAGTGCACAAGCTGTCAAGCATATGAGAAAGAATTCAACACTAGATAACCAAGAAGTCCTTGGGGGTGTTTCATAAAGCTGTTCGTAAGTTACGCACGACTTTACGCATGACTGGAACATGTTCTTGGGTGCTAATCAGATTCTCAATCATTTACAAGTAGCACAAGAACATATCACCAGTCATGCGTAAAGTCGTGCGTAACTTACGAACAGTTTATGACCCCCCCCCCCCCCCAGTACAGCCAGGGGCATCCAGTATTCATGTACTTTTGTTTGATCTGCATTTTTTTTTCAGTTCTGTATTTTTTACATTATGTTTACTGCCAAATAAATTAATGATAATAATAAAAATAATAAAAGTTACCTTTCACTCCACATGGACTTGTTTTTTTGGTACCACTAGTTTCATTTCTTTACTATGACAAAGGGAATGCCTAGAGCTGACTGGGAAAGAGTACTAGAATTGCAAAGAACAGGAAGTGTGGAAAAATGTTCAACAGGAGAAAACACAATGACTGATAGGCTCTTTCCAGCTTCCAGTTCTGATATTTGCAAAATTACTTTTAAAACCTATCTTTGAAACTTAAGAATCTTCCTCCTTGCTAGTACTCACCTCATTCATACATGTATAATTTTTTCTTCAAATTTTAAATTCTCTGACCTTGCTTGTAATACTTGCATATTTGAGAGATTTTCTTTTGAAACTGTAGATTCTTTTACCTTGCCAAGGCTTGCATTTTTATGCCTCCGCCCACCATAGGTGGTTGCCGGAGGCATTATGTTTTTGGGTCGGTCGTCCGTCCGTCCGTCCGTCCCGTTTTCGTTCTCGCGATAACTTAAGAACCATTTGACAGATTGGCTTCAAACTTGGCTCATGTATGCACATGGAAGGGACAATGATCTGATTAGATTTGGGGGTCACAAGGTCAAAGGTCAAAAGTCAAAGGTCACAGAGGTCATTATGTACATAGAAATGGTTCGTTTTCACCATAGCTCATGTATGCATATGGGAGGAACAATGATCTGATTAGATTTGGGGGTCACAAGGTCAAAGGTCAAGGTCAAAGATGTCATTGTATAAATGAAAATAAATCAACATGAAGTGCCATCTATTTCTGATTTGTTAATGGTGGAGGCATAAAGTTCGACCACGCGTGGTTGAAAATTCATCTAGTTTATTTTTTTCATCCATACATGACACTCTATGGTCTTGCTATTGTAACATACTAGCAAGTACTTGCTTTTTTCAGAGATTCTATATTTCAAACTCTAGATGCCCTGTATGCCTAACTAGTACTTGCCCCCCCCCTAAGATATTCTTGTCTTGCTATAGCAACATACTAGCAAGTACTTGCATTTTTAGAGATTTTACCTTTCAAACTTTAGATGCTCTCTATGCCTGGCTAGTATTTGTCCCCCCCCCCCAACATGAGATACTCTTGTCCTGCTATAAATAGTACTTGTTTCTTTCAAAGATTTTCCTTTTCTAACTTTAGATGCTTTTTACCTTGCTAGTACTTGCCCCTCCCCCCAAAAAAAATATTAAACAAAAAACAAACATGAGATGCCTTTGTCCTGCTATACACTAAATAGTACTTGTTTCTTTCAGAGATTATATTATTCTGACTTTAGATACTTTTTCCCTCGCTAGAACTTGTTACCCTTAAACACAAGACGCTCTTACCTTGCTGGTTCCTTGGTTCTCAACATGTTGGACCTCTTGCTTGGATCCAACACTGGCAAGAATACCAGGATGTTGATCCCATCTTGACTTCTTCAGAGACGAAGATGATGTTGATAATGGCCTTGGCTCTTCCGCTTCCTTTGGTATCACTGCTGCAAAGAAAGATAACAAATCTGTAATGACGGCTGAGGGAATACAAACCAGGGAAATATTGTTATTTTCTTTCACCAAAGTCAGGCACACAATTTTAATTATTACCTGAATGAGGCTTTTTGCAGACAAGATATAAGAGCATATTTTGTCTCAATGGCCAGGGCTCAGCTGTATGACTAGGGTTAGTGTTAGACTCTACAACTTGTTTTGAGTTTTCTTTGAAAGTTTAAACTTTGAATTAAATGCACCTGATAGGGGTGAACAGTTAATAATAATATTGACTGGCCTAACTTTCGGGAGATACCACATAAATTTCAATCACTAGACCCATATTGCCCTCGTCTTTGACTCGAGACAATATGAGACTAGTTTGGGAAATATATGTGGTATCTCCCTCAAGCCCAGTCAATATTAATTGGCAACTTTAACATGGGCATATTATTTGGTCTTTGAAATGAATAGACCATGCAAAAAATTGTTGAAAACATATGCAAAGCATCTGACATGAGTTCATATACTGTATGAGCTGAAATTTTCGCTGCGGTTTTATTTTTGTGAATTTCGCGAATCACTCACCAATCGCGAATTTAACACATGAAAAAATCCGCACGTACATTTGCTTTACAGCGTCATTGGCACATCGTTGCCATTGCCATGCAAGTACATGCGGAAAGTGCAGCAGTCCTTCTCTCTGTGTGTAGCGTATAATACACCGAGAAAATCACAAGTTAGCTCCGTACATGGTCACCTCCAAAACCCCTATTAAGAAGCCCAATTCTGCTACCAAAAATGCAGAATCAGTGCCATTTTTCCAAAGCATGTGGGGCTTTTGTGGGGTGGTAAGAGAGAGAGTCGCCGAAAACGTGCTAGAAATCAAGAAAACAGGGGTTTTATGACGCCATATTTTGTTTATCGCAAGCTAGGAGTGTGATGGTAATGGCAAAAAATAATCAAAAAACAAATCCTTCGGATCTGCCGATATGGCTCTTTTATGTACATATAAGTTTACTGCAAGTCCTGCTCTTGTGCTCGCGAAATTAACAACTTGCGAAAATGTCTGTGAGCCTGTGATTCACGAAAATATCTGTACGCGAAAATATTGGTGTATACAGTACTGTTTCAGAACACATGTCTATTGATATTAGGGGAGAGTTCATTCCCTTATAATCCTGAGTGCCAAGGCTTTTGTTTTACTCATACAAAAACTAATCATAAAATTCTTAACTGGGCATTCTGGCAATGCTAATATGATTAAAGTAATGGTGTGTAAACCTGTTAGCTACTAGAATTGGGTGGCCCCTGTATTGAGTCTAGGGCAAAGAGAGAATTCAGTAATCAACAGGTTAATCAACTAGAGAATAATGCTTCTTGCTGGCTTACACATTGAACAAAGCAGTACAGATTTCCAACCTGTTCCATGCAAATGAAGTATACACATTTACCACATACATCAGAAGCCATACACAGATGACATTTTTCATATATTATGAGAAATCAATGGAACCAACTGTCTAGACAGGAGGCGTTTGTAATTCCAGGTTGGCATGTAAAAAAAAAATCAGATATGACACCTTTGCAGTTAATTGAAAAAACAACACTCCCAAATTTAAAAAACAATTTTTTAAAACCAGAGAATGATATTCCTTTCTAAAGAACTTACCCTACATGGTAAACAATAAATGTCATGCATTATACAAAAATATAATTGAATGAAACAGACATTTATTCTAGAAATATATTTAGCATCATCTGTTTAAAAGTGCTGCCAATGCTGTAAATGGCCTTTTCAGCTCAAATGATCTGAATCATTCCACATCAATGATAGTAATAATTCATAACTGGAATGAATGTACATTGTAGGTCATAATGTTGTTCATGCAGAAAACCAGACATGGAATATTCATGATGGAAACATAACAAGCTTCATCACAAAATTGTTTTAAGTTCCATTTTCAAATAAGTGCAAAAATGGGCTTACCGGTACATTATACTTGACCCTCTTGATGGAGGAGGCAGTCATAACTGCCCAGTTTTCATTCTGCAGAGGTATTTTTAGGACTAGAATAAACTGCCCTTTTTTTCCTCATAAACTACAACAGGCTGACAGAAAGTAACATTTGCTACTATAATGAAAGCAGATATACCTAATTTGAAATTTCTCTAAATGATTGTGCCCCTTTTAGCACTGCAAGGAACACACAACTTGTGTAGATTTACATGTAATTGGTCATTTTTACCATCAAAATGTAAATGAAATAATACCACATGTACAATATACACTGAGTACTGGACTGGCCTTAGACACCCATCTGAGGTCAGGGGAGCATTTCATCAAGAGTCTTGTCAGTGATTTTTGACTGGCAATATGAATGCGGTATAAAACAACCAAACATGGTTTGGTGAGACCAGCATAGCTCATAATTGCACATGTAAAAAAAACCTAGGATGACCTGCCTGTCACCAAACTCAAACTACTTAGTTATAATCACGCTTTAACTCACACCATATCAAAATATGTAGGCCTCAGGGTTAAAGAAGAATGAAACTCTGGGGAATTATCCATTCTAATGAAAAGATATAAAGAAGCAATTTTTCAAAAGTTCAATCAAAATCAGTTACGTAATGAGAAAGTTATGAAAGTTTGAAAAGTCTCAATTTACTTTCTACGGTAATCCTTGCTTCAAAATGGCAGGTTTAGAAGGACAGCTCTAAATATGTTCTGTACTCAAAATTTCATATTTTCTCCATTATCTCTAAAGATGCTGCTTATCTCCTTCTTAACTCAAGATATACCTTGGGAAAATGTATTTGACACAACATATGTCAAGTTCAAAAAGAGACAAGCAGGATCTTTAGAGATAATAGAGAAAATATTAAGTTTTGAAAACAAATCATAATGAGAGTTGCCCTTCTAAACTTGCCATTTTGAAGCAACATTGCCAATTTAAGGATTGCCACAGAAAGTAAATTGAGACTTTTCAAACTTCATAACTTTCTAATTTCATAATCAATTCTGATGGAACTGCTTAATTGCTTCTCTCTATCCTCTCTTTTCATTAAAATGTATATTTCTCCAGGGTTTCATTCTCCTTTTACTTTAAGGTGATGCAAGGTAAGTATCCTTTAGACAAACCTGGTTGGGTAGTATAGATGTCCATCTGAACATTTGGCTGCTGAATCTCCAAGAAATTAAAGACAGAGAATTTATCCTTCTTTACTCTGGGAAGGCCAATGACCGAGGACCTGTTTGGGGAAAAAAAATATATATATATATGTAGCAAGGTGACAAATTTACAATCCTTTGCTATTTCTTTCATTAGGTCTATCCTATCTTTCATTCTTCCTATAATTCTCTGCCTCTCTTCCTAACCTCTGTCTGTCCTTTTCTTTGGTACATTTATTAGATGTGCTACTTGTATCTTTCTTGTAGATCTATTGATAATTCGTACAAGTCCAGTGCAGACTTCTTAATTGCCCAATTTCATTTATATCATTTTAACTCCTTTTATGTTACCCTTGTCACAGACTGTGCAGACTGTATCCTTCCTAAACTTATTGACAATTCCCACAGTCAAGATCACACTCCTTAACTCCCCAGCTCATTCATATTGTCTTAGGCATCCTTTATATTACACTTAACCCAGAATTAATCTCTTATACCCCATTCTTGTCTGAAATCCACTATTGTGTTAGGTAAGAATAGAGGGTGAGTAAAGTTTGCTTTTCTCACAATCTTGAATAGTTTTTGTAATAAAGAATTGAAGAGGATATTGTTTCTCATTTAATCAAAAGGGTAATCCCTGTATTATGACCACAACTGGTGGCTGGAAAGAAATGTTTGTTGTTATGTGGTATTATGTGTTATTATAGGTGGTCACCTCCGAAGTGACCAAGAACTCTTAGCCAATTAGGTGTTTAGTTTATGACTGAGGTCCATCCCCCTTAAAGAGTACTGACCAATCATAAGAACATAATATGAATGTTTAATTAGATATAAAAGTAGACCCCATGCATGTTTTACTCACTTGGCATCCCGACTTGCAGATCCCCCCTTGGTCCCCCTCCCATGTCCTCCCAGTCCCTACATACTAACGACTAATCCCGAAGTGCAGCAATTTGGTGCTGAAGAACTGTTGGAGCCCAGTCCTAAATTTGGTGTTGAAGAACTGTGTTGCTGAAATTATAAATAAGTCGCCAAGTCATCGTTCTCTAGGTATGCTGAGACTCTTCCACAATTGGGTACCATCAACCCTTTTGTAAATACCTTCCTGTGACCCTGCTTTCACCGTAGTATAATTCTGAACTTGTCCATCTTTTCCTGAGAACATAATTGTTATCGTCATCACAGTCATCGTCATCGTCATCGTTGTCGTCATCACCGTCGCCATCGTCAACGTCATCGCATCACTATCTCCATCGTCAAGGTCATCGTTATCATCGCCATCGTCGAGGTTTCGTCAGTGTTCAGAATACTACCGCGTGCGTGTAAGTGGCCACATTACTAACCCTTTCATCTCCCCTATAAACTAACATTCTCCCGTTCCCCGTTCCCTTTAAGTCCCAGAATATTATATAATAAGATAGGTTATCTAAAGCTATGCGTAAATATTGGAAATAAGGTCTTTTGATAGAAAGATAGAGATCTAGACTTGATTGGTAATATTTTGTGAGATTGTTGATTTTATAATTTGATAAGTTGTACAGATCAGTGGTCTGTAAATAAAAGTATCATATGACACCTTAGTACATTGTGTCCCAGCGCTTCTATTCTATTTTGTTTTATTAATTTTTCTTATTCTTCATTCAGAATTTGTTTTATTTGTGGTCTTGTGACTAACCCCTCACCCGAGTTGGAACGCTTGCTAGCGGACCAATATTAAGTTCCTTCTCGGGATCCCGAGCCCACTGTTCCCCAGTGGAGGACAGGAGACGAGGGCGTTAGATATACATATATATATAAATTATATTTACCATAATCCGTGACAGAGGATTCTTGTACAATTATTTATATATATATATATAAATATATATATATATATATATACATATAAATAAATAATAAGTTCAAGTTACACAGTTGACGTGTGGTTCATCTGTACTTCATCAAATCATGGGTGTGATGAAATTAGTTCGACGCTGCTAAAGCAAATCATTGGCTCAATCCTAACACCTCTTTTACATATCTGTAATCTGTCCATATCAAATGGTGGTTTCCTTCTTCCTTCAAGCTAGCTAAGGTTATTCCTGTTCATAAAAGGGATAGCATCTCTGCCATTACTAACCATAGACCAACCTCGATACTGCTTAGTTTTTCAAAAATGTTGGAGAGAATTGTATATAATAGGCTAATTTTCTTTCTTGACAGAAACAAACTACTTTATCCTAACCAGCGTGGATTTCGCAGGTCTCACTCAACAGACCTTGCATTGCTGAAATTCTATGACCATGTGTCCAGTTCTCTAGCTAATCGTGAGCATGTTATTGGTGTATTCATGGATCTCAGCAAGGTGTTTGACACACTTGACCATTCAATACTTCTTAAAGCTATTATCATTATGGAGCAAGAGGCACTGTTTTAGATTGGTTTACGAGTTATCTTTCTAATATGAGGGAATACACATGCTATAATTCTGCTAACTCTGACATATTATTCGTTAAGTGTGGTGTAACACAAGGTTCCATATTAGGTCCATTGTTGTTTCTGGTTTATATCGATATTTGTAAATGTATCGACCGCACTGAATTACATATTGTTTGCTGATGATACAAGTGTTTTCCTATCTCATTGTGATGTCAATATCCTTGAAAACACCATTAATACCGAACTTCCAAAACTAGCTAACTGGTTTCGAAGTAATATGTTATCTCTCAATGTTTCGAAAACAAATTATATACATTTCAAATGTAGGAAGTCATGTGGTAACCTAAATTTCAGTGTGAAACTTGATAATGTCTTATTAGAAAGAAAGACATCCACTAAGTTTCTTGGAGTTTACATTAACAATCAACTTAACTGGAGTGATCATTTAAAGCACATAAGCCAATTTCTCGAAATATTGGCATTTTTAAAAAGTTAAGTATCTGATAAAATATTATATATATCATAAAATACTCTTATTCTATCTTATGTTTCATATTCTATGGGCAACATCCAGGAGTGCCACAAATACAATTCAGTTGTTACAAAAAGAAAGCGATTCATATATATGCTGGAGCTAGTTTCCATGATCACACACGCCCCCTGTTTATTGAGCTTCAAAGCCTGACTGTTAATGATATTTATTTTCTTCAAACTTCCCTTTTTATGTATTGCTTTACTACCAAATTGTTAAGCTGCTTATCTCAAAGATATAGTTACTGTATGACAATCATTGTTGCTTGTTATTTGTTTATAATGCTTATGCTTTAGTACAAGATCATTTTCATTTCTAACAGTAAGACCTTTCATATTTATTTTGTACATGTTTATGAGTTAATTGTTGGGCATAACAGTTTATCATATATCCTTGATTGTTGTGTAAGTTAATTTTTCTAGTTTAGCTTAGTTAGTTAGTGTGACTTTAGTTCTTCCCCCCCCCCCCCCCAACCACTTTATGCAACCAGTCCTCCGTCAAATGAACTGGCTCCCCATCAGGTCCAGGATCCACTACAAGATGCTTCATCAAATCGATACTCAGAGTTTCACGCACCATGAGATGCGATCTTCAGGCACCTGAAGATCTTCTCAAGGCAACTGGTTTGGCCAGACCAGCATACTTTCCTCTACTCAGGCAACTGAAGATCTTCTCAAGAAGATCTTCAGTTGCCTGAAGATTGCATCTCATGGTGCATGAAACTCTGGGTAGCTATTTGATAAAGTACAGATGAACCACACGTCAACTGTGTAACTTGAACTTATCATTTATTTATTTATTTATTCTGTCTGCCTCATCACGGACATCAAGCACTCTTAAGTTTATAAGGATAGCATTCACCAAGTATATATACATATATATAGACAATAACAACTTCAAAAAGAGAGGGTACGCCATGGTTAGTCCAGTCTAAGTATGCAATTTAGCACACTTCTACAGCTAATATGAACGCTATCATTATCAGCATAAGTAGCACTCAATCCATTCTTATGCAAAACTTTTTGACCCAATGAAAGAAAGGAAAAATATCTAGAAAGCTAGGATAACTCATGGAAATAAAAGCTAATTCCCACTTGGATGCCTAGAATATACTGAGGCATATCTAGATATTTGACTTGCTTTATATAACATCATATTTCAAGAAAAAACAAAATCTGTCCAAAATCATGACAAGTAATAACATAAGAAAAATTATGCAGTATAAAACTGATTTAACAAAATCAATAAAATCTCTCTTCATTTGATCCTCTAAGCAGCTAGAATTAGCAAGTTACATTTCCCATTTTTTTCTCTTCCATTCGCACCTGTGAATGGGTACAACCATCTCTTTTCAGAGAGTAAGAAAAAAAACACACTAAAGATTGTATCATGTTTTCAACCTTGACCCCACAAAAAGGGTATCGTTGACTCACTTTTTACATAAACATCTTCATCTTGGATCAGACTGTAAGAGTTACATATCGAAATTTCGTAACTAAAATTTTGTTGTGCAAGAACTTGGCCTGGTGCCACTTGGGTCTGAAACTGCAGAAGAATTCAGAATGGGGGGTATCCAAAGATAGCACACACAACACTCCCCCTTTTTTTTTTGCTTCTACAGCACATCAGCATTTGTTTGTACAATCTGCATGCCCACACACATGCATACATACAAAGATATATTCAAATGTTGTTGTTGTTGGTTGAATTTTTAGTGTTTCAGTCAGAATGTTTTTTTTATAAAACAATTTCAAGGTTAAAGTAACTAAGGCATAAAAAAATATGTTGTATTGGAGTAACAGGTCACTGAAAAATAGGGGAGGTAGGGCCTTCCCCCCCCCCTTTCTTTCCCCTCCCAATCTGCATGCCCACACACATGCATACATATACAGATATATTAAAATGTTGTTGCTGTTGGTTGAATTTTTAGTGTTTCAGTCAGAATTGACTATTTACGCCTACTCTTGTCACAAAAGGTAGCATAGTCTAGTCAGTCATTTATCAATTCCTAGCTTAAAAACTGAGTGTATGGCATTCAAATGCATACACACATAAATACTTATTAGAGTTTTAGGCTTCACACCACATGATGACATGTTGAAGTGCATATAGCATGCATGTACTATACACAGGTTTCATTGAGCGAGATATGCAGCAATGCACATGAGGATATCAACCAAACAAGCAGTATGGGGCATGCTCACAAAGTAAAGCTTATTTTCATACTCTCGCCCAAACCACTCGAAACACATATTTTATGGCAGGAAAAAAGCTGTTCTGTTCGCAATGCTTCCAGGTTTTCTGCACTGCATTGCAAAGGCAGTACCATCATAATTATGCGATATTGACAGCAATCAAAAAAAGAAAAAAAAAACATAGTTTAGTGCAGGCTATGCCATTACATCAATTTGGAGGGGGGGGGGGGGCCCTAAACCCAGCGCACACTAATATGATCCGAATGCGACCCGATTTTCGAGCAAATGGCATTTTGCATTAAATATGAAAGTGTAAACAAGTAAAATTCTCTTTTTTGAAGTTCCGCATAATGATAGGAAAACTAAAATCGAAATTTTGGTTAACTGCATGCCTTGTCCTGTGTTCGGAGTAGAGGCCAAATCGGCTTCAAATCTTAGCTGATCAAAAGATTGCTATGACGCCACTACGATTTGGAAGTGAATTCGCTTTTATTCCTACACGGAGGCTCACAATAGCCCGCAATTTTGATATTAGTGTTCATACGACAATTCAGAACTTTGATCATGAAGATTTTACATGTTTGAATGTTCATATCAAATGCTATAACAAATTTTTCCAAAATTGGATCGCAGTCGAATCGTGTAGTGTGTGCCGGGCTTAATGTAAAGGGTGTTCCCTAGAAATCAGTGACTAAAGGTTAAGATCGTTCAATGCAATCCTGATCAACCCCTTAACCCGTTGAACACTAAAAAGCCCAAGATAATTCATGCTAGGGTCTACATGGAAAATGTGAGCTACTAGAAAACTGCAATCAAATCATGTCCAACAGGGTAATAGAGAAGTGCCTCCCCTGTCTGCAAACTAGTCAAACTTTATGTTTGCTATTCCTGATTTGTACTTCTCATTACGTCACATACACCATTCTCCCTACATGACTACACTGAATACAACAATTCTTTGAACATATTTCCCTGAAGCATGCCCTTGAGTAAACGAAGCTTTCTTGGGGGACACTTTCCACATAATAAAACGCCCACGTGCACAGAGTTTCTTTGCCACTTTACACGACTGACAAATATGTAAAAAGATCTTTATATTTTTGAGAAGGTGTCGGTGCACAAACAAAGAGAACAAATATGAAGGCGGCACAATATTTTCATGCCCACTGTAATAATATGAACTCTGAAGAATAAGAATGCAGGGAGACTAAAAAAGTTTTTTCATATTTTCTTGCAATAAAGATGAAAAGGTCAGAAGAATCAAGAATATTTAGATATGAAATCAACATGACCTCATCCCAAAATAATTGGTGAAACTGGAATCATGCTAGACACATCAGTATGCCATAACAGAAGCGTAGGCACACATCCATGGATTATGAGAGGCATACTACAATCTATCAAAAAGAAGAAATGTCTTATAGAAAAGGAGTGTTAAAAAACCTTCTCCAGAGAACATTGAGAAATACAAGAAATATCGTAATAAATTGATGTCTATAATAAGCCCAGTTTATACTACTCTAGACAGTTTGAAAATGTCAGAGGTAATATGCCCTTAACCTGGAAAGTTATCAAAGACATATTATGTAAGCGAAGTAAGTCTGAACCTGCCCCAAAATTTATCCACGAGGATAATGAGCTAACTTCTGCAGATGATATTGCTAACGTATTTAATGACTACTTTGTTAACATAGGCCTTAACCAAGCGAAGAAAATAATTCCTGTCAGAATGAATTTCAAAGAATATCTGCAAGAGAAGTTTCAATTTTCTTTTTTTTTTCCTTAGGCCAACTGATCATCTTGAGATATCAAATACTGTCAAGTATCTTAAAAAGAGTAGGTCTTCTTGGCATGATGAAATTAGTTCGACGCTGCTAAAGCAAATCATTGGCTCAATCCTAACACCTCTTTTACATTTCTGTAATCTGTCCATATCAAATGGTGTGTTTCCTTCTTCCTTCAAGCTAGCTAAGGTTATTCCTGTTCATAAAAGGGATCATAGCACCTCCGCCATTACTAACCATAGACCAATCTCGATACTGCTTAGTTTTTCAAAAATGTTGGAGAGAATTGTATATAATAGGCTAATTTTCTTTCTTGACAGAAACAAACTATTTTTTCCTAACCAGTTTGGATTTCGCAGGTCTCACTCAACAGACCTTGCATAGCTGAAATTTTATGACATTGTGTCCAGTTCTCTAGCTAATCGTGAGCATGTTATTAGTGTATTCATGGATCTCAACAAGGCGTTTGACACCCTTGACCATTCAATACTTCTTAAAGCTATATCATTATGGAGCAAGAGGCACTGTTTTAGATTGGTTTACGAGTTATCTTTCTAATAGGAGGGAATACACATGCTATAACTCTGCTAACTCTGATATATCATTTGTTAAGTGTGGTGTACCACAAGGTCCATTGTTGTTTCTGATTTATATTGATATTTGTAATGTATCAACCGCATTGAATTACATATTGTTTGCTGATGATACAGGTGTTTTCCTATCTCATTGTGACGTTAATATCCTTGAAAACACCATTAATACCGAACTTCCAAAACTAGCTAACTGTTTTCGAGGTAATATGTTATCTCTCAATGTTTTGAAAACAAATTATATACATTTCAAAGGTAGGAAGTCATGTGGTAACCTAAATATCAGTGTGAAACTTGATAATGTCTTATTAGAAAGAAGGACATCCACTAAGTTTCTTGGAGTTTACATTAACAATCAACTTAACTGGAGTGATCATTTGAAGCACATAAGTAAGCCAATTTCTCGAAATAATGGCATTTTTTAAAAGTTAAATATCTTGTATCTGATAAAATATCATATATTTTATAAAATACTCTTATTCTACCTTACATGTCATATTCTCTGGGCAACATCCAGGGGAGCGTTTCATCAACATTTGTTGTCTGACATGTTGTCAGATCTGACATCTTTCCTTGATTGTGATTGGCTGAGAAGCATCGTTGCTATGGCAACTGTCGGATAAAACAGACTTTGTTGGATAAAACATCCGACAAGTCCTTTCATGAAACGCTCCCCAGGAGTGCCACAAATACAATTCAGTTGTTACAAAAGAAAGCCATTTGTATATATATATGCTGGAGCTAGTTTCCGTGATCACACAGTCACGCTTCCTGTTTATTGAGCTTCAAAGCCTGACTGTTTATATTTATTTTCTTCAAACTTCCCTTTTCATGTATTGCTTTACTACCAAATTGTTACCCACCTCCTTTTCTTCTATGTTTCAACAAAATAATGCTATTCATACCTATCCCACAAGACAAGCAACTAATATGCATCCATCCAATCCTCGCACGTTGTTGGCTCATAAATCTATCAGACATAATGGCCTGATGTTTAGAATTCTCTACCTACTGACACTTGAAATTGATTGACCGTGCATTTCTTCAAAAGTGCAGTTAAGCACCTGCTTATCTCGCAGATATAGTTACTCTATGAAAATCATTGTTGCTTGTTATTTGTTTATAATGCTTATGCTTTGGTATAAGATCATTTTCATTTCTTATAGTAAGACCTTTCATACATATTTTGTACATGTTCATGTTTTAATTGTTGGGCATAACAGTTTATTATATATCCTTGAATGTTGTGTAAGTTAATTTATCTAGTTCAGCTTAGTTAGTTAGTGTGACTTTAGTTCTTCCCCCCCCCCCCCCCAACCACTTTATGCAACCAGTCCTCCGTCAACTGAACTGGCTTCCCATCAGGTCCAGGATCCACTACAAGATACTTCTACTCACTTTCAAATGCATCCATGGTCTCGCTCCTCCTTACCGATCTGAACTCATAAAGTATCAGTCAACCATCCCGGTACACCCTCCGCTCCTCACAAGGTATCACACTGAACTATCCTACTTCCAAGATGCTGGCCAACTTGGTGACAAAGCATTTTCATCTGCTGCCCCCAAATTGTGGAAATCAACTACCCCAAACTCATCGCAACCAGCGATCCCTCAATGTCTTCAAAAAGCATCTAAAAACTCACTTGTTTCATTAATAATTTCATCGTAAAGCGCATTTGAACATGTTTTATGGAAAATGCGCTATATAAATACATTATCATTATTATTATTACATATATTTCATTTTTGATGCTAAGTTATGGCAATGTCTCAAGCATTAAGCTTATGTTGTCATACCTCTGTATGTGTCTCTATTATTTACAAATGTACATGTATAATGATCTTTTTTTTCCAGTTGTGTTTATTACTCTGGTCATGATCATACCATGTAATCTGTTGAACCATGCAGTGAAATAAATAAATCAATCAATAAATGCCCTCTTGGAGAACGGAAAATAGTACTGAAGAAGCTACCTGGGATAATAAGACATATTATGACTACTTATTATCATTATTATAATCATTATTATAATCATTATCATAATTATCATCATTATCATTATTATTATTATCATTATTACTATCATTATTCTCGTCATTGTTATTATCATTATAATAATATTTGGGATTTACAAAGTGCTTACTCCATGTCGGATGTCTCTAAGCACTTTACAGAAATATCATTATTACTACTACTATTATCATTATCAATTTCATTAATGTATTATCATCATCAACATCAACCAAATTTTCTGACAAATTTATTTTATTACATTCAGATAACAAGTCATTTCCTTCTACAATGATTTTTTAAATGTATCAAATACGTAAAGCAGGGGGGGGGGGGGAATGAGTGAGATTTCTCCCTCCCCCACCCCCCCCCCCCCCCCCACATTAAAATAACAATTTCCATCAAATGGAGAAATATGCTAATTCCTCTTCACACTTTTCTTCAACAAGAAGGTGGTGCCAAATTATACATGATTCCATGTACCCAGAACAGGCCAGGGTATAAACTAGGTCAAATGTACAAGGCAATGAAATGATGTTTCATAAAACTCGCAAGAAAATGCACAGTTCAGAATCAGAGAGATGTACTGCGGGTAACAAATAAAAACAAAAGACAAAATGAAGTTAAATTTACCAAAATTCACTGAAGGACTACTCACACATACCATGGTTAACCAGTAGTACAAAAAGTATTTTGTTTACCATTAAAATGAATTGCAAATGATTATGAGTGAGGAAACAAAGGTTCTTCACTGTAATTGCTTACATGCCATATTAGATAGAGATATGTCAAGCACAGTGTAACATGGCTTTTTTTCACATGTGCAGAGAAAAGATTACTCATGAATATACACCCAAAGAAACTGGTTTCTAACAAAAACAAACTTTCTCACCAATATTCATAATGCAGAAATGCTATTGTTTTTTAAACAGTTTAACTCTCACTTTGGTACACAGTATGTCCTTAAAAAACTGTTCACCCTTTTTCACCCCTTCCTTTTTTCTCTCTCCTTCTCCTTCTTTCACTCTTCAATGTCAACCTGTATGGAGCCTGTGTTTGGAAAAGAGATTAAAATTTTGAGAGGACTGCAAATTCAATATGCTTCTCAGCCCATACATATTCGATTTATTACCTTTCAGTAATTACCGACAATACAGACAGGATGAGAAGAGGAGAGTTTCTATGACCTACATTCCTTCTTTAATAGCCAGTCCAATTTTTCTCTTACATCAAGCCTGCCATACTTTTGTCAACATAGCAACAATACTCATCCCAATAAAACCCATTAAAAATATGGTTTCCAACTCAGATTTCTAGTTCATTCTTCCCATTATGCTTGTCATGCTCAGAAATACATTTACGAGTCCCACAGACAAATACAGTCTTCCTTTATGGCAGTGGCCCCTCAAATATGTCAAAATATTGACTCCGGATCAACAAAACAGAAATGTTCCTATCTATGCGAGGAGAGATCAAACGTGAAAATGAAAAATGTCTGTGTGTCAATGAAGATCTTTTGAATCACATGCTTTATACAAACGACTTCATAACTTCATTTCAGCTTTCTTTCTTTACATGTTCATGTTTATTTCCATTTATAATTTCAAGTAGACAGTGGGTTTGCAAGAAAGATGCTGAGAATGTACATGTGCATGTATATACAGAAAAGCAACAAATTTCTCTTGGAAAGTGAAGATAGGACAGCTCATTGATCTTAGGCTAAAGTCACAAAAGAGAGCGGCAACTGACCGATTTACAGCCTGCTCTGGTGCCGCTGGAATTTAGGCATCGCCCAACAATTTTTAGAGAAGTCGAGCGAACTCTAAAGCCCCAGCAATGCTCAGGCGATGTCCTGTCGATTTCCCGTCTGTTGCAAGTTGATTTACGTCAAAACTTGACGAAATCATAAGGATTTTCTCTGCGCAGCATCCGGACAGTGACCGAATGATGACAAACCGATTCCCGCACGATCTCCCATCTCCCACCGGCCGATTTTCAAGAAATTGCCCAGCGGCCGCCCGGTGATCGACAGGGAATCTGTCGGTGTCCCATCAGCCTTCGCCAGGAATTTCCCACAAACGACTTCGGTTTATTATGTGATTGCTCTGTGGCCATCAACAACAATGCTTTTGCTCTGCATCTGACAGGTCAAAAAGGTCTATGATTCCGTTGATTCCACCCCTACGACCATGAAAGCGAGATTCACAAGCCCATAGGCTAAGCTGCGCCTTCCATATGGTTGGGCAGAGGATGTAGGTAATCAAGCAAGCGCCACCCGTACGCCGGTCTATTTTGAATTAGCCAACCGGTGACCAACCGATCTCCTGGCGACTCACAGGCGGTTTGGGTCAGTCTCCAGGTGGTGACCGCCCGGGCACCGAGTGTATTTTGGGTGGCGAGTGAAAAGTGAGCAGGCGTTGCCGAAATTTTAACTCCGCGCTAAAACTTCAGTGGCAACCGAGCGGTGCTCTAAATAACAGCAGTGCCAAGGGGGCCGCTGCTCAGTGCCCGGCCGCTGAGCAGGCTTATTTTGGGCTTTGTGACCATAGCCTTATGTAATAGAAGTGGTCATACATGAAGAAAGGCACCCAACAGCTGTTATCAATGATATAGACAGTAAGTTTGCAAGTTAGTATCAGTGTCGAAGTCAAGACCAGACCATCCGAGAACAAGACCAAGACCAGACACCCTGAGACCAAGACCAAGGCCAAGAAAAATAGGTCCGAGATCAAGACCACCAATTTCCGAGACCAAGACCAAGACCAGCATTTACTTAATTGTCACTAATTTGCAGTAAATTATGCCCGTTTTGAGTAAACACTTCCTTGTTATTCCGAATGGACTATGGAGTATAGACTGCCTAATACTTGCACATCATGAGCAGTCTGTAATATTTTTTTTATATGGTTGAATAAAATGAACAATTAACAAAGAATGTAATAAATCATATTTTCATTGTTCTTCTTCAATCACTTCACACGCATGCTCAAAGTTTAATGTACAATACGGGTCAGTAGCTACCAAACTGCACAAAGGATCCAGGATCGTGAGAAAATGTAATAATGGAAAAAATACTTCTTTATTTCTGCATGAAAAACTTTTGCCTGAGCTAATGAAAAACATATCAGACAAATAAGGTGAAGTGTTGTTAGCAACAATACCACAAGGCATACAAAATAAACATGACTTCATTTCTAGAATGATGTTTCCAAAACATGTTCAAGTCATTCATTTTTTCCTCTATCACCTCTTTTATCAATACATTTGCCCGAGTTACTTAGATATACTGCACTTTGTTTTTGATGTTGTACTCGTCAACAACATCTTCAAAGTGTTGCGATATAATCTCCCTGTGTGGGCCTCAGAGAATCTCTTGCATATAAGGAGGATGGAGAGAAGGGCTCTGGACTGTGATGCAGGATTCTGTCCTATAAGGTGTGCTGTCACACCAAGGAATGACCACATCTTTTGGTCAGACCAGATGTCCACGGTGACAGATATTGAGTCCTGGATGTCTAGGAGACCTTTGACAACCTTCTTTCCAGCCTCAAACTGACTAGGTATTCGCTTGCTTGTTGAGGTAGATCTTGCCACTGGTTGGTACCTGCAGGAAATAAAAATTCAAAACAAACTATCAAAATAATGAAGGTGAAGACACTCATTTAAATATGCTTAACTGAAAGTTAGGAATACAGTTTGTATTGGACATATTTTCAAAAATATTAATTAGTAGAAGAGTATCAAAATGTCCTTTTTTAAATCAAAATTTTGCATGTTGAGGCTAACTTGATTTGTATGGAGACTGATAAGAAAAAAGTAATCAAGAGTCAGTATTCATTATTTAAAGCACTGAAAAGTTCTCATTGCTCCAGCAAATGCTACATACAAGATAAAAAACGAATGAAGTTACCTTGGTTCCATGGTCCTGCAGAAGGCCCTGAAATGGTGATTCGCCACAATTCTGAGTGGCAATGAACAACCAACAACCAGATGTCTCACAATGGCACTTCCAATCGCCTTTTGCCTCGGGCGATTCACGTTGAATTGTTTCTGATGTGAACCCTCTCCTAATCCACTGGAGCTTAAAGTGCTGGTTGAAGCGAACATTGATATCTTTGGCTGCTGGAAGTAGCAAGCATCTTTCCAGACTCCAAGTACTCTGCATGCCTAAAGTTTGAAAGTTTGAATACCAATCATTTTGGAGGGAGTGGAAAGAAAAAGCAAAAATTACAAACATGTATGGTATCTCTTTCTTCCTTCTTACTTTCCATCATTTATTCATTTTTTCTATCTTTCCTTCCATCTTTAAATTTTCTTCCTTTCTCTACCTTCTTTCTTGATTTTTTTCTGTTCCTTCTATCTTTCTCTTCCTGATTTGATATCTTTTCATCTTTATCTGTTTTCCTTCATTTGTTAGTCTTCTCTCTGTTTTATTTTCTCTTGAACTGCTTTCTTCCTTTTGACTTTCTATCTTCCCATATTGCTTCTTTCTGTCTCTCTTTGTAGCCTTTTCTTGCTTCCATTTTCTTTCTCTCTTTTCTTCCTTTCTTTTGTTCTCGATTTTTATGTTCATGTTTATGAGGAACAACCAAAATATATTACATCTTCCCATTCCGTGTTTCATATGATATGAGAAAAACTGCACATCTGAAGTTAACACAATATATGCTGCAAAATTTTGTAGTCTCTACATCAGACAGTCATTTTATAGATATTCTGCAAACACAGTAAAATGGATTTTTATTTTGTAAAATTTGTAGGCGTAATTGCTTGGTAACTTCTTAATGGACTAGATCTAGATCTACATGCTGTGTTAAATCTTAGGTGCGCAGCTTGATTTACTCGTCATACACAGTACAGATCTAACGTTACAAATACAAATTATGGTTACTTACTTTGTTGGGTGATGTCGCCGCACATGTTTGATGAAGGCAGACATTGTTCCAAGTTTGTTACTTATGCTGGTTCTCTTCAGGCAGAATTAACAAACTGCAGAGTGCTTCCTGTTTTTGCTCTTTGCATCCTCATATTCGCTGTGCTCTCGATAAGCAAATTTAATAATTGCCGATGTGGAAGACATGACGAAAACACAAGAGATCTGGCTAGCTGTCTTGAGTGCTTATCACTGAATTTTCACGAAGAGCGATATGTGCACGCCAACAACAACAACAACAATTAATACTCTCTTCACATGCACACATCATGCACGCTCGATCCAGCTCACAATCAGTGTGTTCAACTGCGTTGCATGTTAACACTTAGCATTCCACAGATCTGCATCTCTTGCTCTTGCGTAGCTGGTGGGCAAGCGATGCCGGTGATCGGGCAGGGGCCAGGCCGGCGGCAGGCATGTACAGTAGGGATGATTGTAACTTTGTACATGCGCTCCAACTTGCATGAGCATAAAGATTATTGTGTAAAATCGTTATTTTAATAGCTGGTCTCGTGCTGGTCTAGGCCGAAAAATCCAAGACCAGAGGGCTCAAGACCAAGATCAAGACCAAGACCAGAGGATTCGAGACCAAGATTAATGTGTAAAATCGTTATTTTAATAGCTGGTCTTGTGCTGGTCTCGGCCGAAAAATCCAAGACCAGAGGGCTCAAGTCCAAGATCAAGACCAAGACCAGAGGATTCGAGACCAAGACCAAGACCAAGACCAAACAAACTGGTCTTGAGACCTCCAACACTGGTTAGTATACTCTCCTGTCCTTCGTAACTGTTGCTTTATTCATTTCAATTCTTTACGCATTCTTAAATGCTTGGTCAGATATGGCGTGATAAACCCCCGGACAAATCCCCGCAACATTTTTATGTTATGATATGGTGCGACAAACCATCCCATTAAAATAAGTTAATGAATGCCCAATAATGTGTCAACTCTCAAATAAAAGAGAGTTTTGTCAAAAGTCGCACAAACTCATAGCAACATATTTTGCACCAACTTTTTAGGAATTTGATTGCTACACAGCTTTTTTAAGCCAGGTGACAAAAAAAAAACGTTTCCTGCCTCAGTGAGAATTTTTTTGCTGCCTCAGATCCCATAGATTTGTACAATAAAAATGTTCCAGGGATTTGTCACCAGAGTTTGTCACCCCACATCCGAACAAACCTTAAGACTTTAAAGACTTCATACCACATCATATAAAACTTTTTTTACATCAAAGTCAGTCTCATAACATTAACCATAAATTGTTGGAAGCTGGCCAAATGTGAAAGGACTTAAAGGAAAAGTCCACCCTGGAAGTTTCACTGTTTCAATAAATGGAGAAAAATTCGAACAGAATTTTAAAAAAGAAATGAGCAAAATCGGTCAAAGAATAAGAAAATTACACTCATTTACATATTCTAGTAAATTACTCTCGGCTCTGCAAAGTGGCAACACTGATGACATCATATGCGAGCACGTCTCCATTCACTTTGTATATGAAATTTCACATTTTCTCAATTTTCTAGGAAGTTACACATTTTCTTACCCCTAGTCAAAGTATGTTATGTAAAAAGCAATTCTTCTGAACATACATTGACTATGGGGTTAGAAAATGTGTAACTTCCAAGAAAATTGGGAAAATGTAAAATTTCATGTACAAAGTGAATCGAGATCTGCTCATATATAATGCCATCAGTGTTGCCAATTCGCAGAGCTGAGAGTAGTTTACTATAAAATGTAAATGAGTGTAATTTTCTTATTCTTTGACCGATTTTGCTTATTTCTTTTTTTTAAAATTTATCTCCTTTTATTGAAACAGTGAAATTTCTAGGGTGGACCTACCCTTTAATGGCGCACCTTCGCTTTCCTCTTACATCAAAAGTTTTGGACTAAACAATATGCAAGGGCAACCCTAATTGATTCTGGAAATGCTTTTACACAAACACATTCAGGGATTTATGATTCATCACACTACTTCAATTGAAGGGCAGGGCTATAGGGTTTTTCCACTTCATGAAGCATATCGGAGCAATGGAACCAATGGTTTTTATTTTTTGTTGGGTTGTTTGTATGCTTTATTCAATCAAATAAAATCACACATATTTGCAAATAATTGGAAGCAATGGCACTGATAATTGCTTCTCACTGTAAGATAATGCCAGCCTTATCGACAAGCTTCGATTGTTCTGAAACACGGCCTCAGGTGCTTCACAGCTTTCCAACACAATCGATAGGATGATTCAATGTACTAATATCCCCCCAAAATGGTAGACCTGAAATCAGTCTCTATCTGTTGGTTTGTTGCATGTTATTTTCCAGATTAAATCAAATGTGCTTTTTCTCCTTACCAACTTGCAGCATTTCCATAATTATCAAATCATCAAAACACATTTTTCCTCTTATAAATTCATGCAATTAACCGATTTCACAAATACAGCAGGCCTAAAATTAGTTTGATTAGTTTGCTATGGTCACTCATTTGCAGGGTGTTGTCCCAATTGAAGTGATTTAGTACATCCCTCTTTTTAAATTTCTTTTTCATAACTGGTCAAGGGTAGTTCATGTGATCATGAAACTCTGAGAAAAAAAATAGCTATGACATTAGAGTAAGATATCTTTTTTTACTATCAAGCCTCTGAAGGCTTGGTGATCCCTGAAATAATCTCTCCTGAAGAGTACAGCGGTCAGCCAGTGATCTTTCCTGGGTAACTACTGCGATAGGATGGTGCAAGATAAAGTGAATTCCACCCAGCCCAAATTTACTGGCTGTAAAATTAAAGGGAATAGAAACTGAGAAATCATGGGGAAAGGCAGGGTGATCTCGGATGAGAGAGGGGGAATGCAGTCGGCCGCTCGAGTTTCAAGAAAAGGGATAATCCATTCTAAACAACTATGCTTTATTGCCGTACGTATTTCAAATTTCGCGCAGTGAAAAAGCTAATTAACAGCTAGTCATATGGAAAAACAATTACATGGCCAGCTCCCTGGGAGAGCCTAAGGGGTGTTACGTAATCCGCGGCGACGACGTGTCGGGGAAAGGCAATGGAGTTTAATGGCTAGACTAACAAACCAGAAGTAAGCTATATTTTGTATTTTGAAATGTTGGAGCATTATACAAGACGTTTCTTCGAGTGAACACGATGAGACCTGTTAAGAGTCTAAACACTTAGAGTTGTTGAGAAATGTGAGAACCCGAAGTGTATGACTAGGTTGAGTTTGGTAAACTTCGTGCTGTCCTAACTTTTATCGCATTAGTTCGACGGGCTTGCATAGCGGACGGATTATAGTGTACAAGTAAACAAACCTTTTGCAAATTCGTTTTCCCCATTTTTTCCCAGTTGCTGGCTGCTTTAATTCAGATACAGGTCAGTCCATCAGCTGTTTCAAATGCAAAAAGTTTTCAAAATATTAATGTGCCATTCTCAGTCACATGTCTGAAAAAAATCCTGAAAAATGTTTGATTCATATCTAATTCGTTAGTATTTATCTTGTAGCAGGTGTCTCTCATTTAGAATTTTTTGAATAATAGTCTTACCTCTCATAGACGCACTCTTTTTCTTAATTGAAAATACATCAGTGCTTTCAAGTTAGGTCAGTCAGATGAGTGACTCCATACAACAAAGGGACATACATGTACTTGGTATTCAAACCTACTTGTCTTGTATTTTTCTCCAAGTGTAGAAAAAAAGCATTTTTAAATGCCCACACACACAGCATGTGGTGAATTAGCACACTGATTCCTCAAAAGTTCAGCAATGAGTACACTTTGTAGTGCACTGAAATATTATCACCTATTAGTGAGCTTTTTACATAACTTACACATGTACAAAAAAGTTTTTGCAGTGCAATTAGACAATTGGGTTCTAAGCACATTATTTCTGTCTAAGTGTGAACGCCCCTATCGCATGGATCTAGGGTCTGGGCAATGTATTCAATTCAATACTGATTAAGCAAAACTTTTAATAAGTATCTTTTTTGGCTAAGAAATTGGCTCAAATCATATTCAATTCAATACTTTGAATTTTACTTTAGTAAGCCAACTTTAAGCCAAAATCCTTATTGATATGCATTGTGACATGATATTTTCAATGTGCAATTAGCATGTCACATCAAATACGCTTGAATACGCTATGATATAATTCTGCGCAGCTCATAATGACTGCCTGTAAAAACCTATGCCTGCCAGTCAAGGCCTCCAAAATAATTGGCTTAAGTCTCCTAGGTAGGTGTCTTAGATTTAGAGTAAAATACTTAGCCAAAATACTGAATTGAATAGGAAATTTTGCTAAGTATTTTATCTAAGTAAAAAACTAAGACAAATACTCATATTTCTGACTGAAGTATTAAATTGAATACCGGCCCTGGTCTAAAAATATAAATCAATCATTTTAAAGAGTCTATGATCTACCAGTTAAGTTACAGTTTAATGCTAGATGTGTTTGATTAATCTGGGCCCCATCTTACAAAGAGTTGCAATTGATTCGAATCAATCTCATCTTTCAGATAGATCTCAACAATAAGAGATAGGAGTTGAGATCAATTTCAAAGTTGCGATTGATCCAAATTGATCGCAACTCTTTGTAAGATGGGGCCCTGATGTTAGATCTTTCATTATTTGTTAGCAAGTCTGATCTTGATCTAAAATTTATTGAGTTCGCATTCTAGAATATAATCAACTTTGCACAGCATTTATTTGAAAATTTAGTTGAATCTATGCAAGTCAATGTCAGTGACTATGTCGGTCAATAGCCTATATCCTTTGGGGCTAGACAACTGGAGTTGCTTATAACAATGCCGTATGTATCCAACTGGATTTTCTCAGGTTGTGTACATCCTTACCACAGCATCATCACACAGGCAATGTTCGTTATTCCGAAGGTTTGTTATTCCGAAGGTTCATTATTCTGAAACACGCAAATTGCGTATACCTAGATGTTCATTAGTCTAAAAATGAAAAAGGGTTCGTTAATCCAAACATTGTGGCGTTATTCCGAAAGTTTGTTAGTCCAAAGCTGCGTTAGTCTGAAAATGAAATAAGGTTGGTTAATCCGAAAATAAAATAAGGTTTGCTATTCCGAAGGTTCGCTAATCCGAAAATGAAATAGGGTTCGTTATTCCGAAGGTTCAATAGTCCAAAAATAACTAGCGAACTAATAACGAACCTTCTTTCATTTTCAGACTACGAACTTTCGGAATAATGTATCTTATTTTGTTTGCGGATTGACGAACCTCTGGAATAACAAACCTTTTTTCATTTTCGGACTAACGAACCTTCGTAATAACAAACCTTCAGAATAATGAACTGTGACCCATCAGACGATGTACCCATATGAGCTTGCAATTAAGAAGGGTAAATAAGGAATGCACAGAAGCCAAGTCCAAGTTGAGTCAAAATGCATTAAAATTTGTTTCCTTCATTCTACTGTAAAAATGTCAATCACGAATGGAAGGTAAAATGTTTCTTTTTAGGTAATTTCATACTTGAAACTTGTACATACTAGTATACATTTTATTTCTATGTGATTATCTTTATACAGGGTTCCACACTATTCTTTTTTGGCAGTAATCTTAACTGAAATTCTGGGCTCTACATGTATTGAGTCCCGCATTCAATTTTTTCAGTTTGGGGGATCTGTACTTAAATTTCAGGACCTATGTGTCCCAGGCACCTGTAAACATCGAGTCCTGCTTATGGAGTACACTTAATTACACTAATATCAGTGCAGACCAAATGCAGAAATGACATAGAAAATATGCATCAACCCTCTCAACAGCCCAAACACAAACCTCTCAACTACTGTATAAGCTGAAATTTTCGCGGTGGTTTTATTTTCGTGAATTTCGCGAATCACTCGCCTATCGCGAATTTAACAACACGCGAAAATATCTGCACGTAAATTTGCTTTTTTCCTCTCAGCGCAGCGTCATACAGTTGTCATTGCCTAAAACTATAGTGCACTGCAGCAGTCCTTTACCCCGTGTGTATGTAGCATAACACACGCAGACACACAGAAATTGTCACTCACCACAAGTAAGCTCCGTACATGATCACCTCTAAAACCCCTATAAGAAACTCAATTCTGCTTCCAAAAATATGGAATCGGTGCCATTTTTCCAAAGCATGCGGGGTTTTAGTGGGGTGGTAAGTAAGATGGTCGCTGAAAACGCGCTATAAATAAAGAAATCAGGGGTTTTATGACAGCATTTTTCGTTTATCGCAAGCTACGAGTTTGATGGTATTGGCAAAAAATAATCAAAAAGCAAATCCTCTGGATCTGCCGATATGGCTCATACATGTACAAATAAGTTTACTGCAAGTCTTGCTCGTGCGCTCGCGAACTTAACAACTCGCGAAAATGTCTGTGAGCCCGTGATTCGCGAAAATATCTGTACGCGAAAATATAGGCGTATACAGTAATATGCAAAAACATCACTTCAGATGTGAAACTGTCCATGGTAACAAATAACTTTTGGCTGCTAATAATGATTTTGTGGTCATGCATAATTTACAAACTATGGATCAATAATCACAAACAGGTGGCCCAAGAGAACAAACTGGCCCATAGCCATGAACCAGACCTGTATCTTTTTAATCTTTTTAATATTAAAGTAATTTTCACTTTGCAAGTGGAAATGAAAAAATTCCTCTCTAATTCTAACCAAGTATTGGCTCTAGATCATTACTTTTTAATGGACATCACAGGAATATAAAATAATCTTTCTTACAGAGATTGCTCTTCCAAAGCAATATATCTGGTCATTTGTCATGTGCTTACCTCCAAAAAGGTGGTGCTCTTACACTTTGGGGTTTCAAATTAAATTATTCAATTTTTAAGAGCCACTGAGGCTACCGTAACAAACTTGGTATCAATTTAAAACTGTATAATCAAGTTTGCTATTTGCCTGCAATGTTCCATTTACAGTATAGGCTATACAGAACTGGGTTTACAGCATTTTAAAATTGGAAGGCCAATGCTGTAATGTAATATGTAATACAAGTGTACAATGTATGTATAATATTCCACATTTATTCAAATGCACAACAGAATGAATGAGTAGGCAGCAACATTCCATTAGCTCAAGACTTGAACGACAAAGAGAAATGACAAGATAGGGTCTTATTCATGGATCTTATGTATAGATCTATATGGACTTGTACCTACATGTACTGAGTCCTTGAATTCATTTTTTTCTTACACAACACTGACCCATACGAACTTGCATAAAACTATTCTACTCATACCTGAACGCTATTGTATCTCCCACACCCTCATTCCAATCACTTCTTCTATTTGTTCCCATTTTTCTTTTTGATCACCCAATAGAGCCTATTCAGTCCTTGAACTTTTCGTCTTACAAAACGCAAACCCACACAGACTTGCATAAAATATGCTATTGATACCGATGGCTATTATGCCATCCACTCCCATGGGGTAAGCTGGTAGTGATATGCTGTAAAAAAAAAAGGGGGTGGGGAATATTCATTCCAAATGCTAGAATCTTTGTACATGTGTGAAGTAATCAATTTTAAACCCTGATAACCAGGCTTTTCAAAATCACTAGGGTATGGAATCCTCTTGCTGGGGAACTGTTTGTACAACCTTTAATCCTTTTTCTAGAAATACAGGGAAAACTGAAATAATTTTAACTGAAATCAATGTAAACACATTACACACAACTTTAAACTACCCCTTCACATACTTTTCTTTTATGATGCTTAGGTTACTTTAATTTCTATTAATTTTTAATGTTCTTTTTAAGCCAGCCTTTTAACTAAATCTAGAATCTAATGTATCTTTTCACAGGCCTTTGACTTATGCAGGCTCTGCTGCTCTAAATCAATCTATTTTCTTTCATTTTTTTAATCATATACTATTCGCATAAATGTTTATGTTGAAATTTTATGATGACCTTTAACTACAGCATTCCCAAAAGAAGACACTGACAAGCCATTGCAACAAATACTCAGATATTAAAACATTAATACCAAATTCCTTTTGGTAAAGGTGCAGAGGTTGAGTGGTAGAAGGTGCTTGACTGGAGACCGAGAATCAGGAGTTCGATCCCTGGCATGGCACTTACATGCCCTTGAGCAAGACATTTTATCTACACTGCTCTTTCATCATACATCAAATAAATTAATGTGCTATAGGCATAGTGATACCAAAGTATGCATGTGTATTTCTTGGGGGGAAAAATGTTTTTGGAATAGTGAATAAAAATAATTATCACTTATTTTCATTATTTGAAATAAATGATTGTGAACAGGTCTTTAAAAATCGCTCCTTTTGGAAACCTCACAATGCACATAACACCCTATGTAAAGGGCAGTCAACCTTGCAATGCTTCCATGCACCCTCTCTGACTGCATTAGTGTATAACAAAAAGTATTCCTGTCATGCACTACTGTATAAATATTAGTTGATCAGAGATCCTTTTTATTATTAGCATTTAGTGTCTGAATGAAAACATCCTGTTGCTTTACAAAGGGTTCATAAAGTGATCTGATACATCATGCATGTAGAATGGTGAGAGAGTAACAGAGAGACAAGTAAGAGAAAGAGATAGATAAAAAGAATAAAAGAATGACAGAAATATAGTGCCCTTCAAACATGGATAAACCAACCACACATATCCTGAATTTGTTGGTTTACATAAATTTCATATAATACACCGCGTTCAGACTATGTCCCATTAAGCAGGGGATGTGTTTCTTCTCTAATTAATGTCGAATCACATTCTTGGACATGTCTGCCTCACGACAACCCTTTGAATAGTTGTCAGCTTTTTAATATATTGCAATTAACATAACCACATTTTCATAATTCCATAACTTTTGAACTTATTTTTATGTACATGTGTTGTACTCCTATCCTTCTGTAATACTATAACTGATTTTTCTCAAAAAAAGAATTATTATATACTGAGTACTCAATTTCAGTTTCATATCAAGTGATCTAGATGATGAATACAATTAATACAATGTCTAAATGACTAAAAGTCGCAATGCTATCTTAATACTTGTCCGTAACTTACTTCAACAACATCTTTTGTAGACTTGTTTTCCTCATCCAACTGTCCCTTCTCATTGTTCCATTAGAACTCTTTTAGTTTGTGTAACAAAATCAATAATATGTAAGATATGTTTTTCCCGTCAACAGGAGGGTGATTTGTCAAAAGTGCTTTCAGTCGTCCTTTTATTCATATTTGGATAGGAGGGACTTCTAAAATCTGTTACAAAAATTCTTATTTTATGTGACTACTGGACTGAAACAGATGGGGTCCTCAATGACTGGAAGCGAAATAATTTTGTATGTATAGTTTCATAAACTACAAAGACTTTTTTTTTGCAAAATCATTTCTTCCATAATCGATACCTGAAGGCCAGTTGTAAATGTTGGGGGGACATACTTTACATATGCTCAAATCTCAGCGCATGACTTTGAACAGCAGCCAAAATGCTGCAGCAAACATGTTTCGTGTACCTGTTTTTTATTAATACAAAATATGCACAATTACTTGTAAATCTGGAAATTTAATGAACCAGGTGCAATTCATACAGGCCCATTACACAATTCAATGGTCAGTGGAATAATAATTACCTACCGTATAATAACTTCTTTTTTTTTTCAAATACTTAAGCTGATCAGACCTCAACAATGATGTTGGATGTCAAATGTTATTGTATAGTCAATGAAATCCATGCTGCAGCACACGGAATAGTGACAACAAAATGCATTTACGCACCACTCTGTTTTACTAAGCATCTTATTCATGTCTAGATGTACATGGACTTCAGCAGCTGATTCAGAATTTTTTCAAAGGGGGGGGGGGGATAAGCTTTTTCAGATGTCAGTTTTACCCGAAAAATTTGCTGACAAGCCAAAAAAAAAAATAAATTCATGGACTCATAAGGTACAAATCTAGTGGCGGATACAGGGGGGGGGGGAATCGGCAGCCCCCTCCCCCTTTGAAGCTGAGGACCCTTTTTTGTGTTTTGCTTATCAGTAAATTTTGTGGGTAAAATAGCTAAAAATAGGCGCTTTCACACCTACCCGATCAGGAAAAATACCTGGTATTTTCCGATTCAGTATTCTACCCTGATCAGAAAATACCAGGTATTTTGCCAGTGTGAAACGAAAGTTCTAGTTATATCCCCAAAGAAAAATACTTGAAGTTTGGTAGGTACTTTCTCCAGTTCCAGATTTTCCCCAAGGTCGCAGGGATATTTCATGATATTTGTAATGTGAAAGCAAATTACGAGAACTTCTTTGGGCCTTATGCACATGCTTATAAGTACTAGAACTTTCCTGTGAGGGTCTGTTTCAGGGAGGTGTGAAGCACAAAATAATTATTGGGTATTTTGGGGCATGAAAAAGTTCCTGTAGTTTACAGGTATTTTTCTTGATCAGGTATGTGTGAAAGCACCTATTTTCAGCTATTTTACCCCCAAAATTTACTGATAAGCAAAACACAAAAAAGGGTCCTCAGCTTCAAAGGGGGAGGGGGCTGCCGATTCTCCCCCCCCCCCCCCCTGTATCCGCCACTGCATTTGTACCTTATGAGTCGATGAATTTATTTTTTCTAACTCAGCACAGACCCATAGTCCCATACAAACTTGCATTATAAAACTATTCTATTTACCCCTATTGTATCCTCCGCACCCTCATTCAAATCGCACTTTTCTTATTCAATTTTTTTTTTCGGGGGGGGGGGGGGGGGGAGGGGATCACCGGATAGAGCCTATTCAGTCCTTGAACTCTTTGCTTACACAACTCAGACTCTCCCAGACTTGCATGAAATTTTTGCATTGATACCCAATAGCTATTGTGCCATCCACTCCC
Organism: Echinometra lucunter; assembly: GCA_029962745.1. Taxonomy (NCBI): domain Eukaryota; kingdom Metazoa; phylum Echinodermata; class Echinoidea; order Camarodonta; family Echinometridae; genus Echinometra; species Echinometra lucunter. The sequence continues at coordinate 15,332,709 of CM057158.1, read as the reverse complement.
ATGGACAAAGCTGTGGTATGCTGCCCCAATAATGGAATTTATCCCAAACCCAACAGATCTTTGTATGCTGTGAAACAATCAATTTACACCCTGATCCCCAGGTTATTACAAATAATGAGGGTATGGAATGCTCTTGTTAAACTATTCTCACAGCCATCTTTGATCCCTACTCTAGAAATACAGAGATGTTTGAAATGAATGTATATAAAGATACAAATTACATATAGTACAGTTGCATTACCCTATTCACATAATTTTGTTTCATTTTTGTCATTTTCATTTCTTGTTTTTCAAGCAATTCAAATCTAGGAGCTACAGTGAACCTCTCAACAGATCCAAGGCTGACACAGGCTCTAAATTCAATTTCTTTTTTTTCCTCTTTATACCATAAATGTTTACATACTGTAAATTCATGTGCACACACATGTTCACGTCCCCACTGATCTGTATGAAAAGAATCTGGATATCTCATTGGCTATTACGCACCGTACAAACTACAAACACTCAAAGCAGACGCACGGGTGAAAGCGGCCATTTTACCACTCAAAACCTTTAATGACTTTGTATGTATATTAGACTTATTCATTGTAATGATGATTATGGGCAAAATCTTTGTCCAAAGCCTACTATTTGATGATTCATGCAATTAAGAGCTGAGAATTCCAGCATTTTACGTCAAATTTAGCCCATTTTATGGAGTGGATTTGTACTCAAACAAATGGCGAATGCGTTCGTGGAGTGGTACTTTGGAGTGGTAATGTGACAGTCGGGAGGCTTCACAAATCTCAGCCAATGAGATATCCAGATTCTTTTCATACAGATCAGTGACATGTCCCTCATTCATATTTTTACACTGTTGCTGTTTTAAAAATATATTTGATGATAAACTTTAACTTGAACTTTTGAATTACCCAAAGAAGACAATGACAAAGACAAACAAGTCATCATAGGATATTAAAACATATTTTGAATACAAAATTTGGTTTGGAATAGTGAATAAAAATGAATACCTTTTTTTTTTTATTTGGACAACAAATGTAAAGTGGCCTTTAAAAATCAGCCTGAATGTCAATACCTGAAGACTGTCTGTCGAACTATTTTTTAGGTAATCTGCATGTTCATTATTGTTGTGCCTTGATCAAAAGTTTCAGATATGTTGATATTACTACTACTACTACTAGTATTACTATTATTATTATTATTATTATTATTATTATTATTATTATTATTATTATTATTATTATTATTATTATTATCATTATTATTATTATCATTATTATTGTTGTTATTATTATTATAATTATTATTATTATTATTTTTATTATTGTCATTATTATCATTGCCATCATTATCATCATTATTATCATCATTATCATCATCATTATCATCATCATTATCATCATTATTATCATTATTATCATTATTATCATCATCATTATCATTATTATCATTAGCATTATCATCATCATCATTATAATCATCGTTATTATTATTATTACTTTGGAATCCTCACAATGTGCATAATACCCTCTGCAACTGACGGCCAACTTTACTATAGGGCTTTACGTACCCACAGATTACAAAATTCGCCTCAACTTCAAAACTGACCCACTTTCAGTATAGAATACACCCGTATCATACATACTGGGTGATTTCATGTTCGGTATTAGTGTTGCCAGCTATGTGATATTAAAAGGACTTGTGAGAGAGTTGTGAGAATTTGTGTTAATTTCGTTTCACAGAAATGAACTCTTTTCACATAGGCCTAGGCCAACATTTGGTTTCTAGGTGCTATATCTACATGTAGTCTATAGAAGACGGACCGATTGGAGGGACCTGCTTTCAATACATTTTCAAGGAGGCTCAAACAGTGAATGCAAAATTGTATGTATTCATAATTTTAGAGAGATATAATAAATCTGATGTTAGATTTTCCATAGTAAAGGACCCAAGGAATCCAAATTATTGATAAGGATGAGCTCTACATCAAGGGTCATGAAACTACACAGCTAATTTGAGCCGATGCACATTTGGCAGCTTGCCATGCAGGAACTACCAAGGCATATGCTGCAAGTGAGAAACTTAAGTTAAGACTATCCATTTTAGGTGAAGTTTCTTTCTGCACTTTAGATCAAATATGGATTGCTTTGATTACCGCTCTGCTTGTGTAATTTCATTATATTCCGTACTAAAAATTCAATAGTTAACAAGAGCAAGTCGACCCCGCGAGGTTGGAAATTATGCCTCCGCCTCCCACGCAATTTTCTCAACAACAGCTACATAATAGTTATCATTGTTTGTAATACATGTTGATCATATAACAATTAATAATCTAGTATTGATATTTTGAATATACTGTAAGCTTTCTTTTATATTCCAACCAAATGACCTCTGACTCATTAGTTTAATAATAGTGGAAGACATTTCCCTGCCTAATCAATACAGATCAACTTTTCTCTCTTGACAATTCTTACTCACTAAGCACTAGTTAATCCCACAGATAGCACAGAAAATTTGGAATAAACTTGAATTCCTGTTCAAAAAAAATCTGGAACAAGTAGGGTTATCAGCCAAAGTATATTCCACCAAAATCAAGTATTTCTTATTCTATTTCTTATTCCCTTGGTCTTTTTTGCTGTTTTTTGTTTGTGTGACTTTTATTTGTGCTTTCCACGGTATCCTAATTAAAGATTTGCTGACTCAATTATTCCAAGTGGAAAACATCTCCCCTTTACAAATTTCTGTATATTTAGCCCGAGTAGATCAAGTTTTGCACTCATAGCAACTTTTCTCTCTTTAAAAAAGAATAAATAAAAAAAAAACTATTTAGGCAGCACACCCCAATTAAATGGTCGTAAAGTTGTCCCAGCTTTTGAATTTGTAACAGTTTTCTGCACTCCGTTGCACTCTGTTCAATTTTTCCACCTATAAATCCACCCTCTTGTATCCCCCATATTTGTGCATCAAAACTCATGAGAATATCAGAGTTCTCAGATAGTCCTGCTATGCCTCACATGACTGTAGCGTATTTTGTGAGAAAGTATTTTTCTGTTGTAAAGTACGACAAAAAGAGGTCTGGGTTTTTTTCCCCCGACACAAGTCTAGGACAACATGAATATGCAAAACAATTAACATATTATTAGACTTTGAACACCAGTCTCACTTCATGTACAATTTCGGGTGAGTTTGTTATTCCGAAGGTTCGTTATTCCGAAGGTTCATTATTCCGAAGGTTCATAAGTCCGAAGGTTTGTTATTCTGAAACATGCAAATTGCGTATACCTAGATGTTCGTTAGTCCGAAAATGAAAAAGGGTTTGTTAATCCGAACATTTGTGGTGTTGTTCCGAAGATTCGTTATTCCGAAGATTCATTAATCTGAGAATGAAATGAGGCTAGCTATTCCAAAGGTTCGATAGTCCGAAAATAACTAACAAACTAACAAACCTTATTTCATTTTCGGACTAATGAACCTTCGGACTAACGAACCTTATTTTGTTTTCGGATTAACGAACCTTCGACATAATGAACCTTTTTTCATTTTTGGACTAGCGAACCTTCAGAAAAATGAACCTCATTTCATTTTCGGACTAACGAACCGTCAGAATAACGAACCTTCGGAATAAAGAACCTTCGAAAAAAAACGAACCTTTGGAAAAACGAACCTTCGGAATAATGAACTGTAACTGCAATTTCTAGTATGGGCAGTTAGTAGTTTTGGGTAAACTGCTTTTAAAAAATCAGGGAATTAATGTGAAAAGGCTGGAAGTTGCAACAACAGGCAAAGAGTATTGCCACTATGCACATGTACACTCCAAGCAATCCATAAGCTGAGCAGTGCAAGCTAGAGAGAGAACGAGCGAGAAACAGAAACACCACGTATGAACAGCCAGAGAAAGACAGAGAAAGAAAGAGTAGCACGAGCAGCGTGAGAGAGTAAGAGAGCTTAAATATGTGTAATGTATGCATTGCTGAGCTGTGCAGCAATATGATAGACCTGTATTGCTGGGAGGAAAAATGGTGCAGTCCAGTGAGTTCCACTGAATTATAGTTGCAGAAAATCCATCGTATTTCAATAGTATCCTAGTTGATTTCTCAAGAATTAATCTTATCTTGGGCCTGTATCATTTTGGGGACCCAATTTCAGCCTTGGTTAACCTCAGCATGTTTTACTTGGGAAAGTGGAAACAATCCTGCACATGTGTACAGTACATACGCAGGTAGGACTACATGTACTACATCCGAGTGAAGGCCATCTTGCATGAAGCACTATACATGGGACTACATTCCAACTTCCATGAAGGGTTTATGAATGACATTGCCTTCGATTTTTTTTTCCCCTGACATAACCGTAGGACAAAAACTATAAAAAGATATTTGGAGGAGACCTCCAATATACTTTCTTGATTTTTCATATAAATGAAAGTTACGATCTTTCGCAATAACAGAAAATACCGAAAACAAATACTACAATATTTTCAGACTAAAATAAAAATAAAAAGACACCTAATTCCCCAATGTTTTCACCAATAAAAATATGCTTTGACTACAAACGATAAAGATTACCAGTTAGAGCAACTCCAGTTCTTCAGTTTGACGTCTGAATTACATGCATTTCATTTGATGGTTTCTAGAGAAGGATTTTACAGTTTTGCTGCGGCCCTTTTGTAGCGGGTTCGCGTAAACAAATTGTTTATCTTGTGCAAATTGGGCAGCACAGATGAAAGCTTTCGGACTGGTAATTGGGGTTTAAAGCGCTGGCTACATATTAATGGAACTCTGTAACTTCTGAATACTAAGGACAGTGCAGAATACTTTTGAGACTTTGACTCCTGTGCCCATCATGATGGGCAAACAAATCTAGAACACACAGGGTGTTCTTGAATGGATTCCATTTCCTCCTGGCTTTGTGGTTTTTTAGGGCATGACAATGCAATAAGATAGGCCTCTTCAAATTTGAATAGAAAATGAAGAACTGCATGAACTACTGAATATTCTCCATAAGAGAGGGCAGCATTACTATGATTTGAGCAGTGAACCTATCCTAATTATTTTAAAGAGATATAATAAGTGAGTTTCAGGGAATGACAATGCAATAAGATAGGCCTCTTCAAGCTTGAATAGAAATGAAGAACTGCATGAACTACTGAACATTCTCCATCAGAGGGCAGCATCACTACGACCTGAACAGTGAACCCATCCCGGTCATTTTTAAGAGATGGGTGAGTTCAGGTGAAGAAGAAAAAGTATTCATCATCAAAGACCTCTCTTTTTTTCATTGTTGCAATGGTGGATGAAAATGATAATTCAGTACCTTATATTCATGACAGGACTAGAAATTATAGAAGCTGTATATTGTGAAATATATTACATTTGTATATTATACAAATAATGAATGTTTATGAGTGCAATGGACAGAATATTTCACGAGGTGAAAGATGAAATGATCCATTCAACGAGATAATTTCATCTTTCACCAAATGAAATATTCTGTCCATTGCACGAATGAAAAAACATTCATTAGTTGTTTTATATGGCACCTATATGACACGCTGTCCATCAATATGCTTGATCGCATGCACAATGCAAATGCAAGCGTTTTACGTACGTAGTGTGTCGGGCTCTCGGCGCGCATGCAATGGAGCAAATCGCATGGATCCAAGATTGCATGGTAAATGGAGCCACAATTGCATGAATGATGACGTAATTGTAAGATGGACAAATGATCAATATCAAACAACCACTCAAATGACAAGGATCTATTTAGGTGTCATATAATTCCCAATGTCTTCTATACAGTTTTGTTCAAAATGCAATAACATGTTCAATACTTAACCTATTCATCCCATTTAAAAGGCAAATGTGAAATGTACAATAATACCCAAACAGCTATCATTTATTTATAAAGGAATAAAGTTATCCATGCCTACTGCTGCTCTACAAAGAGTAAAAAAGGAGGCCACCAAGGGATGTGAGAAAAGTTATATGAGAACTCTAGAGAAAACAGACAAACTTACAGAAAATTAGAGAGGGAGAGAATGAGAGAGAGAGAGAGAGATATGGGGGCGAGAGAGACACACAGAGGGTGCTAGGAACAGCATGGCAATAAATCCCAAGAAGAAAATGAACAATGCACCTCAATATTCACATTTTACAGCTATTGTTCACATTTTTGTAGGAATGTATCACATTAAAGACAAACATGGATTCCTTTGAACCTGCATGCATTCAACCTAATTTCATAAAGTGAAACGTCATTCAAAAGAGGAAGTGCAATAAAGTTTGCACTAAATAACACTTTGACTGCACACTGATCTTACAGAAAAGCCCCCATTGTGGTACACTGCACACTCTCTTAATAGACAAAAAAGCATGACAGTGAAAATGTACTTGTGACAGATCTCTGTGGTTAACATTAAAGAACCACCATCTAGGACACCAATACAGAGATGCCAAGGTCAATGATTGCAATTTTTGATATATTTTCAATACAAGGGTTAAACAAATTTGTCCTCTTCCCTACCCACACCCCAACTTCAATAATGTTGTGGCACCTTTAAATTTCAAGGTTCTCTAAAGCATGACTTATCAGCATGACAACAAAGTCTCCTAAATGTACCTGTCTCTCAATCAATTAGGCCAAGTAAAAAAAATCATTAGTTTCTCGTCCCCGCCCACATCTTTTTTGCCGCATCAAAAAAAGTTTTTTTTTTTTTTTTCAAAAACAATAAAAAGACGAAATTTCGATTGATTTTCGCTGTTTCCAGATGTAGAACCTCGCACATGCAGAGCCTACATGTCATACCATACTTAAAAACGACTGGAAATTAGACTACCCGAATAGTGTTGTGCAGTGAAAAGGCAAAACAAAAAAGTGCCCTCATCCTCCTTTTTCAAAAAGTTAGGACGAGAAACTAATAATTATCTTTTACTTTGCCGTACATGTATGATATACAGAAACATGGAATGAGCTACACTATGTCATCTCATTCTCCTGTGAAAGCTTTGTCACAAGCAGATTATAGCATACATGTAGTAGCATAACTGAGTGGCAGTTGAAACTACATATAAAACTGTATTTGAGATTTTGTTGCAACTATTGTTCATGTTATAACAAAGTCAAATCAGGCTCAATGGAATAAAGTAACAATTATCAGAACCTCTGAATAGAATGTAAGTATTTGCCATTTGAAATTTGGATACAGAGCGAGATTAAAACAAAGCCACATTCCATGAAGCCAAAATCACTATTTTTTTATACATTCTTATGTAGGATGTATAAAAAAAGAGCATTTTACAGGTTGAATAATTCTTGGATCAAATTACAATATATGCCAATGCATTAGCGACTGAATTTGTAAGACTGTATTTGAGATTTTGTTGAAATTGTTGTTCTTGTTATATGAAAGTTAGATCAGGCTGAACAGAATAAACGAAAAATTAGCAAAATCTCTGAAAAGAATGTCAAAGTATTTGCCACATGAACTTTGGGTACAAAGCAAGATTAAAACAAAGCCACATTCCAGGGGAGCGTTTCATGAAGAGTTTTGTCGGTGAAAATCACAGACAAATGTTGTAAGCTACTGCAAATCCTGGCATCTGATTGGCTGAAAGCAAATTAGTCAGTGAAAATCACTGACAAAACTCTTCATGAAACGCTCCCCTGGAAGGCAAAATCACTTTTTTTTTAATACATTCTTACATAGGATGTATAAAAAAGAGCACTTTACAGGTTGAATAATTCTTGGATCAAATTACAATATATGCCAATGCATTAGCGACTGAACTTGTAAGACTGTATTTGAGAATTTGTTGAAATTGTTATTCTTGTTATATGAAAGTTAAATCAGGCTGAACAGAATAAACTAAAAATTAGCAAAATCTCTGAAAAGAATGTCAAAGTATTTGCCACATGAACTTTGGGTACAAAGCAAGATTAAAACAAGAAGCTAAAATCGCTTCTTTTTTTTTTGTACATTCTTATGTAGGATGTATAAAAAAGAGCAAATACATGTAGAATAATTCTTGGATCAAATTATAATATATGCCAATGCATTAAATTTAGCAACTGTATTTAAGATTTTGCTGAAACTGTTGCTCTTGTTATAAAAAAGTTAAATTAGGCTGAATGGAAAAAACTAAAAATTATCAGAACCTCTGAATAGAATGTCAAATTATTTGTCACATGAACTTTGGATACAAAACGAGATGAAAACAAAGCCATCGCTTTTTTGTATAAATTCTTATATAGAATATATACAAAAAAGAGCATGTAGAATAATTCTTGGATCAAATTATAGTTTATATGACAATGCATTAGCAACACTAGACTTACTACCTTTTTTGTCTTGCAGAGAAACAATGACTGAAGATTTTTGTTCTTTCAGTTGAAAAACATATGCTGTGTCATCCATAGTTACCTCCAAAGAAAACTAACAAATTCAATTCATAAAATGTTTTTAAAAATATCAAGAATTTACTTGCAAGACTAAATGATTCCAAAAAAAGTGCCCTTCCTAATATCACTTGTATAGTCAATAATCATTATGCTGCTCAAGGTTTATGATAATCATCCCACCATTTCTTTGATGCTTTTATCTTCTATCTAATTATTTCATAATTGTACATCAGCAATATTTATTACAATATTTTTTAACATGTTATCTGATATCTATTACTATTAATTTCATAAAATGTAAAGTATTTTATGTAATTTGGTATTTAAAAATGAGCGTATTGATCCTCTCAACATACATGTACACTTTGTTCATGTGGTGGCTTTGAGAAGCATTTCATCTGTCTAATAATAAGATTTGAACTACATGTACCAATTTGTTTTAATTTTCTCGGTTAAAAAAAGGAACAAACAGCCAACTTTTCTACATGAGTTCATTAATAAAACTATAACCTACTCTCATCTACAATCAACAACCTCTAGTAAATAAGGTAACAAGAAAACCCAAGATATTTAAACATCTTAAGTGAGGTATAAGTAAAATAGTGTTAAATGTTGGTATTAAAGCTAAGCTAATCATCTATCATGTGCTTTAGGGGGAGCATGTGTTAGCTTAAATAAGCATAAATTATCTCTCCAATTTTAATAACCACATTCGAATGATAATCATGGATCATATCTGTTTTTCAAAGACCACTCTTGGTAGATTGGAAACTGAATATCATTGAATTAAAAACCTTAACAAATGATTCCACAATTAAGTTACTTTGGTGCAAGTGTGAATATGGAAGTAAAAGAAAATAGGCACTTGTGTGATTTTTTTTCAATGAAGTAAATTCTATAAAGTAGAAATAGAAGTGGCTATTCAACCATCAAACACGTTCAATACTGGAATGCTACATCCTCAAGGCTAGCTTACAAATAACTTAAGGTAATATCGATATGATAGTGTGCACAGGTACAAAGAGTGAGCAAAGCATTGAACACTTCCCACAATATATTTGCTTTGCACCCATGCATCATTGCTCAATCAAAGCATGGCCTCTGCACTTCATAAAGAATTCAGGTGCAAAAGTTCATGTGAAAAGTACCAACTGCCCCATGACTGTGGTTTTACATTTAATAAAAGCAGCCCCGATCCCCTCCACTCCCTCCTCCCTCCACTGACCTTTTTCAGTGCTCATGGGTTAAAGAAGGAGGGGTTAGGGTTTATGGAGTAAAAAAGAAATCCCTGCTGGTGACAAAAATAAAACTAGCCATGTTATGGGGAAGAGGGAGGCAATACATACTAATGGTACTGGTATACACTTCAAGAAGAATATCATAATCCTGCTAATAAGGCATGAAATTCCATCAGATCTAGAACTTCAAGGGCCAGGATCAAATTAAAAAGGAGAAAAGCAATGAACAAAATATCAAGAAGAATATCATAATCCTGCTAATATTAAGGCATGAAATTCTATTAGATCCATGACTATAAGGGCCAGAATCAATTCAACAAGGAGCAAAGCAATGGTCAAATTCTCATTGCAACAATGGAGGAACAATGCAAATAAAAAAAGGCACTGGAGTTTAAAAACTAGATGAATCCTCGACCGCGCACGGTCGAAATCTATGCCTCCGCCATTGCCAGATCAGAAATATGTGGGATATTCATGTTGATTTATTTCATTTATACAATGACATCTTTGACCTTGTGACCCCCAAATCTAATGAGACCATTGCCCTTTCCATATGCATACATGAGCCAAGTTTGAAGTTGAACTGTCACAGAGTTGTTGATTTATCACAAGAACGAGCAAGTTTCATGTATATAATGACCTCTATGACCTTTGACCTTGACCTTTAGACCCCAAAATGTAATCATATCATTGTCCCTCCCATATGCATACGTGAGCCAAGTTTGAAGTTGATCAGTCAAATGGATATTGAGTTATTGCGAGAACAAACCATTTCTACGTACATAATGACCTCTATGACCTTTACCCTTTGACCTTGAGACCCCAAAATCTAATAAGATCATTGTCCCTCCAATATGCATACATGAGCCAAGTTTGAAGTTGATAAGTCAAATGGTTGTGTAGTTATCGCGAGAACGGACCATTTCTATGTACATAATGACCTCTATGATCTTTGAACTTTGACCTTGAGACCCCCTAAATCTAAACAGATCATTGTCCCTCCTATATGAATACATGAGCCAAGTTTGAAGTTGATCCGTCAAACGGTTCTTGAGTTATTGCGAGAACGAAAACAGGACGGACAGATGGATGGACAACCCGAAAACACAATGCCTCCGGCACCCACCTACGGTGGGCGGAGGCATTCAAAAAGGGGGGGGGGGGGGGAGGTCATCCCAAAAGGACAAATATCAAGAACCTGAACCTGATGAGCAGAACTGGGGACTAACTGAATAAAAATGATGACTAAAGACATACCTCATAAAGAACAACTTCATAATAAATTTTAAAATACTGAAACAGTTTTTGAAAAATTACAAAACTGTAATTTGCAAATGGAAAATGAGTGATCATTAAACACAAGAGACTGTTTGATAATGAATGCTTTGTCTTAGTTATTATTCACATGAACGGTAACAGTATTTGTTAAAAGAGTATGCATAAATTTGAATGAATTAGTCAACCTGTCTCTTGTTAACAAAATATTTTCACTTTGTGACTCCAAGGACATCCAAGTGACTGAAGAAGGAATAAAATGACCAATGGCTTACTTTACTAAACTACATGTACCTAATCTTTTGTGACTACTAGACTACAACTACATGTAGAATTACAACTGTAATGAATATACCTTTTCAATAAAAATCTGAACAGATGGAAACCAAAGAGTGATTTCCTGTATAAACCATTCAAAAGATAAACGGTTTGTCCATTGTGCTTTGAGTCCCCCTTCTGTTCAATCTTGAATGGGAGGGATTTATGACGTCTGTTACAAAACTCTTTTATTTCTGTGTGACAACTGGACCGAATCGGACAAGGCCTTCACTGACTATTAAATAGAGAAATATAGTTATAGTTTCATCATCCATCATGACTTTTCATAGCGAAATGATTTCTTCCTTAAACGATACCGGTACCTAAAATTTGGTCATATTTTTCTTTTTTTTTTTTTTTTGAGGAGGGGGGGGAACAAATGGTATACATGTGGAGCCTTCACTGTTCATTATATCAATTAAAAAGCACTAAGCATTTTTTTTTTTTCAGGAAACTGATACCACTTGGGTAGTTATGAGATAAGATATGGTATGCATAGTCAAAAGGGACCTTCACTTTTAGGACCAACAGGTCTTATATAACATGCCTAATCCCTACAATATCAGAACTACTGTCCCTGGTACCTTGCATAATATGGAATGCCAATTATCATGAATTTCCCTGAGGCTTGAGTAACATTGATTGGTAGTGTTCTCATCTCCACCTGCTTCTACTTTTTTGCAGCCACCTCCTTTTTTTTTTTTCATTTTTTGTCATAAATATAAAAAGTAGAATGAATGAAAGAGAAATATAATTTTAAAAAAAACTCCACCAGTGATGGATCTAAATCTAATCTTAGTTAAGGGGAAAGCATAATATTGCTTACGTCAAACAATATTTCATAGTTCATTTGAGTACAAAAACATGGTATAAAAGTATATGAAAGGTAATTGAAAGTCTAAACACCAAGACCTATGAGTTGGTTCAATGTACAACCCAACTAGAGATCTATGTACATGTGGGACAACCAATAATTGAACAGACCTAAAATATGGCTTGTTCAGGTCTAAAAGATTGCTAAAATTTCATCTTTTACACTTGATAAAATCGCAAGCCATATCTCATTGTTTTATAAAAAGGCGATATTTTATATTTTTTCATTTAAGGCTTTCTGATGACATTTCCCTTTTTTTTTCCTTTTAAACTACTTTTTATATAAAATATATATGGTAAATTCTTTGAATGGACAGACTTATATCTGAAATATAATGGAGTGCAAATATAGTCGTAATTTCAGTAATATTCTTATTTCCACGATACACATTTTGAAACAATCTGGGCCGGTATTCTGAAAATCGTGTCATCTTTGCAATCAGAAATAGCGTACGCCATTGGCTCACAATCGCACACTTTTGTCTTGTGTGCTAGGTCATTTGCGCAGTTTATACCAACCATAAGTACGCATTTTAAATTGTTATGACAATTAACACAGTGAAGATAAGACAAAAGATAACACGATTTTCAGAATACTGGCCCTGAGTTCTAGAAGATTTCCTTCTCTTAGTGTTCATTTCACTTAGTGTTTTACACAACAGTAACTATTCCAAAAAACTCACATAGACCCGCTTCCACCCACACACTCACACGTGCAAGCACACATATTGTGATCACTTCATTCCTGGTTGCCAAGTGGGGAAGTCTTCTACCTTTTGGCTCCTGTTTGCTCGAACAGTTTTTCTTATTAATTTATTCCTGTAAGTGTGTGTGGGGTGGGGGGCTTAGCTCATCAATACTGTCAGTTGCTTTCTAAAGGGCATATGAACCTATGGTTTTACAACACATGCTCCATCAAACCACTACTCTATAACAGGGTAAAAACTACTCGGGGGCGATGGGAATTTCGCCCTCAGTGAAGCTCAAAAAGCTCTTTAAAATCTATAAAAGCCCATTCTTTGGGGCGACCATTTTCTTCTGAGTCGCCCTCGCCTCAACTCTGAAAATAAGCAATAAGTTCACGAATCGTGATCTAAGAGCAGCAGAATTAACATTTCTTGAGACAGCACACACATTAATGCATCATACTGATATTCAATTATGCATACTCTCAAGGAAAAAAATTGGGATATCAGCAATTACAATTCAACAGCTCCTTTGGGCCTAGAAATAGCTCCTGCAAAGTTGTCCACAGGAGCTATTTTTATCAGAGAACAGCTCTCGTGGGGAAAAAAGAGTATTTTTTCCCTGCTCTACAGTCAGTATCCCATATTATCTAGATTAATATATTACACAGGCTTTATAGATTCGAATCAGTGATTGGTCAAAATACCATCATGTGACTAGAGCTGCAAGGATTGCAATTGTTATATTTCGGTTTTGACGTCACCTCGGTCAATATAACGCCGTTATACTGACCAAGGTGACGTCACTCACTGCGTATAAGCTGCGTAGTTTGAACGCTGTGCGCGCTAGCTGTAATATGTCATTATTACATGGCATGTTATTTTACAGCGCAGATGCAGCAAGCAGTGCGAGTTAATGCAGTCAGTGCAATACTCTGATGGCGAATCTACATTGACTACAATAATATAACAGATATTGCCTGGCCTATCTCTTTAATAAATAACATTTCATCTCCCCTCTGTAGCTATATTTTTCTCTCAAGACAATATTTTCCCTCAGCGCTGCGCACTTCGGGGAAAATATAATCCCTTGGGTAAAATATAACTCCATCGGGAAAATAAAATGTTATATTAAACTTCTAGGCAGGCAATATCTGTATAATCTTTAACCGCAGAGCAAACACTCTTCTGACTCTTACTCTAAACAGTCTTGCGCTTGTACATGGCTTGAAGCTGACTTGGCCTCTACTCCCTCTAAAATTCATATATAATACCGAACTTTGGATTTTCGCATTTCTTTCGTCACTCAGAACCTCAATTAAGATCATTTTATTTCTTCAAATATTGGAAACTGGGATTTCATAGAAAACTGGGTAACGGTTGGATCGTACAGTGTGCAGCAGGCTTTAGACAAAGTACAGACCTAGCCCCATTTCACAAAACTTGTAACCAGTAACAAATGCCATATTTCTATGACAAATTTTCTCTCAGCCAATCAAGGATTTCAGTAGTTTATAAGTTATGCAACGTGTTATTGATAACAAGTTTTATGAAACGGGACCCTGAGCATCTGCTGCTGCAGCAAATATTAAACTACCAACTTCTGTGACATCTCATTCCCACTAGACCAAGTGCTGCAACCACACACTTTGAAATCCAAATACACTTACCCTTGGATTGGAAATTTATGCAAATCTCTCTTTCATTTGAGCATGAGCTATTATTGACGTGTTAAGCCCGCCACACACTATACGATCTGTCTGCGATCTGATTTTGAAAAATTTGTTATAGCATTTGATATGAACATTCAAACATGTGAAATCTTAATGATTGAAGTTTCAAATAGTCATTTGAATACAAAAATCGAAATTCCAAGCTATTGCGAGCCTCCCTGTAGGAGTGAAAGCAAACTCAATTCCTAATCATAGTGACGTCATAGCAATCATGCGATTGGCTACGATTTCCAGCCGATGTGGCCTTTACTCCGACCACAAGGTTTGCAGTTAACCAAAATTTTGATTTCAGTATTCATATCATTATTCCGAACTTCAAATAAGATAATTTTACCTGTTTAAACTCTCATATTTAATGCTAAAGGCCATTTGTTTGAAAATGGATCGCAGTCGGATCTTACAGTCTGTGTGTGGCAGGCTTTAATGTGCACCTCATTATCAGAAGTGGAAAAAAAGTTTTAAAATGGGGGTTTTCTGCTTGATATCTGAAAGAGCCTTTAGGGTCCCACATGTTTATACCTACCCTGGGTATGGATCAGCTACATTGAAGCGTTTACATAGCAGTTTATCTGGATGCCATTCCATTGTGTCTCTGGTTAGCTGACCAAACATCTTCATCCCTGCTGCCTTGTGCTGATCATCCTCATCACCCTGATAAAAAATAATAGTTTTAAAATTACATAATCAGAACTCTTAGAATCTTAGAATAAAAGATGCATACATCTATTACAGAACTATTGAGCTTTTGAATATTCATGAAAAGTAAAATTACCTTGAATACCTAAATATTAATTACTCCAGGGATACTTGTTCTGCAGTACAAACAAGATTTTTTATGTTTATACTGAATATGGACATGAATTTTTCCATACCATATGCTGATCCTTTTATACAAGGATCAATGACATGGGAACTAGTTAAAATCCTGCTTTGATTGATTTGACCATGACAAAATTTGATGCGAAATTATGAAACTGATTAAATAAACTTCAAAATGAATGACAAAAGATGAAATTGGCCATGAGATATGCCACATCCCAAACCTTCTGGACAAAATTGAATGAAAAAGGATGATACTGAAAGAAAAAGAGAGAAAATGGATGGAAAAAAAAACTTCTAGTTTTAATTTTCAATAATTGCAGTATGGTAAATATTTTCAAATTTGAAGTGTTTCATTAGATTGATGAGTTACTGTCATTTGATCACTCGTGTAATGAACATAGATAAATCTATAATTCAGCACTATCAAACAGATCAAACGCTTGATTCTAATACTGTACCTTTTTATTCTATGCAGTGTGAGACCAAATCCTTAATTACAATATCAGTTTTGTTATGTGAGAGAGTCCTTCCCCAGTGGATAATTCACAAGGCATAAAAAATCTTAGTGTTATCTAATATGCTATGGTGACAAATGCACTACATTTTATATCTCGACCAGAGTGAATTTTCAACCTTAAAGGGGATACCCAATGCTGAAACAATGTTAGTTCATTTAAAAGAGCATGATTTTATAAGCAGAAAATCATCTGCCTAAAGAGTTTTTTTAAAAAGTCATGTTGCCAAGGAAACTCAAAATGTGGTAAGAAATCAGGATATTTTTGACCCCTTAGCTGTGACCCAGTTTCAATTGGGTACCCACTTTGACATCAAAATGACGTCAAAGTGGGTACCTTGTCACACAATTCTAGCAAAATGCATGCAAGGTATCATACATATTGTACAGTCTAGCGCGCAGCACAACTGCAATGCGCGAAGTTGGGTACCCACTTTTAGTCATACCTCATACTCAAATGTTTTGGTCAATTCTTGACTTTTCATGAGATAATTAGCCAAAATGCATTGATTTCGATTGAAAATCATCAGATTTTTAATGTTATTCTTCTTAGAATTCTATTCTCGATCATATATCAAAAAAAATTTACCATTGTGTAATCACTTTAACCCTGGACAAATCCCTAATGTAACCCTAAACCCAATAGCAAACATAATCCCAACCCAATATCTTTGAAAAAATAAATCCCAGAACATGTGTTTGGAGCACCTTTCTTACCCCTGTCTCTGCGGGAACCTCCACCGTGTCATCCTCATCTGTGTGCTTAGCTCGGACAAACCTAGATGCCATGAGGCCTGACATGGGCTTGTGGTAGAGGGATGCGGCCCTAGAGAACTCCTCCTGCTCCTGCTGTTTCTCCCACTCTGTCCGGGAGTCTCCCGCTACCGTTTCTGACCCTACAACATGATGTACACGAAGGAAAGAATTATGAGAAATGAAAGAGACAAACAGTCCGGGGCCTAGGTTCAATTACCAACAAAATTTCAAAGAAGCAGTAGCAGCATGATAGGGTCCTAGGTTCAATTCCCTACAGAATTCAAAGGCTAGAGGCACAGCAGGAGCAGGAAAAAGGGTGCTAAGTTCATTTCCCCAAACTTTAAAGGAGCATTAACAGCAGCACCAAAAAAACCCCACAAACAAACAAAGAAACCCAACCTCATGTTACACCTTAAATCTTTTCGACTAATGTCAAATAGATGTTTTATTTGGCAATGTTTTATTATACAGTTATGCATCTTCAGTTCTGGTTCTCTCCCAATATTGTAATTATGTTTTTGTACTGTCAGTGGCATACATATGTTACTTTATCACAATGTTGTGATCAGTCATTGTTCGTTTTGTTTTTATACACTCACTAGTTGTTTTTATACACTCACTAGTTATTTTTTGCACATTATGAATGCAAATGTATATTGTACCAGAGACTCCAACTCTTCCGTTTTCGGTGGGAGATCTCCCACTTTGAGTCCATTTTCACAAAATCTCCCGTTCTCCCATTCTCCCGCTTGAGTATGAATTTCTCCCGCCCTAGCTGTGTTTCTCCTTTATTCTCCCGCCCAACCGCCTTTTTGAAAAAAAAATGAATCTGAATCATCAGATTTTACCTCATATAGTATTGTCATATGTTTAAAAATAAGCCTAAGATAGCACCTGAGAGCTTCTATAACCCTAAAAGTGGCCTCCGAATGCAAGGAATTTCATGCTTTGCACTGGTGATGTGGGCTAAATGCACATTGATTCAGAGTCTCCTGTTTGCTAGGTCTTGGCGGGAGAATCTCCTGCTTAAGAGGTGCTTGGGGTTGGCTTGGGATTGGAGTCTCTGCTGTATTATTACTCAAACACCCTATGGGGTGGGAAGAAATTTAAAAACAAAATACTATCTTTCTGAACCCACCTGCATGTCTGTTCTGAAGGTACTGCTCATACCTCCTCTGCTTCTCTGCATCCCTGGCAAAGGGTTGAAAACTGGACCCTCCCCCTTGAGCTGTAGCCTCTTGGGTGGGGGCAGACCAGTTGGGGGCACCTCTGTCCCATCTGGACTGATGCTTGGAAGTGCTCTGTTGGCTGGTGGAAGCTTTATCCCTTGCTTCCTTGAGTAGGGCCAGATCTTGACTAGAGAGCAGCTCCTCAATGGATGCAGGTCCTGGAATATCCCCAGTGAAGAACCAAGAATATTCTTACATTATACAAATATGATAATTAGTTGTTTAAATTGTACATTTATCTTCCATCTTACAGTGATGCCTTCACATATTTTACTATAAACTTGTTAGGGTATTTAATGAATATTATTGGGCAATCCAAATTTACAGGTTTGTTTTTACCTTCATGGAAAGCCCCACAAAAATCTTGTATACATATTTTACTGTATAGTTATCCTGAAATTTGATTCTATCTTGCAAAAATGAATTGAGTAGAATTGAATTGAATTTAATATGTTAAGTGTTGAAAAAATGTTTGTTTACTATTATCACTTTCATCGAAGTACACTTATCTCTTGAACTGGGTTTTTACATTCTTGCTTCTTTATAGTTCTGTGATACCTTTTTATTAGCTTCATACTATTATTTAATACATTTGTATGCCATTAGATGGAATCAACACCTGTCTGCAAGAAGTGAAAAACCCCCAAAGGATAATTTTCCTTGGAGGATAATTGTTACCGGGACAGTGGTCCTTGTCCTGGGGATAAGTAATTGTCAAAGTGAACTTGTTTAAAGGGTTGGATTGCCATAGAACACTTTATTCCTAACTGGCTAATACCCAGATCTAGCAGCTAAATGTAGTTGGGTTTATACCTGGTAATCGTTCCTCTCCCAACATGGCAGCTCTCTGGTCAGCACTGAGAGTGAACCGACTGTGGGCTTGAGCATCTGGCTTGGTGGACTGGTTGGATGTATTCACAGTCAAGCCTTCAAAGTGATGGAAGGGTCGGAAGTCCCGGGGCAAGCTAGGGGGCTGAAATACCTGTTTGCAAGAAATCATGGATCTAATTAATACTGAATCAAACCGGACTGATGAAGCTCGATCTGGCTTCCAGTGGCAAAAAATATTTAGGGTAACAGGTTCAGAAGTGATGAAAGGGTCAGAAGACCCTAGGTGATTTAGGGGGCTAAAATATTTGCAACAAGTAAAACTTTAAAACAACTTGCCAGTTCAAAAACTACAATACATAACCCACAAAGGAACACAATAAATTGTAAAATGATTTTCAATGGTTTCATTCGCGATCAGTCTGCGTGTATTTGTACCTGTGTTGCAACATGAAACATTGTAACTTTGCTTTAGAAAGAACCAGTGAATCTACAGCCATTTGGAAAGAAACACAAAGGTTTATGCAATCCTCATGCATTCACTCTTAGCCTTACCATATTTACCCTATTGTAAATCTCAACTTTTTTTTTAAGCAGCTGTTCACAAAATGATACCAAAATATGTAAATATATTTTGGACAGGTGTACTCTTCTTTCTGTTTTGCATTGTTACTTGGATTATCTTACACAAACTCAAAAGATGATTCTCACAGGAATTCTCACATTTCACATCCTTGTGCCCTCATTGGGTTCAGTTGCAACAGTCACTTTAGCGTGTTAATTGTGGGAGATGGATCGACAACAGTACCATCAACACTTGCACTAGTCGCCTTTTCCGCTCCTATTCTAAGTGATCACAGACTTCTAACACTTCATATTTTCCCTGGGCTCTCACTCTAGTTATACTAAATCATCCTTCTTCCCTGCACTTGAGATCCCTTGGTCAGTTAAATATTGCTTCAATAGGTCAACTTTCACTCACAGCATCTGCTATGTTGGAAGTAGTTGCGATCCGTTAATGGGAAAATAGGCTTCTCATGGTACGGATGTTGGTGGTGCATGCATTTTGTAACGTGAGAATTGCTGATGTTCACAAAGCTTCAGCTGTTATAATACCTCAGCATCACTATCCTACTGAATTTGAATTGCACTACAAATCTAATGAAGACATAATAAAAGCAAATAGTTCTGGGAAGTATACTATACCTTTGTTGAAATCTTCTTCTGAGAAGCTGCTTTGAATCCATCTAGAATATCACCATCACCTATGTAGTAAAGAACCATATGTGAGCAGGCACCACAAAACCACCAAAAAGTTGCCAGAAAGTGAAATAGTAGATTCTCAACTTCAAAATGATATGTAACTCATCAGCCCTGGATGTTCCTAACCCACTGTACCAAGAGTAGAATGCTCAGTCCCACAGGACGTTAGTTTTGAGAAATGAGGGTTTTCAGTTTGCAGTCTATTGAAATGCTATGATTTGTGAGGTATCGTGCAAACATGACAAAAGGAGGAGTGGAATTCAATACAAATTTCTATGAATGGATTACCAGACTGTCCTAAAACTTGGCATACTAATTAAGCACATCCTGCTTATCGCAGTGGACAAGTTTGAGTACAAGAAAATACACTGTTTTAAAGTTATGGGAGATCAGAATGAAACGAGTATTCAGGGTCATAAAAAGGAAAACCAATAGAACAAAATCAAAACTTAGGTCTATTAAAAACTGTCAAAAGTACCACTTTTAGAATGTTTGGTGCCTTCAAATTTTTTAAATCATATTTTTGAAAAAGTATGTACCCTAATACAGGAAATACCCAAAACTAAAATATAACCATGCAAACCAAAAACACCTCTATTGAGCTCTAACTGAAAATCACACAGTGTGACTTTTTGGTCGTTTTGTGGTGTCTGGTCACAAATGCATTACAAACAATTAACAGCAGGGTTCAAAATTAAAATGTATTCTCCTTGTTTCATCTATTCCAACACAAAACTGATAATATTTTTAATCAATTGCATGTTCCTTTGAATCTGCATACAAATAAGTCTGAAATATTTGTTCACCAAATTTTGTAGTATTGAAACCATCAAATAATATACATTTGCACAATATGACGACAAAACGTGCAGAAATTTATATAATGAAGTTAATACAAGCCAATAGCAAGATTGTCTCTCGCCCACCCGTGACTAAATAACACGAACAAGTACATCCCTAACCAAGTTTGATGTCACAAGAAAGTCTTACAGGTAAACTGTAATGTTTAACCTCAAATGACCTTTAACCTTACCATGTGACCTGGCAGCACAATAGCATGAATGTACCCCTAGTGCATCTAAAAAAGTAATAGTTCAAAAAGTGATGCAAAGGGTTGAACAATGTAGCCTTTCCCAGAAATCAAATACAAAAACTAGAGATGTTCAAAATATACCTTCACTAGGCAAAAATAAACTGTTAGAGATAAGACTCATGAATTAATGATGTTATTCCCTAATAATTTCATAACCAAAAGATCTTAGACTTACTGGAGTGTTTAGAGGGAGGTCCTGTCCATCCATACATTCTTTTCTCATGTGTTTCCTCCTCTCCTCCCAAGACACGGTCATAGTTTGACATACGGTCCATAGAGTAGACATCACTCTCTTCCTCGTCCTCAAACGCTCCTATGCCAAAAGCCTGTCACAGCCAGATAGAAATGGCTATTTCCATAAAATAGGACCTCAATGTGTGACATAGGGGTCAAATTCTAGATTCATTTATTAATTCATCAAAATATTATTTTTTATTTCCTATATAGCTTAATTTTTGGAAAATAACAAAATTCTCACCATTTTGTACAATTCATCAAAGTGGGGCTGGTCCAAAACATGCACGCTCCTAACAGATTTCACGTGTAAGGGGGACACCAAACCCAAGGTGTTTATGTGTCAGACTGGTTTCAAGAGGTATACATTTCTAATTTTTTTTTCTGTTTTCATGTCTGTTTTTGATGCCATTTCACATTGAACAACTTTTTGTTTGGATCATTTCAATACAAAAAAAATAAAAAATCTCAACAGCTTACCCATTATACTGTAAAATTTGAAATTTTGAGACATATGGTAGAAGAAACTCTGTGGACATAACAATTCTTGCCACTCTTAAGAATAATTTAATCTCAAACACAATATATGAAGCACTGAATCTTCTTCTTAAACAATTGCATGCAAAAATACACAACAAATGTTTATTGCCCGAAAATGTCATTCTAATTTCACGCGTAAGGGGGACACCAAAAAATGGTGTCCCCCTTACATAGTGACCACAAGCCCGAAATGGTGATTACAAGTGAGTAATAAGTATCATTCATGTTTAGTTTAAACTTACACTCTACTCATTGAGATACACTTTCAACAATAGAAACACTCTTCCTTACTCAAAGTCAGATAAAAGTCCTGATTTTTATTGCCCGAAGATGTAATTCTAATTTCACGCGTAAGGGGGACACCAAAAATGGTGTCCCCCTTACATAGTGACCACAAGCCCAAAATGGTGATTACAAGTGAGTGATAAGTATCATGTTTAGTTTAAACTTACATTCTACTCATTGAGATACACTTTCAACAATAGAAACACTCTCAAAGTCACCTACAATGAGGTTCCAAACTTCTGGGAGGACACCAAATATTTAAATCTTCAAATTCTCAAAATTGTCAAATTCTTAAATTCAAATTCTGAAAAATCTCAATATTGTCAATTCTTAAATTTAAATTCTGAAAAAATCTCAATATTGTCCATTCTTAAATTCAAATTCTTAAAAATCTCAAAAATCTAAGATCTGGGTCATTCCATGGGGTTGGGGCAAAAAGGAGACTAAACTCGCCAGGTGCACAAGATGGCAGCTACGACATGGGCATACTCTCACTTCCAGCTCCCCATGCACTCCCTTTAATGAACTCTTAAATTTACCAACAATGTACAAACTACATAAAAATTGCCTTAACACCAAATGTTCCACATTACTCATTCTTACCAGGAACCTATGAAGTGTCTACCAAAGACGAAAGGAGGCCTCCAAGCATCACATATTGTTTTATTTTGCTCAGCCTGCAGTACTCCATAGAATTCAACACAAACTATGCATGTGCTGTTTCCACATTTGTTCAATTGAATTTACGTACCTTTTCAGTATGATTTTGTTTGAATTCTAATTTATAGCTTCTTACGAAAAAGTTGTTATTCCTTATAGTTTCTCACTAACAAGTTGTTTTACAAGTTGTGTTGAGGCTGAAGGTTTACATTTCCCACCTGACGACAGCACGCATGCTGTTCTGTGAATGTTTACAGACCATTTAGTGAACTTTCACGGAAGATCCTGGATGTAAACTGCCTCATACTAATCAAGGAAGGGATCGAAACGAGCACGATGCCTATCTCCACAACATTAGTAGGGCACTTTAGAAATGAGGTAGATTCTTTCTGATAAGAAAATTGAACTTGTAACATTTCTCAAAGAGAAACAGTCAGGGTTGGGTTCAATTTCATTTTTCATGTGATTAATTACTTTTTCAAATTCGATTGCAATTACTGTAATTGTGTGCAAATGAAAGGGAAAATATTTAATTCAGGAAAATCCAAAAATAATTGGAAGTAACTAAAAATGTAATTGAACCAACCCAGGAAGTAACTTCAAAATCTGGCAAATTATACATTTAAACAAATTTATTATTAGTTCAAGGCAAAGTGCTGGTCGTGGGGCAACTGTTCTTGCCACAATTTAAAGGTACTGGGTAAGAGTGATTCTACCCTCCTAAACTCTTACCCAGTACCTTTGATTCACAATTATGAGACACTTATGCAGTGGAACCTTGTTAACATAACTTGTAAAAGCAAGGGGAGGGGGACCTTGTAATGGCCAGGCCACACTGAGCTGCCGCGACGTGACCCAACGCAGCTAGACGGTTTGCCTGTCTGACGCAACGGCAGACAACTGCGAGAGAACATGTTCTATCGTCTGCACCGAGGTCCAACGCGACAAAACTGCATTGCAACGAGGGAAAACTGCCATGTCACACTGAAACAATGGCATGGAAACGTCCAGTTGCATTGCGTCGCATGAAACCGCTTAGTGTGGCCCGGCCTTAACATGTCATTTTCAGGTCCCTATTGCTGTTGCTTTTGCAAAATGAATGAGATGACAAACTCTGACGCCACACCAATTGAAACCTGAGGCCTACACGTTTATTGCTGAGGTTGCAACCATTCTACCTACAGTCCAGTATGTAAGCAAAAAGTATCAACAGTCACTGCTCCTGGAAATAAAAATTCTGTGCAGTGTATGCTTGCTCGATATGAGCGTGTTATGGCAGATGGTCTAGCAGCCTGCAAATGCAAGAAATAAAATGTTGGAAGAATTTGTTCTTTTCAGTATAGTACAGTGCACCACTTGTCCAATTTACTCCAGTCCATATTTTCCTGATAAGGTTGACAGCACTGTTTGATCAAATTCATACAAAAATTTTCTGCCAACAGGATGCATAACTGGTACTGGCAGCTTTCCCACTATGTCTGACTTCGGATGAGCAGCCTCTGGCTCCGGCGAGAAGCTGTATAAACCGTCGGTTGTACGTTTCAGGAATTTGACTTGTACGACATCACCTCTAACAGCAGTTATCTGTAAAAATCAATCACAAAATCAAGTACAATGTAAATTATACAGGTAAGAAATGCAATACAGAGGAACCTCTTTGCAACGAGGTCCTTGGACCATGAAAATTACCTTGTTATATAGGTTTCTCATTACATCAGGGTAAAAAGCAAAAAACAAAGAAGAGCTGGGACCAACAAAATTACCTTGTTATAAGAGGGATTTGTTATATCCGACCTCTTCATAATGAGGTTCCACTGTACCACTTGGTGATGTCTCAGATAACGGGTAAATCTACTGCAAAGGTACATAGTTTATCCACATGATGTGAAACACAAGTACAATGCATATGTGTACAGCTTGGTACAGCAAGTATCAGTTTACTTTCCTCAATGCTCTGACTTGTTTTTCTTGAAATACCGAATGTTTAAAATTACAATCAGAGAAGAGTAAGAGAATACCCACAAACCAAGCCAGCAAACTTACCAATGCCATGTAAACCAATCCTTTGGTACTATCCGTCTTGTTGCCACATACTTCAAAACGCACTGCAACATAGGTATTAACTTTGTACCTGTAATGCATAAAGAAAAAAAAAAGAAAATATCCCAAGATTAATATTGCAAATGAATTTACTTAGATCTTATGATAGAAGACATGAAATAAATATTTTAAATGGGACATTTCTGAAATATTAAGATCAATAAATGTTAGTGTTGATGAAGAGCTTTAAATTTCAAGATGAATATTATTGTACAGCACATTCAACAAATATCCATTTCTTGTTTTTACCTGTTGTGATAAACATAGATACTTTCATACGCCTTCAGGCCAAATATTTCCCAACATGATAGATGTTTTACCTCTCACTATCATCAGAGCTCTGTGGTTCTGTCATGTTCATAGTATCAGGGGGATCATCTCTATGTGCTGTGGCAGGCGTACCGGCACCATGTAAGACAACAGCTGTGGGGGGTTCTAGTGTTTCTGTGACATCATCTGGGACAACAGCTGTGAGAACGTCACTGGTTGGGTCAGCTGGGGCTGCAGTGGTATTTGCTCTCAGTCTCATACCTGTGAGGGATGACATTACATGGGTTTGTAGTGAATGACATGTTGCTTATAAAATATGAGATAGCTGTAGGTGTTCTTTAAACTCCCAAATGGAATTTTCAGGTGACAGGATCTCTTTGAGAATCTGTTCCCTAAATGTATAGATGGGATTGACATGATTTAATCTCTGCAAGAGTCAAATCTGAATCAAACTGCAGTAATTTCTAGCCTCAAATGAGACCATGGTCAGGGTGATTTAAGTAATCATCATGCAAA
This sequence comes from Echinometra lucunter, assembly GCA_029962745.1. Classification (NCBI taxonomy): domain Eukaryota; kingdom Metazoa; phylum Echinodermata; class Echinoidea; order Camarodonta; family Echinometridae; genus Echinometra; species Echinometra lucunter. Next base: position 15,307,079 of record CM057158.1, on the reverse strand, counting down.
TATCTTCATGAAACATTCTAGGCCCATATGCTGAAACTTACAAAAAAAAATGTGACATATAGATAAAACAATTGTAGATACTGTATACTGGGATTCATTATGCAACCTAGGAAAACATGACAATCTCATCTGCTAATAACATTTTTAGTGATGTAGATGTATATATTTTTTTAAAGTTTCAGAATACTGGCCCTGGCCCCTACCTCGCTTATTTGCAGCTCTCAGGTCCACCTTCTTCCAGTTCTCGACATAGGTATTGTTTCTGCAGTTTCCATGGCCAAGTAGACAGGTGTCACACACACAAGTTAAATTTCGAGTTGAAATTACTCCACTCTCCACGGTCTTAACACAGTGTAGCTTTCTTGAACCTTTCACCAACTTTGTAGATCTGTTTTCCCTGTCTCTATTAACCTCTGCATGTGAAACAAAGAATGATGTGCGCAGAAATTTCTTGCAACATTGGCCGCCTTCGCTTTGCTTGTCTAGATGCTTCTTGGAAAACTCATACAGCGCTTTTGCATCACTGATTACTACCTTGCGAGTTAGAACTGCTGTTGACGCTTGAGATTTCACGACCGCACCCTCTCCATCGCTCGGGCCCTTACCATGTCTGCTGCCGAAGTAGTTGTGGATGACTGGGAAGCCAAAATCTTCTGTGAAGTAACTCACATCTGAGAAAGGTCCTTTCGATTTGTATTGGCTAGCACAACCATCGGAGTATCTGTACATAACTTTGATATTCAGCCCTCTCTTTTCTGCTAGGTGTTTACAGACTTTTGCTTGCATGGCATGCACTAAATGATAATCATGCCGAAGGTCATCACTGATTACAATGCAAGATTCTTGCACAACTTCACGGCAAGTCTCGCACCTGTAGTAGTTCACCATTGGGTGCAAAGTAGCTGAATTTTGGGCATAGTATGCAGTTTGCACTTCTCTCTGGAAACCGCATTTGTAATTTTCTGAGAAATCTACAATGCTCAGCACTGCTCCTTCTGGTAGGTTTGTCTTCAGTTTTGAGAACTGCTGTTGCTGCCAGTCTTTATTGAACAGATGTACAGCAATGTCATTGGCTTCATCCTTAAGCTGCTTTATGAGATCAGCTACAGTGCCCTTCTCGGTGACAAGCGAACGCTTCTTCACTTCTTTTGTCTTGTTTGATTTGGTGTGACAGGTATGGTTGACCATTTTCCAAACTTTCCATTCAACTTCCTCATGTGGCTCTTTGTCATGAAATATATCGTCCAGTTTGTGGATACCACAGTTGCCACACTTTCTTTCCAAACAGGTTGGCCTATGAAATGCTGATGCACTTGGCTTTGGACAGAGAGTTGCATTAGCAACGTCATACACTGTTCTCAATTTCACGTTGGCTAGTACCTCCAATTTTAGTTGCAGATTTTCGCAGTATTCGCAAAGACAGCCATGATATTTTGCCTGTCTCTTGGTGCTTACATGTTTAGGTCTGAGTGCATAGAAACTGGAAGAGCACACTTGTTGATCTGGATAGGTCTTGTTGTATTGTTCATGTAAAATGGCAATGGAGGTATCAATAATGCGTCTAGGCTTTCTGGTTTTTTTGCTTACAAGTCGCTTGTCTGGCATTTCTGACGAGTTAACTTCATAAAACTCATGAACCTGCTTTACGGTTTCCAAGTTGACCTTTGGCCTTCCTTGCTTTGACAATTTCTTGTTTATCAATTTCTTGTTTACACCAAACCGCTTACAGGCCTGTCTTTGCAGACGGTATTTTTTCATGAGGTGAAGCGTCGATGCTAGAATTTTCCGACTTTTCTTTTCTTCTTTGAGCCTTGATGACAGTCCTTTAGTGACTACCTCTTCAAGATTAGGCTGTCTCCTCGCTGTTTTGGTAAGTTTTACACCTGCTCCTGTAAAGGCTGCTTGTTTTGTAGGAGAAGCTTTGTTAAGAATGTCAACAACAGTACCAACAAAGTGTGATGTCTTGCTGGGTAAAGCATGTAATGCCCTTTTCAAGCTCTGTCGTCTAGCTGGGTTTGATCGTACATCGTTCCCTTCAGCATCTTTAAATTCTTTCATTTGGCGTTTTCTTGCCTCTATGTCTTCATCTCTTTCATGCAGTTGGAGTTGCCTTTCTCTCTCTCTTATCTCCGCTTCCATTGCCCTGAGGTGCTCCTCGTCAGCTTTTAATTTCTTTTCTCTTTCCTGTAAGATGACATCTTTTTCACATTGCCGCTTCTGTGCGTATAATTCTCTTCTCCTCGCTTTAACTGCTTCATGTCTTTCGACTGAGTATGCTTCACGCTGCTTCCGTTTTTTGTTTCTTTCATACTCTTTTTTTTTATCAGCTTGTTTCCTCGTCACAGGAATGTGTGGCTTGTTCTTGTTCTCTTCCCTTTCTTTTTTCTTTTTCTCAGCAAATCTTCGCTGGCGGATTCTACTTTTCTCGTTGTACTTCTTCTTTTTCTCTAGCCACTCTTCAGCTTCTTCTCTTTCCTCTGATTTGAGGTTTCTTTTTCTTAAAGTCTTTTCGGCCAATGCCATGTTTAGGCGGTACATCTGGCTGTACAACTTTCCACTTTGTTGCACTTTTTGGTATTTTTGGGGGTCATTTTGCTTCAGTTTATGTCTCCAACTTGTACTGGCACTTCTACTTTTTCTCTTTGTCTGACTGGCCCCACTTGATTGACCACTATCCTCTCGATTTTGGCATCGAATGCGGAGAGCAAAGGGCAGTTTGATTTTTTTTTTAGTTTCTTTCACTTTGCTTTTGCACGGTGACCTTTTGCCTTTGCGTGGTGACCTTTTTGCTTCGCCTCTGCAGGCCACCCCTCTCTCTTTGAATTGGCGAGCCATCTTCAATAGTGAACCCTGTTAAATGAAAAAGAATTGACTTCATAAATCGTAATATGGTTTAAAGCATAATTTAAAAAAATATCAGGTGTGAAACAGAAATTTCAAAAAAGAGGAAACACTTGTCTGAGGGAGCGGCAAAAAAAAAAAAAAAATCCCAGACTCAAAATCCGCGGAGAAATCTCATCCCTGTAAATATGGTAAATGAATAGTTAAATAAAAATGAAGTATAAAGGGATGGTAGTGGTTATGATTTCATATTAAATTTGTTTAAGTGTTAATGAAGTGTTCTAGAAATAACCCTAAACTTTTGGTATCATAACATAATTTCAGCTATATATGTTTCCAGACAAAAATGTTCAAGTGTTTATAAAGAAAAGTGTTCAGTACATTTTTAGTGTCTGTAAAATTTATCAAAAGTGCTGGAAAATTTTGGAAAATTAAGCTAAAAAAATCAAGGGGGATAACCCCCTCCCATGAGGGGGTGGGCATTGGCGGCGGAAGCAAAAAAATTTAGGGGGGGGGACGCGGCGGAAAAAAATTTGACAAGCAAAAAAAAAAGGTTATCAACCAAAATTAAGAGGGGGATCCAGGAAAAAAAAATTGCCCCCGATTGTTGTCTGTTGGGGGGGTCCAAAAAAAAAAAAATTTTATCACCCAAAAAAATGTTTATCACCCAAAAAAATTTGGGGGGGACGCAACCCCCCCCCCATCCCCCCCGCTTCCGCGCCTATGGGGGTGGGTAAGGTAACACCACACCGGATCACTGCCTATGCAATCAAGAGTTAATTTCTGGACATTTAAAACTTCATGGTAGTCTCAAATATATTATCCTCTTAGGAATGCATAATTGATTCCCAAACCCGGTACTTAAAAAAAAAAAATGGAAAATGTAGACCAGCATAAACTAAAGTTTTAGTGTCTATTCTCCATTTCACTTTCACCCAAACTTGCTTAGAATATTACACTTATCTTATTCAAAATCTTTGAAATGGTTAGGCCTACCTAATCAGAATTTATTAGATAGAGTACACTACTTGGGAAATATTTAGTAACAAAGTTCTTCATAAAACCACTACCCCAGCCAGGGAACTGGACACCACGCCTGCCATCTTCCAACCCCAGAGTTCAGGGGATGATTCTGTGACTGAATGGGTCATATAGCTATGTTTCCAGCTGCTAAATTTGCCACTTTTTGACCAAGTATCCCTCTTTAAATCCACTTAAAAACACAAATATTATTTCTGAATCTCCTATGACACTTTGATGGTCAGATTTATCATTTTCAAGTGCAGAAAATTACCGCCAATATCGCAAGTTAAGACTTGAAAATACGAACTCACATACACAATACACCATTTAACACATGTGGGACTAACGCGGCACGACGCATAAGGGACACTGCACTTCAAGGCGTCCCCATCGTCATGCTAACGTTGGGTGTACAGTGCTCCACAAATGACTAGTATTACGGCAATTTAAGCATAATATTGGATATGAAACGATACGGTATTTGCAAGTAGTAATTGCGACAGGTGTTGCTTGCAAAATTATGCCGCTACAATGAAAGACGGAGTGTTTTCATCGTCAATACTCGTACTACGTTAGCGGGGACACGGTGAATATGGTTTCCCATTAACAGCAACATTGCATGTGTGAAGGTTTCACCACCGAGCACAAAACTGTCCCGATATTTTACGCTTTTCGTAATAATCGAAACAATAAAAATTCATAATTATAATGTTTAAAATCTACAGAAAATCGTGCTTACATTACTTTTGAGAGCTCGATGATGATTCCGGCGTAATTGCAGTGAAAGTGCCACCGACGTTAGAGAGGGACACAGAGTACACATCGTGGTTTGTAGCGCGCTGAAAATATCTATTTTGATCGAGCCTGAGATATGACGTAGATCGGGCCTGAGATATGACGTAGGGTACATTTCGTTCATGAATTTAATTGGGAGTGTGCTTGGCGGAGTCATAAACTCATGACCGACGTTAGGATATCGAAGGGACACAATATGAACGCATCATCCAAGAAACTCAAGAAATTACGATGTATTGTACTTATTATACAAAAAAAATGTGATGAAAATTACATTTTCGTTCATTAATGCTAAAAAATGAAATATTTGCCGGCAAAAAACATGTTTTTGCTTAGTAATATTTCACCAAAGCAATACCTATCATACGTGAGGACGGGGACACCAACGCTTACGTCGTGAGGCTAAAAGTCCAATATTTTGGAAAGCAAATTAGCACCCGATTTGTGGAAAAGTTGCATAGCATTTTAAACAATAGTTGATAGACATTACTTCCAATAAAAATAAATTTTAAAAAAAGGACTTTTAAATACACAAACAATGTATTAAAATTTAATGTAAAAAATGTCACGCCGACATTAGGAAAAACCTAATGCAACAACCATACTTCTTGCTCGTGGCAAGCCAATTATAATTTTTTCCGTGCCCCAAAACTTGTATACGGACATTATGAAACACAGTGCACACATACTACCTAAGGAAACTCAAATTAGTAGCATTGTAGTGAATAAAACATTGATATAAATGCAGGGACACCAAACACAGCCAATGGGTTCCTATTTTATGGAAATAGCCAAATAGATGAAAATAGGGTAAAAGAATTACAGAGTCACTGATTTGAAAGGATAAAGTCACCATAAGCCTAAATACACTCTTGAATATAGAAGTGTGAGGATGTCATTAAAAGAGATAAACAGTCTTCATCAGCAATGCAGCTACATCAGTATAATTAATCCTGGGTAAAAGTTGAATGCACTAGAAGAAAATATTCAGTGATGCACAAATTTCAGTTGTATAGGAAGGTCTACGCATCTTTTTCCACATAGAGACTGAAAATTCTCTGACTTGTGGTTTTGGGACTTAAGCAAAGACTTTAACCAGTTGAGTATGATTTAATTACAGCAAAATTTTCCATAGACCCTAACCTGATTTATCTTGGGCTTAGTATTCAATGGGTTAAACTGAAAATAAAGGTGAAAATCAAAAAATTTTGGGAGTATCTATTCAAATGACCAAATTTTAATCTTGTGCTGGTTCAATTCATGTACTATACTACTGAGGACATACTAAGAATATTATGTAGGAAGGCCAAATCTTACTAAAAGCAGATGAATGCCTTTGACTATGTCCAAAGAATTATTCTACAAACTGATGATACATTGCTTACATGACCCTTGATGCCTTGTCTTCTGTTCTGCTTGAGGACTGGCTCATCAAAAAGGGTCACATGACCACCAAGTATAGGCCTTGAGTCCATACCTCTGTAACCGATCCCATGCTGGTCATCCTTGGGGGCAAAGATGAAATCCTGAATGTCATCCGGAGCAAAGAGGAAGCCTCTCATGAAGTCATCATCATCATCCTCATCATCGCTCACTTCGTCATCGTCTTCCTTTTCATTTTCAGCATCTTCATCATCGTCAGCCTGTGTTTCATGGGTCGGTGGTCTAGCACATCCATACACTCTCCCACCACCTTAAGGGAAAGGTTGATTAAATATAACATAAGCAAAGAGTAAGTGTCCATGGGAATGACTAAAATCACTATCAGATAGTTAGATGCACACTATTTACAATGAAATATTCAGAAGTAATGAAAAACTGTACTGGATTGGTGACCAATTGAGCTCTTGACTGCCTATAAGAGCTGTCACTAACTAAAAAAACAAAAACAAAAACAACAAAAACAAAAAAAAAAAGATGAATGCACCTGCATCTCCTATATACCTCTCCCTATAGACCTATTCAGTTTTAAAGCCACAGTGTACTGGCACTAATACTGCTTTCACACCAAGGTACGGTCGCTGGATACGGTCGCAGAGACCGTACCCAGCGACCGATCGGAAGTGCTTTCACACCGCTGTCAAAATTTGGTCAGGCCCAGAGCGATCGGTCGCTGTATAGCTGACCTAGCCGGAAGCGGAAGTAGAGACAGCGCGTGGGCATGTATGGGGGGTCATTGCATTTTGATCGGTCGCTGAGTACGATGTGCTTTCACACCAAGGTACAGTCGCTGAGTACGATGAAAGCATAGTGTACCGTACCTTGGTGTGAAAGCAGTATTATATAGCTCTGAAATTATGTATTTACAACAGCGCCAACTTACAGCTACTCACAACCAGAGACTGTCTTAGAAACATTACGCCCTTCTTGGCTTCTAGTGAACTGCCTTAGTCTGAATACATATACATTTTTACAGATGTGTCTCAAAAATAAATCTCACGTTGATCAGAATGGTGCATACTGGGTGCAAAAACAGGACTGAAATGGCGCTATTTCGAAATCTCATACAAGGACGCCAGTTCTCTCTGGCTTTAAAACACTTTGACTAATGTCACCTATTAACGAGGGGTGGTGCAAAATAACAAAAGATGATTCAATGGGTTACACAATGAGTCAGGTCCACTGCTATATCAGTGCACAAATCAACTATTTTTAGGCATACTTGAAGCCATCCAGTTATGGTTCAAATAGATATTAATGTAAAAAACAGCACCCAAATTGGACAGGTCCATATTCGGCAAACTTCATAGCATAAACTGTTCTTGAATTACAGTGATAACCAAATGAAAAAACAAAAAACAAAAAAAAAACAAAAAAAACAAAAACAAAAACAAAAAAAACAAAAAAAAAACCCCAAAACCATATATGACCTTTAACCATCGACCTACACAATGTTAAAATCTAAACAGATCGTCTTCCTGTAGTGATAAATACTTGCACAAAGTTTGAAGTGCATACATCAAATGGTTCTTGAGATTACCCATTAACAAGGCTAATACCTAATATTCCATAAATTGACCTCTGTGACCTATGACCAAGATATCTAAAGTCTAACCAGATCCTCTTCCCATGGTGATACTACTAGGACCAAGTCTAAAGATCACACCTTAAATGGTTCTTAAGATATCACATTAACCAAAAAAATGGGATGGATGGATATTTGGGAATCGAAAAGAGAAAGAAATTGCTGGAAGTAGTACATATGTATATCTTTAAAAATAACTTTTCTTCAAATAGAAAATAAAATACAGACCTCCATGTTTCTTCCTCTTCCTCTTTCCCTTCTTCTTTCTTTCCATTTTTGGTCCGACCCCTTGGCCAGGTTTCCATCCCATTTTGCGAAGTAGCCTTGCACCTAACGTCTCACTGCATTTGATATGAAGAAAAAAAAAATAATAGAGCTTTTATATCTTTTCAGAGTTTCATTATTTCTACCAATCAAGTGTTTTCTGGATCAATTTTCTGAAGAAAGAGAAAAGACTGAAGAAAACTTCACTGATAAAGTGCAGAAAATAAGTAAATACAATTTCACATTCATTTTCTGCAGAAAAGACAAAAATGGCTAAAATTTGAGCTGCAAAAGGACACCAAGGTCACATACACACTAAATTCCTTACATCTATTAACACATCCTAATTCCCAAGAGCACAAGCAAGAGGAAGGAAGTTCCCCTTCCCTTCCTCCCTTCACAAGATAATTTTTAAATTATCCAACGTTTTTTTTTCAGACATCATTGCATAAAATTTATCATTGATGGCAGCTTTGCAATCAATAGTAACTTCCATGAAAACCTTGCATTCGATTGGCTGTGTTAATAGCAATGTTACCACTGATGGCAGAGTTACCATATATGGTCAGTTTTATGCAACAGGGCCTAGATCTGATCAATTCTCATGAGTAAAACGCTTGTTTTCCCTTTGTATCATATGCATGTTTCTTTTCATTTGCATTTCAATGGTGCTTTCTTTCCCACCCAAGTGAGTTTAGAAGGAGTATAGTATAGCAAAAAAAAAATTAAAAAATAAGCACTGGCCCTACCCCTCCTTAATGGCTTCAGTACATCCAGACTTACTCTGTGGGTACAATGATGTCTTGTATCCGGCCATCATCTGGGATGATGCTGGAATCTGGAGCTGGTCTTTTCTTGGATCCAACCTCCTCGCCAGTGAAGCTTTGTGTCGTGACAAGTTTACGGGGAGCTATCCCATAATCACCTTTGTCCTGCCAAGAGAATTTAAATACAAAGAGTACCATGTAGAGTCAAAGTTTGAGTAACTGTACAGATTTATTCCTATCATATAGCCACTGTGTTTGAAAGAGAAAACAAGACTTTAATGACCTAAAACTAGCAGTACTCATGCCTTCAAATTATATCTTACAGTCGAGTTGTGATTCTGCTCTTAGAACAAAGATTGGTACAGGTGTTACATGGTGATAAATGTCTCTCTTTTTGACTGAAGTAACAAATTAAGCATGGAGAATAGCTCCAGCAGATTTCAAGAGAGGAATGTACCTGTTTTGAATTATATCATCCCTACGAGCCTCAGAATATTTCACTAGATTGATGGCACATTACAAATGTTGTACCTATCATTACTGGTATTATTATCCTTATTTGTATCAATTGTCATTATCATTATTATTAGCATTATTACTATCATTATCATTATTTTTCCTATCATCATCATCATCATCATCATCAATTTCATTATTTTCATTATCAATATAATGTTGATTTAAAACTTTAGCATAACATACTTATATAGATCAATACTCTGATAATCGATGAATGATAATCAATCACTGAAGTTATTTGGTGTATCTCTCTAAGTATCCTCCAAACAATATCCATATTTCATATCCTTCTTAAAGAATGGTAATTCAACATATGCTCCACTGACTTTTGCTCTCAACTTCAAATTCATCACAGATACACAATATAGGGTAGGGTCGTAAAATGTGTTACTGGGTTTCAAGTCAGGTTTATGGGTAGGATTAAATAAAAAATAAAAAACAAAAAATTAACTTCATTCAAGAACAAAAGTCAGGAAATAAACTTAGTATGAAAACATGACAAGAGAGAAATTCCCAAGCATGTGCCATACAATCTGAAAACAAGTGAATCAGTAAATTACGCAATGCACAATATATGTCCCCGCCGGAAGTGTAGATCTTTGGAATAGCGTTCATTTTTTGGTAATTTCTGATAGATCCTTCTAGGTAAATAAGAGAAATTAATTATTAAATTAATAAATGAACCCAAACAAAAGAGAAAGGCCCGTATTCACAAAGGTGTATTAAGTTAAACCATGGTCTATATCTGTTGCTTAACTATGGGTAGCCTAAAGTCTGTCTACAACTCTGTCTACACTGTTATGTTCCTTATGTTTACTAGACTTCCGGTCTCATAATTTAATGGTCAAGAAAGATACTGTACTTTCATTCCCAGGCAGTTTTCAATAGTTTGAGTACAAAAATGCTGATAAATCAAACATCTACTGTTAAAGATTTGTGTTACATTTGGCTACCCATAGTTAGACCACTGATTTAAACCATGGTTTAACTTGTAACACCTTTCAGAATATAGGCCAGAAACTTCAAGGCTGGGGATTGAAGCTTACATCTTCATCCATGTAATCCTCTGGTCTGTGATCGTGACGGTCCGCCCTCTTCCCTCTGGATGAGACAAACGTGGATGGTGTAAATCCTGTAAGAATTCAAAAAGATATGACTAATGAAGATGTATTGTAACTGTAAAGATAAAAAAAAAACTGATGCATCAGTTAACTGACATACTCACTCTCCCCACCCAAAACAGAGCAAGGAATTCCAATTGCTATTCATATAATTATGCCAAACTAACATCTCACAAAAAAACTTTGCTGCACAGTTTTTTCTTTGTGAAGTTACTGAACTTAGTGGAGAAAAGCTGAAGGTAGTTTGGTCATACAGACATTTTTTTTATGTGCTTTTATGAAATAGGTAATGAAAGAAAATCGCTTAGAATCATTTCCTCAAAGGTGTATGATACATCAGTTAAATGTGATCTTGACTATCAGATAGGACCATATGTTCTTGCAATCTTCAATAAAAACCAATTATTTAAAAAAAGTCAGAAGTATCATAAAAAAAAATTAACAGCTCCTACATCTTGTATTAATCTTGCTGCAATAGTGTGAATGTAAATCTAGCAATGTACCACCAAATATTCATCAACATGGAAGAAGCAATTGGTTCTATTAGAATGCTCATTTTTTTATCTTTCCACCTTACCCTCCTTAGATCCGACTGTGTTGAAAAATCCTGCTGAGAATCCTCCAGTAAAGGCTCCATGGAAACGTTGTCGTCCTTGTCGATCACGAACAACCTGGTCCTGTACTGATACAGGTTTGGGAAGGGGCTCATCTATCAAATAAGAACAGAAATGATCAACATTTAATATTCATGGCAAAAAAAATGAAACCTCTCAAATCAGAACTCAAAACAGCAGGGCACACCAGTTTTTCTGTTCATATATATATAAGACTTTTTTTTGTTTTATAATGCAAATAGAGTGCTAGTTTGAGGAGCTACACATTGGTCAAAGAAAAGTCTGTTAAGAGGATGGAGAAACAGCCAATAAAGCTGTAAAGTGAGGGTAAGCACTTTCAAATTACCCATTATTGCACAGTTATTGTAACCTTGTATTAGTGTGAGTGATATTTCCTCAACTTGAAAATTTTACTAAATATTGTGGTGATTTACATCTTCAACTGCAGAGGTTGAGCACCTAGAAATTTAAAAACAACCCAAAATATGAAAGTTCCCCTATGTGAGAACTCCACACTACATACTGAGTGTATGGAGTTCATATCGCTGGTGGGTGCCACTGTACTAGTAACACATTCTTCCATCATATTAAAGCATTTTCCTTCGTAAGTAGACTACAACAGAGCCGATTTCAAAGACATCATCTTCATTCCTGCATAGTGCAAGCAGTTTAAATATGGCTGCAATTTTTTTTTTTTTTCAGACCTGAGAAGACCCAGGACCCTACATTATGCAAAAAATTGGTGAGCTGAACACATTTTCTAATTATTAGAGCCTAGGCCTATGCATTGAAAACAATTGCACACATGCATAAAGGTTGACACATGCTGTGTAATAACATTTGTATGAAGTTAGTTATTTGTATGACATCAACCTGGAAGTAGCATTGATTTGAACATAAATAGAGACACCAGGGGTTGTATTCTGAACACTGTTTTAACTGTGTTTTAAGTCATCAAAGCCACACCCACCACAGAAATAATAGTCAATAGGGAAAGTTGTTACAGGCGAGTCTGGTTCAGCCAATAAGATTGCTCCCTGAGGCCAAGGTGCAGAAAATGCATGAAACTTATAGTCGAGTTGTAATAAGCGTATTAGTTTGTGCTTAATTTCTTGCTTTAATATAAATGACGCTATGATGTGACAGATTTCGTTGTGCACATCATCTCTGATCTCATCGCAGGTGTTACCAAATTCCTCCACTCCGAGACGAAAATTTTTGCAAAATGTTGTTTAGGGAATATCAGCAAGTTTTATTCGGTGTCTGTATCTCCTCTCATTGCAACCAAAAACATGCTGAGCAAGACAGACTGCCGCCATGACATACCACATACAAAGTTAAAACACCTTCCATCCTGTTTTATCTCAACAGCATAAATTGCCCGTGGAAAGAGTTAAAACAGAAGATAAAACGGTCTTCAGAATACTGTGTTACAAATGGTTGTATATTACGCCAAAAGTTACGCGCTTGTACACAATGACTTGCGCTGGGCATGCACATACAAAGTTAAAACACTGCAAGCAAAGAGAGAGATATAAAACAAAACAAAGGTTACAACAGAGTTAAAACAGTTTTCAGAATACCGATTTCCTACAACAGACTTAAAACAGAGTTAAAACAGCCTCAGAATATCAACCCAGACCTCGGTTGGAGAGTTTTTTCTCATGATCAGCCCAAAATAAGCCTTCAATTTCATATTTTGAAATTAAACTTTTTACTGATTTAAATGAATTACATGTATTAGATATGTGAAATATCATTTGTCATATCTTTAGTGTGTAGTAATAGAGCTTTATATATACTCCAAAAATTAAAAATCCCCAGATCTGGGGGATTTTGGGTGATTTGACTCCCACATAGTAGTGTGAGAGCCATAGGCTTCCATCTGTGTATAGGGAAGGGTGACAAATGTTAGTTTTATCTTTTATATTTAAAATCCCAATACCAGACAGATTTTTCTTCTATTGTAGCGGTACAAGATGATCTCTGACATCATCCATAAATGTAATGCGCTAGTATAGGCTATAGACGAACAAGCAGTGCAACATTGAAATGTGGTGGTGATATGTGAAGCTGATTTATTGCCCTATAGTACATTATACATCAGGCATACTGCCATCTACTGCACTGATGAAAGCCTAATATCACACATCACTGCATTTTAAATTTGCAGAGTTGCACTGCAGCGCTAACTTAGTGCTGACGCAATTGCGGTGTTGCAATCAATTGTGCAGTTAAGATCTACCGTTTAAGTACGGTACAGTATATCGGTATTGACTTTGGTAATCATGCAGAATCTGATGCAACTTACTTCCTGATGAGCCAGAAACTTAAAATTTGCGGAATACATGTAAACTGCATTCGTGATAAAAGCCCACCCATCATGATTCATACCCTAACCCTAACTGTTCAGTCCTAAACCCTACCCTAACACCAACCCTAATCCTAAACCCTAGCCCTAAACCTAAAACCTAACCCTAATCCTAAAAAAAAAGACTTTGAAATTTTTTAAAATGGGGCCCAATTTACGATATTGCCAAATTTGCACTTGATGTTGATCATCACAATTCATGATGATCCACAGTTTTGTATCAATGTGGAATTCCCAGCAATCATACGACTGGGTGCACTGTGTGTTCAATGTCAACGCATATGAGGGCTGCCGAAATGCACCACACCATACATGGTTGTCCATCAGGGACACTGCGGCGCCCGTTGGCGCTCCAATTGCGGTCAAATGAAGGCCAGCGGGGAGTTCTTTGAACAGTCCTCAAATAAATTACAAATCAAGCCACATGCACCGTAAGACATAGCTGCAAAGGTTTGGTGTCGTGACATCAATTTCTTGCTTCACAAATTTGGTTTAAAACTTTGCATTTTGGACAACATTTCAAAAATGTCACTTTCTTGAGCATGCAGCTAAGACAACAAGGCCTTACTTAGACAGCCCTGGTTGTTGAAATCATTATACGTGAGTCCATCACTCCAGTGCTCAAGGAGTTGCATTGGCTTAGCATTAAGAAATGCATTGTGTTTAAGATCCTTTTGTTATTATTCCAGTGTTTAAAGCTAAGCGCACACCTTACAATCCGACTGGCTCACGACTGGTCCACGACTGGGTGAGAGGAGGTGAATCATGGGGCAGTCGTAAGCCTCGACACCGCACACCTTGCGATTCCAGACCCATCCGAACTACTCTGTCTGCAACTTGTGCATGCACTCTTTACTCTCTTACATGCCTGATGTCATATCAATATTGCTGTCTGATTGGCTGGAAGATGGATTGAGCCTGAGATGTCTTGCAATCCAGTCGTGAAGATTCGACATGTCAAATCCTTCCGACTGCCCTTCTGACTGGTCTACGACTCACGACTGACCAGAGCTGTGACGTCACATCTCCTCTCACTCAGTCGTGGACCAGTCGTGAGCCAGTCGGATCGTAAGGTATGTGCTGGGCTTAAGAAATACTGCCCAAATCTATCTTCAAGCACTTATTAGGAAGTATTCACTCTCTAGAAATTGAAGGTCAAGTAATGGGTCACTTTTAATAGTACCTTCCACTAATACACTACATGTATGTTATGGTACTCAATCTTTCCAGGCAGCATCCCCTCGTCTTTGGAACAATCTTCCCGAATGTGTTAAACAAATAGACTCAACAGAGAAATTCAAATCCATGTTAAAAACTTTCCTATTCATCCAATAGACAAATTCTCTGAATCAAACTTTTTCTAAACTTATAGTTGTAATATCATATGACATGTTCGTAAATGAATTTACATCAAAATTTGGATCATGAAATATCCCAATAAAGTATTTTTCAAAATTAAAACAAAATTTGGGTCTGCTTTCATTAACCTGTCAATTATGATGTCTTCTTAATCACAAATCTAACTTAAAATTCGCATATCGCAACAGCAGTTTTTCGTTTTTCAATTTTGGAAATTCTCAGATGTCACAATTAACATAGGCCTAGTTAAGTTTTTCATGTGAATGCAATATTTGTATTATTTCTATAAAATCCCAATGATGTTTTTTATATACTTTTTGAACTAGAGCAAAGTTGAGTCTAAATCATCTTTCAATATTTGACGATAAATCCAGAGACTCCAACCCCAAGCAACTCTTAGACAGGAGATTCTCCTGCCGAGACCTACGGGAGACTCTGACTCAATGTATGCGTAGCCCACATGTACATTTGTACCAGCGCATAGCACGAAATTCCTTTCGGGCGGAGGCCACTTTTACGGTTATAGAAGCTCTCTGGTGCTATCTTGGGCCTATTTCTGAACATATGACAACACTAAATGAGGTAAAAATCCAATGATTCAGATTAATTTTTTTTTCAAAAAGATGGTTGGGCGGGAGAAAAAAGGAGAAACACAGCTAGGGAAGAAGAAATTCAAACTCAAGCGGGAGAGTTGGAGCCTCTAAATCCAGTGGATCATTATGATTATGATCAAGACTATGTTTTGTAGACAATAGTAATCGATATGGGATATAAGTTACAAATTTGTGAGATGTGCGGTAGTCCAGGGACTTCTGGAGAGTAAAAAAAAAACACGTGTAAGCATTTTTGGGGTTTTTTTTTACTCTCCAGACGTCCCTGGACTAATGTGCAGCCTTTCTTGAAACACTTTGTCAAATGTCAGTGTAAAGCCAAAGGCCGAAAATTCCCTCTTTAACTCCATGTCAGATTCTGCATGATTAACTAACCTCATCTCCTTAATATGAACATTATGATGGGGGGACCCTTGTCTGCGCACCTAATATTTCACTTAAAATTGACAAACTTTCCTTTTTGTATTCCTCTAATGGCTGACCTCATTTTAATCCTCATATCCTAGGAAGTAACTGTGCCGAAAATCTCATCAAAATCCGAGCAAGAACAATGTGATTTTCACAAGAAAAGGCGATGGTGTAAATTTGACGCTAAAAAGAGGAAGGTGCCCTTGTCTGCGCACTCATTCACTTTACACGTAGTTCGGGATTTTTTGCATGAAAGTGGCATTTTCAAGGCATGTGAGTAAAAAATACATAAAATGGATGCCTTTCTCCCATTTTTCGTCATTTTTTTCAGTGATACATATCGCTAAAATTGATTTAAAGATGATTGTGTCATTGCGTCTTTTGTGATGTTAGAATCGTGCAGT
>CM057158.1:15256707-15290457 GCA_029962745.1 Echinometra lucunter | reverse complement strand
AACAAATTCTGAATGAAGAATAAGAAAAATTAATAAAACAAAAGAGAATAGAAGCGCTGGGACACAATGTACTAAGGTGTCATATGATACTTTAATTTACAGACCACTGATCTGTACAACTTATCAAATTATAAAATCAACAATCTCACAAAATATTACCAATCAAGTCTAGATCTCTATCTTTCTATCAAAAGACCTTATTTCCAATATTTACGCATAGCTTTAGATAACCTATCTTGTTATATAATTTTCTGGGACTTAAAGGGAACGGGGAACGGGAGAATGTTAGTTTATAGGGGAGATGAAAGGGTTAGTAATGTGGCCACTTACACGCACGCGGTAGTATTCTGAACACTGACGAAACCTCGACGATGGCGATGATGATAACGATGACCTTGACGATGGAGATAGTGATGGCGATGACGTTGATGATGGTGACGGTGATGACGATGACTGTGATGACGATAACAATTATGTTCTCAGGAAAAGATGGACAAGTTCAGAATTATACGATGAAAGCAGGGCCACAGGAAGGTATTTACAAGAGGGTTGATGGTACCCAATTGTAGAAGAGTCTCAGCATACCTAGAGAACGATGACTTGGCGACTTATTTATAATTTCAGCAACACAGTTCTTCAACACCAAATTTAGGACTGGGCTCCAACAGTTCTTCAGTACCAAATTGCTGCATTTCGGGATTAGTCGTTAGTATGTAGGGACTGGGAGGACATGGGAGGGGGACCAAGGGGGGATCTTCAAGTCGGGATGCCAAGTGAGTCAAACATGCATGGGGTCTACTTTTATATCTAATTAAACATTCATATTATGTTCTTATGATTGGTCACTACTCTTTAAGGTGGATGGACTTCAGTCATAAACTAAACACCTAATTGGCTAAGAGTTCTTGGTCACTTCCGAGGTGACCACCTATAACAACTAAATACCACATAACAACAAACATTTCTTTCCAGCCACCAGTTGTGGTCATAATACAGGATTACCATTTTGATTAAATGAGAAACAATATCCTCTTCAATTCTTTATTAAAAAAAACTATTCAAGATTGTGAGAAAAGCAAACTTTACTCACCCTCTATTCTTACCTAACACAAAAGTGGATTTCAGACATGAATGGGGTATAAGAGATTAATTCTGGGCTAAGTGTAATATAAAGGATGCCTAAGACAATGTGAATGAGCTGGGGAGTTAAGGAGTGTGATCTTGACTGTGGGAATTGTCAATAAGTTTAGGAAGGATACAGTCTGCACAGTCTGTGACAAGGGTAACATAGAATGAGTTAAAATGATATAAATGAAATTGGGCAATTAAGAAGTCTGCACTGGACTTAATAATAATAATAATAGTAATATACCGTTCTTGTATAGCGCATATCACATTATGATATAACGTCTCTATGCGCTTCGAAAGGACTTGGATATTATTACCCTGGCTTTAGCCCGGCAGCCGTTTACAGCGCGCAAGCATTTCAAGGAATGAATTCCTGCCAGGTACCCATTCACCTCACCTGGGTTGAGTGCAGCACAATGTGGATGAATTTCTTGCTGAAGGAAATTAACGCCGTGGCCGGGATTCGAACCCACGACCCTCTGATTGAAAGACGAGAGTCAGAACCACCAGACCACGACGCTTCCACACTTGTACGAATTATCAATAGATCTACATGAAAGATACAAGTAGCACATCTAATAAATGTACCAAAGAAAAGGACAGACAGAGGTTAGGAAGAGAGGCAGAGAAATATAGGAAGAATGAAAGATAGGATAGACCTAATGAAAGAAATAGCAAAGGATTGTAAATTCGTCACCTTGCTACATAACAATCTGTGACAAGTTATCTACGTATATGGCTCATCCTATATAATACAATTGAACACGCTAGGTTAGACATGATAGATATGGATAGGAACGTGGGCTATTCTGTTATCAAAAAGAAAAGTCAATAAATATAGGCAATGTATTTCATGTCTTTTGAATTAGCAATGAAAAATTGTCGACAGGTTTAAGTACACGAGGAGGCTTCAAATTATTCATATATTTTGTTACCGGGCATGGTGGCTCAATTGATAGAGCGTCCGCCTCATGAACGGGAGGTCGTGGGTTCGATTCCCGGCCAAGTCATACCAAAGACTTACAAAAAGGGGACCTTCTGCCTTCAAGCCAGGCGCTCGGCATATAAGAATGGAGAAGGGTAATAATAACATATTATGTTATGCAGGGCCCGCTGGAAGATCAGCTTATAGGTGAAGTGGCTACCCTGGGTAAATAAGAGTTATTATTATTATCATTATTATAAATAGCCTAAATTCAAATCGAGTACGGAAATATCGTCATGGAGAATTTCACTGTCATACTGAGAAAAACGGGGGAAAAGAGGTGGAAAAAACACGCTTCTCACATATTGCTAAATCTGGACACTTTGGGCACCTACAAGTACTTTCATAAAAAAAAAACATTTGATGACATCACTAGAGAAGTAACAGGTGTACCAAAGTATATTTTTTACACATTTTTTATGAAGGAAAATAACCCATCAATTTCAAATATATTTACACGTTTAAAAGACACCTATGGGTTTCAACAAGAAGAAGTAAGAGAACTTTTAAAACTACCTCTACGTACTACTATAGATACGAGACTTCGAGCTTTACAATTCAAGATTCTTAATAATTTGATTCCTACCAAGGTTTGGTTATTCCGTATTAAAAAGGCAACGGATACACTTTGTAGAAGAAACTCTAGTGCATCTTTTTTATTCTTGCCATGTCGTTAACCAATTTTGGAATAATGTTGGTACACTTTTTGCTTCACTAGGTCTTCCTGATTTCCTCTCAGAAAGTTATGTTCTTTTTGGTATCTGTAAGCCCCAAATTCCCAGAAATATATTTATATTGAACTTTCTGCTCCTGTCAGGTAAACAATATATTTTTAGATGTCGATGTGACGAAACTAAACCTACTCTCTCCCATTTTTGTAACTTTCTTTTATCATTTGAAACTGTTGAACATACCATAGCACAAAGGAAATGCAAATTAGAAAAACATGATGGCAGGTGGGCTATCATTCTGAATACTTTAAAGAGGCGATAAAGCAGAAGGCTATTTTTGTTTTGTTTATTTTTTTATAGGCCAAGTGCCTGAATTTTTGTTGTTGTAAACAAACACATATGTTTTCTTATTTTATACTATTTTGTAGGTTAGACATTGTATTTTATATGCCAACGTCATCTGAACTTTAATATGTGATCCATTATACCATGAATGTTTTGTTATGTATATTTTGATGAACAGGATCAATAAAACATGAATTACAAAAAAAAAATAAAAAAAAAACATTCGTTGACATTCAGCAAGAAAAAGAACATTGTAGTAGATCATTTCAACACGAATATTTGCTCAATATCATCAAGTCTCCCGCATGTTTTGCAAGTTGGCTCACTTTCCAACACCTGGGACCCGTTGCATAAAACTTTTGCCAGAGTTTTTACGGCAAAATTTGAGGAAACAACGGCCAAAAAAAAAAAAAAAAAATGCCAGAGTTTTTCATTACATAAAAATTTGCCAGAGCTTTTTTTTTCTGGCAAAAAAAAAAAAGTCTGGCAAAATTTTTATGCAACGGGCCCCTGGGCACTTAATTTGTATTGGCATCAGTCGTCGTCCATCCGAGGCCCGTAACTACTCTAATTGACCCCCAGTATTTTTTTTTTCAAAAATTTAGCCGCCATAACGAAATGTATACGAAAAGGAACCAAATGCACGCTTATACGAAAAAGGATCCCTTTTGAAAATTTCGTTCTATTCTGTTAATTCGCCACCAAGATATAACAGAAGAAGTAAACGATAAATTTGTAAATAATTGTTTTAGGCATTACTCCGTGTGAAAGGTATGTTCGATTTGTAATGAAAAACGCAAGTCGGAAAAAAATTGGAACCAGCTGGATTCGAACCTGCCATCTACAGCTTGCCGGGCAGCTACTTAAATACCAGACTATTCTGGTTCACGGCCAAATCACGATGAACTAGAATAAAATAAACGATAAATGTGTTTCTCTCGTAATATAGACTACATTCCTCCAAATCCCCAGTAGCCCCCCAAAATAACAAAATTCTTGTAAATAATTTGACAATGGAACCAAAAAGGGTCCAGATTCGGCACAAGGGCTCCTTCAAGTAGTTTCATAAAAGCGGTCAATGACATTTATTGCCGCTTCAGCTAGATCCCAGAAGAAGTATGCTCCTGCAATACTTGCTCTACACTAATAGATTTTCAAGTTTAACAAGTGTTCCTATTATTTAACATTATGGGCACCTAGCCTAATTCATACTGATATCAGTGGCCATTGATCCATTGTCAGTTTATATATCTAAACATGAAATTGCACAAGGAAGATATTCCACAAATATTGTCGGCTTGTAATGAAAATTTCATGGAAAAAAGGGCCAAAGGCAAGAAGAAAGGGCTCTTTTAGCACTTCATAAGTTCTTATTAGTCATTTAACATTAAGAAAATATAGAGGAAAATATTTATGCATATTTCTCATTTTTTCAATTTCTCTCAGAAAAAACCCAGACATAGGGCAAAGTCTTTTTAATGAAGTGGTCAAGGAGGATTTGGATGAGTATCGCTCAGATACTTTACAGTTTGGTCAATGTAGTTGCATACTGTGTGGAAAACCTTTTGAGAACAAATTATTCAAATTCTCAAATTCTCATGCAATTCAATTACTTGTTCCTGGCAGATACATCTCATTGACACTTCTATTTTGTTTTCATTTATTTATATATTTCTGATATTCATGGAGGTTGGCATGTTTAAGAAATAATGGTGGTCCTCCATGAGGCCTGGTTCGGTAACGCAAGTATTCTATAGCAGTCATCAATGAAAAAAAAATCTGTATCTGCTTTTGGACATATGGAGCAATATACTGGTAGTAAAAACGCAATTCCTCCAATAAATAATTCTTATAAACAAAATTAACCTAAAAAATAAGATTGTGTTTCCTGGGATATTATTTTTCTTTCTCTTCTATCTTATTCCTAGAAATTGACATTATAGTTAATAAACAATTATAGCGATCAGAAAATTTTGAAGAATCACCTGAATTGGGCCTTTCAGAGGACTCTGTATATAAGTAGGTGCTATGTAGTCAATATGTAACGACTCCAGCTTGGGTCGATAGAAAGTGAACTTAAGGCGATTTATCTCTCAGGAGTAGACATGGGCCAAATTTCGTAGCTCTGGAGGTCTGTACAAAATAAGTAGGGGATGTGTTCAGCTATCTTATATCTGTGAATAGCATCGCTGCAAGGGTTGAGATTTGAAACAAAAAAAATGTTGCCCCAATTGTCTTCTTTGTATAGAATTCACAAAACAGTGAAAGTAAGGAGGTACAAAATTAGCACTCTCCACCAATCAAACTCACTTGTAAAGCACCTCAGGATTGCCCCCCCCCCCCCCCCCCCCCAGTCGAGGTACAATGTTTACTCTCAGTCAGTTGGGGCACTCATGATAGTTATTTTTAATGTTATCCTCATTGCAGGCAATGAAAGCATTGGAACCAACATTCCAAATCGCCCAATACAGTAATAGGGGCTACGAAAAAAGCATGCACACTTCCAAATTGAAAGTGAAACAGTCGGTAAGTATTGAGCTTCAGAGGGTGGGTGTTTTTCACAAGCCTGTGTGCAAAGATATGCTTGATTTTAAGAATGACTTATGGAATTCGCCGTCATATTTGATTGCATAAGTCAAAGTTAAATTATCTATTTAGATTAGCATAGTCATTATCAATCAATTCTATGGTGAAGTATAGTTTTGGGCAACAATTTCATTGAAAATTACTGAAGCACAAACATGCTTTGTTGAAACAAGGCAACACCTCAGATATTCCATTCAACTTCAATAGTTTAATCATTCTTAAAGTCATGCAGAATTTTACGTACAGCTTTGCGAAAATTATGAAAAGGGTTGAATACTTCTTGATTAGTTGAACTTTAGAGTAAATGCAGTGGAGTTTTAATGGAAGACCTCCAAACCACAAATTTTACATCTCCAAATGCGCATTCAGTAATGTAGTTATCCCTACAAATTATAGTCTATAATTGAATATGTAAAAAGTAGAAATGTCTATAATAGAAATTTCTACCTTTTACGTATTCAATGATTTAGAATTGAAGAGGTTATAAACATAAGATGTAGTACTCATCATTAGATGTATAGTACACTGAACCAAGAAGTTGCAACAAGACTTGAAGGAGATGATCCAACAGTTGGGTGCATCATCTTGGGAGGAAGTGGAAGAGGAATTTCCTCTCCACACAACAGAGGGTGTCCTCAAGCCATACCGTGGTAATTGTTTGTGTTAAATCTGGGGGTTGCTTGGGTCAATACAAGTAGGTCTTGTAGGAGATATTACCAGAATATTTGATGAGTCTGAGTCAAGTTGTTATCTCTTGCAGTCTGATTTCAGTTGTTAAATTGCACTCTTCTGTCGTGTAGGGATCGGATTTCAGTGTTTAGTTCAACCATCCAGCAACAAAGAACATGTACACGAAGATTCAAAGTCACTTTAAGTATGAAGTTATCATTTATTCAGTTGAAGATCAAAAATATGAACAGAAGTCTAAGAGTAAGTCTGATGGTGACTGTACTCTGATGTAGTCCGAAGTATTCTGAAGTATTCTGGTTCTCTGTCTCTCTCGATCTCTATCTCTCTATTTCTCTCTGATTGGGGTCCTGAAGCGAACCCCTTTTATAATGGGTAAACCCTCTACTGGGAGTTGGTCAACCTTGAGCTCTTGACCAAAGGCCTAATGTACGTCATAACTTTTACTCAGTATTGGGGAGTGGGTCAGTTATCTGGAAGGAGTGATGTAGTGAATAAGAAGACCATAAAGTGACCATGCAGTGCGTCATAGCTGTAGTTGGAAGATGTATGAGTAATACTTTCTGAAGAAGAATGAAGTTTGTAAACATTTAACTTCGTGTTATACTTCCTGTAGAAGTGTTGATTAAGTATTGATAAATTATAGAAAATGTGAAATTGGTCTTATTATCACATAACATCCCCTTTTGTTAGAAAATGTGGCTTTCCCACATGTATTTAAAGTAGGTTATGTCTCAATCAACTTAAATGGATAATCAATAGAAAAATATAGAAATTTACAGTAACATTCTATTCTACAATCTATTCTATCCTAACAAATTTGTTTACCACGCAGTACATCACATTATCAAAACTTTATCTCAAACATATCAAAACATAAGAAAGGGAGAAAAAGAAAGAAAAGAAGAAAAAGGATTTTAAAGAATATTCAATCAAAATCTATTCCAAACAAATATCAACTTAACTTCTAAATTCACTTTGATTTGTTATTGAAGTTAAAACATAACTTAATCGAACTTGAACGCTAAAGAAATAATGACATTTCAATTATTCTTAATCATACCTTGAAGATTAATGATTTACTAATACCATGAAGTTATACAGAAATCCTGCAATAAAATACCAAATCAGCATCCGTTGAAAGTCATTGTAGAAAACAATAAAACTGAAGTTTGTGTAAACAATAAATTAATCCAAAACTGAAACATACTGCTGGTAGTTTCCTGCTATTTTTTACCTCCTCGAACTAAGAAAGGATGAATTATAGCTTTGACGAATTGAAGCTGGGGTAGTATAACAAATTATGATGTGATCAAAATAGTTGCCTTACTTCAAAATAAGATCATATAAATCAATCAGTCTCGAGCTGCGGGCATTCTAATCACAGGGATATGTGCATCTATGCCAAAATTTAAATCATTTTGTACTTCCTCTTCTGAAGCCTATAAAACATAGAATTTTGCACTAACCAAATCATCCTATATGAATTTTACTCCAATTTGCTCGGGTAACGTCTCTCTGACGGTTTTTCAAGTACTTTCTAACTTGATTTTTATTCATGCTATACACAAAGCGTTGAAATACTCTAACATTGGAGCACACAATGTTTTTATTAGTATTCCTTGACACATTATAGTGTAGTCCAGTATAATTCAAACTGGAAAATTGCTTTGCTTTACATGTAAACCGTATATGACATTATAGAGTTTAGACTGAAATACATAAATTATTACTTTGTAGTACCTACTTTGATTATATCATAATGTGATTTTGTTCAGAATTGTCGGTCTATACACGAAACATACGCCACATGATTCAAATCAAGCTTTTACGTGTTAGCATCATTTCTATTAATGCATTTAAAGTTTCCCATAGGGATTTCACGCTTACGTCACTTGATCAATATTCCTTAAATACTTTTCTAGGAACTTTTGGATATAGGCCATGGGCTAGTGGGGGTCATAGTGCACCCCCGGTGTGACTTACGGAAATGGTTATTTTCATGTAGCCCTAGGTCTAACAATTCAGAAAATTGATGTTGCCAGAAAAAAAAAAAACTGGGATGGAAGATACCCCCATGGACTTTTTGAACACGCCCACTTTTACAGCTGATTGTAGAAAATTAGGGGTATTGATAGTTTGTAACTGCTCTAACTTTGCAATTTTTCACATATATATGTTGTATGACCCCTTAAAATGTCGGTATAATTGAGTTCTACAAGTTTGTGCTGCGTTTTATGCAAATTTTTATGGTGAAAAGGTCACCAGAGGTCAAAAGGTCACAAATTTTGACCTTTATATTTTAAAATAGAGCAAATGCAGGGATTTTTTTATTACAAAGACCCTATAACAATTTTTTTTTTATTGAAATTTGATTAAAATTGAAAGTTACATATGTCAATCATGTTTTTATTCAATACCAGAAAGTTAATTTTGCCAGTGAAAAAAACTGGGATGGCAGATGCCACCATGACCACGCCCACTTTTACAGCTGGTTGTAGAAATTTAGGGGTATAGATAGTTTGTAACTGCTCTTACTTTGCAATTCTTCAGAAATATATATCATATGACCCCTTAAAATGTCGGCCTAATTGAGTTCTACAAGTTTGTGCTGCGTTTTATGCAAATTTTTATGGTGAAAAAGGTCACCAGAGGTCAAAAGGTCACAAATTTTGACCTTTATATCTCTAATATAGAGCAAATGCAGGGATTTTTTTTTTATCACAAAGAATCTATAACAGACTTTTTTCATTGAAATATGATTAAAATTGAAAGTTACACATGTCCAATCATGTTTTTATTCAATACCAGAAAGTTAATGTTGCCAGTGAAAAAAACTGGGATGGAAGATACCCCATGACCACACCCAGTTTTACAGCTGGTTGTAGAAAATTAGGGGTATTGATAGTTTGTAACTGCTCTAACTTTGCAATTCTTCAGAAATATATGGGCCGCGACGCGACAAAAGGGCCCTTAGGGCAAAATTTTTCAAAAATGAGTTTTCAACACTATTTTGTAGAATAAATGCTGCAGAATCTGAATATGCAAACGGTTTCGCAAAATTCCATCCCTAAGTGTCTAAATTGATGAATTTTTAAAAAGCATGTTTTTTGCTCCACGCGCGCTATTCTGCGTTCGCGCGTGACCAAGGTTAAACAATAATAATAGTCAATCCCTGATACCATTTCGCCAAGATTCCTAACATGCTTAAGAGGCTAATACAACATTCTCCTAGTACCATGACGGACATTTACATTATATAATAGAGAAAATTTCATTTCTCTTGTTATCTTTGTCTTCTCTGAACCCTTTCCTCAAAATGACTTGAAATGACCTTGAAATGACCTTGAAATGACCTTGTTCACGTCCGTGAGACGGCCTTGAAATTGGCTTTTAAATTGTTTGCATTTTCAATCACAATTAAGCTGAAATCAAATTTTACTTTTTTCATAAACATAATTATATTATGTAGAGAGATATAAATAGAGAATATATCTATTCTGTAGCGAGTATAAAAGATTACATTATGTAAAGATTATAGAAAAGGTGAGGGGTCATATTTCAGGGGCGTCACTATATCCAGGGAAGAAAGGGCCGTATCATCTTTGCTCACCACAACTCTTTGTGAAATAAACACTTTTGTCATTAAGTGAATTTCAATCACAAATCTGCGAAAATAAAGTTGTGATTGCTTATTTTTTCATATTAACAGGGAGATAAAGAGAAAGAGAATCATAGAGGAGTCAGAGTTCATCAAGGACGGATCCCGGGAGGATGGGGCCGAAATCCCCTTTGTTCACCATAATATTTTTCATTAAACATCTGTAGGTCTTAAAGTGAATTTTGGAGCAAAAATGTCATCTTAAATTCACCTTCAATTTTAGTGGTCTTTGGGGGAAGGGGTGGGGTATTCTCAGAATTTTTAATGCCCCTCCCCTTTTAAAGTTTGCATGGATTTGCCCCTAATTGGCAAACACGTGTCAAAGATTTTATGTTGCTGTTAAATAGTAATAGTGTTGAAGATGCAATGGAAATCAGTTTAACTAGCACGCTTGTTCGTTATTACATCATCATCAAAAATCAGAACCATTTACCGCCCACTCAATCACAAGTCATTCAGAAGGCATCAAAATTCAAATTATTTCTCAATTCCGTGCTTCTTTCCATGTTCATGTTTCTTTCTGTTAGCTAGCTCTTTTCCCTTCTTCCAACTTGGTCTATATCTTTCCTTCTCTTCCTTCTTCTCTCCCTCTTCTTCCCTTCTATTTCCACCATCTCTAGTTTTCTCGCCTTTTCTCTGCTTCACCGTTCTTATCTTTCATTTCTCCAGCTCTCCATCAGCTCCCTCGGTTGCTCTCTCTCTCTCTCTCTTTATACCTTTCTTGTTACTTTCACTCACCTTCTTATCATGCATATACTTATTTCAAGTGTGTGTCTAAATTGTGTTAAATTGTCTTATATCACTTCATCATTCATTTTATTAACTGCAATATATCTTTTGTATTTCCACTGCCAGCGAGAGACCAATTTTCTGGTTTTTTTTTTCTTCAATTATGAATCAATAAAAGATATGAACTGTGAACTTTGAAATACATAATAGGTTAGTACAACATGGAATGAAATAAAATTTTCCTTAATTGCACTTGTCATACTAGTAACTTTTATTCAAAGCAAGAGTTGACATGCGATGTACTTCAAATTAGGAATTTAAATCCGTCTAGATTGGTGCTCTTTATCAAGCTGTAGTCTGAAACTGTTAAATACTTTCGGTTTCTAATAAATTTAAGGGTGGAGAGTGTTTGTTCTTTCTTCCTAATAAAATTCATCCTTTCCTTTCCTTTCACTAAAAATAGAATAAAATCACGTGGCCCAAAATATCTCTTAACATCTACCCATTATTTTCCTTTACATGGTTAAACAAATGAGTTTACCAAGTTTAGCTAGTAGGGTATTTTTTTTTTGTATAGTCAAGATACAAAGAAGCAAATCAATCTAAATTTAGATCATTGCACATGTGAGCTAATTTATAAAGAAAAAAATCCTATATGACCTTAAAAGATCTTATAGTTAATCCAATGATTAAACATTTGCTAGTTTTAAATTACTCTCCAAGTCATCTGCTTTTACAGGCACACAAACGTAGTAAATATTTAGAGTTAAATATTATCTATGAAATAGAGGTAATATCATCCTGAAAGTGAAATTGCTCCTATTGAAACATATGTCATGACTTCTAAGGGCACTTGTCACCCAAATTATGAGGATACAAAAAGCATTTTTTGCAGACTTTTGTTCATTAAAGAAGTAGCAATATCGCTTCCCCATAACTTCAACTGTAGCACACCTGGACGCTGTCAGTCAGTTCCCACATAATGTAGAGGTCATGCTCAGCTTTTGTAAGTTCATTCACCAACTGAAAGGATGTGATCATAGACCACAAGGAGGCATCCAAAGTTCCAAACACTTGTTCTAGTGACATCCTGTATAGCCATACCCATGTTCATTTTGTAGGATCTCCATCATTGTGAAGTTCATCCTGGGTTGATGCGAGGAGGATCCAACTTCAGTGATTGTTTCAAGATCTAAGATCACCTCTGCTTCCTCCTCTGATATGAATGCAGTGACCTGACATTTCCAGCATCGTTGAATTAAATGTGGTTATCATACCCTCCCCTTCTCCTTCCAGCTTTGCCTCTAAGATACAGTCCAACATTCCTATATTGGCCTGGAGATGACAATGACATAGGGACGAGCATGACCTTAGCTGCTTCATATCAATGGCCTGTAAAAAAAAAAAATGAAGAAGATAAAATCCCTTGTAATGATACACGAAATGGCACTAGAAGCAGCCAACTGCTTAGATGAATCACACTGAAATACAGACTTATTGTTTTAGAACAGCTGAAGTACACCAACAGCATTAAATGAGTATGGAATACAAAATGTCATTCATTCTGATATGAAATATTGGACAGTAATAACAATTAATCCATTTAGTAATGTTGTTTTGTGATTAGTATTGTTTTAACTTTGATTAATCCAAAAGTAATTTAATTAAATATTCAACAATGCCTCATAATTGAAATTCAGTTTGTAATTCAATTGCTCTATAAAAAAAAAAAAGCCTAGAGAGACAATTAATGCACTCAAAACTGAAGACAATCCAGCAATACAAAATGGAAAGGGTTGGGGGGCATTGCTTGCTAATAATGATCTGCCCCTCCCATCCTCCTCTCGATTATAAGCAAACAATGCAGTACCCCCCCCCCCCCCAGTTCAGCTTCATCTCTTGTTATTTTCTTTAATTTTTTAAAAAGCAGGTCTGTGCTTACACAGGGTTGTGATACATAAACGGTTATTTGTAATTTCATACTTATCCAGAGCCCGAGGTAGGGCAAGGCCCTAGTCTGGCCCTAAATTAGCTAGACTATAGCTAGAGCCTATACTATAGATCTAGGCCTAACTCCCGGGCCTAACTTTATTTTATCATATCTGTGTGGGAAATACACTGTAGGCCTATATGTATATAACTTAGCTGCTAAAATTTTCTGATGAATTCCTGACCAGTAAAGTTCAGCATGGGAAAATTGAGGCCTCAAATATGAATCAACAAATTCAAGAGATTGGTAGAAGCAGGTCCGAAGTTAAGATCTACGTTAGTCCTATGATTGCAGTTGAATAGATTTGCACAAACGTCAACAAATTTAAATAAGGGTAGGCTAAGGCATATCGTGCATTCATCTACTATTAACTAGCGGCAAATAACGTTCCGACATTATGAAACATCGTCGCTTTTTCTTGTGAAAATGATATTGTTCTTGGTTCTTACAGAAATTGTAATGAGATTTTCGGCAAAATTAGACTCTAAAATATGAAGATTAAACTGAGGTTAGCCATTAAAGGAAATTGAAAGGAAAAGCTTGTCAATTTCAAGTGAATGTTAGGTGCGCATAGTTATAGCCCCCCCCCCCCCCCATCATACAACATGACGACGAGTGTGACTGCAAAGTCTACGACTACAGTAGAATCTAGAGTCTAGATCTAGATCTACATGTAGATCTAGTTACATCTTGCCTTGGTTTAAAGAAATTGCCCAACTGATGAAATAAATTACAAAAATTAATATTCAGAGATTATTCAGTAATATGAAAAAGAAATAACAGAGGAAGGAAATTTCATAATACAACGTTAACTGTCGGAATTAACAGTTAACACTATTCACTAACTTTATCTTTGAAACTATATGCATGTCGCATGCAGCCTTGCAGTTGCAGGGCACTTTTCTATACGAAACGAGGTAGACAGTCACCTAATAAAACTGAATTAAATGCATGAAATGCCTTTAAAACCCGTAATTTCTACTGGAACAAACTGAAGAAATCATAATAATGTTCTTACCGATTCATCCATGATTTGACATTTGATCATCAGCTAGATCCAGATTAATCGACAGACTACTACTAGACTCTATCACTGTTCCAGTATTTTTCTTCTGCACGTGTGCTTTGTTTTGGTTTGGTGTTTTGTTTTGTTTTGGGTTTTTTCAGTGCGCACATTTTGATAAGCGTTGACTTTAGCGCGGTTTTACTGCGTAAGCCATTTGGAGAGCTAAGGGCCCTTTTGTCGCGTCGCGGCCCATATATCATATGACCCCTTAAAATGTAGGCATAATTGAAATTCAAAGTTACATACTGCAATCATGTTTTTACTTAATATCAGCAAACAAATGTATGAGGAAGAAGTAGAATCAACTATCTGGTACTTATCTTCTACATGTTTTATGGATTATTTGTAAGTTTTGACATACATGTGTCAAAAAGGAGCGTAACACTTCACAATTCCTTGCTGAAACACCCTACAATCAGTCATAAAGCAGGTAAAATCAGTCAAAGTCACAAAGCTATGAGTAGTACCAAATCAACATAAGAAGAACTAAAAATATGTATATTATAACTAAAATGAGAAACTAAAAATGAAGATATCGACAAGCTAAATTCCATCGGTGCTCTTATTTATTTTCCTGCAATAATGCACACCTCACATCAAGTTGGTATTACAAACAAAATTAACTCAAATTACAGAGAAATTAAATCAATTCAGAAACAAATAATGGAAGAACCGAAAAGGAGAACCAAGGGTGGAAGAAGAATGTTCTGAATAAAAAGGAAATGGTGAATAAAAAAAGAGTCATGGACTGAATAGAAATGATGGAAAAATAAATGAAAAGGAACTGAGGTCTTGATAACCGAACCCACTTTTATAGATGGAGTAGGAAAATTAGTTTATAACTGCTCTAACTTCGAAATTCTTCACTAATATCTTCTCTGTGACCACTTTAAAAAGTTGATTTACTAGTCCTACAAATTTGTGATACATTTCATGCAAACTTATGCTGTGGAAAGGTCACCAGAGGTCAAAAGGTGGCAAACTTTGACCTAAATTTACCTATGATATATATAGCAAATGCAGTTTTTTTTTACCACCATGATCCTATAACACAGTTTTTATACTGGAAATGAATTAAAATGAGCAGTTTCATAGCTGTAATTATGTTTTTGTTTAATATCAGCAGATGCTTGAAAAAGGTGGAATTTAGCATTTGGTATGTAGAATGAAGGGATTTCATTGATAAAGGAAAGGTAATATACATGTACAAGCTGGCATTTGTTTTATTCATTGAAATCACGTTCAGTTTGTTATACATCATTATACGAAATGAACGTGATTTCAATGAATAAAACAAATGCCAGCTTGTACATGTATATTACCTTTCCATTTGCTATAAAATATATAAAATATATAAAATATTCCTTGATCTGTTGACAGTTCTTCGAATTACTATCCCTTCATTCTACATACCAGGCATTTGCCTGCTGATATGGTCATGTGGTATCTTCCATCCAAGTTTTTTTGGGTTTTTTTTGCTGGTAACATTAACTTTCTGGTATTGAATAAAAACATGATTGGAGAGATGTAACGTTTAGTTTAATTAATTTTCAATGAAAAAGTCTCTTATAGAGTCTTTGTGATAAGAAAAGTCCCTGCATTTGCTCTATCTTAGATGTTAAGGTCAAAATTTGTGACCTTTTGACCTCTGGTGACCTTTTCGCCATAATGATATTTGCATAAAATGCAACACAAACTTGCTGAGCTCAATTATGCCAACATTTTAAGGGGTCATATAATATATATTTCTGAAGAATTGCAAACGTATAGCAGTTACAAACTATCTATACCCCTAAATTTCTACAACCAGCTGTGAAAGTAGGTGTGGTCATGGGGGTATCTTCCATCCCAATTTTTTCACTGGCAACATGAACTTTCTGGTATTAAATAAGCACATGATTGGACATATGTAACTTTCAATTTTAATCAAATTTCAATGAAAAAAAAAATTGATATAGGGTCTTTGTGATAAAAAAAGAAATCCCTGCATTTCCTCTATATCAGAGATATAAAGGTCAAAATTTGTGACCTTTTGACCTCTGGTGACCTTTTCACCTTAAAAATTTGCATAAAACGCAACACAAACTTGTAGAACTCAATTAGGCCGACATTTTAAGGGGTCATATGATATATATTTCTGAAGAATTGCAAAGTAAGAGCAGTTACAAACTTATCTATACCCCTAAATTTCTACAACCAGCTGTAAAAGTGGGGCGTGGTCATGGGGGCATCTGCCATCCCAGTTTTTTCACTGGCAACATTAACTTTCTGGTATTGAATAAAAACATGATCGACATATGCAACTTTCAATTTTAATCAAATTTCAATGAAAAAAAAATTGTTATAGGGTCTTTGTAATAAAAAAATCCCTGCATTTGCTCTATTTTAAAGATATGAAGGTCAAAATTTGTGACCTTTTGACCTCTGGTGACCTTTTCACCATAAAAATTTGCATAAAACGCAGCACAAACTTGTAGAACTCAATTATACCGACATTTCAAGGGGTCATACAACATATATATGTGAAAAATTGCAAAGTTAGAGCAGTTACAAACTATCAATACCCCTAATTTTCTACAATCAGCTGTAAAAGTGGGCGAGGTCAAAAAGTCCATGGGGGGTATCTTCCATTCCAGGTTTTTTCTGGCAACATCAATTTTCTGAATTGTTAGACCTAGGGCTACATGAAAATAACCATTTCCGTAAGTCACACCGGGGGTGCACTATGACCCCCACTAGCCCATGGCCTAATACATGTGCTATGTTCAGTGATTACAAATCTTAGATTTTTGAGAAAAATATGATAAATGAAATAGTTCAATTTTGTTTTTGTTGGTAGCCTTAAATTGGGGTGAAATATTCATTGTTTTATTCCTTTAAAAATTAATCGTCAGCGGTAAAAGAGGGGCTTATCAAACCAGTAATAACAACGCATGGATACATTAATCAATCGCTTATACTACATTCTTACAGTAATACACTAACAAAAGTTATCTAAGCAAACTCTTGAATGAAAATATCAATTCTGAATAAAAAATACTAGTGGTAAATTAAGTGTAATTCAAAGCAAAGAGAAAATTGGTTAATTAAGTAAAGTGGTTTGACTTACCACGGTCATCCAAATCAGAGAAATGTAGAAAATTATTGAAAACATCAAAAGACATAGATAATTAAACAACAACAACAAAACTTAGTAGAATAGAAGCAGTCCTCTCAATCGTCTGTCTTCCAGATTTAGTGTCAATTATTTCGTCAATCTGTCATGATCCTCCATCTGGTCGGTCTTGGGATGAAATTAGATGTCAAAGTTGTTTTTTTTTTGTCTGTGTTTTCGACGCTGTCGTCATTGTCGTCTTCGTCGTTGATCATCAGGTTTGTATACAGGTCATCTCTGCTTATCTTCGCTGTCATCGTCGTCATAGTAGTCATCGTCATCACCGTATTTGACGATGTTGTCTTCGTTGTGGCCATCATCAAGCAGTGTTTTTCGGTAGTCAGGATCATCATCAGGTCATCAGGTTCAAGTCATTCCGGAGAAAGCACTTTGTGGTGCATCATAATCATAGACGTTTGACTTCTGAAGTCCTGAAATATATGTCATTGTTGGGTCTGTCGAGGGCAATCCTCCATCTTTTGTTAAACAGGCTCTGCATTGCTAATTTGTTTGATATTATTGCTCTATATGCTCTAGCTGGTCGAAATCGGGTTCTCTACCATGTCGTGTTTCAGTGATCAGTGTTTAGTTCAATCGTCCAGCAATAGAGTACATGTACATTGAAGGCACGAATACTCAAAGTTAAAGGATAAGGTGTAACATTTATTTAGATGATGTATAACTCGAACATAAGAATTACAAACAGAAGTCTAAGAGTAAGTCTGATGGTGACTGTCTCTGATGTAGTCCAAAGTATTCTGAAGTATTCTGGTTCTCTGTCTCTCTCGATCTCTATCTCTCTATTTCTCTCTGATTGGAGTCCTGAAGCGAACCCCTTTTATAATGGGTAAACCCTCTACTGGGAGTTGGTCAACCTTGAGCTCTTGACCAAATCCTAATGTACGTCATAACTTTTACTCAGTATTGGGGGAGTGGGTCAGTTATCTGGAAGGAGTGATGTAGTGAATAAGAAGACCATAAAGTGACCAGTGCGTCATAGCTTTAGTTGGAAGATGTATGAGTAATACTTTCTGAAGAAGAATGAAGTTTGTAAACATTTAACTTCCTGTTATACTTCCTCTAGAAGTATTGATTAAGTATTGATAAATTATAGAAAATGTGAAATTGGTCTTATTATCACATAACACTTCTATGAAAGAGAACTAGTTCTATAGCGGGTGTCCCAGAAAAAAAGCGGAAGAACGGTGGATTTTCAGGACTTCACCTACAGAAAGTAGATAATATTTTTACTCTAGTAGGTAAAGCATCTTCTACCAAAGAGAATCTTACCATGATCATTAAATTTGGTGTAGTAACGTAGTAATGATTCTATGCCAGTTTCTTAAAATAGAATAAGTTTTGAATTTCGCATGTCTTTTCGCGACAGAGGAGAGGCAGAATTGTGTTTGGAATGGCCTTCATATGGCATGTGTGTGGCACGTTTTGTTGCTGACAGCATCAGTAGACTTGCCTTAAGCATTATATCATGGAAGACCACCCCTACACAAAGCTACTCTCATCAGTAGCCAAAAAATTGAAAATGACTGTATTTTAAGAAACGAGCATAGAAACAAATTACAAATTCAAAGATCTTAATTGCTATCATTTCCTTCGGTTGACGATGCTTAACCCACTGATGTAAAAATATCAACCTACTTTTTGAAGGTAAAGTACTGAAAATCCACCGTTCCACTTTTTCTGGGACACCCGGTGAAATTTTTGCATGAGTTAACTTATGCAAACATTATTTTAGTATTTGGTAAAGCTGTGATTGTCCAACACTTGCATTCTTTAATATAATTATCATCAGTAGAAGGTCAGGTGATTAATTTTATATTTATCTTCTTTAGCTGAAAATAATAATAATAATGAAGGCTACTTTTCATTTACAGTGGATACTATTAATAGCCTATTTGATTTGGGCCAGCTGCCCTAAGACAATAAATGCATTTAAGGAATGAACTCCTGCCAGGGACCCACTAACTACCAAAGTTGCAATACCTGGGGATGGGGTTCAAAAGTTAGGCAACAATTCGTACCTTACACGGCAGAGCAATAATTTCTGAAAAAAGTATTTCTTGCATGATTTACATTCAAACACAAAATAAAGATACACAAATAAAATTCATGGATGTAACTTTATTTTAGTTTATACCAATTGAAATCGATTCATTTTAGGCCATACTTGCAAAAGTGTTACTTACAAATTTGGCTGAAAAAAACATTAGATATGAAAAGTAAAACACCAAAGAAACACATGAGCCTTTGACTAAAAAAAAAACACACACAGAAGAAATATTTTGAAAATACCAAAGAAATGAAAATGTAAACAAGACCTGTTTAGAATCACATTTGCTTAGAATACTGCAACCTGTATTTAGACCAAAATTGTGGCTGTTTGGTGCTTCTAGAAAGAGGGGAGAGAGGGGTGTTGTCTGGCCTTAGCATATAGCCAAAAAGCATGCCCTCACCATGGTTAGGTAAAAAGAAGTAGCTTGTTTCATTATAAAAACTCTTTGGTTAACGTAAAGGCTAGGGGATGGCCATTTCTTTGACTGAAAGTCTGTTTCTTCATCAAAATACGAGATGGGCCTATACGATATTTAAATCATAAATTTGGTCACTTTGCCTGCAGAATTCATTCGCTTTCCCCAAACATTCTGTGTCTAAATATTATACGAGCGAGCGTAGGGAGCGAGAAAAAAAATCGCTCTTTGTCACGCTATTCACGAGACGACTTGGATAAATCTGACGTATTTGCGCATTAGAATACGGACTTGCGGATTGACTGTATTTCGTCATCAAAATACATTTTGAACAATAAGATATCTAAATCATAACCTATTCGGTCACCTCGCTTGCAAGCGAGGAAAAATATTTATACTCTTTATCATGGTAAAAGTGATAATTTTTCATTAAAAAATGCGATGGGCCTATTAGATATCTAGATTATTTTTGTCCCCTCGCTTGCCGAATTTATTCGCTTTTAAAACCATCCTGCATCTAAATATAATACGAGCGAGCGAAGCGAGAGAGGAAAAATATATATTCTCCTTGTCATGGTTGAGGTGATTATTCTTCATCAAAGTACAGGATGGGGAGAAAGGTATCTAAATTATATATTAAGTCACTTCGTTTGCCGAATTCGTTCGCTTTCAAAAACTATCCTGTATCTAAATATTATAAGAGCGAGCGAAGCGAGCGAGGAAAAATATACTCCTTTTCGTGGGTGAGGTGATTATTCTTCATCAAAATACATGATGAGCCGAAAGGTATCTGAATTATATATCTGGTCACCTCGCTTGCCCGATTATTTTGTTATTCCAAAACGATTCCGTATCTGAATATTATACGAGCGAGCGCAGTGAGCGAGGAAAAATATGCAGTTTTATTCATGTCATTTCGTCAAAATACACTTAGGCCAGAGTTAGATGTCTAAATCATATATTCGGTCACCTTGCTTGCCGAATGCATTCGCTTTCAAAAACTATCCTGTATCTAAATATCATACGAGCGATAGAGGAATAATACATATGCTGCTTTTCATGGTTGAGGTGATTAGGGTAAGTGTAGGGAATACGAGGCCACCAGAATAAAAAGTGTCCTGTCTGCCCAGTCTTTGGAAAAAATATTGTTTTAGTGCCATTTATCATCACTGTTACCATTTCTGCTTACATACAACGCAGACATCGGGTCAGCAAGTCCATATTCTCTGAGAAAAGTCACCAAATGTGCCAAGATAATAATTTGTCATGGTCAAAATTTCCTTCGATATAAATACCGGGTTTACAAGGAATGAAGTGGTGTATTATAATAATAAAGAGATGTGCTGTAAAAAAAGATGTGCTGTAACAATATTATGAAGTTGGTTAACTACTGCGTAGGTCAATTGACCATTGTGCACAGTGTAGAGTAGATAAAGTGAACCTCAATAAGGACATCCAAATCAATAACGTGTGTAAGTAATACGAGACCACCAATGTGGCGGTTGTTGTCATGCATGATTACTGTGTGTACTGTGCATTGATAAATCGTGTAAACTTACTGTCATGGATTTTTATGTTTTGAAAACTGGCAGAAAATATCCAATTATATTCAGAATATTGGTAATAAAGAAAATTCCTGCTATTTAAGTGACATTTTGGTTGAAAACGCCTTTGGAATACTAATAATTGTTTCCACTGGGTGACCTGAAAAACATCTCTCAATTAATTGTTTGTTTGTTTTTAAGGAATTTTTTACTAGTATAAGAACAACAACAACAACAAAAAATATTCAGGCAAATCCTTTAATTGTTAATGATGTGTAAAATTTGTATTAAATTCAACAAATTCAAATTTGCATGAAGAAAATGTGCACTTTTTTGCACTGCATTATGGTATTACTCAAGTTTGGTTGAATGTTTTTACGATGTTTTAATGTCATTTTACAGTTGCCTTTCTTTATGTAACTTTCCAGATTATAATTATAATAATAATTGCCAATTGTTCAAAATTGATGTATTAAAAGTCATCAACAACAAAATGCTAAGTGCCGGAGACAAAAGTACTGGCAACATGATGGCGTGAATGCCATGGCATTGAATGCCATTTAAATGGTAATCAATTTTCTCTGATTATAAATGTTATTTAGCTTTTGGTTAAAATTTCAACAGATTTTGGCTTTGATAAAAAAAACCCTGAACCCTGACGAGTCACTACTGTTTATGAATATGCATTGTTCTGAGAATCAAAATCCCTTCAACATGGAGCAGTAATCATACCCTTTGTTGCAGCGTTATAAACATTTTTTTTTTGTGCCATGGACGTAATATATTTTCTATAGATCATAAGCAATTCAAGGCGATGTAAAAATGAAAATAATGACATAGGAATGGTTGGATACCATCGTAAATACATGAAGCATTCAGATAAAAACAGCATGCGTTCAGAACTGTGTATGTGATACTGTATGTAAAATTGCATAATCGGTACGTTATTCTCTGACTATGGGATATTAAGAATTAACTGCATTCTGCATAGGGTATGCAGATATAAACTAAGTAGTATCCTAGTTAGTTGTAGATTCATGCATTATTTGGGCCATGTTCATATTTAAAGTAAGAGTTGAAAGGGGTGCCCGTATAGCAGTATGACACAATTTCATTTGAGGAAGAAGTAGACTTAGGGATTTGTCAACAAGAGCTTTTCAATTCAGCGAACGTATAAACTATAAGCCATTATAGGCTAGCCAGTTTAGCACAATAAGCACAAATACTTGCTCAATATCATCAACTTTCCAGCCACTTTTAGAAATGGGCCCACTTTTCAACCACGTGGGCACTTTGTAGTGATATCAGCAGTCATTTAATCAAGGTCCATATATATTTCAACACGCATTGTCAAGAAGAAAGATATTCCATGGATTTAGGTGCTGTAATGAAAATTCATACGAGAAGGGGGGCCTAATGCCAGTTTTTAAGGAGAAAAAAGGCACCTGTAGATGTCTAAGGTTCTATTTTGTTGATTTGCCATCGGGAGATTACACAAAAAGCAAACAATATACATGTTTCTCACTTAATTTCAGCCTCTCTGTGTAAAATGACAACAATGCAGGAATGCAAAAGGGCCCAAAAATTAGGCACTTAGGGCACCTACAGATAATTTCATAAGAGCAGCCAATGACAATGGTTGCTTCAAGAGGAACTTTAGAAAAAGTATGCTGCTCCAATACTTGCTCAACACTGTTACGTTTTCAGCAAGTGTGACAAGTGGGCCCATTTTTAACATTACGGGCACGTAATTCATATAGTCATGGCTGTCATGTATCGAGATGTCATACATGACTAACTTGAATGGCAAACTACAGAAAATCTATGGGAAAAGGGGCCCAAAGGCCCGATTTTAAGAAAAAGGAATCCTTTGAGCATTTGAAAAGTTCCAACGAGTTAATTTTAACAGAATAATGCAGAAGAAACAGTATTCGTGTATATTGCTCGTCTTTCCAGCCTCTATTCATGTGAAATGTGAATTTTACATTAAAAGGCCCAATTTCGGCACTTCGGCACCAATTTTCAAAGATCAGTTGGTGACATCGTTTTCAGCAATAAAGGCATCGGATAACTTTGTGAGCAGCTGATTAACATAGGACCTAATCTAGCAAATAAGCTTAATAAGCCGAACGAAAATTTTAATAAATTTCTTCCTGAACCTGCAAGTTCTTCATTGTTCTTTAACCCAACTAATCCCACTGAAATAGTAGCAATAACAAAAAATATCAAATCAAGTAAATCACAGGGTCATGATAGAATTAGTACCTTTCTCCTTAAACAAATTATTCATTTCATTGCATCCCCTCTTACTCATATTTTCAATCTATCGAGCAACAGTGGAAAATGTCCGGAGTCCTTAAAAATTGCAAAGGTAAATCCTGTTTTTTAAAAAAGACAATCCTCACGAAATAAGTAATTATAGGCCAATATCCATTCTTCCCAGCATATCAAAAATCCTCGAAAAGATAATTTACAAAAGGCTGTATAAGTTTTTGGATACATTTCATTTCCTAAATATAAATCAGTATGGTTTCAGAAAAAGTCATTCAACAGACCTAGCTTTAGTACAATTATATGATAAAATAACAAATGCCATGGCCAATCAAGAACATGTAATAGGAGTATTTATGGACTTATCAAAAGCCTTTGATACGCTCGACCACCAGATTTTACAAAAAAAAAATTCACTCTTACGGAATTCGTGGAGTTGCCCTCTCATGGTTTGAGAGCTATTTATCTAACAGACAACAATATGTAGTGTATAATGATGTTTCTTCAAAATTCCTACCAATCAAATGCGGTGTTCCACAAGGGTCAATATTAGGTCCATTACTATTTCTATTACCAGATTTTGGTATTAGGCTAAAGGTCAATAAATTTACCGATGTTGGTATGAGGTTAAAGCGGAAATAAATTTACCGAATTTTAGTAGTAGGTCAAAACGGAAATAAATTTACCGGATTTTGGTCTGAGGTCTAAAGGGGAAATAAATTTACTAGTTTAAATCAGATGTTAGTGGAGAATGAAATAAATACATGTATCTGTATCTATTCATTTGTTTATTCTGATTTTTGTATATATCCATATATTTGTAGAAAGATATCTGCATTTATTTGAATGTATAGCCATCGACTTTTGTTTGTAATTAAATATTGATTTTTCTCAGTGATTATTGTTTGATTTGTACATTTTATTAGATTGTGCCTGCTTTAGTACTTCTGCATAACAAATGACATAAACAGAGAGAGAGAGAGAGAGAGAGTGAGAGGGTAGAGAGGAAAGTGAGAGGGTGGACACGTGAACTGAGGAAAAAAACGGCAATTTAGGCAAAAGTTTCTGACATACATCAAGTTTGAGGGGGAATGTCAGAAAGACTTGCTCTTTCAAATGTTCAACGTTGTAGGTACAAATAAGAATTTACCAGCAAACGGGCATGAAATCACTGCATTTTATCTGGATTTATTGATATTCTTGGCTCTCTTTTCCAAATCCTTCCAAAAATCTGGTTTCTTATGAAATCATTTATTGTTATTCAAGGTATGAGATTTATATGGGTAATATTTTGTTATTTATGGTGGAGGTGTCATCGCGTGGAAATATCCATTGTGTAATTCGTTAATCACCCTGCCTTTTAGTGCATTTTTGTGAAACTGAACAATCCAAGCACTTCACATTTCTGTCACAAGCGTGCTATGAATGTGTCAGAGAATTCAAATTTTACGAAAGATGAGCTTTCAAAATTTATCACGAGGAGATAATTGATGTAATTGACGTAAGCGAATAATTTATTCATATTTTTGCAAATTGATCTAGAGTTTGAACATTGTGGTGTTTTGCGTAATAGTTATGAAATATTATGTAGCTAGATCAAAAGTCCTTTATCCCTATCTTGTATATGTTTTGGGTAACCATTTTCCATATATATATATATATATATATGTATGTATGTATATATATATGTATATATATATATATATATCTTTTATATCTTTGGTCGCACATGTTTCTTGCTAATTATCCCTAATTATGGCGAAATGTGGTGTTCGGACGGTCCTTTCAGTGTCGCCGCTACTCACTGACCCGCTTGGTTGATTTCTTACAAAAAGTTTCGACGTCATCATTCAACATGGCTGCGAGCACAAAAATCGCTGAACATATGTGTGACTCATGAAGCCTGTTTGTGTGAGAAGCCCTACTCCCTACACAGATTTCTTGGCCTTTTACTGACAAAACTAGGAAAAAAAGTAACGAAAGTACAAAATACATATACATCATATAAATTATCTTCATCTGCCAGATATGGTCATCGTCCTACGTCATCTACCCATGCATCCATGCCTCATTTTATTGATCTAGAATAAAGTTAATGAAATAATATCAGGGTATATCTCATATCTTTCATTGATTTTGTACACAGCCAGTCCTGGCCAGTGCACTATCACACACCGCAGCTATCGCCTCGCCGATAGAGGGCCAAATTCATAAACCGAAGATGAAATTGGTCTACAGTTATTGTTTTGTTTTCTACTTTACAGATGATTTCTAGAGAACGAATTTTTGCTTACTCCTGCATGGCCCACAGTTCTCATTCACATGCAGATCATGCAGCTGAGCTCAAGGAATAGGAGCTAAGCAAAAAACATCAAAAAATTCCAGACATCACTCCTGCAATGCATTTCAAGTTTTATGGACTATTTCTCCTTCTGTCTTTCATGCAGTTGATATCAAAGACCGATTGAACAGTCATGAAATAGACATGGAGTTTTCGCAATCAAGTACGGAACCGCCAGTCGAGCATGTCGTGTGCACATGCTCATACTAATTGGTGATTGTCAGGCTACTCAGCTGCATCCTACATTGAAAACAGACGTAATTTTGGCCAAGAATCATTCTTGTTTTCAATAGGAAATGGAGTTCTTCGAATTTGATCATTTGAGCGTCCAAAATAATTGTTCTCGACCAGCGGTCACGTATATACTTGGTTGCGAAAACTCCCTACTAGAAATCAGTATCATTTGACACACATAGATATATCATCTGTTCAACTCCGAAAGGGTATTAACTCTATGACAATTCATTCATGACAAAATTCCACATTGTGTAGTTTTCCCAATAACTTTTAATGCAGATCCCTAAAAAAGCTTACCAATACAAAAACAGCTGAAAATTTCTACACATATACTATGCCCATTTTGGTTGCATCAGTTGTTGCTTGATGCTGACAATTTTGAAAGGAAAACTAGCACTAAAATCCTTGAATTGGTGATGTAATAGAAACTTCAAAATCACTACTTTTCTAAGTGAATTCGCTTATTTTCAACATTGCATCATACTTTCTGTCAATCTATATTCATTCAGGGTCCGCTGGAAGATCAGCTTATAGCTGAAGTGGCTACCCTGGGTAAATAAGAGTTATTATTATTATTACTATTATTTCAGATACAAGACATTTTATAGGAAAAATGTAGCAATGCAAGAAAAAAGAATTGGTGTCGCCAATTTGAAGAAGAAAAGCTGATCAAATGATTTCTGTAATGATTGGGTTAAAGCATATGGTGGGCCCCGTTTCATAAAACATGTTATCAGTAACAACTGCCAGATATCTATGACAAAT
Organism: Echinometra lucunter; assembly: GCA_029962745.1. Lineage (NCBI taxonomy): Eukaryota > Metazoa > Echinodermata > Echinoidea > Camarodonta > Echinometridae > Echinometra > Echinometra lucunter. The sequence continues at coordinate 15,263,811 of CM057158.1, read as the reverse complement.
TTGCTCTCAGCCAATCAGATGCAAGGATTTCAGTAGCTTATAACATTTACTGCAACCTGTTATTGATAACCAGTTTTATAAAATTGGGCCCTGGGCCCTTCTGCCTCTCAGCACATGATTATGTAAATGCCTTAAGACAAGCTTACCGTGAATTCGCCTTTAATGTTATCGAAACCAACATAGACTGTGGACTCAAACTTTGTGGGTAGTGAAATCTTAGGTCTCGTTCTTTGGCCTAGGAGAGTTCGAGAGAAAGGAAAGAAATAACCAGGGTAAAATATTCATTTAATGAATGTAATACAAAACAATTAAATTTCACATCCCTCTTCCATTGTAAGCATGAAATCCATTGACGGTGCACATATGGGTAGGATTTGATACAGTGACCCTACATGTGTTGCTGATACTGTTAAGAAGACTTTTTAGAAGAAGACAAAAATTCTTTGTATTTTTTACCAGTTATTACTGTCAATGCCATTATCTAAATGCACATTAAACCCTTTTCTACCAATATTTCTTTCACTATCTTGTTCTTTCCTCTTCCTACAGCTTCCTATCATTCAAATTAACCTATTATCATTAGTTCTAGGTGTGTACCACCTTTACATGTACATCTGGAACCAGAGCATGCTCAGAACATCTATTAGCACAGGTACCACAGGATCTGTAAAAAAAAAGTTTAGCTTCCCTATCAAAATCCATAAATCATGCTAATATCTTCATTAATTTAATACAGTATTATATTTGCGCACAGGAAACTGACAGGTGTTAATGAATAAAAGTACCAATAACCAGCACGACAAGAAAGTAAAGAGAAGCCAACTTCACTGAAAGGTTTGGGTATTCGAAGACATAAAATGAGTATTTTCTAGAGAGTATCAATATTTCCCAAATACTGACAAGACACTGGATCTCTGGAAGTCGGTATCTTTCATCCCATGTAAATAAGTACCATGGTACTCAATGTATGACCATGGTGCAGTGATGGTATACCATGGTAATGGGAATGTTTACCATTGACTTACATAGTTACCATGGGCACCACAGTACCCGAGGTTCAACAATGGTACAGTGATAGCACACCATTGTAATTTAATGGTGTATACCATCAAATTATTAAGGGTACCACAGTACTTTTCACTAGGGATAAAACTTTCAGGACTCTTCTAAAATTTCAACATGACAATATGGAGAATCAAAACCACTTGCCAGCTCTGAAAGAACAATGAACCCATGTTCAGCACTCAATGTGCCACATGCCTTTGCTCTCACATTTTCCATTACAAAATTTTCTGCGTGGACACCTCCTGTTTAATTGTCTCTCATGGTCAAACATTTACACTTGATAGCATGAGGCCACAGCATACCTATTTTCTTTGAGAGCTGGGTAGATCATTTGAAGCAGCAGCAGCTCTCTGACCAGGCTCCCCCTTATCCACCAATAATTAACAACAAACACTGATGCGATTTTTAAATCAGCTAGGGTCATTATACTTGTACATACCACAATCTCTTTATTAGTTTGTAATTATTAATACATATGTATTTTCCAGAGTCTCCCTTTCAAGTATATGGTTTGACTAGAGTAAAAAAAAAAATCTAACAAGACAAAAGGCGAAATAAGATTTTTTTTAAAATATGAAGTTTCTGGGAAGGTCAGAATTAGAATTTTACTTTTCTTTTAAAGTTCATACTAGATTTCAAAACATCAAAGATCTCATGAACTGTCTCACACCAAGTCAGAAGGTCCACAAGACTAAAGCACAGCATGCAATAAATCTACATTAAGTCCTGCAGCCTCTTGGGTTTCCGCCTTGCAAACCTTTGACTTCAAGGATCGCCAAACTCATTAATTTTTCTTTTCTCCCTCTTGGAATTTTTATACTCCTTGGGGGGTTCAAGAAATCAAAGATCTGCAAGGCCTATCAAAACGTCTGTCTTGTGGACCTTCTGCCATCCTGAAAGAATGTCCAAAAGACCACTGACCTTCAATTTCTAACATCCTCCAAGCTTTTTGCTCATTTTAATCTCATAGACTCATGGACATAGAGTGAACTAGGGGTGACACAACATTTGCTCCTGCGACAATTGCTCCTGTCTTAATTTCTGCGAAGACATAGCGTTAGGGTTAGGGTTGTGATTGGTTCTGAATAATGTGAATTTGGGGGTTAAGTTTTATGTTAGCTGAACATGCAGATTCTCCATGGGAGGAATTGTTGCCGAAGCAAATGTCATGAAACCGAACTAGGATGCCCACTAACAGACTTTTCAAGAAACTTTTAGGTAAAATTGTCCCTCAAATTCTTAAAAGAAAATAATACTAGCATTTCCCTTCACAGAAGCTTGAACTAGAAACCCTGACGAACCTTTCTCATCACTCTTGCCACCTTTCGGTATATTCCTCATCCATTTCGTTCCCTTCTTCTGCTCCTCTGGGGGCGTGTTGGGGAGGGGCTTCGACGCGTTCATGCCGTCAAAGCAGTTTTCTCGAATGTTACTGCTGGAAACTCAACGGGTGGTGCGGGCGGACTATCGATATAACTCTGTGGATCCGACCACTGCTTTTTTGGCGGACCTGGTAGAAAAAGAGATTGATGGATATAGAAGAGAAGGGAAAGGCAAAAGGCCAGAAATATTCATACCTGATTTTTATAACTCTTTATGTAAACTTACATATGTTCTCTTCCCTGCTTGTTATGCTTCATCATATCCACATGTATTTTTGTAGGATACCAACCAATTCTTATACAGCACATATAACTTTTTTTTCCAGTTTGCTACTCTTTTTTAATGAAGAGTACTGTATATCATAAAGAATGTGAGAAAATTACAATGCCTCGACCGGGATTTGAACCCAAGACTCTGGCTAATGTGAGATTGTTGCTTTGCCTCGACGGGAGCCCGGATAGCTCGGTTGGTAGAGCACTGGTCATGTAAGCCATGGTCCTTGGTTCAAATCCTGGTCGGGGCGTTGTAATTTTCTCACATTCTGTTTCTATGATACATGTAACCCTACCAATTATGATATTAAGTACTGATATTGTGAATTTAAAAAAAAATTAATGAATTTTCCAAAGATGAAATGCCGTCTTATAGTTAGATTACGAAGTGACTCTACATTGTTTCCAGTTGTTGGCTTGTGAACAGTCCCAACTACACATGTGTACATTTTTAAAATTTAATTCTTGATTTAAAAGGTACAATTTCTGCACGTGGGAAGTGAAATATATACTTTCATCGGTTCATGACAAATCATTATACAACTTTCTGAACAGGTGCAGGCACAAATCATTAGGTAGACACCACGATCTAATTGACGAATTATTTCTTCTAAGTTATGCCACAACAAAGCCATGACAGCAGGCGCGGTTCTAAGGGGGGGGGGGGCGCTTTGGGGGCTGAAGCCCCCCCCCCCCCCCCAAAAAAAAATGTTCAAGCCCCCCCCCCCCCCCCCCAATATTCGATAACATTGCAATTTTAATATCATATAGATTCTAATAAATTGTCCTTGAATTTATAATTATTATTCGTATGTATAATATGATGGGCAAGTTGTACTTACATGTGACGTAGAAATGTCCCTCACCAATTGCTATGTTTTTTTGTATTATTTTCTTTTCTTCTCAAAATGCCTAGGTGCAATTTCGCTGAGTGAGATGTGAATTGGAAAGGCTAACTCTATGATCAAGGGTACTACCCTCACAAATACCATTTCTTACTGTATTAAGGTGAAGGCAATAAAAGAAGAAAAGACTGGACTAAGATGTTATGCTTTTGTGAATGATGACAAGAAGACTGAGAATCTAATTTCCAAATTAAACAGCATATCACTGTGTGAAATGGCATGGCAGCTGCCAGTAATGTAAAATTCATAACTGTTACAAATCTGTGGCGTGTTAGGGAAAATGAGAGAGGAATGGTTGATTATTGTACCCTTAGCACTTAAGTACAGGGCAAACCATTCATCTAGAATACAAGTGTTTCATTTAGAATAAAAATGACTCGGAATAAGGTCAAATGTGACCCAGAAACAAGCAGTGCAGGGCAAACCATTCATCTAGAATACAAGTGTGTAACATCCAGTGGCGTATCTAGGGATCATGGCGCCAGGGGCAAACAAAAAAGTCGCGCCCCCCCCCCCCCCCCAGTGCCCAAACCTATATTGTACAATCGACGCTGCGGATTTTTTTTTTGCATTGAAGCATACCAAAAACAATTTCTTGCATATTTTACCCAGAAAATTTTGCAAATGACCACTGCAATTGTGCGGTTGAGAAGTTCGAAGTTCATACATTGATAAACGGTTTTGCATTCACTTCCTTTTAAAATTGAAAACCCTTTAGAAATAGGCCTAATCGAGGACTTTGGCAAGTCGACTGAAAGGTAAGATTCCTTTCAAATGATGAATTTCTCAAATGCTGTTATAAGCACTCCTATATTTGGGGGCGCAATATTAAGAGGAGATAAAATTTCCATGATAGCGAGCACATCAAATTCCCGACTATTACATCGTTATACATGTATTTCAAATTTTGAACCCTTTAAAAACCTATTTAAGAACTATACGGCATACTGGTCATGAGAGAGCGAAATTACGAGATCCTAAAAGAAACTAATTATACGAGGGAGCAGAGCGACCAAGCTTTAGAAAGTTTTCACATTCTAAACCCTCAAAAACTGTATTTCTAGTGCATTCAGTTCACAATGCCGATGGAGGCGGGGGGCATAAATGAGAGTTGAGATTTCTTTAAAATGTTATGAACCTCTATAAATGCATATGAACTACATCTTTATTTTTCAATCTGGAACACTTTTAAAAGGGTGTTTAAGAACATACTGGGGACGCGAAATTACGAGAAACTGAAAGAAAATAATAATGCGAGGGAGTAAAGCGATTGAGCTTAAGAAATTTTGTGCATTTTAAACCGTCAGAAACTGTATATTTACTACATTACACTGCCGTTTGGGACGCATAACCCTTACGAATTATGTTTTTCTTTTCTCCTCATTCTTCCATGTTTAAAATATTTTTTCTCTTTTGTATTTTTGCGCCCCCTCAAAGTGCCGCTCTGGGCACTTGCTCCCACCTGCACTCCCCTAGATACGCCCCTGGTAGCATCTCACTTCTTAGCAGTAAACAATAATAAGATTCATTGAAATGTTGGACTATAGAAGTATAGTTTTAAGAAGAAATACTGGGTAATCATGTTATACTGTAAATGATTCAAACATTATAACACAGATTTTATTCAGATATCCACGATATATTATTTGATTTTCTTGGTTTTATTTTCAATGCTTAAAATGATAGCCCTTAAGCTGAATTACGTGCATTTTAAAATAAAAATGTTGGAAGCGGAACATACTGAAAACAAAATCTGATATATAAGTTATTTTTGATAACTGAGAGCTGGTATAACATACCATAAACTAATTGTTCATCAGGGGCGTCTTTCTTTGTTCTTTCCCCTTCTCATTTTTTCTCTCTCCCTTTTTCATTTTTCCCGACGGCAGCGCAGATTTACTGACGATATCCTGAGCGGGGGGGGGGGGGGGGGGGGGGGGGGGGGGGGGGGGGGGGGGGGGTCACACCCCCACCCCCGCTAGCTACGGTCCTGACTATAGATGAAGATAGCATTTTTTTTTCTTTTTACCTGAATGAGATTTGTAACAATCTTATTGAGAGATAGGATCGCTTCTGGATTAGCAGAACGGTAAAATGGAGACCCACTGCCACGTTGCAGTGTGACATGTGTACCGTTACATGGACATCAAATTCTGCTTGCTCTCCCTCAAGGACACTTACATGCAGTTGTATTGATGCACAACATATGGAAAGTGGCAGAAAAATTATCAAAGGTATCATTGTATATTTGAATACAATCTCAGGCATTTTGAAAATTATTATTCAAAATATTTCAAAAAGCAAAAAGAGAATGAATTCCAAATAAAGAACGACAAAAATGATAAAGTTTCGTGAATCTATAGCCTAAACCTCTGATTGATTTGCACTGATGAAAGGGTCCCGAAATATGTACATGCATGAAGTGTTGCTTCAGATTTTCTCTTGCAAATTTACCACTCTGCTTGTCTTTCGATGTCTGTCAGTCTAGTATACTTTTCGATACCTAATGTAAAGTAATGTAAAAACAAAATAAAACATTTTAAGTTTTAGATTTTTCAAGCAGTCCAGCATCAAAGACATGTCGTGTTATTCAGTATCAGATGAAACTGTGGCGTTTTTCACATTGAAAATATTTTCCCTCATTTAGTTTTTTTGGGATAGTCAGCACTTCTCTTCCAAGAAAAGCTTATTTAAAAACTGTGATATGAAGTTATTCCTTACAGAAGGAGGACAGATCAGCTCCAAATCCTGGAGTGCAACAATTTTTCTTTCACCTCTTACATAGTGAGAAAGAAAACATTTCTGGCTAAGGGACAATTTAAGTTTTGTTTAACTAGGGACGGTTAACCAAATGCATTGAAACATGAAAGAACCAGTTTTGATGTTGCTTCTAAGGAATGATTATTCTGAGAAACGTCATTTAAGAAAACAGAAATGAAAGTTGCTTCTTGTATAATGGGATGACATCCATAGATGGAAAAAATTGCCTTTAGCTTATTATTGAATTTTCAGTGCAGACATACGAAGCTTACTTCTGCTGAAGTCACTTTAGTGACAAGTGTTCTTTTGATCGCATTAAAAAAAATCACTCTGTTACTTTGCAAGATCATGTACATGTAAATACTCCCACACTGGAAACTTCTTCCACAGGATGCATGTAAATACGGAAAAGCTTAATTCCCTCATTTATGATTTTGTTCGCACATTAGGAAATCCTCTTTGAAATTGCAATGGAAAGCCAGGTTTTATTGAGAAATATATTGTACTACCTATTGGACGGCTATGATGTTAGAGTAGTCTGGAGTATTTGGATGAGGTAATGTATTGACTTCTGTTCTTCATGCATCCATGCAACTTGTGAGGGGCATTTAGTTTCAATCATTAACTATTCATAAACGATTAAATATTGTATCTGTAAGGAAAGAAATTTAATTGTTTTTATTCTGTAGCCAGACATAGTATGTAAAAGAAACCAGAAA
>CM057158.1:15229207-15256207 GCA_029962745.1 Echinometra lucunter | reverse complement strand
TGTGGAAAACATCCCTACAATGGTGACCAGAAAAAACAATAATAATACACACTAGTATGAAAGTTCACCAGTACTGATAATGCAATGCTAGAAAGGCTAAAATTCTAATCTCAATACAAGGATGCTAAACTCTCGAGCTCATCTCTCAATAAAGACAGAGGCACCACAAACTTCTGAATGTCTGCAACCCATGTCAGAAATATAAAGTTGCATCACACTGCTGATGACAATTTCAAGGTAAACAACTTTGAATGGATATCAAAATTTAAAACTTTTCTAACAACAATTGTGCACATAATTTACAACAAAATGCTTATATTCTACAGTATTTCATATCTAATTTCAATCTTACCATAAGACATGTACATGTACATAATTCCTTTTTTGAAAAAGCAATTACTCTACAGTCCTATTTTAAAACCCACAGTGAAAGTACAGCCTGAGTTCTCACCAATGTGGAACATGCTTGAGTTTTGTATACCATGTTTGCAGGATTTCAGACAAAGAAATACCATACATATATAGGGAGCGAGTTGGCTCAGTCGGTAAAGCGTTTGTCTGTCGAACCGAAGATCATGGGTTTGAGTCCAACCCAGGCAGATTACTGAGGCCTACGGTGTGTTATCATGCCCCTTCCGTTTCATATACGCAGACTATGCTAAACACTCTGTCCCTCGGATAGGATGCTAAATGAAGGTCTCGTGTAAAGGAGAGTCACCACCTTTGCATGTTAAAGATCCCACTGCACTATTCGTATAAGAGTAGGGGGAAACCCTGGTGTATGTGGTCCATCTGCCTAGCCCCAATCAGTTATATCAGGAGGAGAGACTTGCGGGTTACAGTGATTCGGTTCCCTTCTTGCCTCCCAGGCACATGTGACACCAAACAAAATAATAATAATAATAATAGAAATAAATTGTCCTGACATAGGTGGCAACTTGCGAGAAAAAAATATTTGTGTAATCATTCAAATAATCCATTCCATTGTTTTCCTTCCTTTATTTCAACTGTTAATGGACAACTCACCTATATCCTATATTCATGTACTGAATTAATTCAACTCAATTAAATTTGCATTTAGTTCATTTCCAACAGAAAGAAAAACAATGGCATTACAGAAATTATTACAGAATTCATTATTTTTCTTCTTCATAAGTACACAAGCACACTAAAGACATGAATACAAAACAGAAATTACGATGAAATGGGGGGATCCACTAAAAAGCAGTGTTTGTAATTTGTGGATCCCCAGAAAAAAAATATATAAATGTTTCAATTTGTGCCTATGAAGGCTTGGAAACCAATAACAGAACAAGATGATGCACACACATAAAAAAAAGAAGAAGAAACAAACAAACACAAAACAGCAAGAAAAAGGAAAACAGGTAATAGAAGAAGGATAAGGGAAAAGGAAGAAGGAAAAAGGAAAAGTAAAAAAGAAAAGGGGAAAGGGAAAAGTAAAAAGGAAAACGGGATAAGGAAAAAGGAAAATCAGGACCAAAGAAAGCATACAGTTATAATGGTGACTATAAGATTTGAGCAAAATATTTTTAGTTTTTCTTAAGCTAATATAGTATGGAACATTTAGAAGGTATTTATAAGCTTTGCCAGGATGTTATTTGTGCATGAAAATCAGCTTCAGTACAGTGTATTCCTAAAACCAAACCATCGAATAAGAAATGTGTTTCTGGAAACAATAGTAAAAGAATTCCTAGGTGGAATGAGATTGTTGAGCCTCTTAGGCGAAAAGCTTTGTATTGGCATCATAACTGGATTGCGTGTGGTAGACCACACTATGGTCATATTGCTGAACAGCATAGACTGTCTAGAGCACAATATCACAGGGCTGTTAAACAAGTCATAAGAGATTCTGAATTTATTAAGATTGAAAAAATGGCTGAAGCTATTAGTAAAAACAATTACAGAGATTTATGGAAAGAGGTTTAAAAAATAAAAGGAAGAAATAATTTGTGCACAAGTTGTGTTGACGGTTATTCAGAAGATACTGATATTTGTAACATTTTTAAGGATAAATATGAGGAATTGTATAATAGTGTACCTTATAATGTGCAGGAAATGGAAAAAAAGTCTGGAAATTAATTCTGAATTAGATCATGAGATAGATATTGACTTTGTAGTACAAGTTAGTGATGTTGAGGAAGCTGTAGAAAGTTTGAAGCATGGTAAATCAGATGGCGAAGAAGGTTTAGTTTCAGATCATTTTATAAATGCTACCACAACACTAAATGTGTTTAATGAATTGTATGCTTGTGCACGGTGTTTGTCCGAGTAGTTTGTCATGTGGTACAATAATTCCTATTCCTAAAGACAAGAGAAAGCTTTTAGGGTGTTCGGACAATTATTGGGCAATTACCTTGGGAAGTATCATAGGTAAAATTTTTGATTCTGTGATTATGCTGAAATTTGGCATTCACTACTTCAGATTTACATTTGGGTTTTAAGAAACATTCATCTACTACTCATTGTACACTTGCTTTGCTGGAAACTATTTCGGATTATAATTCTTGTAAAAGTAATGTATATGTTCCTATGCTTGACACATCAAAGGCTTTTGATAGGGTTAATTATAGTAAATTATTCAGGTTATTAATGAAAAGAGAAATGTCTCCTCTGATTCTAAGATTTCTAATGCATATGTACACTAATCAAGCTTTACAGGTTAAGTGGGGAAGCCAAAAATCTGTAAAGTTTTCTGTATGTAATGGAGTAAAACAAGGAGGAGTATTATCTCCCATTTTATTTTCAGTCATGTGAATGAACTGCTTATAACACTTGAACAAGAAGGGATAGGTTGTAGAATTGGTAACTATTTTGCAGGATGCCTAGCAAATGCTGATGATATAACTCTTATGTCACCAACAAAGAAAGGTTTACAAACCATGATACAAATATATGAGAATTTTGCCACAGATTTCGATATCATTTTCAAAGGATCTAAAAGTCAATTTCTTGTTTTCTCATCCAGTGGAAACAGCAGTGCCAGGGAATGTTCTGTTGTTATCAATGATATTAATGTGTCAAATGTTGATAGTGCGGTTTACTTAGGTCACCATCTTTCAACTACAGATAAAAATAGTCTGGTTTCTGCAGCTACTGCTCAGTTCTGGAAAAGTTTTAATATCCTCAGATCAGATTTTGGTCATATTAAATCATCAGTGCAAAGTTTGTTATTCAAGCAACACTGTTGTAGTTTCTATGGGGCATGTTTGTGGCAATTAAGAAGTAAAGCAGTGATGAACATTTGCACCTATTGGAGGAAAGCTCTGAGGAAAATTTGGAGAATTAATAATATGACTCATTGTGATTTGGTAGCTTTATTGTCTGATTGTCAACATATAGATTTCAAAGTTTTGATAAAAGAATCATGAAGACTGGTACAGGATTCATAAGAATGGTTGTAAAAAATGCTCAAACAAACCCTTTCTCTACTTTTAGTGACAATTTAAATGAGGTGCAATATTTCCTAAGTGAAAACATTAAGAACTGTGATGTCCCGGTTAGCAGAGAACTAGATGTGAATGTACTAAAAGAGCTTACAGAGGTCAGAGATCGGGAAAGGGTTTGTGACACATTATCTACAGAGGAATTGGAACAGTTGATTAAGTTCCTATGTATTTCTTAGCTTCAACTCATTCCATATTCTCTTCCTATATACACCTACTTATTCATTAACTGTTCTCAGAGTATTTTGCCTTTAATTTGTAACAATATCATATGTACAACTTTCTTTCTGTTCTTTTTATAGAAGTGCCATATATATGTGTTAAATGTGTATTATTTGGCGAATAAAGATGATATAAATAGTGATGGACTATTTGGAATATCTTCACTTCACACACATAAATGTCTTCTTCGCTATAAAGTTCTAAATCAAGGGTGTAGGCTCCTCACAATATAACTGATTGGGGGTGTGTAGGTGAACCACATACACCGGGGTGTCCCCCCCCCCCCCCCACTTTTGGTAAAACTCTGCTCCCTAACTGTACATATTGTCAATAGGGGAGGAAATGAAACATGAAATCTAGCCTATTTTCACTGATGATTATTGTTCATTATACTGCAATTTTTTTCATGAAACTTGGCACATGTCTTCCTGAGGTCACTACCTGACAGGATGTTACACCAAATTAAGTATCCAGAGCAGAGACAAAGCATTAAACTTTCTTCTCCTTTTCATAATTTTCTTGTCTCTTTTGCTCACTGAAGCATAAGAAGAGATCAGGATTTTGATGAAAATCAAATCAGACAAACTCTCCAAGAAAACTTTTGATAGTTACCAAAATTAATTATTGAATATTGGTCCATAAGTAAACAAGGCAAATGCCAAGCGTTGTCTCGCCTGCATATTGCAGTCATGAAGAGACTGCATGTCAAAACTATGCTATATGACTTCTGAGGCTGTCAGCAGTTTAGGGGGTGAATTGTGGTTCTGACAGTTTACATATGCAATAATGGTATAGGCCTACTTTATCCCTAGGAAATCAGATAACACTAAGAATGCTGTTAATACTATGAAGCTATAATTATTTCCATGCAAGTAAGGAAATGAATGTTAGTGAAAAAGAATGTAACTGATAATAATGTGAGTAAAATTGTAAAATTAAATTAATTATTAAGGTGTTATGTATTGCAATAATAAGTGAAAGGGAGTTCACAAATTATCATTACATAGGCTTGGTTATGGATAAATTAAATAAATAAATAAATAAATAAATAAATAAATAAATAAATAAATAAATAAAAAAATATATGAAAAACAGTAACAAGTAAAATACAAAATCTGGTTCAGGTATAGAGAGTAGTGAGTTCACTGCTATTATACAGTAAACTGTAGAATGAACTCTGTTGAACTGAAGTAAAATGTTAGTGTTAAAAAGTATCAAATTATAAAGTTCATGTCATTACAGGAACAAAGTGGTGTAAGTCATAGCACAGTGCCAGTCATGGAAAGTTCATTGACCTTTAACCTTAATCAAATTCAATTCACATTCAAACTTGACCTGCACCTTCAAGAGATGGACCTCTGGTATGAATTTGGTGATTCCACGTCAAAGCTATAGAAAGTTATCAGGTGTACAACATAGCACAGTGCCAGTTATGAAAAGTTCATTGACCTTTGACCTTTGACCTTAATCAAATTCAACTCACATTCGAACTTGACCTGCACCTTCAAGAGATGGACCTCTCATATGAATTTGGCAATCCTACCTCGAAGGTATAAAAAGTTATTGTGTGTACAATATAGCACAGTGCCAGTCATGGAAAGTTCATTGACCTTTGACCTTTGACCTTATTCAAATTCGACTCATATTCGAACTTGACCAGCGCCTTCAAGAGATGGACCTCTGGTATGAATTTGGTGATCCCACCTTAAAGCTATAGAAAGTTATTGGGTGTACAACACAATTGTTGACGACGACGCCGACGCCGACGCCGCCGACGACGCCGACACCGGAAATAGTGATACCTATGTCTCGCTCCGCTACGCAGGCGAGACAAAAATGAGCTTTCCAGTCCCATGTGCTCACTGAAGTGTGAACTTTCCATGAAAATGCCATGGGATCCTTGTTACATACATGTAAACACTGGTCATATAAACATGCTAAAAAATTTTCAGTATGATTTTTAGTCCACAAAAATGAAGCAATTACTAGATATTTCAACATGGTGATATTTTGTTTTTAATTATGTGTTCATTCAACCGTGAATTAATAGGTATTAATTGCAAAAGTTGCAAACACCAAAATCCTTTGCATTAGATCAAATTTACCACGCGAAAGATGTCATAACTGCAGTTTTGCAATTTTCACCTTGTGCTTACTCAAGCGTGAAATTTGGCACTCAGGCGTTTGGTATGTTGGGAAGCACATGAAATTCATTGTCCATGCCTTCAAATGCTGAGAACTTGAAAAGTATTCTAATTTTCTTGACTCATAGTCATGTATGATGCTTGTGAACTTTAAAAAGTGACATTTTATCCTTCAGTGCCTGCTCATTCATGCATGCCTTGATGGATCAATCTCATTTTCACAAAAAAGTTGGGAAATTAGTGTAAGAACATTCATGCCAAGTCACTTTGCTCAAAACCTCTTTCTTAAACAAGTTACAGCATTTTGTTGGGGGGGGGGGGGTTACTTTTTTTTGGTTGTGTTTAGTTGGGCATAAGACTCGGATTGCGGAGCATGACCAGCCGGTCAGGAAGTGTCAAGAGTATTTTTTTTTTTTTTTCTGTTGGAGACTGGTGGCGCCAGCCGCCCGGGCAACGCCAGAAGGGGGGGCGTGAGGTTCCAGGCTTTTTCAAAGGGGACTTTGCTTCATTGTTATTGTTAGTATCTGGGGTTAGTATCATACATTGTCTTTTGAGATTATATTCAAGGCAACTAACATTTTTCTGACCTGTTTGTAAAGTTATTCAGGGGCAAATTCTTATTCTTATTTTTTGCATTTTGGGGGCATTTTTTACTCTTGGACTGAAAGGTGCTTTGGTACTTTTCTTGAACCAAAAGGTGCTTTTCTTAACTCTTACAGTGCCGATGGCACGTATATGTTCCCAAGAGACTTTACATTTTTGATCGACCATTACTCCACTTAGAATAATGGATATGGTCATGAAAATATGTCAAAGTTTAGAGGATGAATATAGTATTCTAAATATCTATCAGTGGCTATATGCTACTAGAGGATATTTTTTTAGAAAACTGCAGATTTGGAAAGGATCCATTCTTATTTTAGCATATAATAATTGCAAACATACGAGAAATGAAAACAGAAAGGTCAAGAGGGAAGCTCATTTCTATTTCCAAATAATTTTCAGGCAAGACATTGAATTAATGGAAATATTTGGTATCTATTGAAAGGGTAATAAATTTTCTACAACTTTTGTGTACAACTTATCTGTAGAAATTACTGTTGAAGACCTACGGGCATTTGAAAAGCAAGCATTGTCCATGATTTGGTAGAATTTGGGAACAAGCAAAACCCCTTGACACTGTAAGAAATAAACTAAAAGGTGCTTTTCTTGAACTATATGAAAAGGCCCCCATTTCATAATCATTCAATCAGGTACATGTGGTGTGGCAAATAAAATAAATTCCATCATGAGGCACCAGGTATTCAGACCAATTATGTAAGCAAGCATTTTTTTCCTTGGGGCAAGAATATATCTTTAATATTTGAAGGAACATTAAGTCAGGGAGCAAAGCAACAGAGTGGGAGATTTAGCATTTTTGGAACTGAAATTAAGCAATCTGCTGCACATTTTAGGTGGAATCTTGTAGAAATGAAATTGTCAATGAATAAAGAATAAAAAAAGAAAAGGTTTGCCCTCCCCCTTCGTGCATATGGCCATGATTCACATTCAAATGGTATCAAAAATGAGAGATGAGCTTATGTTTGATGAGCATTTACAAAGGTATCATATTGTAAATTGCTGATTTCATATAGGTTTGCAACCCACTGGTTTTCCTGAATCCCCACCACGGGCCCTTATACAGCTCCTGGACTCCGCCTGTCTGTGTGTCAGCCCCTCCCGCCCAGGCCAAAACTTTCCAGGAGCCCTGAATTATAATAATAATAATGATAATATAATACACTTGTATTGTGCCATCTATCAAGTAATACTATTTCAAGGCGCATGAATAGTCAAGAATGAAAAGAAGAAAATTAAATAGAACGAGATTTAATTCGTCATTCGATCAGACGAATTAGGTGGTCTGTCGTCTTTTTGATATGGATATGATATCTATGATTATGAAAGGTATATCACAGTTGGCCTTTTATTCATCATTTTCATCATCAGGGTTTGTATCACAGTCAACATTTCTATCTCATTATCATGGTCATGAAGAGGATTATAGTCATTCCCAATTAAAGTCCCCATTGAGAGAAAATTTACAAAGAGGAAACAGCCCTGATAAAAACGTGTTTTGTCAACGTTCTGAAAAAGTTTTGTGAACGTTTATTAAAGACAAGGATGTAGCAGACATAATAAAAATGTTTTGTAAACGATTTATGAACCTTCTGAAAATGTTTTGCGAACGTTTTTTTTTTTAAAGACGAAGACGTAGCAGACGTGATAAAAACGTTTTGTGAACGTATACTAAAGACTTAAACGCAGCGGACGTAATAAAAACGTTTTTTGAACGTTATGAAAACCTTTTTGTGAACTTTCTGAAAACAATTTGTGAACATTTATTAAAAATGAAGCTGAAGCGGAACTAATAAAAATGTTTTATAAACGTTTCATGAACGTTCTGAAAATGTTTTGTTAACATTTATTACAGACAAAGACGTAGCGGACCTACTAAATATGTTTTGTGAACGTTCTGAAAACGTTTTGTCAACATTATGAAAACATTTTGTGAACTTTTAAGACATAACAGTCCTAATACAAACATTTTGTAAACGTTTTGTCAACGTTCAGAAAACGTTTTGAAAACGTTTATTAAAGACGAAGACATAGCAGACCTAAAAAAATGTTTTCTGAACGTTCTAAAAACGTTTTGCGAACGTTTATAAAAGACGAAGACATAGCAGACCTAATAAAAACGTTTTGTTAATGTTTTATGAACGTTCTGAAATCGTTTTGTGAACGTTTATTAAAGACGAAAACGTAGTGGACCTAATAAAAACGTTTTGTTAACGTCTTGTGAATGTTAATTAAAAACGAAAACATAGCGGACCTAAAGAAAACATATTGGAAACATTTTGTGAACGTTCTAAAAATATTGTGTGAACGTTTATTCAAGACGAAGACGTAGCAGACCTAATAGCGGACCTAATAAAAAACGTTTTGTAAATGTTTTGGAAACGTTCTGAAAACGTTTTCTGAACGTTTATTAAAGACGAAGATGTAGCAGACCTAATAAATGTGTTCTAAGAACGTTCTGAAACGTTTTGTGTTGGGTAATCTATTTGCTGTCTAATCACCAGTTTATCTAATGTTCAATGACCTGATGAACCTAAAAAAATATTCAGGTCTGAGAAGGAGACTAGCATCACTGACACAGGACGATTTGATTTTTAGTATTATGCAAGTTAACCCTAAAGGTTCAGTACACGTTCATGAATCATATTTGCAATAGGGTTGTACATAAACTAATGTACACTGCATTGCAATAGACATAACATGCAAAATAACGCAGTTATGGCGTTGTTTGTAATTGTATGTGTAAACGGAGTCGATGAAGATGGTAATATGAAAGGGCAAAAAATGTATAAAAAAAAAAAAAAAAAAAAAAAATGACACCGCCGTCGCCGGGAGTCGAACCAGGGACCATGAGGATGTGAGACCAGTGCTTTACCGATGGACCAGAATATAGTCCATAGAGATAACACGTAGATGGAAAATGGGATTCCTAAATCATATCTTCCAGTTCAAATTTCGATATGTTCCTGACATTTGATTAAAAAATAAATGGCACACTTACGATAGAGAATTTTCTCAGCTACAACATACTCGAAGCTGGGCGAAAATCGAGTAGAAATAATGGAGCTGTTGCTCAAAAAAGACGGGAATGTAGAATCAAGAATAAGAAAAAGGTCATGTCCCATAGACAATACACGCAAAATGTGAAAAAATGACATGCGTCCGTTTATCGTAAGATTAGACCATGATGCGGTTCTCAAAATGAAAAATAAAGGCAATTGGTATATATGAGCATTGTCTCAGCTACAACATACTGAAATCCTGGCGAAAATCGGCCAACAATAAGCGAGATAGTCTTGATTAAAGGTAAAAAACATTACGTCATAATTGAAAAAATGAAATTTTGAGTTCACATGAGAATATGGTAACGTTCCGACTGTTCGACCCCCATTTTTTTTCATGAATTCAAATCTTCAATTCATAGGCTTTCAGAAAATGTAAAAAAAAAGGGGGGTCCCCATGCTTTTTAACGAGCTATGGCGGATTTTAAAGGGGCATGTTTTTGCATGTTTTTACGTTATTTGCCCCATAGACGCGCGCACGGATTTTAAACTTTGACGCGTCCGTGCGGCGTTTTGGTAAGTTGAAATCGATTCTAAACCGATAGAAATGGTCAAGAAATGTCTCAGAATTGCAATTCAAGTGAAAAAACGGCGTTTTTACGTTATTTACAAGTTGCGCACGCGCAAAACCCGCGCGCGGGCGCTTACGCGCGGAAATTTTTCAAATGCTTAAAATGACCTGAAATGGATTTTGGTTTGATCCATGAGTGATTTTGAGCATTTTTAAATTTTGCGCGCGCACTGACGCGCGGACGTACGCGTACGCGCGCGTTTGAAAAGTTGGAATTGTTCAGATTGATATGAATATTCATCATGCCAAATATGAATGAAAAATGACATTCCGTTATGAAGATATGATCATGAGTTGATTTTTACAAAATGGCGCCTAGATGACGTCACGATGACCCGATGACCTTGAAAATGACTAGAAATCCGAGATCTCGTTATGACTGATGATTCCTGAAAATTTGACGAAAAATGATTCAGCCAGTTCTGAGATCTCGACTGCACAAAAAAGTGGGTACCAATAAAAAGAATAATAATAATTAATTAAGAATAAAGAAAATTCTGACGAAATTAAAAGGTGATCTGTCATAATATGACAGACCACCTAATAAGAAACTACATATTTGTGTTGAATTACTTTCCACTGTACGGTTTAGCAAAGAGGACTGTTTTCAGATTTGACTTAAAGGAATCAAAGGAATCAACTGAATGGATATCGGCTGGTATCTGGTTCCACAGAAATGGAGCAGCAGCAGTAAAGGCACGATCACCAAAGGATGACTTTGTTCTTCCAGGCACAAGAAGATTCTTACTAGAAGAACGCAAAAAACGTGTTGGTACATATTCGGAAATGAGATCTACAAGAAATGAAGGAGCACGACCATGTAAAGCTTTCCAAGTAAGGAGCAAAATTTTGTACTCTATACGATCCCTGACTGGCAGCCAATGTAACTCTTTCAAGATTGGTGAAATATGGTCCCTTTTACATGTCCTAGACAGTACTCTTTCAGCAGAGTGTTGTGCTCTTTGTAACTTAGCTATTTGGGAAGGTGACACATTGTACAAATTGTAGCATGCATACACTATACATAGGGTTAATTGAGCAAGATACGCAGCAATGTGGGCAAGGATATCATCCAACCAAGTGGTATAAGCATTCTCATCCCCCCCCCCCCCCTCCAAAGAGAAAAGGTCAAAATCTCACCCCAAACCACCCAAAACACAACATTACATATGGAGGAAAGAAATCAGTTCTGTCAGCAACACTTCTTCCGCATTTTCTAGCACAATGTTGTGAAGGCAGCTCATGATCGTATCGACAGTAATAATGATAAAAGCAATGCAACAATTTCGGGGGGGGGGGGGAGGGGTCCTTATGCAGAGTACAATCTGTCAGAAGTTTGATAAATAGAATAGATATACTGTCAGCCTTGCATAAGTCCAATAATCACCTAAGTCTATGCGTGATCAGTTGATGTCCAAAAGGAGCGGTAAGGGATTGATATGGAAAGGCTGCGGAAGCTCATTCCTCAATGCCTGATTGCGCATTATGGAATTTTTGCTGTGGGGGACGCAAACACACATGCTGCCCTATTATGCACAGTTCCATATGTAGTTCATATTTCAAATGTCCAACAGACATGAAGACACATACCTTTAGGGATGATGCCTTTGCTTTCAATGTAGAGAAGAACTCATCACCAAAATGTTTCACATCCAGTATCAGGTTAGTCAGACTTGGCATAGAACACAGTGCTTCTGCTAGGTGATTTGATGAGGCTGCTGTGGGACACCTGACTCCTTGAAGGCTCAGTGTTTGGAGCTTGCAAGAGTTACAAGATTCAGATCCAATATGGAGAGTGTTAGGTTGTGGCATAAAAAATAATATCACTGAAGGTGATTAATATACCCCTGCCCTACTGTGTATGCTAGATTTCTTGAGCACAACTGCCTTTGCTGGGAAAACTGAGGAAGTATTTCGATCCACCAGATTTTTCCAGATTTTTCCAGCAATAATATGCTGTTACCATGGCAACGCAGCTTCTGACAAATTCAAAAAAATGTCTAGCAGATCTTCATCCCAAGACTAATGAGTGTACCACATTTCATGAACATTGCTCGAGAAATAAGGAAGTAGTTCAATCTGCAAGATTTGCAACAGACTGTACAGCCCAACCATATGCTGATTCCTACATGTATACCACCTTCAAACTTTGTTTGGCAGGGATATAACAAAGTGCTTCTGATACATATAGGTGAGTTGATGAGACTAAGTGGTGTGGAACACCTAACACTTACAAGGTCCTGTGTTTGGACCTGCAAGAGTTTCAGGTTGTTAGTCATTTAAGCATAATATACATTAATATGGGCCACGATGCAACAAAAGGGCCCTTAGGGCAAAATTTTTCACAAATGAGTTTTCAACACTTTTTTGTAGTATAAATGCTGCAGAATCTGAATATGCAAATGATTTTCCAAAATTCCATCCCCAAGAGTCTGAATCCAGGAATTTTTAAAAAAGCATGTTTTTGCTCCACGCACGCTATTCTGACATTTGCATGTGACCAAGGTTAAACATATCAATCCCTGATACCATTTTCACCAAGATTCCTAACATGTCTACGAGGCTACTTAAATGTTCTCCTAGTACCATGAAGGATACTTACATTATATATATATATTGTCATCTTTGTCTTCTCTAATGCTACGTTCACACCTTTTCGTATTTGGCTTGCGTATTGCTGCGTATTGACCAAACGCAGACATAAGCAGTCATACCCAATAAAGCGCAATGAAACATGCTCGTACTCAACGCGCAGAATAGCGCATAGGCCTGTGCTGGTTGCTTGCTAGTTTTAAAATTTTTTAAATTATCGCAAGGAAGCCCAAGGTCAAATCGTCTCTTTTTTGGAGCGCTTATCATTGCCTATAGCTGCGTTTCTTGCACAATTTACCTCGCTTTAACTTGTTGTTCGCATGATTGCGCATAATGTTGCATGTTGCATCTTTGCTCATCATAAATCTTTGTGAAAATAAGCACTTTTCAATCACAAATTTACAAAATAAATTTTGTGATTGCTTCTTTTTTCTTATTAACAGGGAGATATAGAGAAAGATAATCAGAGAGAAGTCAGAGTTCATCAGGGACAGATCTGGGGAGGATGGGGGCGAAATCCCCCCTCACCATATATTTTTCATTAAACATCTGTATGTCTTAAAGTGACATTCAAATTACTCAAATTTTGATGAGATTTTCAGCACAATTACTCCCTAGGATATGAAGATTAAACTGAGGTCAGCCATTAGAGGAATACACAAAAGGAAAAGCTTGTCAATTTCAAGTGAATATTAGGTGCGCACAGTTTTAGGGCCCCTCATCATACAAAATAAGTCAGCTTACGACTACGTCTACAGTACGGTAGTACGAGTGTGAATGCTTACAATTTACATCTTGGCTTAAACTTTAATTGCCCAACTGATGAATTACCCCTTGGAGCACGATTTGATTTCAGTATAACACACATTTTCCATAGGCCCCAGCCCGAGTTATCTCAGGCTTAGGGTTCAACGGGTTAAATTACAAAAATTAATATCCACAGATTATACAGTAAAATGAAAAAGAAATATAAGAAGAAGGAAATTTCATAATGCAACATTAAATGTCGGAATTAACAGTTAACAACTTCATCTTCGGTTTTACTGCGTAAGCCATTTGAAGAGCTAAGGGCCCTTTTGTCGTGCTGCAGCCCATATGTGAATTTACCAATTCATAGAATAAATACACTGATTCACAACTTTTTTTCTCTGTCTTTTTCTCTGGTACAATCATAAACCTAACAACACTGATTGGATCTTGTTTCCATCTGTCTTGTCTTAAGGCTTGTTCAGAATCCCTACAACATTTCTAGTGCTCAGATATGGCATGACAAACCACCCCACTTAATGTAAACACAACAAAAAAAAGTAACTCCCCCCTAATTCAAAATAGCATAACTTTTCAACGAAGAGGTTTCGAGCAAAATAATTTGGCAAGAGTGTTTCTACACTTATTGACTAACTTCTGCGTGAAAATGAGATTGATCCGTCAATTCATGCATGAGTGAGTAGACACTGAAGGCAAAAATGTCACTTTTCAAAAGTCACAAGAGTCATTTTGGGGGGTCTGTGAAAACAATTTTTTTCTGGTGTTTGTTTAAGTGCTGTTGATGTTTATCATGGTTGTATCATGGATGAGTGAGCACATTTTTAATGATAAAGCAATAAGTGCTAAAAAAAATTACTGTTTAATGCCAGAAAAAGGACTAACCAGTATTTTCACATATGTGCTGACTTATGTTGGTTGATGCCAATTCTTTCCATAAACTGAATGGATTTTGTAGATTTAGGAAGGCTGAACATCACCTTTTTCCAAAAAT
Source organism: Echinometra lucunter (assembly GCA_029962745.1). Classification (NCBI taxonomy): domain Eukaryota; kingdom Metazoa; phylum Echinodermata; class Echinoidea; order Camarodonta; family Echinometridae; genus Echinometra; species Echinometra lucunter. The sequence continues at coordinate 15,241,775 of CM057158.1, read as the reverse complement.
TGTGTTCACCCAACTGTGATAAGCATGACAAGTGTCAGAGATAGGCGTGATGGGGTCAAACAATGGAAGAAACCAAATTCGCCAGAGTTTTGTTTCACAGACCCCCCAAAATGACTCTTGTGACTTTTGAAAAGTGACTTTTTTGCCTTTAATGTTTGCTCACTCATGCATGACTTGACGGATCAATCTCATTTTCACACAGAAGTTAGTCAATAAATGTAAAAAGGCTCCTGTCAAATTATTTTGCTCAAAACCTCTTCGTTAAAAAGTTATGCTATTTTGAATTAGGGGGGAGCTACTTTTTTTGTTGTGTTCATGTTAATGTGAACACATCAACTCTCAAATAAACGAGATTTTTGTCAAAAGTTGCGCAGACAGACTCATGACACATTTTGCGCTCAATTTTTATGTATTTGATTGGTGATTGATCCACAGTCTTTTGCAGCTAGGTAACAAAAAATGTCTCCTGTCTTGGTGACATTTTTTGCTGCCTCCTAGAGTTGTACACTAAATATGATGTGAGGATTTGTCACTGGGATCTGTTGTGCCATGAACAAACCTTTAACTATGACAAAAATAAATTTTCTGCCAACATCTTCATTAAAGCAATATTGGTGATCGTACATGGAGAAATATATCTTCCCTATTCCTGCTTCAATCATTAAATCTGTAAACATGAAACTCATTATTACCCTCTAATAATACACAAAAGCATGTATATTCTACCCATCTAAAACTTGCACAGTTAAATATTGTTTTCCTGTTTATCATATTCATCCCAGTCTGGAGTTTGAAATTAATGCAGAGTATGACATATGACATCCAATACACTATTACAGAACTGCATAATTTGTTTTTCCTCAATTCTCCAAACTCATCACAAATAGCTTAGGAAATATAATGATATAAACCCCATCATTTCCACCACTAGCATGTATGGCAATTGCAATATTATTGATAAATGATAGAAGAAATAAAAAGTTATGAAATGTTCTTGTACATGTCATGCATTGACCAACCAAGTGTTCAAATAATTTTAATTGCTCTTATTTTCTATGTCTATTACACCTGAAGTACACACATACCTTTAGGAATGGTGACTTTGCTTTCAATGTAGAGTAGAACTCATCACTGAGATCTATTTCATCTAGTGTCAGGTTGGTCAGGCTTGGCATAGAACACAGTGCTTCTGCTAGGTGATGTGATGAGGCTCGTGTGTGACACCGAACTCTTACAAGATCCAGTGTTTGGACCTGCAAATGTACAAGATGGCAGCTTATGAGCACAATTTACATGTGCATGTACATTATCAATAATATATAGAATTATGATATATTCAAAACTGGTTTTTATTCGGTTAATCATAGACTTGGGTTGTTAGGTGTATGTGCACACAGAATCCAGTCCAATTATTGGTTTTATTGGAGGTGCGTGCATGCCAAACATGTGCCAATTAACGTTTATTTCACTACCCTTTCTTGATACTTGATACCTGATGAGATAATTCCTCTTGCAACTCCAAAAAGCTAAACTTACAGAGGTCAAAACTACCCTCATGGTTTAAACCTCTTTTGTGAATTGCGGCCATTATTACCCTCAAATAATACACAGAAATATGCATTTCATATTTTCCAGGCATTTAAAAGCACTGTTAAATTCAACTTAACTTAAATTTTGATACAGTTTTGATGTTGAGTTTTCGGAGTCCATTCTTAGATTATGTAAGCCCCCCTCCCCAGTTCAGATTCTGAACGATTTTATTATAAGAGCAATCTCCCCAAAGCGCGTTCCTCGCCCGTACAATTCAGGGTCACGCCATCTCTCGGCCTGGCAGGGGTAGGGGATATCACGCGCTGGGGAGATTGCTCTTATAATAAAATCGTTCCCCCCCCCCCTATATTTTGTGTTCTTCTTCTTAATCTGAAGTTGGAAGTCGTTTTCATTAAAACTGACTGTAATGTTTCTCGATGCAACATCAGTTTTGATGTAACTCATATCAACTGCTAAGCACAATTGCATCTCAAACATCAGAGAATTTATCAGGATCTGTTATTAATCACTTTAATGAATATGTTTTGCATTTGCTAACATCACAATTCAGCTTTTAGACATGGACCTTCCACATTGACTTCAGATGAAACACATCAAGTTTATTTTGTACTGAAATTTAATTTGCATTATTTTTGTGTCATTTGTGACTTGCCACCCCCAAAACCACAATTATTCACAATGAAAGTTTTCAGGTAAACAGCCAAAATAGCAGAGGTGGGGTGGAAAAGTTGGATTTTGGTTTTTGGTAATTTTTCTTAAAGGACAACTATCGATTTACAATCTGGCTAAATTTCAGGGTCAGAAGTTAGGAAGAAATGTGTTTTTCTTCGATTTAAAATGACTGCTTTTCCGGTCAGTTCTGAAAATGGTTTGCTAATTCGGCATGACGGATCTCTCACTGTTTGTATTTTGCCTAAAAATTGCTGCAGAAAAATACATTTTCTATGTTTTATGTTTTCAATCCCACATAATAAATTTGGTATCTTCTGAAAGCTGTTTTCAAGATCTGTACATTCCTGTCACTCATTAATTTACAGTTCTTTTATCTGATTGTGGGGCCATGCTTATTTACCTATTGTTGGTAACAGCCGTCCATTTCGCGGTCTCTTAATTTGACCATGGATCCTAGTAAGATCCATGATCTGACTGCTTCATATTCCAAAACAGGTATCATGAAATCACTGACATTTTTGAAATAAGATGACAATTTTTGATAACATAATAAGATGACAATTTTCGATTTCAGGTTTTCTTTTAAATAATGTTCACCACGACATGTTCTGAAACAAGGACAACTAATAGGCCTACTTGTCCTCTGTACACAAATTCTTCTCGCTCTGCTCTTGAGGGCATGGGCCAACCTGGATCAACATCACTTACAAACTTTGATCGACAGTATTAAGCGGAGGGCCAAAAGCAGAAAAGGGGGGTTTCGTTCCACCATCTGTACAAACTAAGTAGACCATGCTCATTTTCAAGCTAAAAGCATAACACACAATATTCAAGAGGTCTACCTCAAAAAATTAGTAGCGAAAGCTTCCAAATCCAAGATGGCGTCCAAAATGGCCGCCATTTTGACGGAATTTGAATTTTTCAAGATATAATTTGATAGAAACATCCAATTGCAACAAAATTGGTCTCATCTGAAAGAGAATTAAATTCCTTACAGTTTGATGCCATTTGTGAGTAATGTCAAAGTAATTTGGTCCAGATATTTAGTCAAAAAGTGTGTTTTTTGACATTTTTTCCCAAAAACTGAAAATTTGCAAAATGCATGATTTAGCATAAATCAAGAAAAAATTTGAGAATTGTCTTGAAACCTTCCAGAAAACTTTCTCGATATTCAGTAATCATCTGTGGAAAATTAGAAAGCAATACCATTCTCCGTTCTAAAGTTATAATGTCTCAAACTTGAAAACTCATATTTCATAAATTTATCTTCTTGCATATGCATGTGTTATATTCCCATAGACTATAATGCATTAACATGCATGTACCCTGTACAAAAGTGCAGACATGGACTTTTCGCTCTACAAACCAAGAAGGCCATGCTTATATTTGTGCTTATTGACATGTCTGTAACTAAACTTGGATGATAGATGCCTTACACAAACTCCAGTGTTATTGGGGAGTCAAAGGTCACATGTGTAGGTCAAAGGTCAAATGAGGTCAAATGTTAACATTTTCCGTGCATATTTCTACTGGGGTTGGTAATTTTAGAACCATAAGTCCATTTGTAACCAAACTTGGATAGTAGATGCCTTTCAGGGACATAGCTGGTATTTGAGGGTCAAAGGTCATGTATGTAGGTCAAAGGTCAAATGGTAAAAAATTCAGGCATATTTCTACTGGGGTTGGTAAGTTTAGAACCATAAGTCCATTTATAACAAAACTTGAATGGTAATTACCCTTTAAGGGCCTCATTGTTATTTGGGGGTCAAAGGTCATGGGTGCAGGTCAAAGGTCAAAGGAGGTCAAATGTTAAAACTCTCCTGCAATTTTCTATTGGGGTTGATAGCTTTAGAACGATGACTCCAATCTTAGATGGTAGATGCCCTATACAGGGTGGCCCAGAAAGAACGGAAAACCTGTGATCCTTAATTTCAGCGAGATTAATAATATAATGTGATAATTTTTCATTTGGTTCGTAAGACAATTTTCTTTGAAAAACGACAGTGATATTACATTTAATATTCCAAGGACTTATTTTAGACAACCACTAGTAAAACGGCATTTTCAAGAGTTTTCTCCCGTTTCTCCTTGATCGTACCATTTACTGGTTCAGTTCACCTGCATGGTGTCCCATCACCGTGTTTGAGTCCCTTGTTTTTAATACTTATTAGAATAAAAACTAGAAACATTGGGATTGTGTCAAAGAATGCATTAGCCTCAATCCCACTTTGAGTTATGGATAATTGTATCCTGAACTTTATTGATAAAATGATAACAAAAATGGTAGGTATCAATACAGTAGGAACTTATTTGGGATTCCCCACGTGTCTGCATATACTGAATCGCTGTAAAACAAATATCTACATGCTGAGATGTCTGGAAATAGTATAAGGTACCTCTGAACCATACAAATACATCGTATTATTGATATATTCATCCTTTCCTTGAGGATTAAGCTTTTATCTTCATTGGCAGCTTGAGTACTTAACAAAGAAAGAAGGTTAATGGGAGAAATTCATGATTTGTAAACAAATTTGTTTACAAATAAAGTATTCACCTAGTGAAATTTTCAGCTCCCTGAAAAAAATTAGAATAAGATAACAAAACATATGAGAAAAGTCCTTAAAATTAGCTCATTGGAAGTATGAGATGTAGAATGCTGCGTCTACACATTTTAATTGCCTGTTGCCATTAATATTATGTACAATTTATTAAAAGCACCAAAATTTCAAAAACAGAAAGGTTACAAAACAGTCCTTTTTGCCGTTTCCGATTGCTACACGAATAAGAGACAGTGCAAAGGTACAATGTTGTATGTATTTGTATTTTAATTCTATTTTGTATTAACTGGTCCAATTTCTTCTGTTGATATTTGCATGCATGCACACTGTTAATTTTATATATTTTTATGGATTTAATGGATTGACTTTTTTATGCCGCTGTTAAAATGAACTTAAAGTTAGCTGTCTAATTAAAATAGAGATGGATATAATTATGCTGAATAATAAACTGTAATATACAAATAATGAGTTTTTAACTAATGAGAAATTAGACATTTTTCTTATTACTAATCATGCTTGTGATAGCTTATTATCTTGTGAAGTCATTTTGTACTAATTTATATTCAATTTATATAATACAATAATCACAACTGCACCAGATAAATCAAAGAACAACTTCCAATGAGTTGAAAAAAATATTTAATGACACTAGAATATTTAAAGTGTTCTTTGAAACAGTGCTCTCGCTGCCATTTTACCATATTTCTAGAGCTACTATTTTCTTTCCATTAAATGTGACATGTGTAATTTGTAATTTCAAAGAATATAACACATTCAATATTGTATAGCCATTATATATTGGCTGCAAAGCAAGATGATAAGGACCATTTCATCTATCTATCATATATCTATCTACATAATGATATTGAAACCTTTCCATCCCGGCGCTTTCTGACCCTACTCTCACTTTCAATAATTTCATGGGGGGGGGGGGTATGTAGAAAAACAATATTTCCCCACTAAATAAAGAATAAATTGCATGGTAACTCAACACCCCTCATGAAGGACATTCAGTTGTAAAAAAAAAAATTATTTTCATCTGAGACCTATTTAATTCCAATTTGAAGTTTCTAACAATTTTTATGATCTAAATATATTTTCTGCTTATGGCTCCCTGCTTATACGTGGAATAGTCACAATGATTATGTCAACAACAAAATGAAAAGTTGTGAAGAACATATGTACATATATCTCATGCAAAGTTTGCATCCATATATTCAATATCAAATGATATGAACCTACAACCCAAGCCCCATAACATGTGGCATTGAGGTCCCTATATAGGGCATCTACCATCTAAGTTTGGAGTCATCGTTCTAAAGCTATCAACCCCAATAGAAAATTGCAGGAAAGTTTTAACATTTGACCTCCTTTGACCTTTGACCTGCACCCATGACCTTTGACCCCCAAATAACAATGAGGTCCTTAAAGGGTAATTACCATTCAAGTTTTGTTATAAATGGACTTATGGTTCTACACTTACCAACCCCAGTAGAAATATGCCTGAATATTTTACCATTTGACCTTTGACCTACATACATGACCTTTGACCCTCAAATACCAGTTATGTCCCTGTATGGCATCTACTATCCAAGTTTGGTTACAAATGGACTTATGGTTCTAAAGTTACCAACCCCAGTAGAAATATGCATGGGAAATGTTAACATTTGACCTCATTTGACCTTTGACCTACATATGTGACCTTTGACTCCCCAATAACACTGGAGTTTGTGTAAGGCATCTATCATCCAAGTTTAGTTACAAACATGTCAATAAGCACAAATATAAGCATGGCCTTCTTGGTTTGTAGAGCGAAAAATCCATGTCTGCACTTTTGTACAGGGTACATGCATGTTAATGCATTATAGTCTATGGGAATATAACATGCATATGCAAGAAGATAAATTTATGAAATATGAGTTTTCAAGTTTGAGACATTATAACTTTAGAACGGAGAATGGTATTGCTTTCTAATTTTCCACAGATGATTACTGAATATCAAGAAAGTTTTCTGGAAGGTTTCAAGACAATTCTCAAATTTTTTCTTGATTTATGCTAAATCATGCATTTTGCAAATTTTCAGTTTTTGGGAAAAAATGTCAAAAAACACACTTTTTGACTAAATATCTGGACCAAATTACTTTGACATTACTCACAAATGGCATCAAACTGTAAGGAATTTAATTCTCTTTCAGATGAGACCAATTTTGTTGTAATTGGATGTTTCTATCAAATTATATCTTGAAAAATTCAAATTCCGTCAAAATGGCGGCCATTTTGGACGCCATCTTGGATTTGGAAGCTTTCGCTACTAATTTTTTGAGGTAGACCTCTTGAATATTGTGTGTTATGCTTTAAGCTTGAAAATGAGCATGGTCTACTTAGTTTGTACAGATGGTGGAACGAACTAAAAAAATAAGCTAGATATTTGACTTTGGCCCTTCGCTTATATGCTGAAGAGGTGTCACGAGGATCGAAGCAGATGGTGGACATATCAATTATTGAACACTTCATTCATTGGGATGCTTATTAAAAGTAAAACATAGTGACATGCAAATAAATGGTGATTGAAAGCATATTCTCTTTCTAGAAGCTGACACAAATAACAAAAGTGCAAGATTTTTTTGTACACCTTTTGTCATAAAATGCTTGATTTCACACCAACAGTGTCACCAATTAGCAGACACATATTATCCATTTCTAGCGTAAGAAAATTCAATTTTCATTACTGTTTGAATACTTCTTGAGATATGAAAAAATGCTGGGGGGGGGACTTAGTTTTTTGGTTGAGTGTAGTATACATACGTCTTGTTCAGATTTATAATTACTGATGTGTATTAAACAAGCCAATAGCAAGATTGTGCCTCACCTACCCACACAAAAGTTTCCCCAAGTACATCCCTAACCAAGTTTGATGTCACAAGAAAGTCTTGCAGTTAAACTTTAATGTTTGACCTAAAATGACCTTTAACCTTACCATGTGACCTGATGGCACAATAGCATGAATGTACCCCTAGTGCGTCTATCACCCAAATTTGGTTGCTATTGCAGCAACATGTGCCAAGTTATGTGTCATAAGAGAGTCTTGCAGATAAACTTTAACATTTGAAATAAAATGACCTTTAACCTTAGCATGTGACCTCCGATGCCACTATAACATGAAGGTCCGCCAAGTACATCTATGACCCAAGTTTAGTTGAAATTTGAAGAACAGTTGGAAAGTTTTTTGTCATAAGAGAGTCTTGCAGGTAAACTTTAACATATGACCTTAAATGACCTTTGATCTCACCATGTGACCTCCGACAGCACAACTGATGTTACCCCTAGTGCATCTATCACCCAAGTTTGGTTGCCATTGGACCAACAGTTGCCAAGTTATGTCATAAGAGAATCTTGCAGGTAAACTTTAATGTATGTAAAATGAGTCTTGCAGGTACTCTATAACAATGTGACCTCAAATGACCTTTGACCTCACCATGTGACCTCTGACAGCACCTCAACATGATGGTACCCTAGTGCATCTACCACCGAAGTTTGGTTGCAATTGTACCAGCAGTTGCCAAGTTATGAATTATAAGAGAGTCTTGCAGGTTAACATTTGTGACAGACGGACGACGGACGATAGACAGACCCCATTTGGATCCCTTAGTCTCGCCTTCATCTCTGGTGGGTGAGACAAAAACTGAGATAAGAAATATATTAGTATAGTGAATATATTTACCACTACACTTTCAGCATGTTCCTTCACATGTTGGATGAAAGCATCAGGAATATTGCATGAAACTGTGAGTTTTTTCAGAGTGTGTAGAGAACAAACTGCATCTGCAAGAATTTGAGACAAGGCCTTACTGCGGTGGAAGGTTTCAATGCACAATGAGACCTGTGAAAACAAAATAGACACATGGATGTAAGACGCAGCTCTATTGTACTAGACTATCTTGTAGAGACATGAATTCCCTCAAAATTTATTAAAGTTTAAAACAAAATCAATTATTTTTGCAGGGGGGGGGGGGGTTCTGTTGACAAACTTTCACCATCTAAGAATCAGAATCAAGTTTTCTGAAATTTGGTCAAATTCTATGCCCAGTCAAAGAACCAACACCAAAAAATCACTGATCAAACATCCCTGGCTCTCAATTCTCCCAAAATACACACTTAGTTTTCTTTCCAGAAAATCTGATATGCAGCTAGATTCCTGTGGCATGGAAGGTAAAAGGTCAAAAACACCAGCAAACTCTGAGGTGATAAATTTAAATAATTCAACAACAAATGATTCCCCATATACCCTAAATGACTCAAACTGATACTCATATCCAATTGCTTGTAAGCCTTTCATACATGCACATGCAATTATAAACCATAACTTACCAAGTGTTTGCATGTGAAGATATAACCGGCAATCACATGAACAGGTGAGCCATTCCTAATTGTCAGTAACCGATTGATTTCCTCATACTTCTCTTCAATCAGATTTGCAGCCTTCTCACTGTAGCATTCAAGTGCAACCTCCACAAGGAAGTTTAACTTAGTTTCTTTTTTGGCCATTAGTTCTGTCAGTACGTACTTGGCAATGTCTTCATTAAAAGATCCTACAAAATAAAGAAGATACCTGAATTCTGCTGGCTTACGCAAAATGTTACTTTTCATTTGATGATCAAAGTCCTCAAAATTTGAGAGAAACAGGCCTTGGAGATATAGCCCTGCAGTGTAGTCTCGGAAGAGTATGTGCGGAAATGAAACAGTGGATTCTATTTTAGGCAACATCTTTACAGCTCCATGGACTCTTTTGCGTTGTGCCCTCTCTTTTGTAAGTAAGCCAACTTCACATGCAACATGAAGATCTTCACTACAGTATCCAAATTTTTCTTCTCGAAAAACAAGTTGTCTATCAAGCAGACCAGAAAATGCAACTTTGCTGATCTTCTGAAAATGATCGTCAATCTGCCTTGCAATGACCTCGACAGAATCACCATCTAGTCCTTCAGGATGCTTGGACACATAGTGCTGCTTAAGGAGCATGATCATTTCCTGAACTAACTGTGAGAACGTCTGGAGTTTACGAATTACTTCTCGCCTTTCAACCTCCTTCCACATGTGACACAACATTGAACAAAAGATTGGAAAAGGAGCCATTGTTTCTGCTACCAAGCTATCTCCATTAATGAACTGTAGGAGGGAATTTGCTGAGGTTTCATCAGCTTGGTAAAATCGTTTGATGTAAGTTTTGACATCCTTTTTCATAAATCCCTCTATTCTAAGAAATGCATAATGCTTTGCCACTTCCTTTCTATTTGCTATTTCATGTGCCTTCCAAGATCTCGTTGTGACGATGACTGTATGAGATTTGAGGCTTTTACGATTCAATATTTGCATTATTGAATTCATGTCATTACACGTTTCTAGACCCAACTCATCTAACCCATCAAACACTGTGAGCACCTTATCCTGATTTTCCTTTATGTACTTATCAAGTTGCTCTGATGTGACTTGATTTTCATGAGACAAATATGTCTTTAATATTTGACCAACAGTTCTGTCATTCTTTGCATCTCGTACAGGACCAATAGCTACAAGAGCATAGTCTTGATAGTGGTTTCCCTCTATCCAGTCCAAAGCAATTTTTGCACAGAATGTTGTTTTTCCTGAGCCTGCTTCTCCTTGGATCATGATGCGTCTAGCTGTTTGATTGTTTATTGTAATATTAAGCAAGTCTTCATAGGCCAATTTTACTTTGATCTTAGTATTTCTATCTTCTCTAAGCAAGACAAGATTTGTAAATATGCATTTTAATTCAACTAGGGAATCCACATCAAGGGGACTTGTTGGGATCTGACAAAGATTGACCTCATAAAAAGCTTTGATCTCTTCTCTACACTGCTCTAGTTGGGCATCTGTTATTGGCGGAATTTCAGAAGCAGAATGCACAGTGTTTGGAGCTGTGTCTGAGTAGGTAATGGTGGGTTCCTGAGGGGTGAGGTAACTTGACATGGCAGGTACATATGCTGATGTCATCTGAGGTGTCACGTTTGGTCTTCCAGGCTGCACTGACACTGAGTATGAATGTGCAGCTGCCATTCCACAAGATGGAGTCTGTCCTAATGATGATTCATCAAGGGCTGGAAGGCTAGAGAGGTTTGAATATGGAGGTTCCTGAGATCGATTAGAGGGTGAAAAAAATCCTTGCTCATCCTCAGGTGTAAAGTTGTTCTGAACTATTTCCTGCTGTGTCATTACTGGCGCATGTACTATCGCTGAGTGTGCATGTGATTGAGAAAATTCTCGTCCAATTGATGCAAGCTGCTGCCCAGTTGAAGGACTGTTATATAAACTGGTGAACCTGCCTTCTTCAGAGCCTTCCTCCCTTGATGGTGGATCTATGTATGGTGAAAAAAAAATGTTCCCGTTACTACAACAACTGCATAATACTAACAATAATAGTTTGTTCCTCAATAGCGCTGACAGGACCGTAGGCCCTCTCAAAGCACTTTACAATGTACAAGGTTAACAATCATAGGAAACATTTACATGCAGGTCTTGAGCTCTTTCCTAACAGCTTCAACCTCAGTCATGGAGCGTAGAGACTGGGAGAGCATTCCAAAACTTTGGACCCCTCCAGCAAATGCCCGTTACCATAAGTTTTTGTTGCTCCGGGATTGAGGGTGAGAAGGTATTGGAAAGATGACCGCAGACACCTTGGTGGGATGTACGGTATGAGCAATTCAGAGATATATTCTGGACACATGCCAAGGAGAGCTTTGAATACGGTAAGAATGACCTTACAGTGGATGCGGAACTTTACTGGCAACCAGTGTAGATCTTTCAGAAGAACACAGGCATATCATATAGAAATTATTTGTTATGATTTAAAGGCACACTTATTGATATCTTTCTCAATAACACTCATGAAGAGAAGGGATAGCTGTGTCTACAGAATTGTATACTTTGATGCAAGATCTCTAACAGTGACAATGATTGAAAAGACCATGCAAACTGTGTCAGTGATCTACTTCGTTTCCATTTTGAAAACATGCCATTGCATGGTAAAAGTTTTTTTATGAACAGGAAATTTACTATGAATAGTTGGATATTAATGAATAGTGCTCTCAGGCCAAATGTGAGTGACTTTAGAAGACACTTGTTTATTTCACACAACAAACTTTACAGTAAAAGATTGATCACTTTAAGGTGATTGATTTCTAAGAATATTACATTCTTTGTTGCAAAACAAGCCAATGAATGAAAGCAATTCCTAGCCAAAAAAAAATGTCACATCTTTATGGCTATTGCACTGCCGATCTGCAAACAACATTATTTCAAAATCTACACAATTTAAGTTCATTGAACTAATTACCCCGAGGTAAATATCGATCTGCTACATCTTGTAGATGAGACTGAATTAGTGCCTTCCGTAGGTCTGTTTCTTGGTGCTGTCTTTCAGTTCGTTTTCTCCATTCCGAGAGCATCTGACGGGTACCCTCTGGATTCACAATTCCACTCATTCTGCCAGATGCAAAGCACCTATCGATGTACGCTTGTGGAACTTGAAGGTGAAATCCTAGTCTTCGGATATTCATATCATTTGATATTGCATCAGCAATATCAATAAGCATTATGTCACTGACACCAGAGAGTTCGCTGCTAGAAGATAAAAACACATAAAACCAGAGAAGGACAGGATTAACTACAGGCCCATAACTAGGAAGGGTTCAGGGGGTTTGAAGACCCCCCCCCCCCCCCACACTTGAACAAAAAAGAAAAGGTCTCCAAGCTTCAAATGCAACAAA
>CM057158.1:15204707-15228707 GCA_029962745.1 Echinometra lucunter | reverse complement strand
ATTTGCATGGGTGTACATTACAAAAATATAAAAGCTGACACCATAGTCATTAGGAAATGCCAGCTAACACCCCTCAAATCCCTACAGCCCTCCCCCCCCCCCCCTCTTTATGAGGCATCCTGTACAACTAGGTGCCTCCATAACACTTATGCATAATTTGCATGTATGTAGATTAATGACGAATCAATGAGAAGAAAACATTGCATTAAAGATTTCTTTTACAAAATGATATAATGTGCTCCTTACTACTGGGATATCCGTAGTAATAAATGCATAAATATGCGGTCAGAGTGCATAAAATTGGAAAACGCTCAGCCATCACTGAGTTTGGATTTTGGTGCGTGGAATATTCCACATACCGTAATAAGGGTATGACGTCATGGAGCATGCAACCTTTTGACTCACTGACCAATCAGAGTGCTGTATTCTCGCTCATGCCAAAAACTCGCTGTTTGCCATGCCTTAATGTGTTACCTGTCAGTATATTATCTTGGTTCCTGACCGTCCTCAAAAATGAAACATAATTGTTTATGTGTCTTAGACGACACATAAACATACTTTATATTACTTGCTTCATTAAAATTTTCTAATGGGCGTGTAGCTGCGCATTAGAAATGCTATTTCTGGCTCATTTTCAAGAAGATTAGTGCAGCTAAACGCCCATTACAAAATTTTAATGACGAAAGCAATATAAAGTATGTTTATGTGTCATCAAAGACACATGAATGAAAAGCATTTGGAAGGCAATATGTCAGCGTGATTTTCAGCTTTATAAGATTTGATTGTGCAACAGGGATATTTGAAATCTTTGTTTCTTCTTCTTTATATAGATAACAAATTCATAGGCAAAAAATTATAGGATTCTTTAAGAATGCCGATTAACCAAACCCTTGCACTCTCATGAATATTCATGACCTCGGAAAACCCATCAATACGAGCTGAATAGATACATGTACATGCGAATTATCGTGCCTGGCGAACTGACTGTATATGACAGTGACCTTACTTTAGAATTTTCAAAAATGGACTTTTGCGAACAAACTCTTTGTATGTTACTGTGAGGATGCAAAATGACCAAAGGGAAGGAGAGTGTGGGAGGTGGGAGACCCCCTTCGCTAAGCGGAAATAATTTCCAGTTTAGGGGTTCACAATGATATTATGCCTCCACCAGCATGCTCACTACTGCCTACTCAAATAAAATCTTGACAAAAAATTAAAGTAAATAGCATTTCTATCGTAGCTTGACTACTGTTATACACACTGCAATTTGACAGCATTATACAGAATTTAAGAGAAAGAACTTACATTTATGAGCATCCCCATGATAGTTTCTATTGACTTAACATAAAATGTATTATATTTTGGATCAGAAATTTATCCTTTCATGATTGGGTTAAAGACCTTCACGTGATCATTGGTATTTTCAGCTTTTTCATGTTGGCATGAAGGTTTACTATTTGGGAAATGACGTCACTCTTATGAGGACATTTTCCAAATAGTATATACTATTTGTGAAATGACTTCACAGTACGCAAAATCTATGCGCGAAATGAAAATTCAGTGGGGCATAAGAGAGCTCGAGTGCGCACCATGGGGAACTCTCGCGGTGTCACGGCTACTGCGTTTCTCAATTTCCGATCACTTTGCAGTTTATCCGTACAACGTTTAGTGCCATAAAGCATTCAATAAGGCATAAACATGAAATAAAGAATATTGATTTGGTGTCATTTGACTGGTTTATTTTAATAAACCTACTTCACCTACTTGGCTGATTTACAACGGGGCCGTGTATCAATCAAGAAAAATGTAAAATAAGAAAGTAAAATTCATGTACAAATACATATAAATCTTGATCCAAAATATGAAACAAATATACTCTGCCATAATTTCGAGTTTCTGGTTAAAACTATGGGCCTCAGTGACTCCAATAGTACCATTCACTTCGGGGCTGCGCCCCTCAGTGAATAGTATTATTTCGGAGTCACCTCTTGCCCACAGTTTTAACCAGAAACTCTCAAGGCAAAGTATATTTGTATACTATTTCCAATACATATCCATGCCCAGTCTAGCCCTGCTGACAAACTGGCCTGGTTTAGTCTCATTAACAACCTGCTATTAAGAAATACACAACTGATCTTGTTATTGACTCAGGCAACATTTCTTTTCAGAATCTGCATCCCTCATAAATGGCCAATAAAATCCTAGCTCGCTTGTATTGTACATGTAATTCAGGAGGCAATTTCCAATATACATGTACATGTAGATAGTAAATGCAGCACTGGATAACTTGCTTACCACAAGGTAGGGCTGTAAATTTTGCCCAAGTTCGGGTTTGATTCGGTTCAGCAGCGTTCGACAATTTTTTCCCGAACTTTGGTTCGTTTCGAGGTTCGGAAGTATGATAGCAAGACCATAAGAAAAGAGGGCAAATTTTACCCCAATCAAAGATTTATCGCGCTCGCGTGCCATCTGTCACATTCCACAAGCCTCCGACCAACAAGTCCCCAGAGAAACCAGTTTATCTACTAGCATTATCGTGTTGACATAACAATGACAAATTTCACTGTCTCGACTCTCTCTTTCTCTCTCTTTTTGTCTATCGCTGATGGACTTGATGACGAAGTGGATGTTATGCAATGTATGGTCCAGGCAGGGAGATGGGAGTGTTCCCTGCATGGAGTCTTGCCAACTGCGTAGTGTACTTGATTATGCGATGAATATTGATGTTTGTTGTTCTAAAAATATGATTGGTCGTTACTTCACCTTGTGAGCAAACAGGGAAAGCGTGCTGTGCAAAACTCCAGATCTATGGCGGGAGTCGTACACAGTGCGCTTTCTCCAACTGGCTGGAAAGGTGAAGTAACGGCCAATCAAATAGTAAATACTATTTATGAGTGAATAACCACGCACGTACCGTTAACCGTTAATGTACAGCCGGCATTTCTATTAGTCAGATTTTATTGCACAGCGATGATCTTTTTTTCCACACGGGGAGATGTTGGGACTGCACTACGCTAGTGTAATGCGGCTGAGGTCTATCTCTCTGCATGATGGTGGGGATCATTCATTATCACGCTGTTTATGTATGAAATTGAGAATGTGATAAGAAAAAAATGCAGATCAGCTGGGGTCCGGGGGTCCGTGTCCGTGTGGAGCAAGGACAATAAAACAAAACAAATTCTGCTAATTTCTAGTTTTACTATGACCTCATTCATTCATGATTATAACATCTCCAATCTCCAACTTTTAGACTTTCATCTCATCTCTTCTCCTCCACCTTCTTGTCGTCCACAGCCCCATCTCATAATTTGTGATAGATTTCATATTATGATCACAACTCCTTTCTCACAGTTACACAGTTGCAAATACGATCTATCAAAATTCACAAGAGAGGGCCCAGGATTCTTTTTCCCATTATCTCCTGATCTTAGTACTTTTGTTCATCTTCCTTCCACATCCTCTTTCTTTTCAATTTAATTTTTTTCTGTTCAACTTTAATAGCACTCTCGATATCAATTTTCTCTTTACCAGCTCACTCTCTCTATCTCTCATAATCTTCAATCAGATGTGTATTCTTTCCACCACATCACACAATTAAAAGACAGCAGCGACACCTTATTTGTGATCCTCACCTCACGCTGTAACTTTTAATAGCACTCCAAATATCATTTTCTCTTTATGAGTATCTCTTTCTCTCTCTCTCATCATCATCTTCTTTTATTTTCTCTCTCTCTCTCTCATAATCTTCAATCAGATGTTTATTTTTTCAATCACATCACACAATAAAAAGATTGTAGCGATGCCTCCAATTTATGAACCTCACCTTGAGTTGTAATACAAAAACCACAACGTAAAACATGAGATTGCTCTTCTCCCTCTGGGTGAGAACAAAATTTGGAGAGGAATAAAACACAAAACACAAAACGGTTCAGCGGTTCGGTTACAGCCCTGCCACAAGGCTTAAATACCACAAGGTCCATTATTAGGTATAAAATTTTGATGAAATACCGGTACATTGTGCCTTTTTCAAGATTATAGTACCCTCTTTGCATTATATCAATTACTTATATTTTGTATTCAAACCTTTCATTGGGACCAGGGTTCATCTCCACATCACCAGATCTCAGAAGGAGAATGGTTGTAAATACCAGGAGTAAGATTCTCAGAAGAGGACTTGCACCACATTTCAGGAAACAACGAAATGACAAAAATGCACCAAGTGACTTATCTGGTCCACAGCGTCCCTAATGCAAATGTGAAAAACAAAAGTCAACATATTTTACTGTAAATGTAAACAATGAAATCAATGCTTCATTTATTCAATACAATATCTTATTCAATACTACATGACATCAGCAATGTAGTAATAAATTATTATCCTGCAAAATACCAATAAATTTACTATTGGGGGGGGGGGGTGTCCAGTTCTTACCCGGTTTATTTTCTCAAATTTCCTGTCTCCTGGTCAAGAAAAGAAAGTGCTACACTCAGGTAGATGTCAAATTTACGCCCTCTGAGTAGTGATGGAGTTGTTCATCCCCCCCCCCCCCAAAAAAAAAAGCTAAAAGAAAAGAAATAGAAAAACAAAAACTTGACCCAGAAAAGAAAAAGGAAAAGCAGGAGTAGAAAGAAACATTGACAAAGAAACACTGGCACTATAACTAAGCCTGTGAAGTGCACAAGGACGGGTACTCGCCCATTAAACAACTACACGTGTATGATTTCTAATGTCCGTGTACTCTTAATCCCAGTTAATGGATAGATTAATGTATTATGACAGTCATGACAGTCAAAACAAGCTGTCATTGCACTGAGGAAAGTGTAAAGAGGAAAAAAGCCCCCAAAAGTACAATAAATAATACATTCTAGTCTATTATACCGTGTTTACACAGTGACTTGGCTCGGGGATTCAACACACGACCCGTGCTCAACACGGCAATTTTATGTTGTGTAAATGTGATCAGTGTGATCCGCGAGCCGTGTCAAACACCGCTTTTTTGATCCGCAAGAATCGTAGTTTTCAACTGCAAGCCGAGTCAGACTTGTCAATTTTACCATGTGTAAACAGAAAGCCGTGTCGAACCCTCGTGACCCGTAGGCCAAACACGGAATAGCCGCATGCTATATGACGCGAGTTAGCTCTCTTATCCTTGCTTTGCCCCTGCCTTCGTTTTATTTCCCCAGGTAAAAAATACTCTTTTTAGGGATCGGGAAATTTTACTCTTGCTCGTAAAATTGTTTGTATGGTATATCACTGTTTGGTATGATCCTTGCAATACTTATTCTTCTATATATTCAATATAGTGCTGCCACCACGGCAGTTTTATAACTAACGTAACTCAGCCCCACTCTTGTTGTTGTGAACATTGTGTAAAAATTTAGTCGGAGGCAAATTTCCTGCATTTGTGACATTAATTCTACTTTGTGATCCGCGGGCCATGGTTGAACTCGCCTTTTTTGTTTCAATATAAACACAATCACATTTGCCATCTTCGCAGCATTCGGCCCTGCTTGAGGATTCAGCACACGAGCCGAGTCACTGTGTAAACACGGTATTAGTCAGACCAAAGACCTTCAACCGACCTTTTTGGTCTAAAGGCTAAAAGAAGCCATAAAATACATGTTAAAGGTCGCAAGTTTTATGAGTTGGATTTTCATAACCAGATTTATGCTCTCGTGTGTAAAAGGGAGAGAGGGAACACTCACACATGGCAGATTCATTCCGTGCATGCATGGACCTAAATCTGAGTGACCGACATTGCTTTCAAATGCTCATAAATTCTAACCGTGCACACTGTACCCGTCCATTTGGGTGAAAGTGTACATGGTTAGAAAAATATTCAGAAATGCACAGGCTTAGTTTAATTGGCACTTATACCTTCAACCTCCCTGCACCCGGCCCCCCCCCCCCTAGGGAGCACGCTCAGTATGTAGTTTGCACCCTTTGCGTGCTCATCTCTACCATCCCTTTAAAATGAAATTCTAGCTATGCCACTGTTTTTTGCAACAATTATAATCAAGCAAACGCAAGGCCAAAAATATTTTTTGATAACCGGGATGCAATCAAAAATGAACGTGAGCGTGAATCGCACAGTGCGTACACACAAAGAGAGTTCTGTAGTGTGATAAGCATGTGCAAGGACAAGGTAGCATACAGGGGTCTTAGCCATGATTTACGCACAGAGTTTGACAAACTCGAATTGAGTTGGTTAATGGGGCATACTGCGTTGTAAGGCAAGCACGACACAAAAAAATTGTGCCACAGAAACCAAGTTTGCCAATCACTGCGTATAAATGCCTCTCGGTGATAGAATAGTAAACTATATTTTCAAAAAAATACTGTAACTTTCAGTACCTTTGGGTTGTGACGTTTCCTTTTCTTTGAACCTTTAAAAAGCCTGTTTTTGGTCTGGTCTGCTGTTGCTGTTGGTGTCTTCTGTTCATCACTGCTGACTCCTGAAGGGGTGCCATCTTTCTCAAGATTGGATGGTGCCTTGTCTGATGATGACTGATGGTCTGTTGTTGTAGATGTAGGGCTTGTTTCTTTCTCTGATGGTTCAACTTTGCTTTCTCCATCAGCCAGAATATCTAGCAGTGCAAGAAACAGCTTCATTCTGATGAGGTTGAGGTACTGGATGACAGGCATGCGTGGGACAAATGTCCCAATCCGTACCCGCCATTCGAAGAGAGATACTGGCATTACTGATGAGTAGTTTCTGCAAAATATCTGGAACATGCTGGAAATGAAAAAAAAAGTTGAATATAAATTCATTCATATAATTTCCCTTACTAAATTTCCAATTTTACCTAAATCGAAGTCCTCAGTTATTTGTCTCTTGGAAGCGATAGCGTAGTACAGGCATGACACTCTTTAATAAAAATTATTCTACGAAGCAGGGAGACTGTACATTCCAGACTATAGGGTACCAAACTACCAATCAACAGAAAATCTTTTTACCATTTGTGGCAAACTGTAGGGATTCAGTATTGCTACAGGAGATTCAGAAATATGAACTTGAATTACCACTAGAAAGGTAGTTCAAGTCTAAGTTATAAAAATCTCAATGCATAGAAAAGTGACAGGTAAATAAATGCATTTGCTGTAAAACAGAGTGCAAGATGCCATCTCATGTAACATTAATGACAAATGAACATCCCCAAATATCACACTGAAAACATAAGCCTGCTTTCTTTCTTCAAGGAATGATTTGCTGTTTGTTCTTTTGATAGGTGCAAAATTGCACAAGCGTGTGTATTATGTGGTTTTGGGGGGGAGGGGGGGGCAAGGCCGTATGCAGCAGGAGGGACCGTGAGCAGCTGCCCCCTTCCAATAGAATTATCAAGAAATTCCATGCAAAGTGTGCATGACAACATGAGATCCTTCAATTTCAATGTTAAAATGCAAACACGCTCTAGTGACCAGCCTGGTCGATTCTCTCCCTCCCGTGTTTTTTTTTTCAACATTCCCCCCCCCCCCCCACCTCCGGAAAAATTTCTGTGTACAGCCCGGGGGGGGGGGGGGAGGGAGAAGAAGAGACCTGCAGCCTGCCAAATTATCCCTACTGTCAGCTGTGGCCTGCGAGATAAAAAAGGTTGGCCACCCCTGCTCTAGTGCATACCATACCCTAGTACACAAAGCAACACATGAGAAACCAATCAGTACACCTGCTTCTTTACATTTCAAATAATCATAATTGGTTTATCATGCAGTGCATCCCAGGAAAAACAAAACCAAGATTAATCGATGTTAATAATATCTTAATCACAGTTACGATTAATAAGTGGCACATACGATTAATAAGTGGCTTAGACCCTAGGGCATCTCTCAGGCAATACATACATGTATTTCATGCATTCATGGGTGAATAAGGATAATGTGAAGCACAGCTACATACCAAAAATTTGTTTGGCCAATGATGTGTGAATTTCAAAGAGATAATCATATTTCTAGAGAGTTAATTTTCTGCCCTTTTGTTTAACATCTATACTGATAAACAAACCATAATAGTTTATGTTTACTTGTTTTCGAAAGAAAGTCGGCTTATCCCGCTGCTTATAGTCTCAAATTTAGGTCTCTTTGGAGAAACTTTTTGCCACCACGGCACTAGCTTATTTTATTGTGTCCTAAATTATGTATAGGCCTACATTTTTCTTCTTTAGTTTGATGGCTTAAATACCCTGATATCATTCTTCTATTGTGTTGGTCATAACGTTATTATTATTATCATTCTCAGCAATGCATTCTTTAATGAAGTCAATGCACTTGCCATGAATGAATTGTATTTCCCTATTTTGCACATATTCTCTACATGTGATGACAACTGCATTGTAACTTAAGATCTATGTATTTTTCTGCAATGAAAAGAACAGCCGATGCAGATCTTTGAATTTTTCAAAAATTCTTTTCCTATTTCATCTTTTTTGAGAAACTTTGTCACCATGGCATTAGCTTATTTCATGATTTCCTAAATTATGTATAGGCCTACATGTTTTATTTTTCTAGTGTGATGGCTTCAAATACTCTGATATTATTATGCAATGGGTTTCTTTATTGTGTTGGTCGTAATATTGATTTCTTAAAAATTATTCTAAGCAATGCATTCTTTAATGAAATCAACGCATTTACCATGACTGAATTGTATTTCCCTATTTCGCACATATTCTCTACATGTGATGACAACTGCATTGTAACTTAAGATCTTTGTATTTTTCTGCAATGTAAAGAATAGCCCAATGCAGATCTTTAATTTTTTTCAAAAACTCTTTTCCTATTTTGTCTTTTTTGAGAATTTTTTGTCACCATGGCATTAGCTTATTTCATGATGTCCTAAATTATGTATAGGCCTACATTTTTTTTCCACTCTTGTGGTTCATACAATTGGTTATGTAATCATGTCAACCATTCTTTCCTTGTAACACTACTGTTTATCAATAGCAATGTTTTTTGTCTCTGGTATTTTCTTGCGCATGTTCAACTCTCACTTGTATTCCTAAATCATGAATCTGTACAATGGACCTGTGTCGTGCTTGTATTCAAATTTAGTGTTCACCTCTTTCTTTGTCATACACCTTCTTTCACATGCGCCTTTTGTTCCAACTTGTTGCATTGCATGGTCAGGGTGCAGACTGCGTGCATTGGGTGTTGCTAGGTTGGGCAAGCCTAAGTGTTTGCCCGACCTGGCTAAGCCAGGTGCCTGCGGTTCACGTTCCGGTCATGCAATCTGGAAAGCATTTCATGGGAGGGTGTGATGGTCTGTTATTTTTAATTTTAATGAATCACGAAAGTGGTCCATTTCAATATCTACTGTTGAGCATTTGTTCTCGGCAGTACATAACACCCATGGTTCCAATACCATGTGTGCAGGATTTCAGACAAAGTAGAACCATGTGTGAAATTGCCCCGACATGCGTGGCAACAAGGGTAAAAAAAAAGAAAATGAATATACAATCCTAACAGAAATAACAAATGCCAGAGATTTGTTTTACTTTTTGGCAATATATTTCAACTAAGCCTGTGAAATGTACAGGGATAGACCAGTGCACTCCCTCTTAAACTCAGTTGGTAAAAGGTTGAAGGCTGAAAGAAGCTGTAAAATTTTATGAGTAGGATTTTCCCTTATGGTCATACAGGGAAGAGAAAGAGAGGGGGAGATAGTGAGAGAGGAAGAGAGAGTCAGAGAGGGAGAGAATGTGGTCACTTGATTACAAATTCTGAACAGGTACCATATGTATCCATCCATAGGGGTAAAAGTGTACATGGGTAGAAAATGTTAATGCACAGGCTTTATTTAATTTCCACTCTCCTATTCTCCCATATCTAGTATTTATATACTAATCTAGGGCTTCAGAGCTCCTAGTGGTACTTTGTACCACTAGGAGCTCCTAGTGGTATTAAAGTCTCTGCTTCGGGTCACGCTCCCATCCCGCAGTTTGTGCGGGAGGGGGAATCCCCCCCGGCCCACCCTCCCCCATCCTCAGGAGTGGCAGCATGGTAGAGCTATACTCATCTCAAATGCAAAATTCGATCTGGTTTTCCCGGTGAATATTCCTGTTATTGTTGTTCGTACATATGCTTCATAGTCTATAATCTTTATATATATTCGATTGCACTTACTTTGTATTCACCTGCCCACTCAGTTGCAATGTGGTATGTTAACATATTCCTCATTTGGTAACAATGTAGTCAATGATTTAAGCTAGGGTTTTTTTTTTCTTTCTCTCTCTCTTCTCTATCTCTCTCTATCAAAATTCCTCAATATCTTTGTTGTTCTTAGCTCGAATGCTGATAGCCTCTTCTCAATGACGTCACAGCCTTTAGATTGCCTCAAGTTAGTTATGCCAACAGAGATTCTTTGTTTGTATCTATTTTCTCCATTCTCATCATGTGTGTGTTTCCTCCAATTATGTTTGTTTTTGGTTTTCCCTTGTCTTCCATTCATATTTCATTTCCATCCATTTCTCTTTCTTCCTACTGCATGTGGATGCTGTACTTTTCCCCTTCTGTATTATCTTCTTGATAGCGCCATCACTTCCTCAGTACAGTATTTATCTTTATCGCTTAATTTCAAAGATGACAGAATTATTTTAAACCCATGATGTCAAACTCATACGAAAGGCAATCGCTGCCATTCCATAGGCTTGGTGATGACGATTTCTTTGACCTACACAGACCTACTGATACTGATGATGCGTCTCAAGCTTCTGCCAGTTCTTACGATAATCTTGTTATGGAAGCGTTAACTTTTCATCTGCAAATTTGGAATTCAATTTTGATTTTGATGACCCTGCTCAATGCAGGATTACTAACTATATAACCGTAAATCAACTTTCTAATGTTTCGAAAGACTTTCAAAATAATACATTTTCATTGCTTCATTTGAATATCAGAAGTCTGAACACGCATTTTGATGACCTTCTCTCACTTGTTGATAAACCTTTGTCAAACCCTCTTTTCCCTGATTGGCCTGACAGAAATATTACGATTCAAACCACTCATACCATATCAATGATTATGAGTTTATCAATAAAACAGTCAAAATAGAGTTGGTGGTGGAGTTGCCTTCTACATTCTTAAATCACTTAACTACTCCATTTTGGATGAAATCTCTGTTTGTAATTCTATTGTTGGATCCCTTTCTATTGAAATTGTCACTCCTGGGACCCGTAACACAAAGGTTTGCGATAAATCGCAAATTAAAAGAACTATTCTGATTGGTCCCGGGTCACCTTTTTGAACGAGATGCGCATAAACCAATGGTCTTGACTGGCTGTTACAACTTTGTGATTGATTGCAAATCTTTGTGTTACGGGGCCCTGGTAACAAGAATATCATTGCTGGTGTTATACATAGCTCCCCCAGCTCAAATGCTCAAGAATTCCTTCAATATTTGTCAAATTTATTGCGAAGTGTCAATCTTGACATTGAAGACTTTTTCTGATGGGAGATTTTAATATAGACTTATTGAACCATGAACATAACAATGTTTCTCAAGAATTCCTTGAATTAATTTTATCTGCCTCTTGCTTGACACTTATTTCTAAGCTAACGCGTGTTGCAGATGCATCTGCTACTTTAATTGACAATATGTTTTCCAATGTTATCCCACATCCTGATTCTTATATTATTCTATCGGACATAACTGATCATTATCCTATTGCAATGCATTATCCGCTGGGTGAGTCTATTAATAACAATGGTTCTTTAGCTTACAGATGTAAAGTCAATACCGAGAGCTTGGCAGGTCTCGGAATCTACAACAACTTACAAAAACATACTGACTCGAACTATTTGTCTAGAAAAGAGAAAATACTTTGTAAGTCGTCTGGAAATGTTCAAACACGATATGCAAAATACCTGGAAAGTTATCAAACGAGCGATGAACTTGGGTGTTCTGAAGTAAATAAAATCAAGTGTAACGATGAAATTGCTGAAGACTTCAAAGATATAGCCGACATAATTAATACTTACTTTTCTTCAGTCGGTAACAATCTCGCTAAAAATATTGCCCCATCTAACAGAAACTATACTGATTTTTTCAGCCCTCTTAATCCAATTCTATTTTTTTCCTCCATACAAATAGGCAAGAAGTCATTAATATTGTCTCCAATTTACAGAATAAGAAAAGTTCTGGCTTTGATGGAATGAATAATGTTCCTTTTATTGTAGATCGATTGGTACATTAACCTATCATTGTTACAAAGTAAATTCCCAAATTCTATGAAACTGGCAAAAATTATTCCGCTATTCAAACACGGTGACAAACTTGAAATAGGTAACTATCCTCCAATTTCTTTATTATCTTCTTTTTCCAAAATTTTGGAAAAAATAATTTTTACTTGAATGATTTTTTTCCTGAAGAAATACGATATTCTATCTAACTTCTAGTTTGGTTTTAGAGAGAAACACAGTACTGTTCGTGCTCTTATGTCTTTTGTTGAGAAAGTTACCCATTCAATTGATTCGTCTTCTCACACTGTAGGTATATTCCTGGACTTCTCCAAGGCCTTTGACACGATCAATCATGAAATTTTACTTTAGAAACTCTCTCATATTGGGTCTGTGGAAAGGCCTTGGAGTGGTTCAAGAGCTACCTTTCTAACAGAAAACATTATGTATTCTTAAATGAACATGCATCTGATTTTAAAGACATTACTTATGGTGTTCCACAAGGAAGTCTGTTAATGTTTATTCTTTATACAAATTATTTTCATAAATCAGCCAACTCCCTTTCATTCATTTTATTTGCCAATGATGCAAATTAATTTTTTTCTCACAGTGATCAAAATGTTCTTGTTGATGTAATTAATGCAGAGTTGCGGAATATATTAGAGTGGCGGAATATATTAGAGTGAATAAGAGCTAAAAAATTATCAATGAATCTTCTGAATATGAACTACATATTGTCTAGCAACTCTTTAGCCTCATTACCCACCGATATTAGTGTAGAAGTTTATTTTGAACAAGGGTATTGTACTTCCTATTTACATTCTTACTCTTCCTCTCACTTCACCCCATCTATTCATTTGTCTCCAACTGTCATTCAACTCTCCTGCTTTCTTCATCTCATGCTTTACATTCCCTCTACATTACTATTTGCAATGTCTTTTGTTCCTCTCTTCATGTTCATTCCATGGATCAGTAGATTTGTTCTCTTTAATTCTGATTGGTTTAGCTCTTTTGATTATTCAGTGAAAGTAATGTTTATTTATAGCAGCTCATTTATATTCATCAAATCTTTTGTATATTCATGAACTTCCTTTCCTGTGCAAATTGTGTTATTTGAATATTCATTATTGCCATTGTCAAACAAATGCCTATATACAAAATAAACCCCTGAGGTTGATATATGTACTGCACCTCAAGGCAGATCATCACAGGCAAGCAAGGAGTGAACATGTCATGTTGAGTACTCTGTAAGTTATAAGACCACGCCTTAGCAAGCTCCATAGGCCACCCTACATTATTTTTGACAATGCCTGCTTAACTTCTCACCGAGTGTTCACATGAGTGGATGCGGAGATTGTCATGCATGGTCTTATAACTTCTGTGTAGAAACTCATCCTATCCCATCCTCCTCATGATCATCCTCATTGTCCATCACCATGCTACCCCAGCCCAATCGGCAATCCCTCCAGGAACCTCAAACTCTGCATTCCCTCATGCTCCCTCTCTCTCTTTGTGTGTGTGTGTGTGGGGGGGGGGGGGGGGGAGCATTGTATTGTATTATGGTCATTTGTTCATCTGATGAACAAATTTACCGGCAGTCAAACACCACTGCGCAGTCGCATAGCTTGCATTTTGAAACCCATCCCTCCCACTCTCCATTAAAGGTGAATGAAGCCCAGGCATCAGTGTGCTCTTTAATAGTGAATGGAGATGACCAAGAAGAGTAAACGGTGAAAGTTTGAGCAAAATCGGACAATCTGTTCAAGAGTTATGAATTTTTAAAGTTTCAGTAAATCCCTATTATGGGGATCCTTGAATTGGCAACTTTGCCAGCATCTGTAATATCAATGTCAACAACTCTCCATTAATTTTGTGCATTAATCAAAAAACATAATTTATATGAAATGTCAATTCAGGAATAAACATAATTGTTCCCCAAATGTTCTGTTGTAGCCATGCCGCACACAAACAACAAATGAAAAGAATTTTCATTTTACTTAAAAATGAAGAAAATGTTAAATTCTGTGTTTAAAATTAATGGACAGTGGTCTCCGATGACATCACATATGCTGGCAAAGTTGCCAACTCAAGGATCCCCATAATAGAACCTAGTTTTGAGGTGATGTACATCAAAGCAGTAGACCTGGGTCTATTTTCAGTAGGCTGGAATACTGAAAAATTTCATGAAATATGGAATGTGAGGTCATCCTGGTGAGGCAAAACAGAAATATCACCATGCACACTCCTCCAATCTGTATCTCAAACTAAATATTATGCTGTCCTCAAATAATTAAGAAATGAAATAATGTAAATTGCCTTTTACCTGTTTACAATGATAATATGGCTTGAACGCCATGCTGTTTTATCCAAAAATCTAAAGGTTTTAGATAGTGAAGCAGATTGCATTTGGCACTATCTTTCCTAGTTACGCCCCTTACTTTAGACAGAACTCAAATTCATTCAAGATTGATGGCAATGTTACATTTATCAAATATCCTATTAAAATCGTTCTAAAGTGATCACTTCCCTTTAACATCACTTGTACAAAGTTTGCTTTAGGTCAAAAGTGTATTGAAATACACGCTTTGAACCCATCATATTATTTGTTTTCATAAGTTAACCATTTCTAGCTTGATAATAACTATAAACACCTACAAGATTTTTATTTTCACTGCGAGACATACAATAGTTATGTATGGTTCATTATTAATTACCTTAACAAGGTACATCACACATCATGCGACGAAAGTTAAGTTTGATCATCAAGGTAAAAACACTTCCATGCTTTGACTTAAAGCCTATATAGCTTGATAAAGGCACTTGGAAATTTTATTACCCTTCTTTAATTAAAAAAAAAGAAACAAAACAAAAAATGGTAGAGCATACTAGGTTGAGGGCGAAGAGGGTGGGGAGGGTGAAAATACTGCTTCACTGGTTTAATGGCGGGAAGGAAACACGGCAAAGGTAATCGAGATGGGGGGTTAGGGCTGTTACCGAACCTGGCACTTCTGAACAGGACCGAACCGAGCCGAACTCAAAGGCCTGGTTCGGGAGTTTGGCAGTTTTTTACACAAGATCATTAATTTGGCCCTCAGTGAGGACCTTGTCCTGAATTCATTGTGCTTAATTGGGGATACACCCTGACTTTATTCATAAATTAATACATATATTTATTGTCGTAAGATTTCATGGAATTCAAGTTATAAAAACTTTTATGAAATAAAAAAAAAAAAGAAAACCACCCAATACAGCCTGTGTCTCATTTCTCCTTTCATTCTGATAAATTTCACAATATTTGCCTCCATGAATTTTAGTTGTTTTCCAAAAAAAATCATGGTAAATGCTTGAAAATGTGCCCAAAGATACTTAAGATTGTACTCAATCATAATAAGATTGTAATCGATTAACAAACAAACAAGCTTTGCTTTTTTGCATGTTCCCCCCATATCCAAATTTGTTCATTATTATTATATGCTTTATCGTTCAGTAACATAAATTGTGTAATTTGTATGTCTGAGTTATGATATAATGGATATGGAAATAAAATGAAATGAAATGAAATGAAATGAAATAATCAATCATGATACTAAATAAAAAAAAACACTGCTTTAATGATTATTTCTTTTCATATTTTCATTCCTCTCCTTTATTTTAATTTTCTAATTTTTCTGTTTTACTATTCATCAGTATAATATGAAAATAATCTTTCTCTTTTGTTCAGAAAAGAAAATAAATAACAAAGAATCATGAAATAAATTCATTAACTATTTTTTGTCATACAAAATATATTTATAAGAAACAGTGAGTGCCATTTGCTGTTAAATGGAAAGGGGTCTGGCAGTCATTCAATATCGATGCATGCCTTTTTTTACTAGCCTTTCAAAGATATTGCCGAACCCTGAACCAAATCAAAGTTCAAAAAAAAATTGCCGAACTCTGCTGAAATGAACCAAACCCGAACATGGTGCTCAATTTACAGCAATGTGGGGGGTTTGAGTTGGGGAGGGGATATTCAGATGCCCCTCCCGCCCCTTCCCTCAATTAGATCAAAAGCTCTCATGCTCTAAAAGACAACTGAGGTACATGTATTATAGCCCTACCTCCTCTGCTTCCTCGATACGGGGGGGGGGGGGAGGGGTGTTCAGCTCCCTCCCTTTTTTGAGTAGATATGTCGGCCTTTATACAGTAACGCGGCAATGGTTAGCTGCTTGTTCGCAGTTCGCGCGCTCAGTTCCCCCCCCCCCCCCCGCTTTCAAAAACACTTTGTGGCTCCTGTCCAGCTCCACGAATAATATGTTTTAAAGTTCCCTGAATGAGCTATTAATCAAATATACCATGCACTGAGAAGTTCTAGCTGAGATTATGGATTCTGAGGTGACTGGCATAGCATTTTTTTCTGAGGGGCGCAGCCCCAAAGAAAATATGCCATTCACCGAAGAGTCCATAATATCAGTTGGTACGTCAAAATGAGCATGAGCATATTTGATTTATATCCTACAACACAAGAGACAAAATGTACATAAAAATAGTAATAATAGAAAAGTCAATTTACCACATTTGCTCATTTTGCCTATAGTCACACCAGGTCTTTGCTCAAACTAAAGCCAACGATGCAACAATAACGATGAAAACTTGCAGTAAGCAAGAAACCATGAAAAATTTGAAAACTCAAACATATTTACAATGTCTATAGTTTCATGTTTCAGATTTGTTGTAAATAGGCCTATTTACAACGCACCCAGTGAAAAATGAATGAGTGCAGTGGATTTAGTCGTCGTAGGATGGGAGTTGGGTGTCCGGTCAGCTAACAAAAATTGAAGCCTTCTTTTTGTCTTTGGATTATTGATTTGTGCTAATCATCAATATTTATTCTCTATAATATTGTCTAACATTTTGTGATAAATTATTTAAGAGATTTGCTTGTGAACTTTTTCAATTGGCTGGTTAAAATCGACTCTCCGGATACACAACCGGTCCGGACACCAACAACTGGGTATAAAATGCAATGCACCAATGCACGTACAATCACAATGCAGTGCAGCGCAGGTGTTCGACACGCTCAGTCTCACGATATCGGGTATCGATAGCTAAATGTCCCTTTATCGTAAAAAGTGACGTCAGAATCTTGGTACAGCGGAAAATATACCGAGGCCTGACATCACACCATATCCATTTCTTTTCATGGTGAAATTATTTTTAGTCACATGAAAAGTTCTCGACCAATCCTAGTCGGATAATTTTAAGACTAGGATATAATTTATGTTATTTATGCTTCAATTGCTCCTTTATTAGCTAAACTTTTACAGGAATCTTTATATGAAAGTGAGAGCTAGAAAGTTCAGACCAAACCTTCATATCACATAACTATACATGTATATCACATAATTTACTTGCGCATGAGTGCAAAACCTGAAAGTAGAAACGGATTCTTATACATGCAAGAAATACATTTTAAAAAATAATACACATATTGCACATGTTGGTTTCAACAACAATGTGCCTGTAGCATGCTAATTTATTTGATGGTATGATATACAGTACAGGGTGGCCAGACGTCCCGGATTTTAAGGGACAGTCCCGTATTTGATCCATTTGTCCGGCGTCCCGGATGACCCTCCCCGGGACGCCATTTTGTCCTGTATCTCAAACTTACTGTTGAAATAATGGAATATTTAGCCAAAAATAGATAAATAAGAAATGGAATATACATCAAATGATCACGCAGAAGTAGAAAATTTCCATATTTGTTTTGCTCGCTCGCTTCGCTCGCTCGTTAAGTTTTAATTATTCACGGAATACGTGCACAAACAATACCCCTCCCCGTTTTTATCCCACTGGCTACTGGAAAAGGGTGGCCCCTGTATTAAGTCTATGGGAATTAGAAAATTCAGTATTCAACGGATTCATACACAAAGTACTATACTTCATTACACAAAGACTCATGAGCAGGGGTATAAACTTCAATCAAGACGCATGTGAGCGGTTTTACATCTTCAGCGCCAATTATGAGAAAAATTTAACAATTTTAAAGCGATCTTTGATTTTTTTTTCTATTAGAAAAGGTTGGGACGAAATATCTGAAAACCACCGAAGTCTAACATCACTGGAGTTATCAACTTCTCTTCTCTCAAGAGGAGGCCACCCTTTGAATAGTAATCAGCTAGAATTTGTACACCCTTTCCCCCTCCTGTCGATGTAGGTCTACTTCCGTGAAAATTTTGATCTACATGTGCACCTTGGAACTATAAGGCCCAGGAGTACACCTACATATTTTCTGTCAACCAGTCTTAAAGAAGTATGTTGAAAGTGTTATTTTATAACCTTATGAAACTCAGTATATTGGCGTAAATTGCAATATGAGTCCGGTGTCATTTTCATATCTACAAAATTACATAACTATCAACGAATGGGGCCTCCTCATTCGTCTGAAAAGAATACAGGGCTTTGTATAGATCTACGTAAAACACCTCATGATCCGTGGGAAGAGGTGCAGAAATTAGCATCTACAAGAATCCCCTCCATCGATCTAATTTAGTCACCCTTCTCAAAATGGGATCCCGTAGCATAGTATTGGTTAGCGTCAACTTTTAGACACCAATAAAGATGATTCTCGCAATTTTTGCTCGCTCGCTGCGCTCGCTCACAATTTCGCTATTGTGCCTTGCCCTCTGAAGTCAATGCCCAACAAAGTCCCATATTTCAGCATCGAAAATCTTGTCACCCTGATACAGTATAAATGAGGAATGATGATGAAATGCCTTGCTCACAGGCATAAGTGCTGTGCTGCGGATCAAACCCCTGACTCTTGTGTCTGCAGTCAAGAGTTTTAAACCACTTGACTATACGGCACCATCAGCACCTATAAGTATGTAAATCAACTTTTCATTCTTGCTCTATTTATATCAGTTTTATCACATATGCTATGGAGTAGACCTATATGCCTTCTCTCTCTTTCTCTCCCTCTCTATCTCTCTCTCTCTCCCTCTCTCTCCCTCTCTCTCCCTCTCTCTTTCTCTCTTTAAAGTGTAGCTTCTGTTATGCCCCTCACCCTGGCTTTGCCACTCCTTCGACTTTAGAGCTAGACTCAAACTAAAAAGAAAGAACCAGTTTTGTTTTCGTTATAAGGAAAAGCTTCTACAACAATGGTGTTCGGTAATGCTTGACTATGGAAAACTAAACTATGTACCATATGAATAATTCTTTCCCAATATACGTAGAGAGCTCACTTCTTAAAATGCGATTGCTTAAATCTCATAATACTGTGTTGATTTCGCAGGACAAGGGCACAGGATAAGTGCCACCCCCCCCCCCCTGCATTTCCCCCTCACTTACCGTCTTAGCATCAATTGATTACCTAATCCGAAAACATTAGATCTACATCTAGGTCCCTAGGTCCCAAGCAATGTGCGTGGAAAAAAACCCAGCTGTCATACATTTTGCACAAATTCAAAAGCAATGGCAGAAGTTTTTGAGGTATTCATGTTCTTTTGTAAAGGCTGTATCTCACCAACGGAGACGTCGCCGTGACGTCTCCATTTTTTTGTTGCAAATATGTCTCCAAAACGTCTCCGCGACAAAAAATGGTTTGCGCTCTCACCAAGGCGCAACTTCTAGGAGACTAAACCGAGATGTCTCCAAGCCAGGTGTCAATCACTTTGCTTGGAATTCGCGGAGACATCTCCATGGCGTCTCTACGTTTTCTCCTCTGTTGCGGTGACTTCTCTGAGACGTCTTCTCAGTTGCGGCAACCTCTCTGAGACCTCTCCTCTGTCGCGGCGAAGTCTCTGAGACGTCTCCTATAGTTGCAGCAAAGTTTCCGCGACCTTGCAGAAACAAATAATCTAGTTTGCAACTGATGGAGACATCTCCAAGATGTCTCAGAGACCTCGCGGAGACTGGAAAAAGTCTCCAAAAAAAAGAACATGTTCAAATTTCTTGCGACTCCTTGGAGACTCCATAATTTTCAGGAGACGTCTTGGAGACGTCACGGAGATGTCTCTACAACTGGCAAAATCTGGAGTCGCAAACTATTTGCAAACTAGTTTCAAGCCCAGTGAGATACTCCCTTTAGGCAGGAATGGAGGTATTGAACACCAACACAAAGGTGTTTGCTATAATATGTAGAGAGCTCACTTCTTAAAGTGCGCTCACTGTGTTGATTTCGCAGGACGAGCCCCCCCCCCTCCCCCCCCCCCTCATTTTCCCCCTCACATGCTGTCTTGGCATCAATTATTGACCTACTCTGAAAACATTAGATCTACATCTACATGTGTGTAAAAAAAAAAAAAGCTGTCATGCATTTTGCACAAATTCAAAAGCAATGGCAGAAATTTTTGAGGTTTTCATGTTTTTTGTAAGGCAGGAATGGAGGTATTGAACACCAACAAAAAGGTGTTTGCTACAATTCAGTGCAGGGATCTCTCAAATGCATGGTGAAAAAAAATAATTTCAAATGAAAGAATCTAACAAACTTGACAGAACTTTTGAATTTGTGCAAAATGCATGACAGCTGGGTTTTTTTTTTACACACATTGCTTGGGACCTAGGGACCTAGATGTAGATCTAATGTTTTCGGAGTAGGTCATTAATCGATGCCAAGACAGCATGTGAGGGAGAAAATGCGGGGGGGGGGGGGGGGGAATGGCACTCATCCTGTGGGCTCGTCCTGCGAAATCAACACAGTACAGTGTATGGTGAGATTTAAGCAATCGCACTTTAAGAAGTGAGCTCTCTACATATTATAGCAAACACGTATTGTAACGAACACCTTTGTGCTGGTGTTCAATACCTCAATTCCTGCCTTACAAAAAAAAACATGAATAACTCAAATATTTCTGCCATTGCTTTTGTATTTGTGCAAAATGCATGACAGCTGGGTTTTTTCCACACACATTGCTTGGGACCTAGGGACCTAAATGTAGATCTAATGTTTTCGGATTAGGTCATCAATTGATGCTAAGATAGCAAGTGAGGGGGGAAATGCAGGGGGGGGGGGGGGGTGGCACTTATCCTGTGCCCTCGTCCTGCGAAATCAACACAGTATTATGAGATTTAAGCAATCGCATTTTAAGAAGTGAGCTCTCTACGTATTATGGGAAAGAATTATTCATATGGTACATAGTTTAGGTTTCCATAGTCAAGCACTACTGAACACCATTGTCGTAGAAGCTTTTCCTTATAACGAAAACAAAACTGGTTCTTTTTTTAGTTTGAGTCTAGCTCTAAAGTCGAAGGAGTGGCAAAGCCACAGAAGCTACACTTTAAAAAGAGAAAGAGAGGGGGAGAGAGAGATAGAGAGGGAGAGAAAGAGTGAGAGGGAAGGCATCTTAAAACAAGTGAAAGATATACATGTATTTCATACTTCTCATTTCCTTTTAGGCAGTGCCTGGTAAGAATCTGTTTACAGTATTACTTAAGATGACTAAGAGTGTAGGTGTAATCCAAAACCACCCCCTCTCGTGCGAAGATACTAGGCACTGATAAGACTTTAAACAGGCTTTTTTTTTAATTCGGGGTTGGTATACTCCACCTGAAATACATAGGTTCCTGTGTTATAGTGGTGGGGTATATTTTAAACAAGAGATTCTCGTAATGTGAGGAAGTATGTCGCTGTTTTTCTATGAAGTTGCTCCCTTTTAATTGTCTATATTTTGGAAATTGGGGGTTATTTTGACCTTAATTTCTTCATCATCATGTAGAGCATACAAAATGTGCCCAAAATCATGAAAAGTTTTTTTTTAGGTCAGAGTTGTTTCCTTTTGTCATGGGAGGGAGGGTAGGTAGTAAGATAATTTTTTATCATACTCAATAGTACTTGACAGCATGCTTATCGAATTTTCCAGAATTAATTGGCTGAAGTTGACATGTACATGTAAAGAAAAACACCAGCAAAACTACCCAGCATTACATTAACGAGTGCTGAAAGGGGGAGGCAAGGGGAGGCGACAACTCCCCCAACAGGCATTTATACAAAATTTAAACATTTATAACAATAAAAATACTATTTTGTTGTTGGTTCTTTTCACTACCTTAGTCCCTGCAATGCAACATTTTGGGGGTACACAGTAGCAAAAATATTACTCAAAGTAGTTTTCAGACAATACATACACGTATATGTACGTAAAACAACAGTGGATCAATCATTATGAATGAGTGAAGCTTCTTTAATTTCATCCAACCTTCTGAACTTAAATTTAACTACCTCTGTGCAGTAAAATTTGAAATGGAATAGAAAATTAGAAATGACTTCAGAAATTTTAACTTTCATGATTGTCACTGGGATCAGACCTCTGTGACTTTTCACATGTATTTGAACTTTACCAAGAGCATCCATGTTTTCCTTAATTTGTCTCAATAATTTTTGGTGGGAGATCAACAAAATCAACAAGCATGTGTTTGGAAATATCCCAACCGGTATCAGTTGTCCATATTCATAAACAATGTCATAAATATTTGGAGGCTTTCATTATTCATTATAAGGTTTAAACGGGTCCAGTGTAATGAAATTCTAGTCATTGGTGCTGATTTGCCATGATGATCAATAAAACTCAAAGTATCTACATAATGTCATGCTTTGAAGTGAACTTTAGCAAGCCTCTTCCTAACATCATGAGGAAATAAATATTGGGTAAGGAATATGTACATGAATGTTGTTAATCACATCAAAGCATTATACCACCTGTGATATAATTTTTTTTCAAATTCATATTCATTCATTACAACAGAAAGAATGATGATAAATGATGATGATAATAATAACAACAACAATAATAATAATAATAATATTAATAATAATAATAATGATAATAACACTATCTGCAGATTAGGGGGAAGTTGTCTAAAACTGACACTTAGGGGCAAAACATATGGAAAACTAACATGCAGGCATGCGGACATCTACATGTAGCCAACACAGCAGATGACATTAGTCTAGTCTGAACTCCAGCATGCCCAGCCTCCAATTTCGACTCTTTCGTGAATTTCTAAATAAACTTTTTGCCAAGCTAAAGTCTAACATTCTAGGTAGAGCCTACTTAATAACACTGGCAAGAACAACTACAGTTTCAGGGTCTCTGATATATAGTGCACAGTCTTACAGTTCTGAATTTGACAGCCATTTTATCATCGATACATGTCTACATGTATATTCACAGACTAGCAAATGGCGAGACGAGGCATGGTGATGAGAAACATCTTCTGATTTGACCCAGAAGTGCCCTATTTTCTACAGGACCAATCACAACAAATGTTATATCAGAATAAAGTAATTTTATTACTCTTTCTATTGGAATAGGAGGAATTCGAAAAAGTGGACGCATACCGCGTTGATGATGTGATTTATCAACAAGGGACACGGAAAACCCAGTTGAAACTCACTGACCTCCATAGACAATCTTGATTTTGAGATGTTTGAGATTTTCAACCAGAAAGTGCCCTATTTCCTCATGAACGTATTGCTATGAAACTGCACTCATTTCATGAAGTAAACTTTACACTTCAGTTTTCGGGGCAAGAGTTTTGATAATGTTTTGAAATTTTCTCATTAGACTTAAAAGTTTGTAAGAATCACTGTTTTTGGTTCCAAATCTTGCACGTTATAAGGCGCGGTGAGGTAGCGCGCGAGCAGATGTCCGCTAGTTTTCAATACGCATGATGGTCACGTGGTGGTCACTCAGAAGACCCAGTTACTTCATTTTTGGGCTGATTTATATTATTTGGCAATAAACTAATGGTCTAAGACTTGAAATCTGAACTAGAAGATAAACTGAAAAAAACATAAATTTGCTATATTTATCATATATACATTACATATTGCCGATTACCTTTAATGAGCA
>CM057158.1:15193152-15204207 GCA_029962745.1 Echinometra lucunter | reverse complement strand
GAACCAATCAAAAGCTGCCACTTGATTAGGGGATTTCCCTTACCTCTACCGCTAACACAGAGTGGCTATGCAGCTGCCTTGGGGCCTTGGAGCTAGTAGGCCTAAGTACGTGATGGGAAGAATTAAACAGTCATTGTTAATCGCGTTTTTACAGTGCAGTTTAAGACAACCAGGACAAATTTCAAAGAAGAGGAGAGGAGGCATATTCATATTAAAGCATGGAAGACCTTTGATACTTTTGCAAGGCACCAATGACCATAAGAGGAGAGCCAGCTAGGGCTCGGGGTGGGGGGGGAGGGGGGGGCAAACAGAAAGTTTTCCCCCATGGAAACATTAACAAAATAAATGAAAAGTGTGGAAAAATCTTTTTCATTTCATTTAATTTTTTAAATTTTATTTTTCTATTTTCAACTTCAAATAACATATATATATCAGAAATAATAAAATGCACAAATAAGAAAAATTTACGAACAATGGAATTTGCAAAATTAAGAATATAAATGAATGTTGAAAAATGTTGGAAATGGATGGCAAAGCTAAAAAGTAAATCTTGTTTTTTTGCAAACACCTCTGTGTTCATAGTTTATTCCCAAAGGAAAATACCTTTCAGTTTGATGTATAAATGGATTGTCCATCATTCATTCTGTTCACTCATCCAATACATTAGCACATTTTCAATTTGATTTTATACTGCCTTATTTATTCCTTTTTTACCAAAGTTCGAACCATGATTAATGACGATCTTTCATCTTTAATTTATTGCAAAGTATGACATTTTTGTGGTTTTGATTGTATATCCGCTTGTTTTGTTTGCTTTGTTTTATTTTCGAAAAAACAATATTGATGAAATGCAAACCGTGCTGCTCATCAAAAATAACTTAAAGCTCATATAAAGTTTTGGTAAGAAAAAAAGTAATTGTCATGCATATGGAACTGCTTATAATATAGTCTCAAATTGTGTGCTTTGTATTATATTCCATTATATTAGGATTCATGCGCAGCAAGGTCAAGGTTTGATACAGATATTCCTTGCATGATTTCCAGTGAATTTGGCCTGAAATACTGAAAGGCTGCATTCTGCCCATCCTAAGGATCCATTCTAATCCTCATCCCCATACCTGCACAAAGATCAAAGCATTTATTCTTAGTAGTCGCACTCACATAACTCTCATAGGTTTTACACTTGTATACATGTAGTACACGTCAACGCAGTTAGAGCTTAACTCCCTCTCGTGATCAACAGATCAAGGGATACTAAATAAAAAAAACCACTGCTTTAATGATTATTTCTTTTCATATTTTCATTCCTCTTGTTTATTTTAATTTTCTAATTTTTCTGTTTTACTATTCATCAGTATAATATTAAAATAATCTTTCTCTTTTGTTCAGAAAAGAAAATAAATAACAAAGAATCATGAAATAAATTCATTAACTATTTTTTGTCATACAAAATATATTTATAAGAAACAGTGAGTGCCATTTTCTGTTAAATGGAAAGGGGTCTGGCAGTCATTCAATATCGATGCATGCACTTTTTTTACTAGCCTTTCAAAGATATTGCCGAACCCTGAACCGAATCAAAGTTAAAAAAAAAAAATTGCCGAACTCTGCTGAAATGAACCAAACCCGAACATGGTGCTCAATTTACAGCAATGTGGGGGGTTTGAGTTTGGGAGGGGATATTCAGATGCCCCTCCCGCCCCTTCCCTCAATTAGATCAAAAGCTCTCATGCTCTAAAAGACAACTGAGGTACATGTATTATAGCCCTACCTCCTCTGCTTCCTCGATACGGGGGGGTTCAGCTCCCTCCCTTTTTTGAGTAGATATGTTGGCCTTTATACAGTAACGCAGCAATGGTTAGCTGCTTGTTCGCAGTTCGCGCGCTCAGTCCCCCCCCCCCCTGCTTTCAAAAACACTTTGTGGCTCCTGTCCAGCTCCACAAATAATATGTTTTAAAGTTCCCTGAATGAGCTATTAATCAAATATACCATGCACTGAGAACTTCTAGTTGAGATTATGGATTCTGAGGTGACTGGCATAGCATTTTTTCTGAGGGGCGCAGCCCCGAAGAAAATATGCCATTCACTGAAGAGTCCATAATATCAGCTGGTACGTCAAAATGAGAGCATGGCATATTTGATTTATATCCTACAACACAAGAGACAAAATGTACATAAAAATAGTAATAATAAAAAAGTCAATTTACCACATTTGCTCATTTTGCCTATAGTCACACCAGGTCTTTGCTCAAACTAAAGCCAACGATGCAACAATAACGATGAAAACTCGCAGTAAGCAAGAAACCATGAAAAATTGGAAAACTCAAACACATTTACAATGTCTATAATTTCATGTTTCAGATTTGTTGTAAATAGGCCTATTCACAACGCACCCAGTGAAAAATGAATGAGTGCGGTGGATTAGTCGTCGTAGGATGGGAGTTGGGTGTACGGACAGCTAACAAAAATTGAAGCCTTCTTTTTGTCTTTGGATTAAGCATAAACCATGCATTGATTTGTGCTAATCATCCATATTTATTCTTTATAATATTGTCTAACATTTTGTGCTAAATTATTTAAGAGATTTGCTTGTGAACTTTTTCAATTGGCTGGTTAAAATCGACTCTCCGGATACACAACCGGTCCGGACACCAACAACTGGGTATAAAATGCAATGCACCAATGCACGTACAATCACAATGCAGTGCAGCGCAGGTGTTCGACGCGCTCAGTCTCACGACATCGGGTATCGATAGCTAAATGTCCCTTTATCATAAAAAGTGACGTCAGAATCTTGGTACAGCGGAAAATATACCGGAAAATATACCGAGGCATGACGTCACACCATATCCATTTCTTTTCATGGTGAAATTATTTTTAGTCACATGAGAAGTTCTCGACCAATCCTAGTCGGATAATTTTAAGACTAGGATATAATTTATGCTATTTATGCTTCAATTGCTCCTTTATTAGCTAAATTTTTACAGGAATCTTTATATGAAAGTGAGAGCTAGAAAGTTCAGACCAAACCTTCATATTACATAACTATACATGTATATCACATAATTTACTTGCGCACGAGTGCAAAACCTGAAAGTAGAAACGGACTCTTATACATGCAAGAAATACATTTTAAAAAATAATACACATATTGCACATGTTGGTTTCAACAACAATGTGCCTGTAGCATGCTAATTTATTTGATGGTATGATATACATGTACAGTACAGGGTGACCAGACGTCCCGGATTTTAAGGGACAGTCCCGTATTTGATCCATTTGTCCGGCGTCCCGGATGACCCTCCCCGGGACGCCATTTTGTCCTGTATCTCAAACTTACTGTTGAAATAATGGAATATTTAGCCAAAAATAGATAAATAAGATATGGAATATACATCAAATGATCACGCAGAAGTAGAAAATTTCCATATTTGTTTTGCTCGCTCGCTTCGCTCGCTTGTTAAGTTTTAATTATTCACGGAATACGTGCACAAACAATACCCCTCCCCGTTTTTATCCCACTGGCTACTGGAAAAGGGTGGCCCCTGTATTAAGCCTATGGGAATTAGAAAATTCAGTATTCAATGGATTAATACACAAAGTACTATACTTCATTACACAAAGACTCATGAGCAGGGGTATAAACTTCAATCAAGACGCATGTGAGCGGTTTTACATCTTCAGCGCCAATTATGAGAAAAATTTAACAATTTTAAAGCGATCTTTGATTTTTTTTTTCTATTAGAAAAGGTTGGGACGAAATATCTGAAAACCACCGAAGTCTAACATCACTGGAGTTATCAACTTCTCTTCTCTCAAGAGGAGGCCACCCTTTGAATAGTAATCAGCTAGAATTTGTACACCCTTTCCCCCTCCTGTCAATGTAGGTCTACTTCCGTGAAAATTTTGATCTACATGTGCACCTTGGAACTATAAGGCCCAGGAGTAGACCTACATAATTTCTGTCAACCAGTCTTAAAGAAGTATGTTGAAAGTGTTATTTTATAACCTTATGAAAACTCAGTATATTGGCGTAAATTGCAATACGAGTCCGGAGTCGTTTTCATATCTACACATTTACATAACTATCTACGAATGGGGCCTCCTCATTCATTTGAAAAGAATACAGGACTCTGTATAGATCTACGTAAAACACCTCATGATCCATGGGAAGAGGTGCAGAAATTAGCATCTACAAGAATCCCCTCCATCGATCTAATTTAGTCACCCTTCTCAAAATGGGATCCCGTAGCATAGTATTGGTTAGCGTCAACTTTTAGACACCAATAAAGATGATTCTCGCAATTTTTGCTCGCTCGCTGCGCTCGCTCACAATTTCGCTATTGTGCCTTGCCCTCTGAAGTCAATGCCCAAAAAAGTCCCGTATTTCAGCATCGAAAATCTTGTCACCCTGATACAGTATAAATGAGGAATGATGATGAAATGCCTTGCTCACAGGCATAATAAGTGCTGTGCTGCGGATCAAACCCCTGACTCTTGTGTCTGCAGTCAAGAGTTTTAAACCACTTGACTATACATGTACGGCACCATCAGCACCTATAAGTATGTAAATCAACTTTTCATTCTTGCTCTATTTATATCAGTTTTATCACATATATGCTATGGAGTAGGCCTATATGCCTTCTCTCTCTTTCTCTCCCTCTCTATCTCTCTCTCTCCCTCTCTCTTTCTCTCTTTAAAGTTAGCTCACCCTGGCTTTGCCACTCCTTCGACTTTAGAGCTAGACTCAAACTAAAGAGAAAGAACCAGTTTTGTTTTCGTTATAAGGAAAAGCTTCTACAACAATGGTGTTCGGTAATGCTTGACTATGGAAAACTAAACTATGTACCATATGAATAATTATTTCCCAATATACGTAGAGAGCTCACTTCTTAAAATGCGATTGCTTAAATCTCATAATACTGTGTTGATTTCGCAGGACAAGGGCACAGGATAAGTGCCACCCCCCCCCCCCCTGCATTTCCCCCTCACTTGCCGTCTTAGCATCAATTGATGACCTAATCCGAAAACATTAGATCTACATCTAGGTCCCTAGGTCCCAAGCAATGTGCATGGAAAAAAACCCAGCTGTCATACATTTTGCACAATTCAGAAGCAATGGCAGAAATTTTTGAGGTATTCATGTTCTTTTGTAAAGGCTGTATCTCACCAACGGAGACGTCGCCGTGACGTCTCCATTTTTTTGTTGCAAATATGTCTCCAAAACGTCTCCGCGACAAAAAATGGTTTGCGCTCTCACCAAGGCGCAACTTCTAGGAGACTAAATTGAGACGTCTCCAAGCCAGGTGTCAATCACTTTGCTTGGAATTCGCAGAGACATCTCCATTGCGTCTCTACGTTTTCTCCTCTGTTGCGGTGACTTCTCTGAGACGTCTTCTCAGTTGCGGCAACCTCTCTGAGACCTCTCCTCTGTTGCGGCGAAGTCTCTGAGACGTCTCCTATAGCTGCAGCACAGTTTTCGCGACCTTGCAGAAACAAATAATCTAGTTTGCAACTGATGGAGACATCTCCGAGATGTCTGAGAGACCTCGCGGAGACTGGAAAAAGTCTCCAAAAAAAAGAACATGTTCAAATTTCTTGCGACTCCTCGGAGACTCCATAATTTTCAGGAGACGTCTCGGAGATGTCTCTACAACTGGCAAAATCTGGAGTCGCAAACTAGCCGCAAACTAGTTTCAAGCCCAGTGAGATACTCCCATTAGGCAGGAATGGAGGTATTGAACACCAACACAAAGATGTTTGCTATAATATATAGAGAGCTCACTTCTCAAAGTACGCTCACTGTGTTGATTTCGCAGGACGAGCCCACAGGATGAGTGCCATCCCCCCACCCCCGCATTTTCCCCCTCACATGCTGTCTTGGCATTAATTATTGACCTACTCTGAAAACATTAGATCTACATCTACATGTGTGTAAAAAAAAAAAAAAAAGCTGTCATGCATTTTGCACGATTTCAAAAGCAATGGCAGAAATTTTTGAGGTATTCATGTTTTTTGTAAGGCAGGAATGGAGGTACTAAACACCAACAAAAAGGTGTTTGCTACAATTCAGTGCAGGAATCTCTCAAATGCATGGTGAAAAAAATAATTTTAAATGAAAAGAATCTAACAAACTTGAAAGAACTTTTGAATTTGTGCAAAACGCATGACAGCTGGGTTTTTTTTACACACATTGCTTGGGACCTAGGGACCTAGATGTAGATCTAATGTTTTCGGAGTAGGTCATTAATCGATGCCAAGACAGCATGTGAGGGGGAAAATGCGGGGGGGGGGGGGATGGCACTCATCCTGTGGGCTCGTCCTGCGAAATCAACACAGTACAGTGTATGGTGAGATTTAAGCAATCACACTTTAAGAAGTGAGCTCTCTACATATTATAGCAAACACGTATTGTAACGAACACCTTTGTGCTGGTGTTCAATGCCTCAATTCCTGCCTTACAAACAAAACATGAATAACTCAAATATTTCTGCCATTGCTTTTGTATTTGTGCAAAATGCATGACAGCTGGGTTTTTTCCACACACATTGCTTGGGACCTAGGGACCTAAATGTAGATCTAATGTTTTCAGATTAGGTCATCAATTGATGCTAAGATAGCAAGTGAGGGGGGAAATGCAGGGGGGGGGGGTGGCACTTATCCTGCGCCCTCGTCCTGCGAAATCAACACAGTATTATGAGATTTAAGCAATCGCATTTTAAGAAGTGAGCTCTCTACGTATTATGGGAAAGAATTATTCATATGGTACATAGTTTAGGTTTCCATAGTCAAGCACTACTGAACACCATTGTCATAGAAGCTTTTCCTTATAATGAAAACAAAACTGGTTCTTTTTTTAGTTTGAGTCTAACTCTAAAGTCGAAGGAGTGGCAAAGCCACAGAAGCAAGGTGCAGAAATTAGCATCTACAAGAATCCCCTCCATCGATCTAATTTAGTCGCCCTTCTCAAAATGGGATCCCGTAGCATAGTATTGGTTAGCGTCAACTTTCAGACACCAAT
This sequence comes from Echinometra lucunter, assembly GCA_029962745.1. NCBI lineage: Eukaryota > Metazoa > Echinodermata > Echinoidea > Camarodonta > Echinometridae > Echinometra > Echinometra lucunter. The sequence goes on along the minus strand of CM057158.1, from coordinate 15,197,186 downwards.
AAAGATGATTCTCGCAATTTTTGCTCGCTCGCTGCGCTCGCTCACAATTTCGCTATTGTACCTTGCCCTCTGAAGTCAATGCCCAACAAAGTCCCGTATTTCAACATTGAAAATCTCGTCACCCTGATACAGTATAAATGAGGAATGATGATGAAATGCCTTGCTCACAGGCATAATAAGTGCTGTGCTGCGGATCAAACCCCTGACTCTTGTGTCTGCAGTCAAGAGTTTTAAACCACTTGACTATACATGTACGGCACCATCAGCACCTATAGGTATGTAAATCAACTTTTCATTCTTGCTCTATTTATATCAGTTTTATCACATATGCTACGGAGTAGGCCTATATGCCTTCTCTCTCTTTCTCTCCCTCTCTATCTCTCTCTCCCTCTCTCTTTCTCTCTTTAAAGTGTAGCTTCTGTTATGCCCCTCACCCTGGCTTTGCCACTCCTTCGACTTCAGAGCTAGACTCAAACTAAAGAGAAAGAACCAGTTTTGTTTTCGTTATAAGGAAAAGCTTCTACAACAATGGTGTTCGGTAATGCTTGACTATGGAAAACTAAACTATGTACCATATGAATAATTATTTCCCAATATACGTAGAGAGCTCACTTCTTAAAATGCGATTGCTTAAATCTCATAATACTGTGTTGATTTCGCAGGACAAGGGCACAGGATAAGTGCCACCCCCCCCCCCCTGCATTTCCCCCTCACTTGCCGTCTTAGCATCAATTGATGACCTAATCCGAAAACATTAGATCTACATCTAGGTCCCTGGGTCCCAAGCAATGTGCGTGGAAAAAAACCCAGCTGTCATGCATTTTGCACAATTCAAAAGCAATGGCAGAAATTTTTGAGGTATTCATGTTCTTTTGTAAAGGCTGTATCTCACCAACAGAGACGTCGCCGCGACGTCTCCATTTTTTTGTTGCAAATATGTCTCCAAGACGTCTCTGCGACAAAAAATGGTTTGCGCTCTCACCAAGGCGCAACTTCTAGGAGACTAAACCGAGATGTCTCCAAGCCAGGTGTCAATCACTTTGCTTGGAATTCGCAGAGACATCTCCATGGCGTCTCTACGTTTTCTCCTCTGTTGCGGTGACTTCTCTGAGACGTCTTCTCAGTTGCGGCAACCTCTCTGAGACCTCTCCTCTGTCGGGGCGAAGCCTCTGAGACGTCTCCTATAGTTGCAGCAAAGTTTCCGCGACCTTGCAGAAACAAATAATCTAGTTTGCAACTGATGGAGACATCTCCAAGATGTCTGAGAGACCTCGCGGAGACTGGAAAAAGTCTCCAAAAAAAAGAACATGTTCAAATTTCTTGCGACTCCTTGGAGACTCCATAATTTTCAGGAGACGTCTTGGAGACGTCACGGAGATGTCTCCACAACTGGCAAAATCTGGAGTCGCAAACTATTCGCAAACTAGTTTCAAGCCCAGTGAGATACTCCCTTTAGGCAGGAATGGAGGTATTGAACACCAACACAAAGGTGTTTGCTATAATATGTAGAGAGCTCACTTCTTAAAGTGCGCTCACTGTGTTGATTTCGCAGGACGAGCCCCCCCCCCCTCCCCCCCCCCTCATTTTCCCCCTCACATGCTGTCTTGGCATCAATTATTGACCTACTCTGAAAACATTAGATCTACATCTACATGTGTGTAAAAAAAAAAGCTGTCATGCATTTTGCACAAATTCAAAAGCAATGGCAGAAATTTTTGAGGTTTTCATGTTTTTTGTAAGGCAGGAATGGAGGTATTGAGCACCAACAAAAAGGTGTTTGCTACAATTCAGTGCAGGGATCTCTCAAATGCATGGTGAAAAAAATAATTTTAAATGAAAGAATCTAACAAACTTGACAGAACTTTTGAATTTGTGCAAAATGCATGACAGCTGGGTTTTTTTTTACACACATTGCTTGGGACCTAGGGACCTAGATGTAGATCTAATGTTTTCGGAGTAGGTCATTAATCGATGCCAAGACAGCATGTGAGGGGGAAAATGCGGGGGGGGGGGGGATGGCACTCATCCTGTGGGCTCGTCCTGCGAAATCAACACAGTACAGTGTATGGTGAGATTTAAGCAATCACACTTTAAGAAGTGAGCTCTCTACATATTATAGCAAACACGTATTGTAACGAACACCTTTGTGCTGGTGTTCAATGCCTCAATTCCTGCCTTACAAAAAAAACATGAATAATTCAAATATTTCTGCCATTGCTTTTGTATTTGTGCAAAATGCATGACAGCTGGGTTTTTTCCACACACATTGCTTGGGACCTAGGGACCTAAATGTAGATCTAATGTTTTCGGATTAGGTCATCAATTGATGCTAAGATAGCAAGTGAGGGGGGAAATGCAGGGGGGGGGGGGGTGGCACTTATCCTGCGCCCTCGTCCTGCGAAATCAACACAGTATTATGAGACTTAAGCAATCGCATTTTAAGAAGTGAGCTCTCTACGTATTATGGGAAAGAACTATTCATATGGTACATAGTTTAGGTTTCCATAGTCAAGCACTACTGAACACCATTGTCGTAGAAGCTTTTCCTTATAACGAAAACAAAACTGGTTCTTTTTTTAGTTTGAGTCTAACTCTAAAGTCAAAGGAGTGGCAAAGCCACAGAAGCAACACTTTAAAAAGAGAAAGAGAGGGGGAGAGAGAGATAGAGAGGGAGAGAAAGAGTGAGAGAGAAGGCATCTTAAACCAAGTGAAAGATATACATGTATTTCATACTTCTCATTTCCTTTTAGGCAGTGCCTGGTAAGAATCTGTTTACAGTATTACTTAAGATGACTAAGAGTGTAGGTGTAATCCAAAACCACCCCCTCTCGTGCGAAGATACTAGGCACTGATAAGACTTTAAACAGGGTTTTTTTTTAATTCGGGGTTGGTATACCCCACCTGAAATACATAGGTTCCTGTGTTATAGTGGTGGGGTATATTTTAAACAAGAGATTCTCGTAATGTGAGGAAATATGTCGCTGTTTTTCTATGAAGTTGCTCCCTTTTAATTGTCTATATTTTGGAAATTGGGGGTTATTTTGTCCTTAATTTCTTCATCATCATGTAGAGCATACAAAATGTGCCCAAAATCATGAAAAGTTTTTTTTTAGGTCAGAGTTGTTTCCTTTTGTCATGGGAGGGTAGGTAGTAAGAGAATTTTTTATCATACTCAATAGTACTTGACAGCATGCTTATCGAATTTTCCAGAATTAATTGGCTGAAGTTGACATGTACATGTAAAGAAAAACACCAGCAAAACTACCCAGCATTACATTAACGAGTGCTGAAAGGGGGAGGCAAGGGGAGGCGACAACTCCCCCAACAGGCATTTATACAAAATTTAAACATTTAAAACAATAAAAATACTATTTTTTTGTTGGTTCTTTTCACTACCTTAGTCCCTGCAATGCAACATTTTTGGGGTACACAGTAGCAAAAATATTACTCAAAGTACTTTTCAGACAATACATACACGTCTATGTACGTAAAACAACAGTGGATCAATCATTATGAATGAGTGAAGCTTCTTTAATTTCATCCAACCTTCTGAACTTAAATTTAACTACCTCTGTGCAGTAAAATTTGAAATGGAATAGAAAATTAGAAATGACTTCAGAAATTTTAACTTTCATGATTGTCACTGGGATCAGACCTCTGTGACTTTTCACATGTATTTGAACTTTACCAAGAGCATCCATGTTTTCCTTAATTTGTCTCAATAATTTTTGGTGGGAGATCAACAAAATCAACAAGCATGTGTTTGGAAATATCCCAACCGGTATCAGTTGTCCATATTCATAAACAATGTCATAAATATTTGGAGGCTTTCATTATTCATTATAAGGTTTAAACGGTTCCAGTGTAATGAAATTCTAGTCATAGTTGCTGATTTGCCATGATGATCAATAAAACTCAAAGTATCTACATAATGTCATGCTTTGAAGTGAACTTTAGCAAGCCTCTTCCTAACATCATGAGGAAATAAATATTGGGTAAGGATTATGTACATGAATGTTGTTAATCACATCAAA
>CM057158.1:15063055-15192652 GCA_029962745.1 Echinometra lucunter | reverse complement strand
CCTCACAAATAGTTGACATCCCAGCAGCCACAGTTTCAGACAATTCAGGAGAGGAACCCATACTAGTGAGCCTGACCCCAGCATCAGGCACTCTGTTTACACTTGGATCTACCACTGTCACATATACCTATAGGGATGGGAGTTTTAACACAGCACAGTGTAGCTTCACAGTTATTCTCGTATCTGGTGAGTTGCAAGTTAATCTTAACTGTATGTTGAGAGTAAGCCTGGAAATCCCATTGCAGACAAGTTGCTGCATAGTCACAATTACTTCACGTCACCCCTTTAAGATGTTCTTTTGAAGTTCTGCATATTTATGACACCAATTTGCAAGAACTCTACAGAATTAATTTAAGGTCTGTTCATACCCATTATTAAGCCTCCATGTTGTTGTGTGTTAAGTGTAAGGAAACTTTATTTTCCTTCTAGTGGACACTTTATTGTGTTTAAATTCCCCCAAATAAGAAGATATACTGTAAGCAAAGATTTGTATACCAAGATTAAAGGGATTAGTAATAGATATATATGTAGGCTTCAGTTGCATGTTATTCTCAAGCCATTTGCACTCAACGATTCAAGACAATTCGTTGACAGATTTCAAAGTGGCCAGTTTCACTGATACTTGAAACGCATTTAAAACGCGTTGAAAACACATCAATCATACTTTATGTGTATTTGATGAGTGTTTTTTTAGATAGATCCTTCAGAGATGTTATGAAATTGTCTAAGATGGAATTTAGTGTTCATATGTCAAGCCATAGATAATTGCATTCTTTTGATATTAACTTAATAGCAAGCAATTTCTGTATGTATCTTGAAGATACATGTAAACAAAGAGCACAGCCCAGAGAATATATTTAACACTTATTGTTGTTCAGTTAGTAGGATAGGGTCCAATTGTTCATTTTTGAAAAATCAATTGTAAGTTTTGGAGTGATGAATTATGAAGAGGAAGACATAAATAAAATCATCTAAAACTGTCTTGAACTTGTGTTGATATACATGTGGATGTGCTACATGTTATGCATCAGAGGTGTGACAAATCTGTTTTTGAAATACCTTTATTTCTTTTATCCCTTTTTTTAATCTTTCTTATATGCTACAGGTATTAGTAGAACTTTTATTGGATATGAGTGTGTTATATTGGGTTTTTTAAAGACACATTTATGTTGACATTGTTCCTGTTATACCTTTCATGGTTTTTAGTCATTGATTCAACATTTAGTAATTAATGAAGATTTCTTTTCCCATTATCTCAGTTGATAGTACACCCCCAAATGTGGAATGCCCAGGTGACATAACTAGAACTGTACAACTAGGAACAACTAGTCTTGCTGTTACATTCAACGATCCTGTAGTTACAGACAACTCAGGAGTCTTCTCTTTGGTAACTCGAAGCCACAATTCTGGAGCTCTATTCCCCGTTGGAATTACGTCCACTGTTTCCTTCACATATGCAGATGAGAGTGGAAATCAGGCTTCGTGCAGCTTTACAGTCACAGTGAATGCAAGTAAGTAGAAAAGGATTTTCAGTGATTTCTGTATACCGGAATTTCAGTGATTGTTTCAGAAAATACAGTGGTCACTTATAGGACATGCAGACTTTGTCCTTTTTAAGAAATGACACAAAATGTATGATAACCCTTAGAGCATGATTTGATTTCACTATAACGCACATATTTTCCATAGACCCTAGCCCAAAATATTTCAGGCTAATAGTGTTCAACAGGTAAAAGGCATTTTGAAAAAAAATGAGATATTAGCATTGAGTGCATATTTGAGTAAGATTTATATATCATACAGTCCCTTTGCACATGAAAATAACCATGACCTTTTCAAGGTTTTTAAGCATGACAATGTGTGATTGAACTATTGTTTACATGATGCTTGAAGCATGATTTTATTAGACATACATGTATTATTCCTGTTTTCCTCATTTTATTCACGTAACAGGTTTTTAATGATCTTCATACTTTTGCACTGGAATGATTTATATTGATAGATTTACACAAGTTATTTTGTAAAAAATTTATTTTACATTGGCATTTTGTCTAGGAGAAGTGATTCAGTCAAGAAGATACCATTTTTTCCAAAATTTGAAAAGTTTTATGATGGCATATGTATCTCTGTGATCTTGCGTGTAATATTTTGTAGCATTTTGTAAAATGTGAGACTCTGAGGAGTCCGGCAAACATGCTCACATGCTCACTTGTATGAAAAGGCACAATTGCATGGGATTCAAAATAGATTAATGCTAAATTATTAAAGTTTCTGTGCTAGAGATTACTCCAGAAAAAAAGGAAGAAAAATAAATGAACCACTAGACAGAGGAATAGGAAATAATCACTATTTGCCTTGTTACTCCTAGAATAAATTTATTTACTAATCATTTAATTTTTCAGCCGTGCATACATGTTGATGGGATGCTAATCAACAATACGCAACTCTTGCCCAAGTTATTGGGGAGCTTCTTTGTTAGACCCATTTTTTATTTGGAAATGTTCTGCAAGGAATAAAGTCTGTGCACATGTTAAAAGTTTATGATCAGGTTAGCCAGCTTACATCAGGTAGAGGCAGACTTTAGTGTATTAAAACTTGATTTTAGAGCATTGCAAATGGAATGAAGAAAGAAGCATAAAAAGAAATCAAAATGAGGACCCCAAGTTGTGCTTGAAAATTTTTTTTTTTACTGACTGTTATAATTTCTCTTAAACTGCAATGCGGTGAGACATGTGACAGGCTGACCATTTTATGTTTAATTTCACATTTTTTCACCAGAAAATGATAATCTAAAAAAATATTTGGGCACCCTCATTGTAATTTGCAACATAAGAATATAAGTTTTCAAGACGTATGCATGTTTGATTGATGCCAAGTTTTAAAAGCTTGGGTTTTCTGTTCCACTATAAATATGACACTTTGTATCAGTCACAGTATACATGTGCAGTTGTTGAGCCAGTCAATGCATTCCTTAATGGATCTTAATCAAATGATTGGCTTAGAGCCAGTCATATGACATTCAAGTAAACCATGCATTTTTTTCACAATATTGTGCATAAGGAAAGTGCATGCGAATTGCACATGCACGTCAGTGCAATCACTAATATTAAATCGAGCAAATACCAACTGAAGCAGTGCACCCTAAGTGATTGTATATCTCACTCCATCATGAAGGTGGAGCATGAGGTGGATTTGACTAGCACGTATAGCTTTTATGCGCTGCACTGCCCCAGTAGTTACCTATATGTAGGACAGCCTCAACCTTGTGCATACCATATTGTAGTATACTGGAAAAGTGAACATCGTCATTATTAGCGGTGCATGTAGCATCTAGTCACTTTATATTTTATCAGTGGAATGTGGAAAGTTTGATGTTTTCCATGTGGTCATTGGTCATTATACAGCCGCTGGTAAATAACCACTGGCATGACGTGCAATACCGATAAACCTACTACTAAGCTAGGCTAGAGCCAACACTCTTGTAGAGCTGTAACGTTACATAGATCTAGGCCTACATTAAAATTTCCTGTACATAGTTCATCAAACAACAAGGATCCATATTATGTTTCTGCTACACATGCATCATTGCTTCAGACAATTCTAAGTTTATCATATGCCCTAATTTTAACAAATTTACTCATGACCTTGTGCTCTTTATATATTGAATGCCGATTGATGATTTTGGCTGCCCTGTCCATGAAATTGAATGACCTATTTATACTTTCTCATGCACTATGTGCAAAATTGAATGACGTATCTTTACTTTTGCATGTAAGGTGCGAAATTGGACGGGAAAACCTATATTTATTATAATTATTAGGATACAGTTGGTACCAATTCAAATAAAATGGTTGGACTTGCCCTATTAATTAACAAATTTACATGCAAATGCAGTTCAGTTATTTTGAATTCATTTTATCCAACACATATATGTTCATAATGTTATTTCATCCATAAAATATAATATTTATACCACTTCTTTTAACACATCATAGATATCTCATGTTTTTTAAATGTTCGTGGAGTATGCAGTCTTTCATTCATCTCTCATTTTCCTGCTTTTTCAATCCTTAGTTGATTCCACTCCACCAGTTGTGACTTGTCCAAGTGACATAAGTCAAACAGTACCTTTTGGCACCCCTTCAAGACAAATTACATTTGCTTTTCCTACTGCTACTGATAACTCTGGTAGTGCATCCCTGGTCGATGCTAGTCACCAATCTGGAAGTTTATTTCCTGTTGGAACAACAACTGTCACCTACAGCTTTACTGATCCTACTGGAAATCAGAACTCCTGTTCATTTACTATCACTATTACATCTGGTATGTTCATTCATTTACTAAAAAAATTACATTTTACTAATACCAAACACCTTTCATGGAATAATAGCTCTGATTCTAATCTTCTCATGTCATATCATCATTCTTTTCTATTTGATTACTGAAGAAATTGCAAGTCTTAGGGTTGTATCTTTTTTTTTTTTTTTTTTTTTTTTTTTGGGGGGGGGGGTCTCTTCATGTCCCATGTACTCCCAAGTATAGTTATATTATGAACATAAATTTTCATCAAAGCTATGACCTACATTGTTTCATATTCAGTCTTTCCTAAGCTCAAGGAGGCTTTAAAAATTCAGTGACATCATTAGATGTGGTAATATCAGTGTTAGTGGGCTTAGGATACAGTTGGTTCCAATGGGAAGAAGATGCTTGCATTTGCCCTAGTAATAAACAAACTTTTTCATGCAAATGGAAGTGAGCTACTTTGAATTCATTTCATGCAATGCATATCATGTTTATAATGTTATTTCATCCATAAAATTTCATATTTATACATACATCATAGATATCTTATGTTTTTGAAGTCTTTCATTCATTATTCATTTTCCTGCTTTTTCAATCCTTAGTCGATTCCACTCCACCAGTTGTGACTTGTCCAAGTGACATAAGTCAAACAGTACCTTTTGGCACCCCTTCAAGACAAATTACATTTGCTTTTCCTACTGCTACTGATAACTCTGGTAGCGTATCCCTGGTAGATGCTAGTCACCAATCTGGAAGTTTATTTCCTGTTGGAACAACAACTGTCACCTACAGCTTTACTGATCCTACTGGAAATCAGAACTCTTGTTCATTTACTATCACTATTACATCTGGTATGTTCATCTACTAACAAATTTTTACATGCATGTCTGTTCACTCTAATCAGCTCTCATGAAATAATTTTCTCTGTTTCTAAACGTCCGATTTTATACATTATATGTATTCTTTCTATGTGAATACTTGTTAAAGGGCAAGTCTATGGTTTTTTGTCTCTTGGTGTCTCATATACCTCCAGGTATATTAATGAATATAGATTTTCATCAAACTTTTACATTAATTTCTAATCGAAAGCAGGCTTTAAAATTTCAGTTACATCATGGGGTATGGTTATATTACTGTTAATAAACTTAGGATGCGATTGCTACTAAATGGCATCGAATTGCATGAACTTGCCCTAAAACAAGTTGTCGTGTAAATGTTAGAATTCATCTTTTTGAATTTATTTCATCCAACTCATGTCCGTGATGTTGTTTCATCCAAAAAATTAATATTTATACCACTTCTTTTAACACATCATAGATATCTCATGTTTTTTTAATGTTCGTGGAGTATGCAGTCTTTCATTCCTCTCTCATTTTCCTGCTTTTTCAATCCTTAGTCGATTCCACTCCACCCGTTGTGACTTGTCCAAGTGACATAAGTCAAACAGTACCTTTTGGCACCCCTTCAAGACAAATTACATTTGCTTTTCCTACTGCTACTGATAACTCTGGTAGTGCATCCCTGGTAGATGCTAGTCACCAATCTGGAAGTTTATTTCCTGTTGGAACAACAACTGTCACCTACAGCTTTACTGATCCTACTGGAAATCAGAACTCCTGTTCATTTACTATCACTATTACATCTGGTATGTTCATTCATTCACTAAAAAAAATTACATTTTACTAATACCAAACACCTTTCATGGATTAAAAGCTCTGATTCTAATCTTCTCATGTCATATCATCATTCTTTTCTATTTGATTACTGGAGAAATTGCTAGTCTTAGGGGGGGTTTGTTTGTTTTGTTTTTTTGTCTCTTCATTTCCCATATACTCCCAAGTATAGTTATATTATGAACATGAATTTTCATCAAAGCTATGACCTACATTTTTTCATATTTAGTCTTTCCTAAGCTCAAGCAGGCTTTAAAAATTTTAAGGGCATCATTAGATGTGGTAATATCAGTGTTAGTGGGCTTAGGATACAGTCGGTTCCAGTTGGAAGAAGATGCTTGCATTTGCCCCAGTAATAAACAAAATTTTTCATGCAAATGGAAGTGATCTATTTTGAATTCATTTCATGCAATGCCTATCATGTTTATAATGTTATTTCATCCATGAAATTTCATATTTATACATCTTTAATACATCATAGATGTCTTATGTTTTTTGAAATGTTCATGGAGTGTGCAGTCTTTCATTCATTATTCATTTTCCTGCTTTTTCAATCCTTAGTCGATTCCACTCCACCAGTTGTGACTTGTCCAAGTGACATAAGTCAAACAGTACCTTTTGGCACCCCTTCAAGACAAATTACATTTGCTTTTCCTACTGCTACTGATAACTCTGGTAGCGCATCCCTGGTCGATGCTAGTCACCAATCTGGAAGTTTATTTCCTGTTGGAACAACGACTGTCACCTACAGCTTTACTGATCCTACTGGAAATCAGAACTCCTGTTCATTTACTATCACTATTACATCTGGTATGTTCATTCATTCACTAAAAAAAATTACATTTTACTAATACCAAACACCTTTCATGGAATAATAGCTCTGATTCTAATCTTCTCATGTCATATCATCATTCTTTTCTATTTGATTACTGAAGAAATTGCAAGTCTTAGGGGGTTTTTTTTTGGGGGGGGGGGGGTGAGTCTCTTCATGTCCCATGTACTCCCAAGTATAGTTATATTATGAACATAAATTTTCATCAAAGCTATGACCTACATTGTTTCATATTCAGTCTTTCCTAAGCTCAAGGAGGCTTTAAAAATTCAGTGACATCATTAGATGTGGTAATATCAGTGTTAGTGGGCTTAGGATACAGTTGGTTCCAATGGGAAGAAGATGCTTGCATTTGCCCTAGTAATAAACAAACTTTTTCATGCAAATGGAAGTGAGCTACTTTGAATTCATTTCATGCAATGCATATCATGTTTATAATGTTATTTCATCCATAAAATTTCATATTTATACATACATCATAGATATCTTATGTTTTGAAGTCTTTCATTCATTATTCATTTTCCTGCTTTTTCAATCCTTAGTCGATTCCACTCCACCAGTTGTGACTTGTCCAAGTGACATAAGTCAAACAGTACCTTTTGGCACCCCTTCAAGACAAATTACATTTGCTTTTCCTACTGCTACTGATAACTCTGGTAGCGTATCCCTGGTAGATGCTAGTCACCAATCTGGAAGTTTATTTCCTGTTGGAACAACAACTGTCACCTACAGCTTTACTGATCCTACTGGAAATCAGAACTCTTGTTCATTTACTATCACTATTACATCTGGTATGTTCATCTACTAACAAATTTTTACATGCATGTCTGTTCACTCTAATCAGCTCTCATGAAATAATTTTCTCTGTTTCTAAACGTCCGATTTTATACATTATATGTATTCTTTCTATGTGAATACTTGTTAAAGGGCAAGTCTATGGTTTTTTGTCTCTTGGTGTCTCATATACCTCCAGGTATATTAATGAATATAGATTTTCATCAAAACTTTTACATTAATTTCTAATCGAAAGCAGGCTTTAAAATTTCAGTTACATCATGGGGTATGGTTATATTACTGTTAATAAACTTAGGATGCGATTGCTACTAAATGGCATCGAATTGCATGAACTTGCCCTAAAACAAGTTGTCGTGTAAATGTTAGAATTCATCTTTTTGAATTTATTTCATCCAACTCATGTCCGTGATGTTGTTTCATCCAAAAAAATTAATATTTATACCACTTCTTTTAACACATCATAGATATCTCATGTTTTTTTAATGTTCGTGGAGTATGCAGTCTTTCATTCCTCTCTCATTTTCCTGCTTTTTCAATCCTTAGTCGATTCCACTCCACCCGTTGTGACTTGTCCAAGTGACATAAGTCAAACAGTACCTTTTGGCACCCCTTCAAGACAAATTACATTTGCTTTTCCTACTGCTACTGATAACTCTGGTAGTGCATCCCTGGTAGATGCTAGTCACCAATCTGGAAGTTTATTTCCTGTTGGAACAACAACTGTCACCTACAGCTTTACTGATCCTACTGGAAATCAGAACTCCTGTTCATTTACTATCACTATTACATCTGGTATGTTCATTCATTCACTAAAAAAAATTACATTTTACTAATACCAAACACCTTTCATGGATTAAAAGCTCTGATTCTAATCTTCTCATGTCATATCATCATTCTTTTCTATTTGATTACTGGAGAAATTGCTAGTCTTAGGGGGGGGGGTTTGTTTGTTTTGTTTTTTGTCTCTTCATTTCCCATATACTCCCAAGTATAGTTATATTATGAACATGAATTTTCATCAAAGCTATGACCTACATTTTTTCATATTTAGTCTTTCCTAAGCTCAAGCAGGCTTTAAAAATTTTAAGGGCATCATTAGATGTGGTAATATCAGTGTTAGTGGGCTTAGGATACAGTCGGTTCCAGTTGGAAGAAGATGCTTGCATTTGCCCCAGTAATAAACAAATTTTTTCATGCAAATGGAAGTGATCTATTTTGAATTCATTTCATGCAATGCCTATCATGTTTATAATGTTATTTCATCCATGAAATTTCATATTTATACATCTTTAATACATCATAGATGTCTTATGTTTTTTGAAATGTTCATGGAGTGTGCAGTCTTTCATTCATTATTCATTTTCCTGCTTTTTCAATCCTTAGTCGATTCCACTCCACCAGTTGTGACTTGTCCAAGTGACATAAGTCAAACAGTACCTTTTGGCACCCCTTCAAGACAAATTACATTTGCTTTTCCTACTGCTACTGATAACTCTGGTAGCGCATCCCTGGTAGATGCTAGTCACCAATCTGGAAGTTTATTTCCTGTTGGAACAACGACTGTCACCTACAGCTTTACTGATCCTACTGGAAATCAGAACTCTTGTTCATTTACTATCACTATTACATCTGGTATGTTCATTCATTCACTAAAAAAAATTACATTTTACTAATACCAAACACCTTTCATGGATTAATAGCTCTGATTCTAATCTTCTCATGTCATATCATCATTCTTTTCCATTTGATTACTGAAGAAATTGCAAGTCTTAGGGTTGTATTTTATTTATTTATTTTTTTTTTTTTGGTCTCTTCATTTCCCATATAGTCCTAAAGTATAGTTATATTATGAACATAAATTTTCATCAAAACCATTACCTACATTATTTCATATTCAGTCTTTCCTATGCTCAAGCAGGCTTTAAAAATTCAGTGACATCATTAGATGTGGTAATACCAGAGTTAATGAGCTTAAGATACAGTCTGTTCCAGTTGGAAGAAGATACTTTGATTTGCCCTAGTAATAAACATACTTTTTCATGCAAATGAAAGTGAGCTATTTTTAATTCATTTCATGCAATGCATATCATGTTTATAATGTTATTTCATCCATAAAATTTCATATTCATACATTTCTAATACATCATAGATGTCTTATGTTTTTTGAAATGTTCATAGAGTATGCAGTCTTTCATTCATCTCTCATTTTCCTGCTTTTTCAATCCTTAGTCGATTCCACTCCACCAGTTGTGACTTGTCCAAGTGACATAAGTCAAACAGTACCTTTTGGCACCCCTTCAAGACAAATTACATTTGCTTTTCCTACTGCTACTGATAACTCTGGTAGCGCATCCCTGGTAGATGCTAGTCACCAATCTGGAAGTTTATTTCCTGTTGGAACAACAACTGTCACCTACAGCTTTACTGATCCTACTGGAAATCAGAACTCTTGTTCATTTACTGTCACTATTACATCTGGTATGTTCATCTACTAACAAATTTTTACATGCATGTCTGTTCACTCTAATCAGCTCTCATGAAATCATTTTCTCTGTTTCTAAACATCTGATTTTATATCATTATATGTATTCTTTTCTATGTGAATACTTGTTAAAGGGCAAGTCTGAGGGGTTTTTTTTCTCTTGGTTTCTCATATACCTCCAGGTATATTCATGAATATAGATTTTCATCAAAACTTTTAGATTATTTCATATTTTGTATTTCCTAATCAAAGCAGGCTTTAAAAATTCAGTTACATCATGGGGTATAGTTATATTACTGTTAATAAACTTAGGATGTGATTGCTACTAAATGGCATCGAATTGCGTGAACTTGCCCTAAAACAAGTTGTCATGTAAATGTTGGAATTCATCTTTTTGAATTTATTTCATCCTACTCATGTCCATGATGTTGTTTCATCCAAAAAAAATAATATTTATACCACTTCTTTTAACACATCATAGATATCTCATGTTTTTTTAATGTTTGTGGAGTATGCAGTCTTTCATTCCTCTCTCATTTTCCTGCTTTTTCAATCCTTAGTCGATTCCACTCCACCAGTTGTGACTTGTCCAAGTGACATAAGTCAAACAGTACCTTTTGGCACCCCTTCAAGACAAATTACATTTGCTTTTCCTACTGCTACTGATAACTCTGGTAGTGCATCCCTGGTAGATGCTAGTCACCAATCTGGAAGTTTATTTCCTGTTGGAACAACGACTGTCACCTACAGATTTACTGATCCTACTGGAAATCAGAACTCTTGTTCATTTACTGTCACTATTACATCTGGTATGTTCATTCATTCACTAAAAAAAAATTACATTTTACTAATACCAAACACCTTTCATGGATTAATAGCTCTGATTCTAATCCTCTCATGTCATATCATCATTCTTTTCTATTTGATTACGGTACTGAAGAAATTGCAAGTCTTAGGGTTGTATTTTTTTTTTTTTTTTTTTTTGGTCTCTTCATGTCCCATATACTCCCAAGTATAGTTATATTATGAACATAAATTTTCATCTAAGCTATGACCTACATTATTTCATATTCAGTCTTTACTATGCTCAAGCAGGCTTTAAGAATTCAATGACATCATTAGATGTGGTAATATCAGTGTTAGTGGGCTTAGGATACAGTCGGTTCCAATTGGAAGAAGATGCTTGCATTTGCCCTAGTAATAAACAAACTTTTTCATGCAAATGGAAGTGAGCTACTCTGA
Organism: Echinometra lucunter; assembly: GCA_029962745.1. Lineage (NCBI taxonomy): Eukaryota > Metazoa > Echinodermata > Echinoidea > Camarodonta > Echinometridae > Echinometra > Echinometra lucunter. The sequence continues at coordinate 15,181,326 of CM057158.1, read as the reverse complement.
ATTCATTTCATGCAATGCATATCATGTTTATAATGTTATTTCATCCATAAAATTTCATATTCATATATTTTAATACATCATAGATATCTTATGTTTTTTAAATGTTCATGGAGTATGCAGTCTTTCATTCATCTCTAATTTTCCTGCTTTTTCAATCCCTAGTCGATTCCACTCCACCAGTTGTGACTTGTCCAAGTGACATAAGTCAAACAGTACCTTTTGGCACCCCTTCAAGACAAATTACATTTGCTTTTCCTACTGCTACTGATAACTCTGGTAGCGCATCCCTGGTAGATGCTAGTCACCAATCTGGAAGTTTATTTCCTGTTGGAACAACAACTGTCACCTACAGCTTTACTGATCCTACTGGAAATCAGAACTCTTGTTCATTTACTGTCACTATTACATCTGGTATGTTCATCTACTAACAATTTTTACATGCATGTCTGTTCACTCTAATCAGCTCTCATGAAATAATTTTCTCTGTTTCCAAACGTCCGATTTTATATCATTATATGTATTCTTTTCTATGTGAATACTTGTTAAAGGGCAAGTCTAAGGTTTTTTGTCTCTTGGTTTCTCATATACCTCCAGGTATATTCATGAATATAGATTTTCATCAAAACTTTTACATTATTTCATATTTTGTATTTCCTAATCAAAGCAGGCTTTTAAAATCCAGTTACATCATAGGGTATGGTTACATCACTGTTAATAAACTTAGGACGAAATTGCTACTAAATGGCATCAAATTGCATGAACTTGCCCTTAAACAAGTTGTCATGTAAATGTTGGAATTCATCTTTTTGAATTCATTTCATCCTACTCATGTCCATGATGTTGTTTCACCAAAAGAAAAATTAATATTTATGTGACTTCTCTTAACACATCATGGATATCTCATGGTTTTTAAATGTTCGTGGAGTATGCAGTCTTTCATTCATCTCTCATTTCCTGCTTTTTCAATCCTTAGTTGATTCCACTCCACCAGTTGTGACTTGTCCAAGTGACATAAGTCAAACAGTACCTTTTGGCACCCCTTCAAGACAAATTACATTTGCTTTTCCTACTGCTACTGATAACTCTGGTAGCGCATCCCTGGTAGATGCTAGTCACCAATCTGGAAGTTTATTTCCTGTTGGAACAACGACTGTCACCTACAGCTTTTCTGATCCTACTGGAAATCAGAACTCTTGTTCATTTACTATCACTATTACATCTGGTATGTTCATTCATTCACTAAAAAAAAAATTACATTTTACTAATACCAAACACCTTTCATGTATTAATAGCTCTGATTCTAATCTTCTCATGTCATATCATCATTCTTTTCCATTTGATTACTGAAGAAATTGCAAGTCTTAGGGTTGTATTTTTTTTTTTTTTTGGTGTCTTCATTTCCCATATACTCCAAAAGTATAGTTATATTATGAACATAAATTTTCATCAAAACCATTACCTACATTATTTCATATTCAGTCTTTCCTATGCTCAAGCAGGCTTTAAGAATTCAGTGACATCATTAGATGTGGTAATATCAGAGTTAATGAGCTTAGGATACAGTCGGTTCCGAATGGAAGAAGATGCTTTGATTTGCCCAAGTAATAAACAAACTTTTTCATGCAAATGGAAGTGAGCTATTTTGAATTCATTTCATGCAACGCATATCATGTTTATAATGTTATTTCATCATAAAATTTCATATTCATACATTTTTAATACATCATAGATGTCTTATGTTTTTTGAAATGTTCATAGAGTATGCAGTCTTTCATTCATCTCTCATTTTCCTGCTTTTTCAATCCTTAGTTGATTCCACTCCACCAGTTGTGACTTGTCCAAGTGACATAAGTCAAACAGTACCTTTTGGCACCCCTTCAAGACAAATTACATTTGCTTTTCCTACTGCTACTGATAACTCTGGTAGCGCATCCCTGGTAGATGCTAGTCACCAATCTGGAAGTTTATTTCCTGTTGGAACAACAACTGTCACCTACAGCTTTACTGATCCTACTGGAAATCAGAACTCTTGTTCATTTACTGTCACTATTACATCTGGTATGTTCATCTACTAACAAATTTTTACATGCATGTCTGTTCACTCTAATCAGCTCTCATGAAATAATTTTCTCTGTTTCTAAATGTCCAATTTTATATTATTACATGTATTCTTTTCTAAGTGAATACTGGTTGAAGGGCAAGTCAGAGGGTTTTTTTGTTGTTTTTTGGTGTTTTTTTTTTTTTGTCTCTTCATGTCCCATATACTATCAAGTATAATAATGTAATGAACATCATCAAAACTATTACATTATTCAATATTCAGTCCTTAGCTCAAGCAGGTTTTATAAATTCTGTGCCATCATCAAATATGATAATATCACTGTTAATAGGGTACATTTGTTATCAAATTGCCCTGCTTTATCCTATTAAAAACAAATTTTCATGCCAATGGAATTCAGTTTCATCCAAAAAAATTGATATTTATGTGACTTCTTTTAACACATCATATATATCTCATGTTTTTTAAATGTTCATGGTAATGCAGTCTTTCATTCATCTTTCATTTTCCTTCTTTTTCAATCCTTAGTTGATTCCACTCCACCAGTTGTGACTTGTCCAAGTGACATAAGTCAAACAGTACCTTTTGGCACCCCTTCAAGACAAATTACATTTGCTTTTCCTACTGCTACTGATAACTCTGGTAGCGCATCCCTGGTAGATGCTAGTCACCAATCTGGAAGTTTATTTCCTGTTGGAACAACAACTGTCACCTACAGCTTTACTGATCCTACTGGAAATCAGAACTCTTGTTCATTTACTGTCACTATTACATCTGGTATGTTCATCTACTAACAAATTTTTACATGCATGTCTGTTCACTCTAATCAGCTCTCATGAAATCATTTTCTCTGTTTCTAAACATCTGATTTTATATCATTTTATGTATTCTTTTCGATGTGAATACTTGTTAAAGGGCATGTCTGAGGGTTTTTTTTCTCTTGGTTTCTCATATACCTCCAGGTATATTCATGAATATAGATTTTCATCAAAACTTTTAGATTATTTCATATTTTGTATTTCCTAATCAAAGCAGGCTTTTAAAATCCAGTTTCATCATGGGGTATGGTTACATCACTGTTAATAAACTTAGGATGTGATTGCTACTAAATGGCATCGAATTGCGTGAACTTGCCCTAAAACAAGTTGTCATGTCAATGTTGGAATTCATCTTTTTGAATTCATTTCATCCTACTCATGTCCATGATGTTGTTTCATCCAAAAAATAATAATGTTTATGTGACTTCTCTTAACACATCATGGATATCTCATGTTTTTAAATGTTCATGGTAATGCAGTCTTTCATTCATCCCTCATTTTCCTGCTTTTTCAATCCTTAGTTGATTCCACTCCACCAGTTGTGACTTGTCCAAGTGACATAAGTCAAACAGTACCTTTTGGCACCCCTTCAAGACAAATTACATTTGCTTTTCCTACTGCTACTGATAACTCTGGTAGTGCATCCCTGGTAGATGCTAGTCACCAATCTGGAAGTTTATTTCCTGTTGGAACAACGACTGTCACCTACAGATTTACTGATCCTACTGGAAATCAGAACTCTTGTTCATTTACTGTCACTATTACATCTGGTATGTTCATTCATTCACTAAAAAAAAATTACATTTTACTAATACCAAACACCTTTCATGGATTAATAGCTCTGATTCTAATCCTCTCATGTCATATCATCATTCTTTTCTATTTGATTACGGTACTGAAGAAATTGCAAGTCTTAGGGTTGTATTTTTTTTTTTTTTTTTTTTTTTGGTCTCTTCATGTCCCATATACTCCCAAGTATAGTTATATTATGAACATAAATTTTCATCCAAGCTATGACCTACATTATTTCATATTCAGTCTTTACTATGCTCAAGCAGGCTTTAAGAATTCAATGACATCATTAGATGTGGTAATATCAGTGTTAGTGGGCTTAGGATACAGTCGGTTCCAATTGGAAGAAGATGCTTGCATTTGCCCTAGTAATAAACAAACTTTTTCATGCAAATGGAAGTGAGCTACTCTGAATTCATTTCATGCAATGCATATCATGTTTATAATGTTATTTCATCCATAAAATTTCATATTCATATATTTTTAATACATCATAGATATCTTATGTTTTTTAAATGTTCATGGAGTATGCAGTCTTTCATTCATCTCTAATTTTCCTGCTTTTTCAATCCCTAGTCGATTCCACTCCACCAGTTGTGACTTGTCCAAGTGACATAAGTCAAACAGTACCTTTTGGCACCCCTTCAAGACAAATTACATTTGCTTTTCCTACTGCTACTGATAACTCTGGTAGCGCATCCCTGGTAGATGCTAGTCACCAATCTGGAAGTTTATTTCCTGTTGGAACAACAACTGTCACCTACAGCTTTACTGATCCTACTGGAAATCAGAACTCTTGTTCATTTACTGTCACTATTACATCTGGTATGTTCATCTACTAACAAATTTTTACATGCATGTCTGTTCACTCTAATCAGCTCTCATGAAATAATTTTCTCTGTTTCCAAACGTCCGATTTTATATCATTATATGTATTCTTTTCTATGTGAATACTTGTTAAAGGGCAAGTCTAAGGTTTTTTGTCTCTTGGTTTCTCATATACCTCCAGGTATATTCATGAATATAGATTTTCATCAAAACTTTTACATTATTTCATATTTTGTATTTCCTAATCAAAGCAGGCTTTTAAAATCCAGTTACATCATAGGGTATGGTTACATCACTGTTAATAAACTTAGGACGAAATTGCTACTAAATGGCATCAAATTGCATGAACTTGCCCTTAAACAAGTTGTCATGTAAATGTTGGAATTCATCTTTTTGAATTCATTTCATCCTACTCATGTCCATGATGTTGTTTCACCAAAAGAAAAATTAATATTTATGTGACTTCTCTTAACACATCATGGATATCTCATGGTTTTTAAATGTTCGTGGAGTATGCAGTCTTTCATTCATCTCTCATTTTCCTGCTTTTTCAATCCTTAGTTGATTCCACTCCACCAGTTGTGACTTGTCCAAGTGACATAAGTCAAACAGTACCTTTTGGCACCCCTTCAAGACAAATTACATTTGCTTTTCCTACTGCTACTGATAACTCTGGTAGCGCATCCCTGGTAGATGCTAGTCACCAATCTGGAAGTTTATTTCCTGTTGGAACAACGACTGTCACCTACAGCTTTTCTGATCCTACTGGAAATCAGAACTCTTGTTCATTTACTATCACTATTACATCTGGTATGTTCATTCATTCACTAAAAAAAAAATTACATTTTACTAATACCAAACACCTTTCATGTATTAATAGCTCTGATTCTAATCTTCTCATGTCATATCATCATTCTTTTCCATTTGATTACTGAAGAAATTGCAAGTCTTAGGGTTGTATTTTTTTTTTTTTTTTGGTGTCTTCATTTCCCATATACTCCAAAAGTATAGTTATATTATGAACATAAATTTTCATCAAAACCATTACCTACATTATTTCATATTCAGTCTTTCCTATGCTCAAGCAGGCTTTAAGAATTCAGTGACATCATTAGATGTGGTAATATCAGAGTTAATGAGCTTAGGATACAGTCGGTTCCGAATGGAAGAAGATGCTTTGATTTGCCCAAGTAATAAACAAACTTTTTCATGCAAATGGAAGTGAGCTATTTTGAATTCATTTCATGCAACGCATATCATGTTTATAATGTTATTTCATCATAAAATTTCATATTCATACATTTTTAATACATCATAGATGTCTTATGTTTTTTGAAATGTTCATAGAGTATGCAGTCTTTCATTCATCTCTCATTTTCCTGCTTTTTCAATCCTTAGTTGATTCCACTCCACCAGTTGTGACTTGTCCAAGTGACATAAGTCAAACAGTACCTTTTGGCACCCCTTCAAGACAAATTACATTTGCTTTTCCTACTGCTACTGATAACTCTGGTAGCGCATCCCTGGTAGATGCTAGTCACCAATCTGGAAGTTTATTTCCTGTTGGAACAACAACTGTCACCTACAGCTTTACTGATCCTACTGGAAATCAGAACTCTTGTTCATTTACTGTCACTATTACATCTGGTATGTTCATCTACTAACAAATTTTTACATGCATGTCTGTTCACTCTAATCAGCTCTCATGAAATAATTTTCTCTGTTTCTAAATGTCCAATTTTATATTATTACATGTATTCTTTTCTAAGTGAATACTGGTTGAAGGGCAAGTCAGAGGGTTTTTTTTGTTGTTTTTTGGTGTTTTTTTTTTTTTGTCTCTTCATGTCCCATATACTATCAAGTATAATAATGTAATGAACATCATCAAAACTATTACATTATTCAATATTCAGTCCTTAGCTCAAGCAGGTTTTATAAATTCTGTGCCATCATCAAATATGATAATATCACTGTTAATAGGGTACATTTGTTATCAAATTGCCCTGCTTTATCCTATTAAAAACAAATTTTCATGCCAATGGAATTCAGTTTCATCCAAAAAAATTGATATTTATGTGACTTCTTTTAACACATCATATATATCTCATGTTTTTTAAATGTTCATGGTAATGCAGTCTTTCATTCATCTTTCATTTTCCTTCTTTTTCAATCCTTAGTTGATTCCACTCCACCAGTTGTGACTTGTCCAAGTGACATAAGTCAAACAGTACCTTTTGGCACCCCTTCAAGACAAATTACATTTGCTTTTCCTACTGCTACTGATAACTCTGGTAGCGCATCCCTGGTAGATGCTAGTCACCAATCTGGAAGTTTATTTCCTGTTGGAACAACAACTGTCACCTACAGCTTTACTGATCCTACTGGAAATCAGAACTCTTGTTCATTTACTGTCACTATTACATCTGGTATGTTCATCTACTAACAAATTTTTACATGCATGTCTGTTCACTCTAATCAGCTCTCATGAAATAATTTTCTCTGTTTCTAAACATCTGATTTTATATCATTATATGTATTCTTTTCTATGTGAATACTTGTTAAAGGGCATGTCTGAGGGTTTTTTTTCTCTTGGTTTCTCATATACCTCCAGGTATATTCATGAATATAGATTTTCATCAAAACTTTTAGATTATTTCATATTTTGTATTTCCTAATCAAAGCAGGCTTTTAAAATCCAGTTTCATCATGGGGTATGGTTACATCACTGTTAATAAACTTAGGATGTGATTGCTACTAAATGGCATCGAATTGCGTGAACTTGCCCTAAAACAAGTTGTCATGTCAATGTTGGAATTCATCTTTTTGAATTCATTTCATCCTACTCATGTCCATGATGTTGTTTCATCCAAAAAATAATAATGTTTATGTGACTTCTCTTAACACATCATGGATATCTCATGTTTTTAAATGTTCATGGTAATGCAGTCTTTCATTCATCCCTCATTTTCCTGCTTTTTCAATCCTTAGTTGATTCCACTCCACCAGTTGTGACTTGTCCAAGTGACATAAGTCAAACAGTACCTTTTGGCACCCCTTCAAGACAAATTACATTTGCTTTTCCTACTGCTACTGATAACTCTGGTAGTGCATCCCTGGTAGATGCTAGTCACCAATCTGGAAGTTTATTTCCTGTTGGAACAACGACTGTCACCTACAGATTTACTGATCCTACTGGAAATCAGAACTCTTGTTCATTTACTGTCACTATTACATCTGGTATGTTCATCTACTAACAAATTTTTACATGCATGTCTGTTCACTCTAATCAGCTCTCATGAAATAATTATCTCTGTTTCTAAACGTCCGATTTTATATCATTATATGTATTCTTTTCTATGTGAGTACTTGTTAAAGGGCAAGTCTAAGGTTTTTTGTCTCTTGGTTTCTCATATACCTCCAGGTATATTCATGAATATAGATTTTCATCAAAACTTTTACATTATTTCATATTTTGTATTTCCTAATCAAAGCAGGCTTTTAAAATTCAGTTACATCATGGGGTATGGTTACATCACTGTTAATAAACTTAGGATTTGATTGCTACTAAATGGCATCAAATTGCATGAACTTGCCCTTAAACAAGTTGTCATGTCAATGTTGGAATTCATCTTTTTGAATTCATTTCATCCTACTCATGTCCATGATGTTGTTTCATCCAAAAAATAATATTTATGTGACTTCTCTTAACACATCATGGATATCTCATGGTTTTTAAATGTTCGTGGAGTATGCAGTCTTTCATTCATCTCTCATTTTCCTGCTTTTTCAATCCTTAGTCGATTCCACTCCACCAGTTGTGACTTGTCCAAGTGACATAAGTCAAACAGTACCTTTTGGCACCCCTTCAAGACAAATTACATTTGCTTTTCCTACTGCTACTGATAACTCTGGTAGTGCATCCCTGGTAGATGCTAGTCACCAATCTGGAAGTTTATTTCCTGTTGGAACAACGACTGTCACCTACAGATTTACTGATCCTACTGGAAATCAGAACTCCTGTTCATTTACTGTCACTATTACATCTGGTATGTTCATCTACTACATGCATATCTGTTCATTCTAATCAGCTTTCATGAAATAATTTTCTCCATTTCTAAATGTCCGATTTTATATTACTATATGTATTCTTTTCTAAGTGAATACTGGTTGAAGAGCAAGTCAGAGGTGTTTTGTTTTTGTTTTTTTTTTGTCTCTTCATGTCCCATATACTACCAAGTATAACAATATAATGAACATAACTCTTCATCAACATTATTACATTATTTAATATTCAGTCCTTCCTTAGCTCAAGCAGGTTTTAAAAATTCTGTACCATCATGAAATATGATAATATCACTGTTAATAGGGTAAAGTTGTTATCAAATTGGCCTGCCTTATCCTATTAAAAACAAATTTACATGCCAATGGAATCGAGTTATTTTGAATTCATTTCATCCAACTCATATTATGTCCAGAATGTTGTTTCATCCAAAAAAATTGATATTTATGTGACTTCTTTTAACACATCATACATGTATATATCTCATGTTTTTCAAATGTTCACGGTAATGCAGTCTTTCATTCATCTCTCATTTTCCTGCTTTTTCAATCCTTAGTCGATTCCACTCCACCAGTTGTGACTTGTCCAAGTGACATAAGTCAAACAGTACCTTTCGGCACCCCTTCAAGACAAATTACATTTGCTTTTCCTACTGCTACTGATAACTCTGGTAGCGCATCCCTGGTCGATGCTAGTCACCAATCTGGAAGTTTATTTCCTGTTGGAACAACGACTGTCACCTACAGCTTTACTGATCCTACTGGAAATCAGAACTCTTGTTCATTTACTGTCACTATTACATCTGATATGTTCATTCATTCACTAAAAAAATTTACATTTTACTAATACCAAACACCTTTCATGGAATAATAGCTCTGATTCTAATCTTCTCATATCATATCATCATTCTTTTCTATTTGATTACTGAAGTAATTGCAAGTCTTAGGGTAGTATTTTTTTTGTTCTCTTCATGTCCCATATACTACCAACTATAGTAATATTATGAACATAAATTTTCATCAAAACTATTACCTGCATTTTTTCATATTCAGTCTTTCCTAAGCTCAAGCAGGCTTTAAAAATTCAGTGACATCATTAGATGTGGTGTAATATCAGAGTTAATGAGCTTAGGATACAGTCGGTTCCAATTGGAAGAAGATGCTTTGATTTGCCATAGTAATAAACAAACTTTTTCATGCAAATGGAAGTGAGCTATTTTGAATTCATTTCATGCAATGCATATCATGTTTATAATGTTATTTCATCCATAAAATTTCATATTTATACATTTTTAATACATCATAGATGTCTTATGTTTTTTGAAATGTTTATGGTAATGCAGTCTTTCATTCATCTCTCATTTTCCTGCTTTTTCAATCCTTAGTTGATTCCACTCCACCAGTTGTGACTTGTCCAAGTGACATAAGTCAAACAGTACCTTTTGGCACCCCTTCAAGACAAATTACATTTGCTTTTCCTACTGCTACTGATAACTCTGGTAGTGCATCCCTGGTCGATGCTAGTCACCAATCTGGAAGTTTATTTCCTGTTGGAACAACGACTGTCACCTACAGATTTACTGATCCTACTGGAAATCAGAACTCTTGTTCATTTACTATCACTATTACATCTGGTACGTTCATTCATTCACTAAAAAAATGTACATTTTACTAATGCCTAACACCTTTCATGGAATAATAGCTCTGATTCTAAACTTCTCAGGTCATAGCATCATTTTTTTCTATTTGATTACTGAAGTAATTGCAAGTCTTAGGGTTGTATTTTTTTTGTCTCTTCATGTCCCATATACTCCCAAGTATAGTTATATTATGAAAATAAATTTTCATTAACACTATTACCTTCATTATTTCATATTCAGTCTTTCCTAAGCTCAAGCAGGCTTTAAAAATTCAGTGACATCATTGGATGTGGTAATATCAGAGTTAATGAGCTTAGGATACAGTTCGAATTGGAAGAAGATGCTTGCATTTGCCCTAGTAATAAACAAACTTTTTCAGGCAAATGGAAGTGAGCTATTTTGAATTCATTTCATGCAATGCATATCCTGTTTATAATGTTATTTCATCCATAAAATTCATATTTATACATTTTTAATACATCATAGATGTCTTATGTTTTTTTAAATGTTCATGGAGTTTGCAGTTTTTCATTCATCTCTAATTTTTCCTGCTTTTTCAATCCTTAGTCGATTCCACTCCACCAGTTGTGACTTGTCCAAGTGACATAAGTCAAACAGTACCTTTTGGCACCCCTTCAAGACAAATTACATTTGCTTTTCCTACTGCTACTGATAACTCTGGTAGTGCATCCCTGGTCGATGCTAGTCACCAATCTGGAAGTTTATTTCCTGTTGGAACAACGACTGTCACCTACAGATTTACTGATCCTACTGGAAATCAGAACTCTTGTTCATTTACTATCACCATTACATCTGGTACGTTCATTCATTCACTAAAAAATGTTCATTTTACTAATGCCTAACACCTTTCATGGAATAATAGCTCTGATTCTAAACTTCGCAGGTCATAGCATCATTCTTTTCTATTTGATTACTGAAGTAATTGCAAGTCTTAGGGTTGTATTTTTTTTGTCTCTTCATGTCCCGTATACTCCCAAGTATAGTTATATTATGAAAATAAATTTTCATCAAAGCTATGACCTACATTATTTCATATTCAGTGTTTCCTAAGCTCAAGGAGGCTTTAAAAATTCAGTGACATCATTGGATGTGGTAATATCAGAGTTAATGAGCTTAGGATACAGTCAGAATTGGAAGAAGATGCTTGCATTTGCCCTAGTAATAAACAAACTTTTTCAGGCAAATGGAAGTGAGCTATTTTGAATTCATTTCATGCAATGCATATCCTGTTTATAATGTTATTTCATCCATAAAATTCATATTTATACATTTTTAATACATCATAGATGTCTTATGTTTTTTTAAATGTTCATGGAGTTTGCAGTTTTTCATTCATCTCTAATTTTTCCTGCTTTTTCAATCCTTAGTCGATTCCACTCCACCAGTTGTGACTTGTCCAAGTGACATAAGTCAAACAGTACCTTTTGGCACCCCTTCAAGACAAATTACATTTGCTTTTCCTACTGCTACTGATAACTCTGGTAGTGCATCCCTGGTCGATGCTAGTCACCAATCTGGAAGTTTATTTCCTGTTGGAACAACGACTGTCACCTACAGATTTACTGATCCTACTGGAAATCAGAACTCTTGTTCATTTACTATCACCATTACATCTGGTACGTTCATTCATTCACTAAAAAATGTTCATTTTACTAATGCCTAACACCTTTCATGGAATAATAGCTCTGATTCTAAACTTCTCAGGTCATAGCATCATTCTTTTCTATTTGATTACTGAAGTAATTGCAAGTCTTAGGGTTGTATTTTTTTTGTCTCTTCATGTCCCGTATACTCCCAAGTATAGTTATATTATGAAAATAAATTTTCATCAAAGCTATGACCTACATTATTTCATATTCAGTGTTTCCTAAGCTCAAGGAGGCTTTAAAAATTCAGTGACATCATTGGATGTGGTAATATCAGAGTTAATGAGCTTAGGATACAGTCAGAATTGGAAGAAGATGCTTGCATTTGCCCTAGTAATAAACAAACTTTTTCAGGCAAATGGAAGTGAGCTACTATGAATTCATTTCATGCAATGCATATCATGTTTATAATGTTATTTCATCCATACATGTAATATTTCATATTTATACATACATCATAGATATCTTATGTTTTTGAAATGTTCATGGAGTATGCAGTTTTTCATTCATGTCTCATTTTCCTGCTTTTTAATCCTTAGTCGATTCCACTCCACCAGTTGTGACTTGTCCAAGTGACATAAGTCAAACAGTACCATTTGGCACCCCTTCAAGACAAATTACATTTGCTTTTCCTACTGCTACTGATAACTCTGGTAGCGCATCCCTGGTCGATGCTAGTCACCAATCTGGAAGTTTATTTCCTGTTGGAACAACGACTGTCACCTACAGATTTACTGATCCTACTGGAAATCAGAACTCTTGTTCATTTACTATCACTATTACATCTGGTACGTTCATTCATTCACTAAAAAGATTTACATTTTACTAATACCAAACACCTTTCATGGAATAATAACTCTGATTCTAAAGTTCTCAGGTCATAGCATCATTCTTTTCTATTTGATTACTGAAGTAATTGCAAGTCTTAGGGTTGTTGTTGTTTTTTTTTTGTCTCTTCATGTCCCATATACTCCCAAGTATAGTTATATTATGAACATAAATTTTCATCAAAGCTATGACCTACATTATTTCATATTCAGTGTTTCCTAAGCTCAAGGAGGCTTTAAAAATTCAGTGACATCATTGGATGTGGTAATATCAGAGTTAATGAGCTTAGGATACAGTTCAAATTGGAAGAAGATGCTTGCATTTGCCCTTGTAATAAACAAACTTTTTCAGGCAAATGGAAGTGAGCTACTATGAATTCATTTCATGCAATGCATATCATGTTTATAATGTTATTTCATCCATAATATTTCATATTTATACATACATAATAGATATCTTATGTTTTTTAAATGTTCATGGAGTATGCAGTCTTTCATTCATGTCTCATTTTCCCGCTTTTTAATCCTTAGTCGATTCCACTCCACCCGTTGTGACTTGTCCAAGTGACATAAGTCAAACAGTACCATTTGGCACCCCTTCAAGACAAATTACATTTGCTTTTCCTACTGCTACTGATAATTCTGGTAGCGCATCCCTGGTCGATGCTAGTCACCAATCTGGAAGTTTATTTCCTGTTGGAACAACGACTGTCACCTACAGATTTACTGATCCTACTGGAAATCAGAACTCTTGTTCATTTACTGTCACTATTACATCTGGTATGTTCATCTACTAACAAATTTTTACATGCATGTCAGTTCACTCTAATCAGCTCTAATGAAATCATTTTTCTCTGTTTCTAAATGTCCAATTTTATATTATTACATGTATTCTTTTCTAAGTGAATACTGGCTGAAGGGCAAGTCAGAGGGGTTTTTGTTGGGTTTTTTTTTGGGGGGGGGGTTGTCCCTTTATGTCCCATATACTATCAAGTATAATAATATAATGAACATCATCAAAACTATTACATTATTCAATATTCAGTCCTTAGCTCAAGCAGTTTTAAAAATTCTGTGCCATCATCAAATATGATAATATCACTGTAGGGTACAAAAACGTTGTTATCAAACGTTGTTACTGATCCTACTGGAAATCAGAACTCTTGTTCATTTACTTTCACTATTACAGATGGTATGTTTATTCAGATTACTAATAGTTTTTTACTTTTATTAACATGAATCAACTTTCTTGAATCATGGCTCTAATCCAAAACTTCTGATGTCATATCACCGTTCTTTTCTATGCGATTTAACTGATTAAAGGACAAGTCAGAGGTTTGGGGTTGGGTTTTTTTTTCTCTACATGTCCCATATACTGTACTACCTAGTACAATATTATTATAAACATATGTTTTCATCAAAACTATTATATCATTTCATATTCAGTCTTTCCTAAGCTCAAGCAGGCTTTAGAAATTCAGTGACATCATTAGATACAGCTTAACACGCTATATATTGGAGCGCCATGAGTGTCAAACACTGAGCGCTATACAAGAAGCCACCATTATTATTATTATTATTATTATGATTATTATTATTGTTATAGGGTACAGTTGGTACCAATTGGAATCTAATTGCTTTGACTTGCCTTATTTTTAAAAAAAATCCAGAAAAAACCTCATATATAATATAAAAATATTTGACTTTTTCAAACATAAAATACAAGCATCATGAATTATACTTTTCATAACATTGCATATATTAAACAAATTCAATTACAGTTGCCATGGTCATTGATCCCCTTCCATATATTTTGTATTTCTTACATATCTTTGTATTGCTATTTACAATGATTGATATGATATTAATGTGATATTTACCTGTAATTTGGAGAGGTGAGAATTTCCTCAAGTGTTGTCTTACATACAACTTCATGTGATCTTACAAATGATTAAATGCTCTTGTCAAGTGTCTAGGAATTACAACTGGGTATTATGAGCTAAAAGGCTGGGGGGGTGGAATCCACCCCCCTCTACGTTTCACGCGATATGTCCGCAACACGCATAGATGTCGCCGCAACACTGCATGACTTTTTTCTGTAACATCTCGTGCATCTTTTGAGACCAAATTCATGACGTCTGGGTATGCGGTTCCGAAGTTACGCAATATTTTGTACTCGCATGTCAGATCAAAAATTGCTCAAAAACGTGATTTCTTGTACAAATCTAATACAAATTGTGTCTTCAGCAATAATTCATAAATGTATGATTATTTTTACTATCAATGATCAGAATCAATTAGTTTTAGTCTGGTTATGATCCAAATAGTACTGGCGACGAATTTTGTTGAAAAAACAAAAAACAAAAAGTCGAAAAACAAAAAACAAAAAGTCAAAAAACAATGAAAAACAAAAAGTCAAAAAACAAAGAAATACGTAAGAAATTTCCAAAACAGTGAAATACATAAGAAATTAATTTTGATTCCAATCTTTTTTTCAAGTATACTTGTTACTGGCGACGAATTTTGTTGAAAAAACAATAAAAAACAAAAAGTCGAAAAACAAAAAACAAAAAGTCGAAAAACAATAAAAACAAAAAGTCAAAAAACAAAGAAATACGTAAGAAATTTCCAAAACAGTGAAATACATAAGAAATTAATTTTGATTCCAATCTTTTTTTGAAGTATACTTGTTAACAACACTACAAAGAGTATTCACTACAAAAATAAGACTATTTGGAGCTTCAGCTAGTGATTTATAGTAAAAAGTCTGATTTACACATTAATTAGCATAATTAATTACCTAATGAATTATTTCATAAAATGTAACTACAGAAATTGGTAAATGACGTCACGGGTGACGTGCGTGCCGATTGACGGCCGAGATCTCAAGGGGGGGGGGGGGTGGAATCAGCCGCCTCCCCCCAGGTATAGCATCACTCAAAAAGCCCAGCCTGATTAGGGTTAAGCTTAACTATGACAAAATTCGACTTAACCTAATATATACTAGTACTTGTCAAACATGTGCCATTACAATAGTAGTGATAGATATCCATATTTGACTATTTGCCACAAAACAATCCAGATCCCTCCCCTTTGTGTGACCATATGACCGACAAGATCATTGATTTCTATTTCATCTCCAGTAGAATGTTATTTTGGAGGGAGCACTTTTCAGAAATTTAAATCAAGACTGTCATGTTACCTGACATTATGTCTTCTCTAACCTCAAGCACACCTTGAAAATTTGATAAGATTGTGGGATATACTTAAGTCTCTGTTGATATGAGGACACAGTTTGGTACCAAATGGGACATTGATTGCAAGGATTTGCCCTGAAAAAAGAAATTGCCAACGGAATTCATCTACATGTATTTTTGACTTATATCATTTAAGAGGTATTATTTTCAAGATGTCATTTCATCCATTGTCGATACCGACTTTAACTCATCAAGAACATCATATGTTTTCTCATTATTCATGGAAACTGCAGTCTTTATTAAAAATCATCTTCCATTTTCCTGCCTTTTTTTCAGTATCTTATTGATTACTGGTACTCTCCAGTTGTGAGTATGTCCTGAACCACTAGCCTCATGTATCATTGCTTCAGGGTGTTTTTTTTTCTCTCTCTCAAAAGCAGTTTCAACAGCAGTTCCTGCAAAAAGAACTCATGAGTTTTGGAATCATGTTCCATTAGATCTTATTTTCATACTTACTTTATTCATCCTAATAGTATCTATGTATAAAGTTGTTTTCTTCCTGTTCACAAACTATACACTGTATATTCCATTTCTTATATCTTCCCATACCAATTAGGCACCATATCAAAAGTCAGAACCAATTTTGGATGCGGTCTTTAACGTCTCTCCTGCTTGGCGTCTTTTCCCCTCCAATCCTCCTGTTTCTCTATAGAAAAAACTACTGGGGATTGGGACAGCTTATGTAAAAGAATGGTCACAGGGAAGATGATCAAAGACGCAGGATGAGACTTTTGATAAGCAGTCTTATTCCCTTTCTATTTGATGATGTGGCAGTTGTGACTTATCCACTTGAAGATTAGTCAAGCACTACTTTTGCCACCCCTTCAAGACAAATTAAATTTTGTTTCCCTGCTGCTGATTCTGGTAGCACATCCCTGGTAGATGCTGGTCACCAATCTTGAAGTTCATTGTTGGAACAACAACCATCACCTAACACTTTGTTGATGCTCCTGGAAACAAGAACTCCCTGTTCACTTGTTATCACCATTGCAGCTGGTATTGCGATACCGTAAAACACATCTTCTATTCACTGCCATTAATTGTCACGTAATCACTTTACACATCCAAAATCACTGACCAGTTGTATTATTACTTCTTTGTTTTGTGCATACCATCTCAAACAAATATCTTGCAAATTGAATTTATATACCTTCTTTGATGTCATTTTGGCATTTATTTAGACTGGCACATAAGACTTCAGCTAGTCCACACTCAGTCTGCATTTGATAAAATAGTTCATATTCAGCGATAATCTAGATATCTGGGTCACAGTTCATAAAACGTGTTATCAATAACAAGTTGCAGTAACCGTTCTAAGCTATTAAAATCCTTGCATCTGATTGGCTGAAAGCAAGTTTGTCATATAGATGTGGCATTGTTCTTGATAACATTTTGTATGAAATAGAGTGTCAGCCATCTTGTGTTTCAGCGGAAGGTTGACACACATGTTCATGGTACCTGTCTGCTAGTAAGCATGGCCAGATATCCATCTCAAGGATGCCATTTTGTCCTGTATTTAAAAAATAGGAAAGTCATCAACTAAAGAGTCAGTGTTTGGGTTAAAACATTAGTATCAGCTGGGCCTGGCCTCACTGTGAGGCTTGACTTATACCGTGTTTACACAGTGACTCGGCTCGGGGGTTCAACATGAGAGCCGTGCTCAACACGGCATTTTCATGTAACGTGATCGGTGTGATCCGCGAGCCATGTTGAACACCGCTTTTTTTATCCACCAGAATCGTAGGTTTCAACCCGCGAGCCGAGTCAGACTCGTCTATTTTTTCGTGTGTAAACAGAAAGCCATGTCGAACTCTCGTGACCTAGGTCAAACACGGAATAGCCGCATCCAGTATCGCGCGAGATAGCTCTCTTGTCCTTGATGTGCCCCTGCCTTCGCTCGATTTCCCGAGGTAAAAAATACTCTTTTTAGGGATCGTGAAATTCTACTCTTGCTCATTAAATTATTTGTATGATCCACGGGCCGTGTCGAACTCGCCTTTTTGGTTTTGGTATAAACACGATCACAGTTGCCCTCTTCGCAGTGTTCGACCCTGCTTGAGGATTCAACACTCGAGCCGAGTCACTGTCTAAACACGGTATTAGCTTCATACTCTGGATCTCATAGCTTTGAGATGACTCATCTGCCACTGAGTCATCACATATGTCTCTCAATACCTAATTTTTTTAACTATCACAATATGGTGAATAATTTGAAGCATTATGAACTTCACTTATTTACAGATATTAAAGCTAATAGTTATGTCCTTAATAGGTTATCATATCCATCCCGTGCAAAAGTTGGTACAAATGCAGTTGGGATATGACATATCCACTGGTAGTAGACCTCCTAATAATGTTGTCTGAGAAATCTAGGTTTTCACCCTTATTGCTGGTCAGTCAGTGTCCTGAACAAGTGACAACCTGCTGTTTTTTGTTTTTTTTTTTTTTGTTTGTTTTTAATAAACCTGAGTCTAACTTTGAACAAGTTGTGTTAGCAAATGAACAGGCTTTGAATGATACTTTTCAGTAATTTTGAGATTAATTTTTATTGTTAGACTCAAGTTGCATAACTTGTTTGGGTTCTTTTAGAAAGTGTAAATTTGAAAATTTGGATAACTCCCAAATTTACTTATAATTGCACACACATGAATTACCTGTACATTGCTTGGATCAGAAAAATAAATTCAATCATCTTTCGAGTGCTGAATTTTATTGTGCTAAAACTGTAATTTTTGCTTGCATGGCCCTAGAATGGACCTTTTCTCTGCAAAAATAATGTGAGGCTGACTTTTTCATTTCTAGTGGTCATCATTTTCAATTTCTGTAGCTATTTTTTATATAAAAATGAAATTTCAGAGAATCCATCTGTTCTCTCTGCATGTTATGTGGGGTAGGGGTTTACCATAGTAAATAAATAGAAGTAAGGAAAATGGAGAAACATTAGTAAACAGAAAGAAAGAAAAGTATAAGTGTGAAACGACAGTGATTTGTCTGTCCACAGCCTCATCATAATTGACGGCATTGTACAGTACATTTCATCCAATGAGGAAGGTCTAGAATGGTTTATATCAGGCATTTCCATACACTCCTTGGTTTTGAGTTACATTTATGTTTTAGTGAAACCTGGATATACATGGGGAAACGGCACTATTATTTTCTGCAGACATATATCAGAAAAACCAGAATAGAAGAGGGGAAAGCATTGCATTGTTCATTCATAATTTATTTATTGTTGATATTTGAATTTATATATCATTGTCAAGTGATCTTTGTTTTTCTTTTTATAAAGGAATTGTATTTCCTATCAAAAATATTATAATTATTGGTATCATTCAAAGGGATCCAACTAAAACCATCTAGAATTCCAATAATCAAGTGAATTTTGGAAATATTAATCCTGCAAAAAATTTTTATTGATACAAAAAAACCCAGCAACTCTGGTTGAAACTAATAATTGGAATATTCTACTGACCATTTAACTATATTTAAGAAACTAGCATATGTACATGTATCCTGAAAAATCAACCCCCCCCCCCCCCAGGCAGTATACCCCTTCTCGCTATTTATCTGTCAAATTGATTCCTGTTTACAATTGGAGATTCTTTGAAAAGTGATTTATCCAGTATTGTCTGGAATGAAGTTTTAGGTTCTGATGATACTGATAATGCTTACATTAATTTTTCTACAGATTTGAGAATGGCTCTGAAAATAATAATATCCTCCAAATTTAGAAGGAATTAACAAATACCATAATTTGTTCTAAAAAAGAGAGTTTGCTGTGTTTGCCATTGTCTGCTGGTATTTTCCTGACTAGTGTATTGAATGATGTGTGCTGATAATTGTAGTATGTTCACTCCCTTTGTTATGCTTTGTCCTTCTGTAATGTTTGTTCGCTATCATGTTGAAGGGAGCTATGTGCACCTTTAAGTTCATAAAGTTCATGTAGTTACCTTTTTATGCCTCCACCTATCGAAGATGGTGTTGGAGGCATTTTGTTTTGGTTTGCTCCTCTGTCTGGCCTGCTTGTTCATTCTCATGATATATCAAGAACTGTCAAAGGTCACAGAGGTCAATTTATGAAATTTTGGGTGTTCATCTCGTTAACGCAATAATGCAATGCATTAAGAACCATTTGAGGTACATGTATGAAATTCAAACTTGCTACTAGTATGTATTCATCATAGGAAGATGATCTGATTAATTTGGGGATACATAGGTCACAGAGAACGCTCAATTCTGAAATTTCAGGTTTGAGCCTTGTTTGTTTTGTTGGCACTATATTTTAACTATTTTTATGCATGGCTGTGAGGAGACAAAATGATCAGACTTTTTGGTTGTTACGTAAGAGGTCAATTAACTTGCACATATAGGGTTCTTTTCTGTGTATCACAATGAATAGATAACATCCATTTGGGTGGAGGCATATTGGAGCAGCAGTCGTATTCATCATGTTTCTTTAATACTACATAAATGGCATGTTGGCATGTGTGTTTAAATATATCACTGTCATTTTTATTTTTTACTATGATTGAGAAAAAGCATAAAATTGAACTTGAACTTGAACTTAAACTTGAATAGCCAGTGGTGATTGTTCTGGTCATGTGAGTATTCTTTTTTTTTTTCAGTTGATACACAACCTCCAGTTGTCACTTGTCCTCAGCCTGTCACTGTGACAATTGAGCTTGGCACCACTCAAACTATTGTAACATTCAGTGATGCTACTGTTACGGATAACTCTGGCTCTGCAACACTTGTGAGTGTCTCCCAGGCATCCGGCACCGCATTCCAAGTTGGTCAAACACCTGTGACTTTCACCTATCGTGATACAGCCAACAACCAGGGGACATGCACTTTTTTGGTCACTGTTCAGACAGGTATTAATTGAAAATTCAAGTTGACTTTCACTTCTGTAAATCTTCTTTAAATGTATAAGCATTGGGGAATGCAGTTGTGTTTGATATGCAAGGAGAATAAGGCAATAAAAAATCTGCATGTATTATAAAATTAGAATCTATTCCCCAAATCCTGAGACTATACATCTTTGATTACTTGATAGGACGGTATGGTATGATATATAAACTAGCAGACAGTTAATATTGGTTAAAGTGATTGCACTTCTATCAAAAGTGAGAATTTGAATTTGAGTTAGCTGTTATGGTCAAAAGAAACCTCAAGCCTGTTTAGCCAACACCATTTGTTAGAATTGAATGATTAACAAAGTACATATTCACTGTCAGCCTGCGAAGGGCGAAGATTATTTTGAAAGTACCTTGAAAATCTCTGTAATATGACTGGTTTGATGCTTTTTGACCTCACAAAACCTTGGGGAGTTGTACAAATGAAAAATTGAAATCTCAGTGGTTTATTCCTTTACAAACAGTGCTCATGTTCAACCACTAGTCAGAAGGGAATAGACCATAGTTCATGTGGATAAAATTTTAATGCATACCTTTTATCATATTTCAGTATTAGAAGTATCACATTGCTGATATTTCTGAATGTATAATGTCACAGGTGCATTAGAAATGGATATATATATGAGCAATACTTATTAAGATGAGAGATCAGAAGAAGAGGCAGTATCAAAAAGGAGGAAATATATTTAACGAAAAAGAAAAAGGAAACAAACTCAACTCTTATCAATTTCCATTTCAAAAGTCTTTGTAAAATTTCACTAGTTGCCTGTGAACATATGTTGTACAGTCAAAAATACATATGATCTATAGAAGGAAAATAGGCATAAGAAGAAATGAGCTGAATGAAATTGATTAGAAAGGAATAGAATGAGATTGACTGAATAGAAAAGCAGGAATGCCACTGAGCTTGGAGCAAGGTAACATTTCAACAACAAAACTTGATTTAATTGGCAAAATGAATGCAATAGTGAGAATATGTTTCTCTTGATTGTATACATGGTTAAGTTGTACTCAAATTATTTGTCATTTGTATTGTTTGTTTTCACGATTTGTTTTCCATGCTGGTGGAAAAACAAATTTTCACAATGTTATATTGATCAGATTGAATATCATTATCAGTTATCAGTTACCATTTACAAATTTATACATCTTTATTTTTATCCTTCAGAAATAATTGCTATTTTTCAGGCAGCCACATAGATAAGCTATTCAGATTATAAAAAAATATTCGAACATTTACGTGTAGATATATGAATCTTCAGATTGTAAAAAATATTTGAACATTTACATGTAGATATAGGGATGCTTATGAGCATTCTGCAGAAGAATACTGGCTGTCATGTTCGTAAATTAATTGTCTATACATGGACATATCAAATAAGAATAAGATTTATATTAATCTCCATTAGATTGGAAAAAAATGGAATTAGATCTTCATCAGGAAAAGTTTTTGGTAGAATCATATAAACTTGCATGACTATGAAATGGATCCGAGTTTTTCAAAAACATGTGATCAGTGATGCAAATTTAAGAATAATGCTGAAGAAGAACTCCATCATGAAGAACTCCTTTGCAAAACTTGTAGGAAGATTTCCACTTGCACAACATTTTATAGACATGTCTTGCATGCCCCATGTTTCTGGCTATATTAAATATTTTTCAAAAACTGTACACACTCACATAAGCACACAAACGTCATGTATAAACTGTCAGTCATTTTTCATTGCAATGGAAACAGTAAAAGCCCCAAATGGTTTCTGACTGATTTCTTAGCTCTTTGCACCTAGAAAGTTACTTGATACGCTAACAGTGTGAGCATGCTTGCATTTTTCATGAATTTAATTTGAATTATTCATTTTCTGTATGTTGTATCGTGCAAATGGAAAAGTGCAGCTTTTTACAATCTGGCACAATGATGATCCTGTATTAAAGCCACAGTAAACTGGTGCTTATATAGCTCTGAAATGATGTATTTACAACAGCGCCAACTTCGGCTACTCACAACCAGAGACTGTCTTAGATATATTACGCCCTTCTTGGCTTCTTGTGAACTGCTTTAGTCTGAATACATAAACATTTTGACGGATGTGTCTCAAAAATAAAGCTCGCGTTGATCAGAATGGTGCATGCTGGGAGAAAAAAAATGGAAAAGAATCAGTAGCTCAGGACTGAGATGGCGCTATTTCAAAATCTCATACAAGGGTACCAGTTCGCTCTGGCTTTAAAAGTTGAAAATCTGTTGAGGGGTAAGGCAATGTGTCAAAAAGTTAATGCAAGCAAGCAGCCATGCATTTCTGACCCTCAATGTGATGGACAGAAAACATAAAATGTGTAGAGGGTTTCTGACATTTGGTTTGTATGTTACTTCATAATGATGGGATTGTGATTTGGTATGAATTCAGTTAAAGTTAGAAAAAAAATATGGTGTGTTTCACAATCAATGTACAGATGTACATGTACATTTGCATGTGTGTAACATAAAGTAGTGAATGAAAGAAATAATATAATGCCCCTTCATGGGTGTGAGAAACCCTACACATGCAATTCTGTGATTGGAATATTGAAGCATTTTCATTCTTGTTATGGTCACTTGCATTCATGTACACCACACATAGACCATTAATGCTCTCAAGCTGTAACTCTCGACTTTCTTTTACCTATACAGAGGACACTACACCTCCAGTGGTGACCTGTCCTGCAAATGTGATAGACAATGTGGAATCACCATCGACAGGAAGGATTGTCACTTTTGGCACTGCAACTGCTACAGATCTTTCTCAAGTAACCTTAGTCAGCGTAGAGCCTCAGTCTGGAACTTTCTTTGATGTTGGATCAACTCCAGTAACGTATACTTACAGAGATTCCAGCAACAACCAGGGCACTTGTACTTTTTTCGTTATTCTTAATCAAGGTATTCGAAGCAATTCTCCATTTGCCAACTTTATATTAAATTTGTAATTGGAAAATATTACAGTGCTCACATTTTGGTTTTAATGTCATATCATCATGAAAAAATTACAGATGCCGGTAAAGAGTATTTTGCTTTGTTTATACAGTGTTAAAGAGTGTCCAGTTACTTGAAAAAATAATTTGCCGTTGGTATGTATGAATGACGGGAGGGGGGGTAATCTTAATCAAGGTACTTGGGAGAATTCTCTGATCCCTATTGATATAACTATTCCTATGTTCTTCATCTTGTGATCTCCACAGTCGATACAACCCTTCCCACTATAGTGTGCCCTGCTGGTTTCACTGAACTAACAGCCTTAGGATCGACTGGTACTACAGTTACCTGGCTAGCAGCCACAGCGACAGACAACTCTGGCCAGGTCACTGTTACATCAGACCTCTCTTCACCATCTTTCCTGTCGGTTGGAGAGACAGTTATTACTTACACTGCAAGAGATCCTTCGGGGAATGTAGCAACTTGCTCATTCACCATAACTGTAGTAGAAGGTAACTTTGATGAATGTTTGATCTCCTGGAAGGAAGTATAGTCAGTGATTGTATTACCGAACAGCATTGTAATACCGAACGTGTGCATTTACACGTCCAAAATTAATTTCCTACACTTAGAACTATGCAGCATTCTATCATAGGAAATTTCAAAAGGAAGATGATAAAAAAACGAATATCATTGTTTTCTGAAAAGGCAAAAAATTGGTCAAACTAGCTGATTGTTGATTTGGTTCATCATCCTGCTTTTTCCCATAGGAAATGCAAGTTCAGTAATACAATTTCATTTTCAGGTCACCAAAACGGGCGTATGCGAAGAGGGGTGTGATCGGAAGGTGATATCGGATCAAAGACTGCTTGTCTTTGAAAAAATTTTACATCTTCATTTTCTGTACATATTTGAGTATTCATGGTGGAAGTTTGATAAATATTTAGAGAATATTGTATTTGATATGACTGAATCTATGAAAAGTGTTCGCTAATAGGATACACTTCTGTCACGAGCGAATCGCTCTAATGAATTATCCTATTTATCTACAGGTTACTTAACCACCCTGAATAAAATACCAAAGGATTCAAGAAATAAATGAAGTGTTGAGTTTAATGTTACTTAAATAGGATATGTCATTATTCGTGTTGTTTACAAAACAAAATGGGTTTCACATGAAATATTTGATACAACATCACATATTAAAAGCATAATATGGAGTTCAAGCAATAAATAGGTTGTCCAAGTTTGTGAGTATATAGTTCAGACTGTCCCGTTAAAGTTTATAAAGTTTAATCAAACCGAATGCGGACGAGGGAAGAGTTTGAAGATGGAAGAAAACTATAAACTACGACGATGCTCGACTTCGATGACGAACGAGTATGACGATTGCTGATGACGGGGAGTGACGTCACGATGAGTGAAGATAAACGAAAAGTCGAACCCTGTCGATTCACCAGTTAAACATGCAGCTAAGCTGAACTGAAGAGTTAAGGCCTCAGCTCTGGGTCGAATTGCGTGTCGACTCCGACGACAAACAGTTAACAGCAACCACCGACTTGGTGTGCCAATCATTCCCCTGGAATGACCTTGTGACTCATGACCTTGACTTAGGTCGACCAACGATGTTGACCCTATGGTAACCGCCGTCTAAAATAAAAATAGATCATAGACTTAACGGTATAGGCCCTAACACTAATCTATTTCCAAAACAGATAAACAGATTACATCTTATCTCGTATCAAATATCATATCTAATATGGTTAAAGAATTGAGTTTCACTTCAATGTGAGCTTTATGATAATCAAGAAAATACATAACACTGGAGGAAACTATTGTAATTGTCCCTCTCACGAAAATGGATCAAAATGTATTCAATTTAAAATACATTTCCAAAATACAACATTTCCATAACTGAGTTATCACATTAGAAATTCTGAGCAATCTTATAACATAAGGCTCTCTTTTAAATAGATAATAAAACATTACTGAAAAGCTGCAAAATACAACTTGTATTTGTAATCACTTCAGTATAGGTGGCTATTCTTTTTTAGAGTACTAAGTCAGACAATTAATACATGTCATTTAATGACAAAATGGCTTCAAATCTATTCTCTCTTACTCAAACAGAGATGCTATAAGCATAAGAAATTACATAAATGTTCAATAATGTATTTTACTTACAATTCAGCACCGAGGAGAGGGAAACCACCTTAGCACTGGGTTGGCACCATGCCCTGTTCCTTGTCTAGGAACCACCCCCAAAACCAGACCTCTCTCTCCAAAATCAAATGTCAGAGTGAGCTGTCTGTGCCCTTTTGACTAACACACCCAAAAGAAATATGTTACACAAAGAGTCTACAATTCTGCACACCTGACAAGTCCCTGCTCTTGTTACTATGACTACCTAGCCTAGTACATGTATATACAAGCCTGGCCTGCACAGGTCTCTAATGTACACCTGTACATGGACTTAAACAAAGAATTTGAATTAGATCCTACAACTTCCATAACACATGGGTTCTGGGTTCTGGGATTGAGATTTCTGATTTGACCAAAACTTACATCATGATTCTAAATGATTGGTATCTACATGTACTTGATGAATTTTAATTTTCAATAAAAGCTGAGTAATAAGCCAAACGAAAGAGTCTATTTCTTCACCACTACTCTGAAAAAAAATTACCATGGTACCCAGGTATTTTGACAAAAGAGCCTGATCAGTTTGTCATGGACAGACATTTGAAAAATTTTGAAAGTTTGACGGCCCGTAGAAAATAAGTAATAATCTGTATTGAACTGTTTTATGTTTCATTGTGTAGACTATCACTCAAGGAGTTGAAATGCAATAAAATTTGGTTATTCTGTTTGTCTAGTTAAACTGAAAGCCATAAAATGATCAATGTCACGGATGGACAAAAATGTCACTTTTAACCATTCAGGCTCAAAATTACCATCAAAATCATGAACTACCCTGCATTATCACGATTTGATGGTAATTTTGTCAAATTGCCTTGGGTACAATGGTACTCTTTTACAAGGGTATGCAGCAGGCAGTTTGGACAGATATAGTTTTAATCAAGTTTCTGGTTATTTTTGTTCACTGGAAACTATAGCATGATGAATAGTTTTGAAGCCAGTTTCTCACAAATTGCATTTCCAGCCACTGACTGAAGATTACCTCTAAGTATGCTGTATATCACTGATATCACTGACATGTGTCTGTATTCTGTTTTTATATTGGAGGCTTTGTGTTTCTGAAAACAATCGAGAAAGCAAGGTTTCTACAGAAATTGGAAATATCCGGTTGATGAGCAGGTTTTTGTTTTGTAAATAGCTTTATTTCCGCCTTAATTACAAATTTGCTGTTAAAACAATAAAACAATAACATAAAAAGGTACTGAGTACAAGAATGTATCACCAAGAAGAAATTTAATGTCTGAAGGATGGATTCTTGCATTGTCATGTATGGAGGCTTCTTCAGATGAGGATTTCCTCTTCATGTTTTACATTTAACAGATCAAGTGTTGAAGCACTATTGTGCATTGACACGCAATAAACTCATTCATTCTAAGCATTTCATGCTTTTGAACGCCATGCCATTTGATTCTTATGACAGTGACTCCATGTATGATATACCACACTATATCTCTGTTCCGATTTCCATTTATCTGTAGTGGATAATGAAGTGCCGGTTATCCTGAACTGCCCTCCATCACAGCTCAACGCAGCAGTTGACTTGGGTCAACCATCTGTCCAAGTCACTTGGACAACTGTGACTGCTACAGACAACTCTGGTGATGTCACCGTCCTTAGTAGAACCCATAGCAGTGGGGATTTCTTCAGTGTGGGCACCACTTCTGTTACCATTGTCTTCCAAGATCCCTCTGGCAACACAGCCCAGTGCCTTTTCATAGTTAACGTCATCGAGTGTAAGTACTCTTTGAAAGGGATTTATGTGTACTTGTGTAGATAAAATTATAGGTACATGTAAAATAGTGCCAGGATATACACTGTGCAAGGGACACATCATAGAGGGCCTTGTCATTGTCATTTATTCACAGATAGTGATGAAGAGAACAAATTTGTATGAGCAATGTCCCAACAAGAATTAGATTTCACTTTGTGTGAGAACAGGTGGATTTACCAAAAGATAGTTATCAGCCATACATTTGATTTTTTGGTAACAACATACAAACAATGATAAATGCATTGCAAATACTGTTAAAGATTGCATTATTTTGTGAACTATAGTCTTTTTCTGGAAAGTCAAGACTTTAGTGTTGTAAAAGCATTGAAAGTTTTTCTTGTTGTGTTAAAGCATTAAAAACAACTCTCCTCCTGCTTATCAGTTTAAGTACAGTTAGACCTTGTTTATCAAGCCGTAATATATTATACAAATATTGACTGCTTTGAGGGGCATGGTTGGAACTATAGCCCAAGGTGATGTCGAAACTGTACTCTGTCCCGAGACAAAGTCGGGGCATAGTACAGTCTCAGTCACAGATCACCGAGGAGCTATAGTTTTAACCGTGATGCGAAAAATAAGCAGTCAGTATTTGTTTTATATACTGCATCCCATTTAATTTATGCTATCTAATTAAGGCATTAAAATGAAGATGCGTTACCGGTCAGAGAAATTAAAGTATGATTAAATTTTCACATAAGCAAATATAGATACGCGTGCAAGCTATACTTACCCAGCCTACTTCTCTAGTACAAACCATGTACTTAGGTATTGTACAACGGAGGTAGAACTATATGCCCAGTCAATAGTTTTTTCACTATATGCCCGGCAATCAGCTAGCGGTTTCCATGACTGCCCCTTTGACCAATCAGAGGCGTATAATCTTAGAAATATTGTATATAAAACCAGCCGCTACATGATTGATTGTAACAGGCTCCCATGTCAAAGCTGAGAGGTCTATCACTAATCATAGTGTTATATTTAAAGCTATTTGTTGAAGTTCAGTTTGTTTTCAGTAGGTTTTTACATTCACAAAGGGTTTTCATTTTTTAAAGTGGGTTGTGTAGTTTGAAAAGTAGAGATGATGATAATTATGTTACTTTAGCCATCTTCAAAATTGATGAAATGCAAAGAAAATGGAGATGGCAAAATTTACTATCAAGTTGATTTTTAATCCAGTAATAAAAACATGTCATCAGATGGTTAGATTTATGAAATACATATGAAACAGAGGTGAGATGATTTCAATAGTTGAAAAATTAATCTTTACCTAATGGTGGTGATAAGTAGGCAACTTCCTCAACACATTCGACCAGTGCTTACAGATTATGTACAGTTTTTGTAGGCTTTTGGGTCAGATCTCTTTTTGCCACTAAAACTGTACATGTGATCAATGTTAACATTTTCATCACATTGTCATTTGAAAATTAAGAACACATATACGACAAAAATGATTCTATGAATATTACCACTTAATACATGTACATTACCTGAAGATGAAAATTATTTGTTCACATTTTCTTCAAGTTCAAGAATTATATAATGCAAACAGAACAAGAGCTTAGTTGATTAACATGATGAATTAATCTTTCAGCACTGATGAAACAATGCTGTTGAATCATCTTCCAGGTTTATTGTACCTGGACAAAAGGACAATGTATCAGTATATTTGACAAATTAACTCTTTAACCTTATAATGATGATCATCATTATGTGTATGGGTAATATAATGTTACATAAGCTCATCAACAAAACAAATATTTTTGGCCAAAAAAAAACAAATATGGCAAATTTATTTGTCAAATACGCCCAATTCAGCCAAACAAGACAGTTTTGATTCAGGAGTACATGTTCAGCACATTTCTGATCAGCTGAATGTGTATAGTGTTAATACATGTACCACAGTACAATCATTCATTTGGTATATTGAGTAATCTTTAATGTATTGAGCAGGATTGGCACAGTAGTTTTAGGAGGAAGTGAATTAAATAAATAAGGAACAGCATTCATATATTATGTACACTGTGAGATTGGGTAGTTGATAAATGTTGCAAATGTTCTGAATCTGTTTTAAGATTTTATTTGTACTTGTATTATTGTAGTATAAATCTTGTATTCAAGAGAACTGTCAGTAGGCTAGCACCATGAGCATCCTTGGACGGTGTGTGTGTGTGCTCTATAAGTTATCACTATTATCATAATTTTTTATCATTATTATATATATATATATACATATATATATATATATATATATATATATATATATGTATGTATCCCAAATTTGATGATTTACAAAAAATAATTGCTGTGTAATAAAAAAAATTTTTGCAGCTGATCCTGTTGCACCACTGATTGCAAACTGCCCAGGAGACATACAACAATCCATCTCCCTAGAAGCCACAGACATTCCTGTATTCTGGACACCACCAAGTGCATCAGATAACTCTGGCCAACTTCCAAACACAGTCAGTAACTTCTCACCTGGAGATCGCTTTGAACCAGGAGTCTGGATTGTCATCTACACCTCGACGGATGCTGCAGGAAATTCTCAGCAGTGCAGTTTTACCATTACCGTTACAAGAGGTTTGTATGGTCTGAGCAGAGAGATAGCAGTTTTATCCTGGTCAGAGTGCCTGCATATTCCAACGTACCTCATCTGTAAACCCGCATAACAGCACAGTTTAAAAAAAGTGACTAAACATGAATGCAACATTATTATTGCTATTATCATCATTTAGCACTTGTTATGTTATCATCAATAAACAGTATTCTGAGTTCATACCATCAGTTTTAATGAAAGGAATTTAGACAGTGTATTACTTTTTTCATTAGGCCCAAATGGGCTGAATGAGCTTATGCTGTGGTGTTGACATGTCCATCCACATATTAAAAATGTTTCTTCTTCATCGTTTCTTATCTGATTGTGACTAGGTTTACTTTATAAGATAAGGTTAGTAAGGGATTTAAAACTTCCTTAAGTAACTTGTTTAAAGACTTTATCCCACATTCTTCTTCAAATGCTTTTTAATATTGACCAATCTCAATATTCTTTTTCATTTTTTTTGTTGTAGATTCTAAAGAGCTCCACAGAAATCTTAAAATTTCCTGGAAACATTACTCCTGATAATTTTTTGCATTTTTTTTTTCTAAAAATAACCCAAAGAAAAACAAGTATGTATCCTCTCTTTTAGCAATGGACCCATTATTATTTTGATTTAAACTGATTAGTCTAAGTGAGAAACGTAGATTTTTAATAACTGAAGATTGCCACTTTACCTCAAATATTGATTATCATTACTTATTTGAATTTACTTAAAACTTCCACGAACATAAATCTTTTCCTTTGTTTTTCCAATCATTAGTAAAAAAAAAAAAAAAAAAAAAATATATATATATATATATATATACCTATCACTTTTAATAGCTGGATGCCTAATGAGTACTACGTCATTTACCTTCTGGTTACATATTGCTTTACTGTTTATGTATACTGTTGATCCAAAAAGAAAAGGAATTGAGGGAGCATTGATGTACATTAAAGCAATTTCTTTCACCAGCTTTGAAGGATAACAGACATCATTTGTTTAGGAGAATAGTAATCTACTTACAAAGTGAATGAGTTTACAGAAATTTCTGTGTATTTGTAGCATGCTTTTAGGTATGATTATTGTTTTTACATCCATTCCAAAATGTCAGGAAATGCTTATAAAAATAGGCATCATTTTCTAGGGGGTTGCAGAAGATGTGTAGCTGTGTTGTTTTTAAGAAGGATGCTTCAGGCAGTGGTTGGTCTCTTGGTTATGTTGCTGGTGAAGAGTTGAATGCTATTTAGAGTTTTCCTAATGTTTTCCTAATACATATCTGTGTGACTGTCACTGATTCACATCACATTTTGTTTCTCGGACAGAGGACACCATACCACCACAGGTGACTTGCCCAGCAAACATTCAACAGACAGTGATACAAGGCTCACCGGGAGCCTATGTAACCTGGGATCCTCCTGTGGTATCTGATAACTCGGGCACAGTGCTGTTTGTTTCGTCAACTGCTGATTCTGGTGATCTTTTCGCCATTGGAGTGAACTCAGTGACATACACCTACGCCGACCCCTCTGGCAACCAGAACAGTTGCTCATTCACTGTCGCCATTGGCACAGGTATAAACAGGTTTGGGTGTCAGTCTGATTCAGCAATGTAATATGTAAGATAGAGTAATGGACAGCAATGCCTTCTCAGAATGATTTCGGTAAGGCTAGGGTAAATGCCATTCTTCTCTAGATTTTTTTTCTTAATCCATGAGATCATTTTGTCCCTGCCAAACGAAGTTCGTGAGGGGAAATGGACTCCTTATGTGTGTGTGCACATTTGCTTCTTCTGTGTCATTTCTTGGCCGATTTTGATTCTGTTTGTTTTATCTCATAGGGCCTGGTGTAGGCTTCCAAACTTCTACACAGAATTTTGAAATTCAGTTATTCAAATATATGCAACTTTATTCAAAATGAACACAAAATGCTACTTCTCCTCTATGGATTTTGATTCTGTTTGTTTTAACTGATAGGACTGGAACATATATTATGCATCACATAATTGTTTGTATATTTTATTAAAAAATGTTTATATCAAAAAAATATTCCAAGATGGCTGACATGATGGCTGTACTCTTTTTTTTTATTGATTTACTGACTGCAGTGTTCAGTATTCACACAATGTATTTTGTAACATTATGGCCATGATCCTTTCAACTTGATAATTTCAATGTATGATAAATTTCCTACATAATAATTACAACATAAGTGTACTTTTCAATTGGTCTTTCATGATCAGTGTGATGTCATTTTATGTTACTCAGGTGATCCATGCAATCCCAGTCCATGCTTGAATGCTGGGGTATGTGTGCCAACAGACCTTACAAACTACCGGTGCATCTGCACAGAATGCTTTACAGGAACCAACTGTGAGACTCGTAAGTGGGCAGTTCTTTTCAGTATTTCTTTTTTTTAAGATATGAATTGTAAAGTCCATCTCATAAGCCTAATTGCAGATGACCTTTAATTATATATCTGATGTTGAAACAAAAGTAATTTTAAATTTTCCATTTTCCCTTTCTCACAATATTACACTATTGTTTGCAAGATCTAATTTAACCAGTGTTCCTGTGCTTTCACCTCTCTTCTTAGGCTTAGGTAATGCAAAGCCATGAATCTTGTAATACTCATCTTCTTTTATTTTGTAAAAGGTTTTGTGTGTTAAATAATTTTATGTTTTTGTATGTAACCTGTATTTAAGGCACCTCACCTCCCCATCCTAGTGCAATGTCTTTGTTGTTTTTTTTTTTGTTTTTTTTTTTGGGGGGGGGGTTAATGAATATAACTCTTCACTATTTGAAATATACCATTAAAATATACCAAGTCACAAAATTACTCTTTGGCATCTTCCTATGATATGTTTCATTGAAATATTGTGCATTATATATTCTATACAATCTGCAGCCCTGAATGCTTGTGACAACCATCTTTGTGAGAATGGAGGGGTCTGTATTGCAGATCCTGGCTCATGTACAGACTACAGCTGCCAGTGTTCTGGATGTTTCACAGGCAGATTTTGTAATTTGCGTAAGTACAGTATCATATCTTTCTCTCTCCTTTCACAATACCATAGTCAATTTAACTCAGTGAAGTTATTAAATTTTGGTTTATTTTATTTCTTTTTGTCTTCCAGTTGATTTTTTTTTTTGAGACAAAGAGAACAGTTTGTGTGAAATTTATGCCTCAAAATGAAGAAACTCTGACAATGACTAACATCAGAAGTAATTATAATCAGTCAGATGCACAATAAACTAGGAAGGTCTACTTATTTTAACTTTACTTTCATCATCAGGTATACTAGATTATTGGACATAATTTGCAGGGCAAAATACTTCTACCATGAACTAATCATGGAAGTTATCACTGTTTACAACTTTTTATTCTTATCTGTTTCCTCTGATGTACTGCCAATTTTCCTTTTCTAGCCATCGACTCTTGCGAGAACCACCAGTGCCAGAATGGTGGAGCCTGTACCGTTGATCCTCTGAACTGTGAGCTCTACACGTGTACTTGCCCACTTTGCTTCACTGGCCAGTTCTGTGAACAAGGTATCTTTTATACCCATTCATTTACATTTGGCATTGTTAATATTGCAAGTTAATGCCTAAAGTTGTTCCTTTTCTATCTTTAATGCTGCAGCCTACACTTTTCCAACAACAACCAAAAAAGAATATGTGAATTGAAAAACACAAGATTAGAAACTGTTGGTTGTAAAACTATGTTACAAAGACTTTGATTATACAATTATTTTGATAATTATTGATTATTAACAGATTGTAAAGTTCTCAGCTACTAAAAATGAACCATGTTGATTTATATTTGCTCTGAATATCATGTCATGTTATTGATGGAATGACATATCATTTTGACTTACAGAAGAAAGAGGTAACTAAAAGTTTTGAAGATTAGAAAAAAACATATTTCAACAAGAATGTTATTTTGATCTGTATACCTGTGGGTATTTGTATAAGGGAAGTGGTTGTGGGTAACAAAGTCAAATCATTAAGTTTTTAAATCGTGGGGGTTATGTGTAGAATCAGAAATGATCTAGTAGGAAAGGACAAGATATGACAAGAACATGTATGTGCTACAATAATAGAGGCTGTACTGTATTTAATAGTAAACAATTTTTCCTGTAAAAATCATTATTAAATAAAATTTTACATGTACATGATAACCAAAAAGAATAAGAAGTTAATAAGTTAAACAGAAACAATCGGTCAGTAAACAGTGGCAGTAATTGCATAATTATCCTTTGGGCATTCTTAAAGCCACAGTGAACTGGCGCTTATATAGCTCTAAAATGATGTATTTACAACAGCGCCAACTTGCGGCTACTCACAACCAGAGACCGTCTTAGAAACATTATGCACTTCTTGGCTTCTAGTGAACTGCATTAGTCTGAATAAATATACATTTTTACAGATGCGTCTCAAAAATAAAGCTCACGCTGATCAGAATTGTGCATGCTGGGAGAAAAAAATGGGACAGAATCAGTAGTTCAGGACTGAGATGGCGCTATTTCAAAATTTCATACAAGGGCCCCAGTTTGCTCTGGCTTTAACACTCTTGTTCTTGTCATTTTTTTGTCATTTTTTTTTGTCAGAGGTCAGTGCTTGTACTTTCAACCTTTGTGCTAATGGTGCAAACTGCATACCTGTTGGAACACTCTGCACTGAGTACAAATGCTCTTGTCCAGGCTGCTTCACAGGAGCATACTGTGATGAAGGTGAGTTTGGACCTAACCTTCATATTATTCTGCATTTTAAAAAATAGGAAATTATTGCATGTACAAATTGTGTAACAATATGGAGAATTATTTTTGTGGAATGTTTAGTTAGTTGAAACCCATTGAAATGTGTTTCCTTGGTTTTTCTTGTAAATTACTGATACAGAGAGTTTATACATTTCTCTTTTATGAAACGAGTGTTGTATTTCTTATAGTTCTTGAATATATCATTTACATTAGCACTACACATACATATGACTGTACATAGACTTTCTAGTTCATTACAAACTGAGTGTTACCCATTACATCATTTCAAATAGAAAAGAAATTGCCCATTTTTTTTTTTTTTTTGTTCTTGTTGTGTGCATGGAAACATGTATAGGTATAGAATTATTTAACCCCTGTTTTGATAATTCGGTATTTCAAGTCACCATGCAGCTGAAACATTTCATTGTGTCTATTACTACATCTTTTATTGTTTCTTTCCTCTTATGCAGTTCGGGACCCCTGCTTTGACAATCCTTGCTTAAATGGGGGTGTTTGTTCTGCTCTGAATGATGGCAACTGCTTTTCATATACGTGTGAATGCACAGGATGTAACACCGGCTATAACTGTGAAATAAGTAAGTAAAATTTTGTTAAGTTTACGTCATCATTTAGGGTGATTTCGTGGTTTACTAAGAACGTTATTCAAGGGCTATTTGGTTACCCTTGTCCAGGTTTTAGAAATATTGCTTTGCAGAATTTTAGTGGAAATATTTAAGAGAACATAACAGTTTTGAGGAATAAAACAGTATTAGTCAAAATGCAGGGAAATATTCTTTCATGCAATCTCAGGTTTGTGGTTCTGGAGGACAAAGCAATCTTGCAAGTTGAAAGTAAGTTTGCCCAAGGATCTCCTTCTTCTGAATTTCCCTCAGGTTGGTATTTCCCCAAGAGGTTTGATTTTACCTACTCTTACCCTTTAGTTTCAATATGTCATTTCCTTTTTGATGTTCATTATTGTTATCACTTCTAACTCTCCTCCAGCAATCCCATCTCCCTGCTCTGCCAGTCCTTGTCAGAATGGTGGGACTTGTGTGTCTATCCAAGGACAATGTGCTGCTTACCAGTGTCAGTGCCCACCAAACTTTGGTGGTCTCCATTGTGAAACAGGTATATTATTCATCTATCTCATCTTTTTTCTTTCTCAACCTCACTATGCTTTTTCATATAAAAACAAAAAGGAATTGATTTTCATTGAGAAATCGTAGGGTTACTAGTTAATCAGGTCTTAGAAAGTAAGGAAACTAATGATTGTATGATTTAAAGATGGGTGTAAGTGTTATGCCTTTTTTTTTGTTCCTTTAGAGATATAAGCATAAATTCATCATAATGCTGATAGATGGACTGCATGATCTAAAAAAAAAAGCTTCCAAAGATTCAAGTATTTCAGGCAATTTTCCTAGATTCATGTGTTATTGTAATATACCTCTATTTAGATTTAAATGCCTGTTTGAATATATTTCTGTTTATAGACTATATTTCTTTCTTGATGTGTCATTTCTCTTTCATTATCTCTACATTTTAACCCTAATACTCCTGGGGTATTTCAAAGCTTGTTATTACCGGGGAGGGGCCATTATGGCCCCCCCCCCTGAGATCTCGGCCATGGGTTGCCCGATTGCCTCAAAATTTTGCACAAGGGTCAAGAATTACGTAATCTACAAAGTTGTTTAGCTAAATTTACGAAAGTCCTTTCATTTTTTTTTAATTAATTAATTTATGCTAATTTATGCGAGAAATCATAGATTTTGGTATTTCTCATTAAATAAAACCTCAGGCAAAGCAATTTTTGGTACAAATGTTTCTTATAACTCCCTCATCAATTCCTGAAAGAAAAAGAAAGGTTGTAGTAATTATTTCTTATTTATTTTATTGTTTTTCAATTTTCTTATGTATTTCTTTGTTTTTCGTCAAGCATTTTATTTAAAGATTCAGATGCATATGTGTGGGTGTGGGTGTGTGTGAATGTGGGTGTGTGTGTGTGTAGGTGTGTGGCGATATGTGTGTGTGTGTGGTAATTATTTACACTATTTGAAACGATGATACTTACTAGAAAAGTATTTACATAAATTGGAAAAGCTCCTGATTTTGTCCATAGGGTTATACACAGTCATATAGAGAAATAGCGAAATTTCAGTGACATGTGTTCGGTAAACGTAATCTGACACCTGCACGGTAGGTCCGATCGCCATAAATTTGGTATCAAAATGTGCGGGAAGGATCAGAGAAAAAAGTCATGAAATTTCGTTTCGAAATATTGAGGCGTTAGGAAGTACCGACAAAAATTCAACAGGGGGGGCCATAATGGCCCCCCCCCCCCCCCGGAGTATTAGGGTTAATGCACAGGTGATTATTAGAATGAATTTTTATTGTCATTTTATGGTAATCATTATTATGACCATATGAACTACATACACCACTTTGAAAATAAAACTGGAACTGAACTTTCAAAATCTAGGGTTATTTGCCTATACACTGACTATATTTAACAAACACTTTCATCTTTGATTTTAGCATTGTTTGTATGATTGGGATTTTTTTCTTTTCTTAATTTGCTTTAATTTTAATTATTATTGTTTTGTCTTTTTTAACATTTCAGTCATTATGATGTTATTGATTATGCTGATATTTATTGTACTGCAGTATTAGTAGAAGCAATACATGTTGTATTTTCATTATAACTATCATTATTGTTATTATTATTATTTATTTTCAAGTGGTAACGACCAATGCCAATCCTTGCAACAGCTTCCCTTGTCAGAATGGTGGAGAGTGCCTGACCATGGACAGCCAGTTCTATACCTGTCTCTGCCGTACTGGCTTTGCTGGTATTAACTGCCAGCAATCTACAGGTATGCTATCTTTGATATGACTTCTTTCATGTATACATTTCACCGTATTGTATTCAGCTAACCCATAAAGCAAGATTTAATTTCAATAAAACATGTCTGTTATTAAGGGAATAGGGCTCAACTGGTTATGTTTAGCTTATAAAAACCTCCTGTTTCGTGAATATCCAGATATGTTGAATCCTACCATGTATCCACTTCTTTCTATTTTCATGCATGTGAAAAAAGACATTTTTGCTAATTAATATGGCTACTGTAGACAGTGATTTGAATTTAATTAAATGGCATTTTTTACTGAACATGTTCAGTTTATGTAATATGAAAATTAAGAACATGTATACTTGTACATCTGTTGTGCAGGTCCATCCTAGTTTGCCCCACACCATTTTTAGGATACTTGGTGATTACATCGAGCTTGAACCAGTCAAAATAGCACATAAAGTACTAACGTATTTCTGTCGGCTTATGTTGATATTTCTATTATTGAGGTCTAAAATACTTTTAACACATGAGACATGTACAATGTACTTACCCAGGCAAATTTGCCATTACCCTTTGCTTGTCTGAAATACTTAATCTTGAATCATGAAACTATATAGAATCTCCATCATAATCCTTATGTACCATTTCAGCCAATCAAAATATCGACCTGTGCAACAACAACCCATGTCAGAATGGAGCTACATGTGTAGCCAGCTACCATAGCAGTAATCAGAACTTTTACCAGCCTCAGTACTATTGCATCTGTGCCAATGGCTTTACTGGAACAAATTGCCAGCAGCAAACAGGTAATGGTATTAAACGATGTTAATAGTTAGTAGTAGTAGTAGTAGTGGTAGTAATAGTAGTTGTAGTAGTAGTAGTAGTAGTAGTAGTAGTAGTAGTAGTAGTGGTAGAGGTAGTATTAGTAGTAGTAGTAGTAGTAGTAGTAGTAGAAGTAGTGGTGGTAGTAGTAGTAGTGGTAGTAGTGGTAGTAGTGGTAGTAGTGGTAGTAGTAGTAGTAGTAGTAGTAGTAGTAGTTAGTAGTAGTAGTTAGTAGTTAGTAGTACTAGTAGTAGTAGTAGTAGTAGTGGTAGTAGTAGTAGTGGTGGTAGTAGTAGTAGTAGTGGTAGTAGTGGTAGTTAGCAGTAGTAGTAGTAGTAGTAGTAGTAGTAGTGGTAGTAATGGTAGTAGTGGTAGTGGTAGGAGTAGTTTGTAGTAGTAGCAGTGGTAGTAGTAATAGTAGTAGTAGTAGTAGCAGTGGTAGTAGTAGTAGTAGTAGTAGTAGTAGTAGTAGTAGTAGAAGTAGTACATGTAGTAGTGGTAGTAGTGGTAGCAGTAGTTTGTAGTAGTAGTAGCAGTGGTAGTAGTAGTGGTAGCAGTGGTAGTAGTAGTAGTAGTAGTAGTAGTAGGGGTAGAAGTAGTTATCGTAATAAATATAATCATAGTAATAATACATGTAGTCTTGATAGTAGTGATGACAATGTAAATAACAATAATAATAAAAATGATAATAGATGTATCAGTGATCTTACGAAATGACAGGAATAATAAACAAAATACTAATGCTTGATAATTGTGATATGATATACTTGTATTGGGCTATTTTCCATCATGCTAGGTGCTAGAGTCAGTCCAATATTTTCTTAGCTCAAGCTAGGTGAGGCAGCATTCAGGGACCTCCTACTGTTTTCCATGTACATGTAAGTTCAGAATGGCAGTGTACTTTTACAGATGTGTCTTGTAAGAAGACAATGCTGCTATGAGGTTGTAACTTAAAAACCTTATAGGCTCGTTCATCATACCCCTTGTTATGGGGAAACTTTTCATCATACCATTTGAGTAAGACTACAGCATCATGTATGTAATAAACTATCTTGAGGAACCCTTCTCTTAAAGTTACAAATATGAAATCTATTGGATTTTTGTTTCCCTTAACACTTGTAATTCCATAGCTCTTGCTCCAGACCAAGACATCTGCAACGTCGTTAGGCCCGACAGGCCAGACTGTCAAGGTGGTGCCCCCTGCTATAACTCTTACCAGAGCATCACCAGTGATGTGGACTACTACTGTGACTGTCCGATCGGCCTTACTGGACACAACTGCGAGACTGTCAGTAAGTACATGTATAATATACAAATGCAAGGAAATCAACCACAGAACATTCTTGATACTCTATCCTATTGCCTGTAGAAAGTAAGGGAAAAAAGCATTGAGTAGGAAATTGTTATTAGTTGTTTAGAATGTCATATCAGAACAGAAGACGGGAACTGC
The DNA here is from genome assembly GCA_029962745.1 of Echinometra lucunter. Lineage (NCBI taxonomy): Eukaryota > Metazoa > Echinodermata > Echinoidea > Camarodonta > Echinometridae > Echinometra > Echinometra lucunter. The sequence goes on along the minus strand of CM057158.1, from coordinate 15,141,091 downwards.
ATCACAATTGGCTTTAAGTAATAATTGCAATTGGGGATAATGAAACATTGCAGTCTGTTTAATTACGGATGGAAAAATATTAAAACTAAAAAATGATATGATCACTGTGAAAGAAAATTGTTAAGAGAGATCCTTTGAAGATATGTATTGAAATGATTGATTTTTTGTGCTTTTTTTTCACATTTTTGATGCAGTGGTTAATGCAAGTTGTAATTTGAGAGATTTAAGTTCAAATTTTGTAGTAATAGACTGATAATTGCTGGAAGTTTATTTACATTTTGAGCATGTGTTTTCAGATTATCTAGTTGGAAAGAGAATTTACTCTGTATTGCAAAGATATAAGATTTGAAATTATGTGTTTTCTCCTTACACAGATCCAGATCCCTGTGCAAGTAGCCCATGCCAGAATGGTGGAAATTGTCAGTCCTTCAATACCTACTACACATGCACATGCCCCACAGGGTTCTTTGGAGATCAGTGTCAAATTTCTAGTAAGTTTATCCAGTTTGCATGATTATATGTGTATGCATGTAGGTATACAGGGAAGAGTGTGAGAACAATGCCCTTCCCCATTAGAAGCTACATACACAACATACTGAATGGCATGAGACCCAAGGACCAAAAGCCACTGCCCTAGTATTCTGTTATCTGTGGTACTGCTAATAGCTTTTTCATATTTCTCATACTTTTGAAAAGGTCCTGCATTCTTTGTCACCAAAAGAATGAGTGGTAGTGTAGGCTTTAACTGGGGTAAATTACACATTCACAGAAAATTTAAAGAAGCAAAGCACTGAGTAAACCATTCTTGACACTCTCCATTTATATCTGATTTTTTTTTTCAAGAAATGCGGTAGTCTTTGCTCATTTCTCTTAACACGTAAGTGAGCACAGAATCACAGAATTATTAACATGCACCATCTTTTTACTCCTTCCTGACAGCTGATGTTACTGCACCAACAATTAACAATTGTCCAGATGATATTGCCCTTCAGACTACATTTGGTCAGACCATGGCATTTGCTACCTGGACAGAACCGACCTCACCAGATGGTACCCGGGTGTTCCGATCTGATGCTCCATCGACCCTCTTTCCTCTTGGTACAAGCACCGTGTCCTACGTTTTTGAGGATCCATCTGGAAATAGGGGTTCCTGTACTTTCTTTGTTACAGTCTCAGGTAAGCATTTTTTTCTTTATTCCTACTGTGGGTTATTGAACAACTTTTTTAAAGGCAGTTGTATGGGTCCAATCAAAGTTCTTTGTTTTGTTAAAATGGACATGAATGGTCAGAATATACTTAGCAATTCTTTTTATTTGATTCTGATCAAAACAAGGCCATTTGTAGTCAACCCATGCTATTTTGATTTGCAAGAAAATCTCATACAAATTTGTTGCTAAGAAATCAAATTCTGTCTCTGACACTTGTCGACCTGGAGTGGTGATGGTGATATTGGTGTAGCCTTCCAGCTTAGTGGAGGCTATCTAGCACGACCCTCACTAGCAACATTTGATAATTATCATCAACATCAAAACCATATTACTCTTAATCTGTTAGTTACTGGAACCAGGTAGCCCCTGTTTAAAGTCTTTGGGAATAAGAGAAGTTAGTAGTCTACGAGCTACAGTATCCATAACTTACTGATGAGATCATGATAAACACTGTACCACAGGAACCCACCTTCATGAATGCTGATAAAGTTTTAACTGTTATGATATTAACTGCATGTATCGTTACTATCCATTATCACAAAATGATTACATTTCATTGTTATTATTTGCTATTGTTAACCCTGCATACCAGGTGATGTAGTGGATGATACACCACCAACAATCTTTGGCTGCCCCACTAATGATATCATTGTCACCCTCCAACTTGGTGCTACAACTGTGATGGCTGCTTGGAATGTTCCTGGAGCCTCTGACAATAATGGTGCTGCCACACTAACAAGCAACTACAACCCTGGAGATTCCTTCCCTGCTGGTACCACAGAAGTGACTTATGTTGCCACAGACAGTGCTGGCCAGACTGCATCTTGTTCATTCAATGTCGTTGCTCAATTGCCCGGTGAGTACCAAATTTCATTTCTTTGCATTACTTGATTAAAGTATTCAGTGTCACCTGTGCCTGAGAGTTAATAAGCAAACTTAATCACTGTAACTCTGAGGTCCATCCTGCTGGTAGGCATTTCATCAAGTGTCTTGTCAATGGTTTTTACTCTCAGCCAATGAGATGCAAGGATTTCAGTTGCTTATTACAGTTGTCCCTACAAAAATCACTGACAAGACACTTGATTAAATGCTACCCTGATATCCTTGATGGCCAGGCAGTCTACTACACTGAGGTTTCCAATGCTCTTTTCATAAAAAGTGCATTGTCTTCTTGATATTCAAAGATGGTGACTCTTATGCACAAGGCATCTTCATGATCAAACTAACACTATTGTTTTATTCATTTTGTAGCAGTTCTTTGAAATATTTCTGCCTCATTATTGCAGAGACAAATGTGTCTCATGAGAGTCATGCATCTTGATTCACTGCATATTCTTGATGTTTCGCCTAGCAAAAGTGACTTTTCTGTGATTTCTTTACTTTTTGAAATTAAAATATCTTAGTTGATGAAGAAGCACCTGTTATCCAGAACTGTCCCGAGGAGAGATTTGCCACCTTGCCTTCTGGAAGCAACCAGGTACAAGTGGTATGGTCTGCACCTTTTGCTACTGATAATTCTGGTCAGGTTACTCTAACGTCAAATTTCCAACCTGGTGATTCATTCCCAGCTGGCGCTACTTTAGTCTTTTATGTTGCCAAGGACCCCTACGGACTTCAGAGTTCATGCACATTTACCGTCTTTGTATCTTCAACAGGTAAGCCTGCATTCATCCAGTGTTACACTTGATTCTTACCCCATTTGTTGTTTTACTGTGCTTTACTGTGCATTTTGGTGTAGAGTAAAATATGCTATCCATGTACCTACATGTACAGGAAGACAGGAATGATGTCCTTTTGGAGTTTCATTCTTCCTGAATCACTTAAATTCAAATTGAACCTGATAATCCAGATGCATAGCATTGTAGCATTCACAAATTTTGTAAATTGGGTATACCACAGGCAGTGATCAAGATCAACTTTGAATCTACATTTTCTTCCATTCCAGGAGGAAAGATGACACCATGATCATAATTGTACAATTAAACCAATCGTAATAGTTAGTTTTCTACTTTAGAAAAGAGCTATGGTACTTGAGCAATAAAGGTATGTATAGAATAATAATCAGCATTAATGACTGTCAAAGGATATAAGAATTTAATAAAAAGAAAATAATTATTTCTTAAGTGAAATTGACTCAGCAGGCATATGTTATCAGTCAAAAGGTGTGGACTTAACTTTTACACCCACACTCTTGGAACACTCATATCATACATTTTCACACATTTTTTTAAAATACCTGAACCAAACTAAATGCAAATATGTTGTGGGCCATGCTTAAAGAAATCCCAAATCAGAGTGATATTTTGTGCAAGATTTGCAGACATAAAATGGGCATTCCACCAAGCACATTGTGAGGAAACTCATGCATTGGACTTGGAAGGCTATTATTTGTTTAGATATATCAATGCAAATGTGAACAATAGCCAACCAGACTACTGTTATGAGAGGTCTAGGGGGCCAGTCATGGTTCGCTGCATCTCAAAAAGAAATTAGATTTACAAGGAAATAATCAAGAGAAATCAGGGCAATTATCAATCAGTAATTAAATCTACAAATCACTTTACAAGAAATCTAGGTGCTTTTGTTTTGAAGCTTTGTAGGCCAAAACTTGATGGCCTGCCAACAACATCTTTCTTTGTGTAAGTCAGACCTTGAATTCATTTGATTCATTTCAGGTGATGTCAATCCACCTGTGATCTCTGATTGTCCAGAGAATCAAGTTGTTGCCTTACCCCAGGGATCCTCAAGTGTTCAGGTGACATGGACTCCACCTACGGCGACAGATGACAGCGGATCTGTGACCGTCACTGGTGATTCTACACCAGGTTCCCTTTTCTCTCTAGGGACCACTACAGTCAGCTACCAGGCAAGAGACCCATTAGGTCGCGTCACTTCCTGTACCTTCCAAATCATTGTCACTCAAGATGGAGGTAGGTAATAAAAACCATGGAATATTTGCTTGTCAGACATGACAAACTGCCAGACTATTGGTGGGAACATGTATATTCAAAGAATTTTCACAATCTTCATAATAATAAAGTTTCATTTTTTCGCTGTTTCAAGGACGGTGAAATTGAGTACCCAACGTTATTCTACATTTTCCTTCATCAAAAAGTATGCTAGATTGATTTCCTATCAAAGACGGGCAGAGAATCATTACATCAAATGCACTCATTTATATTTCTTTTGCACATACTGTAGTTATACTTCTGCCAAACAAAGCTGCAGCGGATATTTACATGTAGGAATCAGCGTATGGTCCGGTGGGCAGTCAGTCAATTGGGCAATTGTTCCTATGCAAATCTTGCTGATTGAACTACTTCCTCTGTTTTTGAGCGATGCTGATGCAATTTGCCCCACATATTGCTCTTGGGATGAGGATGTGCAAGACATAATTTTTAAAGTGTTTGAAACAGCGTTGCCAGGTAACGGCATATTGTGGCAATATTACAGATTGAACTACTTATTTTTCAAGGAGTGCTTTGGAAATTTAGCACACCCTTTGAGTGGGAGTATCAAACTCCTTCAGTGATATTTCTGTTTAAGGAACTTTTGATTATCAATATTTATATGACTTGAGTAACACCTATAAACCAGAATTAAAAGGGGTTTAAACCATGGGGGGTGGTTTAAATCTCCATTACCATACTAAAATAGGCGTATATTGGCCATAGGCATGCTTAAAGAAAAAACACATCATTGCATCGGATTCTGTGTGCTCGTACACTTAAAAAACTCTGGAGGGGGTTTAAACTATGGGGTGGTTTAAATCTCTTTAGTGAATTCTGGCCATATTGTTTAAGTACTTTTGTGTGCTGTTTGCTTTTGCATGCAGCTTATTACATAGTACTGGTAGTCACCAGTATCCTTTAAAAGTATAAGTAAAACTACAGTTAAACTGCAGTCGTATATCACAGGATTCGAATCCCAGTCTGGCACTAATGTCCTTTAATTGGTAAGACATCATTCTACATGTATATTTGCCACTCTTCACCCAGGTCTAAATGTGTATCTGATATGCTTGAGTGCTATTTACCGCAGCTTGGCTATGACCCGGGTAATAATGTCTTTGTGCCACGAACATCACGAGACGGATATGAGCGCTATACAAATGGTCATTATCATTATTATTGTTATTATTACTTTTCGGATTTTCACATTTTTCAATGGATCATCTTATCATTGTGATGTGGATTCTTGCATTCACACAAATAGTTCACTTCTGGGAAGGTGTTTCATAAAACTTTTTGTAAAGTTACGAATGACTTTACACACAACATGAATATGGCAAACCAAATGTGATTCTTAATCATTATAAATCGCATCAGCTAAAGGTGACATACATGCAGATGTAGATTAACATTACTATTGTTTACAAATATTTTACTGGAAATTGTATTTTTTGTCACAATTTAATTGAAATGCATTCACACTTTGTTAAAACGTCTGGAAAAATTTGGGGCATCCCATTTGGCTCTTGATGTTGAAGTCGTTGGTAAAGTCATGCATAACTTTACGAACAGCTCTATGAAACACCCCCCTGGACATAGTGATATGTGACTACTCCTGATGGCTTTTTTTGTAAATACAGGAGACACAGAACCACCAGTTATCAACAACTGCCCATCAGATCAGTTTGGAACTCTTCCTGCTGGAGCCGTAACAGTTGCAGTGTCCTGGATAGCTCCTACAGCTACAGATAACGCAGGGACTGCCGTCCTTACCTCCAATTTCAATCCTGGTGCCTTGTTCCCACAGGGTACTACTACAGTAAGATACACAGCAACAGATTCAAGTGGAAGGCAGGCTTCCTGCACATTCCAGGTTATTGTCACCGGTACTACTACTCCTACAGGTATTTCCTCCTTTCTTCGTAACAATTAACTTCTTGGATTCTTATGAAGGCATATGCAGCAATAAACCACTTTTTTAAAAATGGGGGGGGGGGTAACCATACATCTCATATTTGTATATCTTTTAACACACATATGAATGGAAAGCATGTAGATTCTCTGTTACATTGCTCATACGCACTTCCCATTTAATTAGTACTCCCCTTCCAATGCTGCAGTTTTAATCTTGCCTGCGTAGTGGAGTGAGACTATAGGCGTCACTATTTCTGGCGTCGGCATTGTTGGCGTCATCAACAATCATACTGTAAGCACTATGACTTTTTATGCATTTGAGGTAGAATCACCAAATTCATATCACGGGTACATCTTTGGAAGCCGCAAGTCAAGTTTGAAAATGAGTTGGATCTGACCAGGTTCAAAAGTCAAAAGGTCAATGAACTATCTGCAAAAAGCACTGTGATCACAATAACTTTCTATGGATTTGAGGTAGAATCACCAAATTGATACCATAGTTGCATCTTTTGAAGACACTGGTCAAGTTTGAAAAATCAGAGGTCTAAAGGTCAGACTTCATCAAAAGCCAATAAACATATAACTTTTTGTACCCTTTTGTAGTGCAGGCGAGACAATGCTTGGCATTTGCCTTGTATTGAAATGTTTTAAAGCTCCTTGTCTAAACAAGCCTTCATACATGTATTTAGCAGTGTAATTGATATACTACTTCTTGTACATAGCACATGATCAGGAAGGGCAAAAATTAAGAAGATTCTGAGTCCATATCTTCTGAAAAATTTTGCAATTTATGAATTAAAGAATATTTGAATTGAATAGAATTGTTGAAGTATGTAATTTGACAATGTGATGTGAAATTTTATTATGCACATATTGGCAATATGTTGTTTCATTGTCATTTAAATTCATTCAATTAGCATTAGCATATTTTGATTGTTGAAAACTATGTAAAAGTTGGAAATGAAAGTAACAGGTTGCCAGCTTTAAGAGAAGATACCTGTTACTTTGTACACACAGTGGCAAAATGAACAACTGTGACATTTGGCATTTCTGGTAAATAAATGTAAAGGGTAGATCAAATTAAAATCTGTGATCCTACTTTCAGTATTAAGTACATTATCATGATGTGTTGCTTGTGTATTTGCTTGATTAATCAGACAAATATTAATCTTTTGCTTATTTTTTACTTCTGCATGATCAGGAGACACCACTTCTCCAGTGTTTGTGATCTGCCCCATGGATCAGACCATCACTCTCACCCCAGGCCAGACCACTAGCATTGCAACATGGACAACACCTACAGCAATAGATAACTCTGGACAGGTTACTGTCACCCAAACAAGTGGACCACCATCTGGGAGTATCTTTAATATTGGCAGTACAGCCATAATTTACACAGCTGTAGATGGATCAGGCTTGGAAGAAACCTGTGTCTTCAACATCATTGTTGCTCAAGCAGGTAAGATTTGTTTTACATACATGAGCAAATCACATCATTTTTCTTATCACCAGGGTGATAAGAAAAATCATGGATGCTTGGTGATTTTGCCCTCTTAGGAGCTCAAATAGCTCCCTCAAATCCCTAAAATGCTTAGAACTCTTTTCTTTGGGGTAACCATTTTTTTCAAAGTTGCCCTTGTCTCAGCTCTGAAAATAAGCATTATAAATTTGCAAATTATGATTTAGGAGCAGCAAAATTAACATTTCTTGAAACAACACACACATTAATGCATCATGCTGATACTCAGTTATGCATCCTCTCCTGATACTCAATTACACATCCTCATAAAGGAAAAAATTGTGATATAAGCAATTAAAATTCAACATAGTTTCCTTGGGCCTACAAATACAAGTAGCTCCAATAAAGTTGTCCACGGGAGCTTCTTTTTTTCAGAGAAAAGCTCTTGAAGGGAAAAAGGCATTTTTTAGCCTGCTTTTCACCATACAAATTGTGCTATGAATGTGTAAGTGCATTGGCATGGTAACAGCATATTATTGCAATAAATTATGGAAAAAAGTTGCGGATCGAACTTCTTCTTCATTTCGTGAACAATGCTCCTAAAATTCAGCACACACATTAGTCATGGGATGTAGATGTGCAAGACACACTTTTTGCATGCGTTGGAAAGGCATATTGCAATAAATTAGGGGAAAATCTTTTGGATCAATCTGCAATGTACTTCCTCATTTTTCGAAGCAGAGGTCATGATATTCAGCACAAACAATGGTCTTTGGATGAAGATGTGCGAGACACACTGTTTTATTTTGTTGCAAACTGCATTGCCTTGGTAACGGTATGTTATCGAATAAATTGGAAAAAATATTGCAGATCAATCTACTTCCTCATTTTTGCGCAGAGGTCATGAAATTTGATGCAAACATTTGTCTTGGAATGAAGATAAGCAAGACACACTGTTTGCATGTGTCAAAAACTGTTGCCATGGTAAGAGCATATTGCAAGAAATCAGGTTAAAATCTTGCAGATTAAAGTACTTCCTTATTTTTCGTTTAATGCTCATAAAATTTGGCAAACACATTAAGTCTTAAAATGAAGATGTGCAAGACTTTGTTTTTTAATGTGTCGGAAACTGGTGTTGCCATGATAACAGCGTATTATGGCAATAAATCTGGAAATATCTGGTGGATTGAAATACTTCATTTTCCCAGCAATGTTCCTGAACTTTGGCACACACACACACATTGGGCAGGGATAAATTAATCACCTTCAGTGATTGCTATTTTGATTCTGCATCTTTTGATATTGCTCTCTGAACTTACATCTGTTTCCACATCTCCTTGTACATAACAAAGAAGTAACACATTTCTATTCTCATCATATGCAGGAGGTACAACTCAAGATAACATTCCACCTGTTATCAGCAACTGTGATGTAGCAGTCTCAGGTACTGCAGTGGGTGGAGGAACTGCTATGGTTAGCTGGAATGTGCCAACTGCCACTGATAATGGTGCAGATGTTCCTTTACTTCGGGGACCATCCTTTAATTCAGCATTCCTTCCAACAGGCTTTTATGGACCGTTTCAGTATTTCTTTGAAGATACTGCAGGAAACACAGCTGTTTGTAGCATTTATGCTGTTGTCTCAGGTATGTTTAGGAGTCTCACTTCATCATTTGGGAGAGTGGAGGAGTTCACTTATCTTCTTTGAAGCATGTGATCTTGTCCTTTTAAAGCAGTGAAGTTGACTATAATTCATGAAAGAATATGTATACCAAGGAGTCTAGTGATGAATTTTAAATGCAAAAACATCTCTCCTCATGTTCCTGTCCCCCTTACATCCCCCAGACACATGTCTTTTACTTTTCAATTGTAGTTTTATCATCTGCATGTAGTGTTGAAGCTTTGGTTCAATGGAGTAGAATTGTACAGAAATATTTGTTTTCATTGTGTTTATTTAATTTTTTCATTTCTTATTTCCAAGCCAAATATATTCTTGTATAGTGTGGAGAAGATTTCCGTAGCATTGATGAAAATTATGTTACTGAACTGCTTTGAATTTTTGTTTTCAGACGGCTCAGATACAGTCAGCCCAGTTATCTCTGGTTGTCCAAATGATGTGTTTGTTGATGCTGGTTCAAGCCCAACTGCAGTTGCAACATGGGATGCTCCGACTGCTACCGATGTGGGATCATCACCATCCAATTTGCGACTTGATGCAACGTATTCGTCTGGTGATCAGTTTGGTGTAGGCACCACCCCAGTGACATATGTCTTCATTGATGACCAGGGCAACTCTGCCACTTGTGAATTCAATGTCATTGTGACTGGTCAGGGAGGTACTAGTAAGTATAGTATCTGACGGTTGTGTGCACACGCAGGTGATTATGGGAAGGTGCTACTCACGGTTGGGCATGCGCAATTGTGACTGTTATCTTTCTCAAATAGCAGCGTAGTGTGGACAAACTAGCAAAATAGGTAGATACATAAATTCATATAGCAAATAATAAATTCTGGTATGATTTCCTGTTTCATTAAAATCAGGTCTTGATGCTATTATTCAGAAAGCACCTTTCAAAATTGAAACTCACCACATTTTGTTGATCATCTGGAGAATATGTGTTCTCATGTAGTTATTTTTTAAACTTTTTTTGCAACATGATGCTACTTTTCACAGAGCACATGTCGTGTACATTGAACATCTTTCATTGACCTAATTTTATCTTCACATAGTGATCTATTGTAAGCTTTCTTGTAATTTGTAGATCATTGCATTTCTTGCAAGTTATAATCTTACATGCACCACTTTTTTTCCTGATGGAGCAAGGTCCATACTATTGTTTAATCAATTTTCAAATTATTTCATGTCTTCTTCGTCTACCTACATGTAAGTGGTTTGTTGATGATTGCCATTTTGATAAGGGTTTTTTCCAGATACATGAAAGTAGATAGTTTTATCAGTGTTTAAGAATCCATGAACTTCTTGAAATGTAATATATATTTTCAATGAGAATTACATCTTCACCGATCATGTACACAATTGTCTTTCTAATTACAAGATGTTGACAACAACCCACCTGTAATCAGTGGATGTCCATCCAACGTAGTGGTTCAGGCACCTGCAGGAGCTACCGCTACCCAGGCGACTTGGACGACACCATCTGCAACTGACGCCCAGGGAGCTGTTACATTGACCTCGGATTTCCAGCCAGGCAGCACCTTTAACTTGGGAGTTACCCCTGTAAGCTACACAGCAACTGATACCTCCAACTTACAGACTATATGCACTTTCAACGTCATTGTCCAGACAACAGGTAATGGGTGATTCCTTGCAATATTTCCCATGCAACAAATGTCCTTCATCCGTTTCTTTCTCTGAAAATGCACAAGCTGTTCATGTGCTCATGGACTTTCCATGACACCAAAGGGAACCATTAGTCAGTAGTCTTATCAAAGAATTTTCATATTTTGCTCCTTCATCAGTTCTTTCACCTTAGACATACTGTACAGTCACATCAACATTTTTGTTGTCCTTGACCTCACTGTACTTAATAAATAGGTACATTCTAATTAAGTTGTAATGATAATCAGTAATAGTAGTATTAGTAGTAGCGAAGTACCCAATGTTTTAATTGTTGATATGATTCACATTATCGTTATCATCATCATCATCATTATCAGTGTAATTATTTTGATTATTTTGATATTATCATTATCATTATTATTATCATTATTATTATTATCATTATTATTATCATTATTATTATCATTATTATTATTATTATCATTATTATCATTATTATTATCATTATTATCATTATTATTATTATTGTTATCATTATTATTATCATTAATTATTATTATTATTATTATTATTATTATCATTATTATCATTATTATTATCATTATTATCATTATTATTATCATTATTATTATCATTAATTATTATTATTATTATTATTATTAATATTATCATTATGACAGTCATCATTAGTAGTACTCATAGTTAGTAGTAGTACTACGACTTCTACATGTACAACTACTTCTCCTGTTTACATGTACATGTACTTCTGTCATGATGTGACAGGTACTGTGGACACCCAAGACCCAGTGATTTCAGGATGTCCTGGTACTCAAACAGCTGTCCTTCCGGCTGGCCAGAACACAGTTTCTGTGGCCTGGACTGCACCGACAGCATCTGATAATTCAGGCGCTGTAACACTCACTTCTGATAGGGTCCCTGGCTCCCAATTCCCTCTTGGTCAGACTACTGTAGTGTACACTGCTCGGGATAACTCTGGTAACACAGCCACCTGCTCTTTCCTGGTTATTGTATCCAGTCAACCTGTAACAGGTAATTTTGTCTGTGCTCTATAGGTGCCATTCACACACATATGATTCTTTTAAAATAGAAGCAAAAACATGAGGTTAAATGGTAAGGTAGCTTTAGTAGCAACATGAAGAGGCACTTAAGACACGTCCTGAATACCAAAAGCATATAGTGGATGATATTGGTGCATATAAAAAAGTCCTTGTTTGAGGTATGTGAATGAAAGTTTTGGTAACATTTAGCCTGACCAAGGTTATAAAGTTTTTTACAAAGATAGTAGAAGCAGATATCCACTCCATAGCCTAGCAAACTAATTCTACCTTATCGAAATAAAGACATGGTCTTTACCAACTATGCATTTTCCATTGCAGATACATTTGTTGTTGCTTCATTTTTTATCAAACAAAAGTCTTATCATGTGTTTTCCTACGTTTTACCTGTCTCTGTCCAGAATGCATTGTAGATACTGGGTTTTTTTATATGTTTGTCAGATTGTGAAACACTGTTTGGAAATTTTAAAAAGAAATTGAGTGGGAGTATGAATTTTCAAAATTCTCAAAGCAATTTTATGTCACATGCAAAAACTGTGCCATTTGGCATTTCTGGCAAATAAGTGTAAAGGGTAGATCAAATTAAAATTGTGATCCTGCTTTCAGTTTTGTGTACATTATCATGATGTGTTGCTTAATCAGACAGATATTAATCTTCTGCTTATTTTTTACTTCTGCATGATCAGGAGACACCACTTCTCCAGTGTTTGTGATCTGCCCCATGGATCAGACCATCACTCTCACCCCAGGCCAGACCACTAGCATTGCAACATGGACAACACCTACAGCAACAGATAACTCTGGACAGGTTACTGTCACCCAAACAAGTGGACCACCATCTGGTAGCAGCTTTAATATTGGCAGTACAGCCATAATTTACACAGCTGTAGATGGATCAGGCTTGGAAGAAGCATGTGTCTTCAACATTATTGTTGCTCAAGCAGGTCAGACTTGTTTTACATGCATGAGCAAATCACATCATTTTTCTTATCACCAGGGTGATAAGAAAAATCATGGATGCTGGGTAATTTTGCCCTCTTATGAGCTGAAATAGCTCCCTCAAATCCCTAAAATGCTTAGAACTCTTTTCTTTGGGGCAACTGATTTTTTTTTTAGAGTCGCCCTTGTCTCAGCCCTGAAAATAAGCATTATAAATTCGCAAATTATGATCTAAGAGCAGCAGAATTCACATTTTTTGAAACAACACACACATTAACGCATCATGCTGATAATCAATTTTGCATCCTCTCCTGATACTCAATTACACATCCTCTCAAAGGAAAATTCATGATATAAGCAATTAAAATTCAACATAGTTTCCTTGGGCCTACAAATGCATGTAGCTCCAGTAAAGTTGTCCACGGGAGCTTTTTTTTCCAGAGAAAAACTCTTTTTTTTGTGGGAAAAAAGGTATTTTTACCCTTCTTTTTACCATGCAAATTGATTAAGATTTCATTCAAAACTGCTATGAATGTAGGTAGACTAGCTGGGGCATGGAGGGGTATTTTATTTCCATTTTGAAATTTGTTTTGACTTTCGCATTTGCATAGATCTATTTGATGTTGTAATGTCTCTACCTGTCTTATAATTTTTGTGTATTATGATAGTGTGGAACAGTAGATTTCATACCAGAAAGAATTGAATCAGTTTAATTTGTATGTTCACTGTGCAAACGAATTCTCACTTTTACAGGTTGCTTTTAGGCTGTGAACTGATATACAAACATTTACATTTGTGAAAGAATATTTAATCTGTTAAGCACGATTTGATTTCAGTATAACACACTTTTTCCATAGATCTTTGCCTGAGTTACATGTATTTTGGGCTTTATAGTGTCCAACAGGTTAGAAGTGAAAGCTTATGAAGTTGTTAAAATGAGATTTTAAAAATTTTCAGCTTTCTAGGTAACTTTTTTCATTGTTTTAATGAAATTACATATATTTGCACCAAATTTTGATCGCATCTCACCAGGAACCATTTACATATCCTCAAGTGCCTACCAGAAGGTACAAGCACAAGTGGAGGTCAATTCTTTAAGCTGAACAGTTTTTGTTTTTTTATACAGAAGTGATAATTTAGACTATAAAAAAAATCATTGTATTTTTTTTTAGCGAATTTGAAAACCACCATGGTCAAATACATATTTATTATATCCCCACCAATCAAAGTTTGAAGGGGTATGTAAGAATCAGCGTATGGTCGGTTGGGCGGTTGGTCCGTTGCAAATCTTGCGGATCAAACTACTTCCTCATTTCTTGAGCAATGCTCATGAAACTTGGCACACATATTGAATCTTGGGATGAAGACGTGCAAGACACACTTTTTGAATGTGTCGGAAAGTGCGTTGCCATGGCAACGGCATATTATTGCAATAAATCATGGAAAAATGTTGCGGATCGAACTACTTCCTCATTTCTTAAAAAATGCTCCTGCAATTCGGCACACACATTGGCCATGGAATGTAGATGTGCAAGACACACTTTTTGCATGTGTTGGAAACTGAGTTGCCATGGAAATAGCATATTATTGCAATAAATTAGGGGAAAATCTTGCAGATCAGTCTACTTCCTCATGTTTCCGAGCAGAGGTCATGATATTCAGCACAAACATTGGTCTTTGAATGAAGATGTGCTAGACAACCTTTTTTATTGCGTTGCAAACTGCATTGCCATGGTAACGGCATGTTATTGCAATAAATCGGAAAAATATTGCGAATCAATCTACTTCCTCATTTTTTGAGCAGAGGTCATGAAATTTGGTACAATCATTATTATTTGAATGAAGATAAGCAAGACACACTTTTGCATGTGTCATAAACTGTTGCCATGGTAACATCGTATTATTGCAAGAGTCAGGTTAAAATCTTGCAGATCAAAATACTTCCTTATTTTTCGTTTAATGCTCATAAAATTTGGCAAACACATTAAGTCTTAAAATGAAGATGTGCAAGACGTTGTTTTTTAATGTGTCGGAAACTGTGTTGCCATGGTAACAACATATTATTGCAATAAATCTGGAAATATCTGGTAGATTGAAATACTTTATTTTCCCAGCAATGCTCATAAAATTTGGCACACACATTGGGGCAGGGGTAAATTAATCACTTTCAGTGACTGCTCTTTTTAATTCTGCAATTGACATTGCTCTCTGAACTTACATCTGTTTCCACATCCCCTTGTACATAACAAAGAAGTAACACATTTCTATTCTCATCATATGCAGGAGGTACAACTCAAGATAACATTCCACCTGTTATCAGCAACTGTGATGTAGCAGTCTCAGGTACTGCAGTGGGTGGAGGAACTGCTATGGTTAGCTGGAATGTGCCAACTGCCACTGATAATGGTGCAGATGTTCCTTTACTTCGGGGACCATCCTTTAATTCAGCATTCCTTCCAACAGGCTTTTATGGACCGTTTCAGTATTTCTTTGAAGATACTGCAGGAAACACAGCTGTTTGTAGCATTTATGCTGTTGTTTCAGGTATGTTTAGGAGTCTCACTTCATCATTTGGGAGAGTGGAGGAGTTCACTTATCTTCTTTAAAGCATGTGATCTTTCCTTTTAAAGCAGTGAAATTGACTATAATTTATGAAAGAATATATATACCAAGGAGTCAAGTGATGAATTTTAATGCAATACATCTCTCCTCATGTTCCTGTCCCCTCACATCCCCCAGACACATGTCTTTTACTTTTCAGTTGCAGTTTTATTATCTGCATGTAGTGTTGAAAGCTTTGGTTCAATGGAGTAGAATTGTACTGATATATTTGTTTTCATTGTGTTTCTTCTATTTTTTTACATTTCTAATTTCCAAGCCAAATATAATCTTGTATAGTTTGGGGAAGATTTCTGCCGCATTGATGAAAATTATTTTACTGAACTGCTTTGAATTTTTGTTTGCAGACGGCTCAGATACAGTCAGCCCAGTTATCTCTGGTTGTCCAAATGATGTGTTTGTTGATGCTGGTTCAAGCCCAACTGCAGTTGCAACATGGGATGCTCCAACTGCTACCGATGTGGGATCATCACCATCCAATTTGCGACTTGATGCAACTTATTCGTCTGGTGATCAGTTTGGTGTAGGCACCACCCCAGTGACATATGTCTTCATTGATGACCAGGGCAACACTGCCACTTGTGAATTCAATGTCATTGTGACTGGTCAGGGAGGTACTAGTAAGTAAAGTATCTGACGGTTGTGTGCACACGCAGGTGATTATGGGAAGGTGCTACTCACGGTGGGGCATGCGCGATTGTGACTTTTATCTTTCTCAAATAGCAGCGTAGTTTGGAAAAACTAGCAAAAAATGTAGATACATAAATTTATATCGCAAATAATAAAATCAGGTATGACTTTCCTGTTTTATTAAAATCACATCTTGATGCTATTATTCAGAAAGTACCTTTCAAAATTGAAACTGAACATATTTTGTTGATTATCTGGAGAATATATATGTTCTCATGTAGTATTTTTTTTAAACTTTTTTGCAACATGATGCTACTTTTCAGAGAGTGCATGTCATGTACATTGAACATCTTTCATTGAACTAATTTTTCCTGACATTGTGATCTATTTTAAAGCTTTCTTGTAATTTGTAGGTCATTGCTTTGCATTGTAGTCTTACATGCAATACATTTTTTTTTCTGGTGGAGCAAGGCCCATATTATTGCTTAATCAATTTTCAAATTATTTCATGTCTTCTTCATCTACGGTGTACCTACATGTAAGTGGTTTGCTGATGATTGCCATTTTGTTAAGGGTTTTTTTCCAGATGCATGAAAGTAAATAGTCAGCTTTATCAGTGTTCAAGAGTCCATGTACTTCTTAAAATGTAATATATATTTTCAGTGAGAATTATACCTTCACCAATCATGTACACAGTTGTTTTTCTACTTACTAGATGTTGACATCAACCCACCTGTAATCAGTGGTTGTCCTTCCAACGTGGTGGTTCAGGCACCTGCAGGAGCTATCGCTACCCAGGCGACTTGGACGGCACCATCTGCAACTGACGCCCAGGGAGCTGTTACACTGACCTCGGATTTCCAGCCAGGCAGCACCTTTAACTTGGGAGTTACCCCTGTAAGCTACACAGCAACTGATACCTCCAACTTACAGACTATATGCACTTTCAACGTCATTGTCCAGACAACAGGTAATGGGTGATTCCTTGCAATATGTCCCAGCAACAAATGTCCTTCATCTGTTTCTTTCTCTGAAAATGCACAATCTGTTCATGTGCTCATGGACTTTTCATGACACCAAAGGGAACCGTTAGTCAATAGTCTTATCATAGAATTTTCATATTTTGCTCCTCGATCATTTCTTACACCTTAGACATACTGTACAGTCACACCAACATTGTTTTGTCCTTGACCCCAGTGTATGGTTTGTTGCCCCATGTCTGCGCAGTGCCCAAATCTGCACATACGCGTAACTGCGCAATTCTCACATGACTAAAGACACATCATCTTCATATTAATATCGATGATATGTATCACCAAAAAAAATTAGGAAAAACTGGTGTAAAACGTCTATTTTATGTATTTTTATTCACATGCCTTGCAAATGCCACCTTTCATACAAAAAATCGCGAACTGCGTGTAAATTGAATGAGTGCGCAGACATGGGACCTTCCAATTTTTGGTGTCAAATTGACACCGTCGCCTATTCTTGTGAAAATGACATTGTTCTTGTTCAAATTTGCATGAGATTTTCGGCACAATTACTCTCTAGAATATGAGGATTAAAATGAGGTCAGCCATTAGAGGAATTCTAAAGGGAAAGCTTGTCAATTTGAAGTGAAATGTTAGGTGCGCAGACAAGGGGCCCCCCATCGTACTTGATAAATGGGTACATTGTAATTAAGTTATAATGATAATTAGTAATAGCAGTATTAGAAGTGTTTTAATTGTTGATATGATTCACATTATCATTATCATCTTCATCTTATCAGTGTTATTATTTTTATTATTATGATTATTATCATTATTATTATCATTATTATTGTTATGATTTTATTATTATCATTATTGTTTATGACAATCTTCATTAGTAGTTAGTAGTAGTAGTAGTAGTACTACTACTACTACATGTACAACTACTTCTCCTGTTTACATGTACATGTACTTCTGTCATCATGTGACAGGTACTGTGGACACCCAAGACCCAGTGATTTCAGGATGTCCTTGTACTCAAATAGCTGTTCTTCCGGCTGGCCAGAACACAGTTGCTGTGGCCTGGACTGCACCGACAGCATCTGATAATTCAGGCGCTGTAACACTCACCATGTGATCAGGTGAGATGTAAGTTTAGGTTTGTCTAACTTTCTCTCTTCTACTGTTTCCATCATATTTCAGGAAGTACAAACCAGCCACCACAGCTTTTCAATTGCCCACAGTCTCCATCTGGAATTGTGACTCCACCGGCAACCTCGGTTGCTGTTTCTTGGATAGCACCTACTGCAACCGATGATTCAGGCACACCAATTGTAACTCCCTCAATACCACCTGGCAGTTTGTTTACTGTTGGTACAACTACTGTCACATACACTGCGACGGATGCAGCTGGACTGACAGCTCAATGTTCCTTTGTTGTCACAGTTACACAAGGTTTGTAGAATATAAATTCTACAGGTTTGAAGTAACTTCATGCATTTCAGTATATAGGTTATTTAAACTTGTTAAACTGTTCAGAAGTGTACATACTGCATCTGTGAATTTCTGGAGAGTAAACAGGTTTTTTTTTTCAAACTTTTGAATTTTTAAATTGCCACCTCCACTTTTTTTTTTCTTAAACAAATATTCCTGCTACAAAAATCTCTTCATGCAGAGTTCATTGAAGTTTTCATGTTACAATTTATTCTTTCTTTTTAAATTTTAAATAGTCTGCAAAAGTATAGGCTTATGCACACCTGTTAGAACTATCGCTGGACTAAAATGTGGTCTGTGTGGTCTGAAGCAAAGTTTCAGGATTGTTTCTAAGAAAAAAATTAGTGGTCTTCAAATACAAAAGAAAATACAAAAAAATATGCACATATTACGAGGACACGGAAGAATAGCTTACTGCATAATAACTCATAGTCATTAAACCTTTGGGAATTTAATGATGCTTGGAGCCCTGGTAGAAGTAATTCATAATTTCTACCTGACTGGGTATAGATCAGGTGAAGTCTAAGTTTAGGTTTGTCTAACTTTCTCTCTTTTACTGTTTCCATCATATTTCAGGAAGTACAAACCAGCCACCACAGCTTTTCAATTGCCCACAGTCTGCATCTGGAATTGTGACTCCACCAGCAACCTCGGTTGCTGTTTCTTGGACAGCACCTACTGCAACCGATGATTCAGGCACACCAATTGTAACACCCTCAATACCACCTGGCAGTTTGTTTACTGTTGGTACAACTACTGTCATATACACTGCAAGGGATGCAGCTGGACTGACAGCTCAATGTTCCTTTGTTGTCACAGTTACACAAGGTTTGTTTAGACTATTGTTTCTGTTATTGATATTTTACGACATTGTATATATGGATATAAAATAATTGAACATGTTGAGAAATTCATATACCTGTATTTACTACCCTTTTAATTTCAAATTTGAAATACTATGAAATGAAATACATTTTGCATCACCTAAAAGAATAATCATATCAATGTAAAGATTGGTATAACGAGTCGTGATCATAGGGGCATATTTATTATTTACCAATGATTTAATCTTCGATCAATTTTGGGGGGCTTCTCCTTTCTTCAGGATGATGAAGACAAATGTGAATGAAGATCAAAACAAAACAAGACCGATTAATTCACTAGTAGCATGCACAGTTTCAGTGCAGTCAAAATAATGATACTGCATCGTAAAGATTAACATACTTTGCACAATTTCTAGGAAAAAGGCATAGTAACAAGACTTGAAGTAATATATGCCTGCTCTAGTATCAAAGGGTCGGTGAAGGGGGGGGGGCCATGAATGATGTAGCAAAGTAATAGAGGATGCAACAGTGAAAACAGACGACGTTCTGTATTTATTGAAGGAAGTACACAAATAAACTTAGATGGTGCATGTATTTTGATGGTATATGCAATCCATATTGAGTGAAAATAGCCTTGAGAGAGATCGTACATTGGTGAAACAGAATGATGAGAAATGGGTATCTGGTAGAACAGAAGAATAGACAAATTAGTGGTAAAAGGAGAAATGGGCTGAGCCAAGACAGGTCATTGTTAAGGTCATTCACAAAACTGCAGCTTTCGGTATCCGAGTCCTCCATCAAACATACATGTATAGGCCGGAATTCACAAAAGTGGTTTAGATTTAGACCATGGTTTATGTAGATTTCATGTACGTGCCTGTTTGGCAAAGAATGCTAAATTCACACTTGTTGCTATGATTTAGACCACGGTTCATGTGAATTAATTTAAATAAATCTTTAGTAAATTTACATACATAAACCATGGTTAAAAGCATAGCAAGTTACATGCTCAAACATGCTCATTCAAGTTCACTAATACCATAGAGTCTGCATAAAGTGTGGTCTAAATTTAAGCCACCTGTGTGAATTCAGCCACAGACTCTCAGATCTTTCATAAAGTGATTAGGGAGACTGAACAACATGCATATGCATGTTTTAGCACATTAAATGTATTTGTTGCTTTGTGGCCTTCTTACTTTCTTGCTATTCATGAACTAAGATCAATCAAATCTGAATGCATGAATTTGGGTTTGGAAGTACCAAAATGATTTTGCATGCTTCAGTAAAGTTGTAATGATATTTTCTCAAACAGTAGGTCATGGAGGTATTTTTCACAAACTCTCTTTATTTGAATTTGAATAGTAATCTGTATTTGTAATACTTTTTATTGTAATTTGATTGGAAGTATTCAGTCTCCTAGTCATACATGTAATTGCTTATTTCTGATCTTTATGTATTAAAGGGGGTACCCAATGCTGAAACAATGTTAATTCATTTAAAAGAGCATGATTTTATTAGCAGAAAATCATCTGTCTAAAGTTTTTTAAAAAGTTCTGTTGCCAATGAAACCCCCAAATGTGGTAAGATTTCAGGATATTTTTGACCCTTCAGCTGTGACCCAGTTTCAACTGGGTACCCACTTTGACGTCAAAATGACGTCAAAGTGGGTACCTTGTCGCGCACTTCTAGCAAAATGCGCGCAAGGTATAATACATGTTGTACAGTCTAGCGCGTAGCACAACTGCAATGCGCGAAGCTGGGTACCCACTTTTACGTCATACCTCATACTCAATTTTTGGGGGGTCAGCTCATAACTTTTCATGAGAAAATTAGCCAAAATGCATTGATTTCGATTGAAAATCATCATATTTTTAATGTCATTCTTCTTAGAATTCTATTCTCAATCATATATCAAAATTTTGTTTACCATTGTGTAATCACTTTAATTTTAACTACTTCTTTAACCATGTTATAATAAAGGCAAAGAGAAATTCAGTAATATGCACTTTATAAGCACTGTTTAATATGATTTTTTAAAAATATATGTGTGTTACTCATTTTCAAGGCACTGCTGGCAACCAGGCTCCTGTGCTTGTCAACTGCCCACAGAGCTTTAGTCAAATCCTGCCTGCTAACTCAGCTCAGGTGTCTGTCTTTTGGACTGCACCCACTGCAACTGATGACTTTGATTCACCAATTATAACATCCAACATACAACCAGGCAGTTCTTTTTCAGTTGGTCCGACTACGGTTACATACACTGCCAGGGATTCAGCTGGTCTAACAGATACCTGTTCTTTCGTTGTCACAGTTATAGGTAAAGACTTTTAATCCATATGGTATATTTCACACTGTTTTGAAACAGACCTTTGAACATGAAGCCCATGAGATGGCAATACCTGCATTTTGTACTGAATTTTCTAAAAAAGAATATTGTAGTAGTGAAGAAAGTGAATTGCTTATTGACTTACTTTCCATAAAATGGTATCTTTACTTGAATAGTATCAGTAATGCATCTAAAATATGTACGTTTGTAAACTTAATGGCAATTTCAACATGGTTATGACTTGTGTATTCTTTTGATAGTAAAGCTTTCGTTCATTTTTTTTTTTGTTAAATAACTGGATTTTTAATTTTTTTAATATTGCGATGGACCGAGAATCCAAAAGTACTGAGAATATTGTTTTCCAAAGCACAGAAAATAATCCAAATGGTGGTTTAAAAGGGTGGTTATATGTTGAAAAAAATTTGAAAGTTGTAGTATGAACTAAATTACACTTCCTTATAGATTTCCAGAATGTTTTTTGACTAATTTCTCAATGATACTGCATATTTGATACCTGTACCTTCTAGTGTTTAATTGCAAATAGTTTCAATACCCTCAATTCATCATTTAGGTTATCATCATAGGTATCGTTGTATGTAGTTGTTGGGTTCTGATGTCATCATTTTGTTCATTGAATGTAAAACAGATTCAACAGACCCGGTGTTGACTGGATGCCCCTCTGGGGCTACAGGAACACTTACCACTGGACAAACGCAGGCTACTGTAACCTGGACTCCACCTACTGCATCGGACAACTCTGGTGCAACCACACTGACTTCCACCCATAACCCTCCTGCCTCATTCCCATTCGGAAACACTCAAGTAACGTATACTGCGAGTGATGCTGCAGGAAATTCTGTCTCATGCACTTTCACTGTCACCGTCACCTCTCAGTCAACAGGTAGGCGCATTCATGGAAAAAAAAAAAAAAATCACAGTTTTGTGTGAATTAAGCAGGATTTGAAGATGTAGGTAATGTTTACAAGGTTATACTGTGCATTCTTACATCAGAATAAGAGCCCTGAAAAGGCTGAGAAGCTCTGCTTTGGATTCTTTGGTTCTTAATGTTTCAGTCAGTATATTCTGGTTGTCTTCAGAATGAGTAGGGACATTGGAAGCTATTTGATATTGCATTCAAAAGTATCAGATGTAGAGACCACCCATTTTTCATTTGCACCCAGGAAATGCCAGCAAAAATATCCTTATATTCAATGGTCTCTTTCATCATTTCAATGCTGTAGGGTTAGGAAAAGTGATTTTCTTGTATGAATTCATTTCAAATATGAATTTCAAAAACCAAAATGAATTACAAAGAGGGAAGGGTAAATGTACTCTCTGAAAGTTTTTTTTTTTTTTTTTTTTTTTTTTATGCACGGTTTTCCCCTCAAAATACAATACAATACAATTAGTTCATTTATATAGTGCTCTTACATGGTCATGACTGGTTCCACAGTGCTTTACAAAGTTCAGTTACAGATTGGCATTGAAAAGAACAGTTTTAAGATTCTTCTTAAAAACGTCTAAGGAGGGGGGACATGTGGACAAATCGTGGTAGATCGTTCTACAGTCTTGGTAGATGATGGAGCCCCAAACTTTGCCTCCTAGTGGATGTATTTGCAGCATGTGTAGATTCTTAGTGGTATCAAATGAACTATTTTGAACTGCAGGTTAGCCCTAAGCTATATATAGCTTTCACTTTGAACACATGATAATCAATCAGCTCTTCAACTTTCTTTCACTCAGACACTACTCCTCCAGTAATCCCATGTCCACCAGATCAGACAGTAGTAGCTCCAAATGGCCAGACTGTGGCTGTAACCTGGGAGCCAAGGCAGCCGAATGAACAAGCTACCGTAGTAGCAAGCCATGCTCCTGGTTCCAGTTTTAATGTAGGAAGGACTGCTGTAGTGTACACTGCTACTGACACATCAGGCAATGTTGGACAGTGCTCCTTCTATGTCACTGTAACAGGTTAATGTCACCCCTATATTAGTTCCTCTCCTTCGCTCTCACTACATTGGTATTCATAATTTGCTGATGTACCCCATAGCCTCTGTAATGCATCTTCTAGAAGAAAAAAAATTGAAGACATTAAGGATTAATCACTTTTAGTAAAATATTACTAGAAAGTAAAATATTACTATGAATAGTAGAAATTAGCCATTTGAAATTTCACAAAACAGCAAGTGTATAATGATTACTATATTATCAAATGTAGCCAAAATTTCTTCATTTCAGTATCAAAGAAGATTTTCACCATGTTTAAGCAATGTAAGGATGGTCACCTATCATCTTAAGACATCTTAAGACAGACAGTCATCAAATACAGCAGTAAATGCTCATTTTTATATTTAGTATATCTACTGGAACAGTTTTTTAAGACTTAAAAAAGACTGCACTTGACATTGAATTAGTTATTTTTCATCATCAATTATTTCGGGATATGTGTATGGTTATTCTACACACTGAAATTTAAAGAGAATATGTGCATGTATATTGCAGCTTTACGTGATTTTGTTAATCATGTACATGTATTTTGGATGTGCGGTAGCCATGACATGAAGTTTTGTCTATTGTATTGTTTTCCTGCCTTTGGTGATATGCAGCCACTGACGGAAGAGCAGCTCCTGTTGTCAACGGATGTCCAACGTCCACAGTCACGTATGAAAGATATGACAGCGTGAATTGCAGTGATCCATTCACAGCTCCTTTTTCAAGTCAGGCTGGGGTTACAACCACTGTTAGTCCTGCTGGCAGCTCACCCCAGAACAACTACCCAGTTGGCAATTATCTCATTGTGTACACATTCACCAACGCACCAGGATATCAGACAGACTGTGTCATCAACCTGTCTGTTACTCGTAAGTATCAATTATCTTGGCCCAACCCCAAGTATTTCATAAGCCATAGATGTTCCTCATGTTCATCATAAATGGACCCTTTAATATCTGCATGTTGCAAGTTATTATCAAAGGGTGTATGGTGTTTTGAAATTAATCATTTGAATGCAGTCATTATAAATACATGTATACATATTAATTAAAATGATGGTTGCATGCATATTTACAATGCAGTCATGTTAATAAGCCAAGGAGTAAGGCCAGCCGTCATTTCTTGAGATAGAGGATTGGATGCCGTTATCCATACGGCAATTACAGCATTTCAATATACGTATTCCACTGCAAGATGGAATGAACATTTCGAAAGTTGAGAACCTTACAACGTTAATTCATCCCCTTCCATTGCCAATGAGGTCTATGTGGCTGTTTTTTTAAATATGGCTTTATAAGAACGATAATGATAATAATGACAATTTGTAAAGTGCCATATCCATTACATAGAATACTCCAGGAGCTGGAAAAAAGTGTAAAGTACTAATACATGTAGATGTACTTGCAAAAAATACAATGTAGATACAAGAAATGAATGTGTGTGTATTTTCGTCAAATTATATTGTCAATTTCCACCCCTTAAATCAAGTTTTGAAATATTATTCTTGATGGTAGTTTTGTTCAATGGCTTCCTTAAATTTTTCAAAAAGGCCCCTAATTGTTTTTGTTAAGCATACACTCCCCTCCAAAAGTTTGGGAACACCTGCATTCAGTGTGTGTTTTTCTAAACTTGGTAGACTCTATTGAAATTCAGGCTCATAGCACAGCTGTATTTTTGTTTTAAAGTAAAGACTGTACACCAGTGTACATTTTCTCATTGATTCAAACAAATTTAAAGCTCTAAATAGACATACAGCTGCCAAAAATGGCGGGCTACCAGTCAAGATGGCATTCTCTCCAAAATGCTAACTTCTTTTATTACGTGTAGTTATTCAGAGCTTTTTACACTTATACCAGTGCACCTTCATTCATTTTGCCTTTTCACTTTGGCCTAGTCAGAAGTCAGACACAAAAATAAAATAAAACAATACTCAATATTTCACTTGTACAGAAAACTTGTTTATTGTAATTCAATAAACATAATAGACAATAAATAATATTTTTTTCATAAACACGATAACAATTAAAAGGGCGTCATTTTTCTTCTTGATCATGGAAACTCATTATCGCGAACAACTTCAGTTGTTTTCGTGATACTGTAACAAACAAAATAAAATCTAAAATGAATATAACTTTTGTGCATGTCTTTGTTTTTTCATAGTGTTCCAATTAGACTGCCTTCTCATCAAAGAATCCTTCTTTGACAGCGATAACAGCACGGCACACTCTTGGCATCCTGTTGGTCAACTTGTTGAGGGAGTCACTGGAAATACCCTGCCATGCCTTCTGTAGAATCTCCCGCTGATGAGTCTCACTTGTTGGGCAAATTTCTCGAACCTTCCTGTCTAGTTCTTCCCAAAGCAGCTCAATGGGGTTGAGATCTAGGGACTGGGGCGGCAAATCCATGATTTCCAGGACTTGTTTCTCTTCTTTTTTCTTCAAGTAGTCTTTGCATAGTCTTTGCATAGTCTTGACGAGTGTTTGGGGTCATTGTTCTGCTGGAAAACAAACCCTTCTCCGATCAGGCGTTTCCCCGAAGGGATGGCCTTCCACTGTAGGATGGAATGATAGCCGTACTGGTTGAGGATACCCTCTACTCTGTGCAAGCTGCCAACTTTTCCTGCACCAAAGCAACACCAAACCATGACATTTCACCACCATGTTTCACAGTTGGCTTGATGCACTGTGGTAGCATCTTTTCTCCGTTTCGCCATCCCACATAGAGACGAGTCAAAGTTCAAAGTGTTTGGCAGCAAGAGACGTACCTATGTGAGACGGCGAAAGGGAGAAAAGATGCTACCACAGTGCATCAAGCCAACTGTGAAACATGGTGGTGAAATGTCATGGTTTGGGGTTGCTTTGGTGCAGGAAAGATTGGCAGCTTGCACAGAGTAGAGGGTATCCTCAACCAGCACGGCTATCATTCCATCCTACAGCGGAAGGCCATCCCTTCGGGGAAACGCCTGATCGGAGAAGGGTTTGTTTTCCAGCAGAACAATGACCCCAAACACTCGTCAAGACTATGCAAAGACTATGCAAAGACTACTTGAAGAAAAAAGAAGAGAAACAAGTCCTGGAAATCATGGATTGGCCACCCCAGTCCCTAGATCTCAACCCCATTGAGCTGCTTTGGAAAGAACTAGACAGAAAGGTTCGAGAAATTTGCCCAACAAGTGAGACTCATCTGTGGGAGATTCTACAGAAAGCATGGCAGGGTATGTCCAGTGACTCCCTCAACAACTTGGCCAACAGGATGCCAAGAGTGTGCCGTGCTGTTATTGCTGTCAAAGGAGGATTCTTTGATGAGTAGGCAGTCTAATTTGAACACTATGAAAAACAAAGACATGCGCAAAGTTATATTCATTTAAGATTTTATTTTG
Source organism: Echinometra lucunter (assembly GCA_029962745.1). Classification (NCBI taxonomy): domain Eukaryota; kingdom Metazoa; phylum Echinodermata; class Echinoidea; order Camarodonta; family Echinometridae; genus Echinometra; species Echinometra lucunter. Next base: position 15,114,009 of record CM057158.1, on the reverse strand, counting down.
TTTGTTACGGTATCACAAAAACAAAGAATAAACTGAAGTTGTTCACAATAATGAGTTTCCATGATCAAGAAGAAAAATGACGCCTTTTAATTGTTATCGTGTTTATTAAAAAAAATATTATTTATTGTATATTATGTTTATTGAACTATAATAAAAAAATAAATTTTCTGTACAAGTGAAACATTGAGTATTGTTTTATTTTATTTTTATGTCTGACTTCTGACTAGGCCAAAGTGAAAAGGCAAAATGAATGAAGGTGCACTGGTATAAGTGTAAAAAGCTCTAAATAACTACACGTAATAAAAGAAGTTAGCATTTTGGAGAGAAAGCCATCTTGACTGGTAGCCTGCCATTTTTGGCAGCTGTATGTCTATTAAGAGCTTTAAATTTGTTTGAATCAATGAGAAAATGTACACTGGTGTACAGTCTTCACTTTAAAACAAAAATACAGTTGTGCTATGAGCCTGAATTTCAATAAAGTCTACCAAGTTTAGAAAAACACACACTGAATGCAGGTGTTCCCAAACTTTTGGAGGGGAGTGTATATTAAGCGTATAAAAAAGAGTTTTGGTATAGTGCATGTGCATGATTTCCTCTAAATATGCTTGCATTAATTGAAATCGCAGTGCACCTGTGAATCCATAGTAACTTCTTTAGGCAAGAGCATCATGAAATGTTAATTGCCACCCTTCCCCTCCCCCCCCCCACCACCAATAAACTTTGCTCAATGTTTTGGTTCCATGTCACTATACAGTACATATCTTCAAAATATAAGATTCAAATATTACTTCTGTAAAAGATATTGCGAGACTCGCAATAAACACATGTGACTATTGAGTAGAATAGTCAACATGCACTTTTAAAGCCAGAGTGAACTGGCGCCCTTGTATGACATTTTGAAATAGCGCCATTATTCCCGAGCTACTAATTCTGTCCCATTTTTTTTCATGGCATGCATTATTCTGATCAACGAGATCTTTATTTTTGAGACACGTCTGTCAAAATGTGTACGTATTCAGACTATCAAGGCAGTTCACCAGAAGCCAAGAAGGGCGTAATGTTTTTTAAGACTCTGATTGTGAGTAGCCACAAGTTGGCGCTGTTGTAAATACATCATTTCAGAGCTATATAAGTGCCAGTTCACTTTGGCTTTAACTGCACAGGAGTTGAATAGTGTAGCAAAGCGGCGTGGTGCATAAAGATTGGTAAATAATGCAAAATGGTCTGTTTTTGTCTGTATTCTTTGCTTTATGGAAGCATCTTTTGCATCACTCAGTTTCAGTAAGGCCTCCATTCCACAGAGCAGAGACCCTTGAGAAATCGCTGAAAGACCAAAAATTGGCAAGATCTCCCAGCAGTCTCCATGACCAGAGAAAAACGTGTTTCTGTGGAATGGCTCTAAAAGCCATTGAGAGGTCATTGAAAGACCATGAAGTAATTTTCCAGCAAAATTTCTCAGAGATCTCTGTGGGACTTTAAAGATCGCCAAGCGTTCATTGAGAGACCAAAAAGACTATTGAGAAATCACTGAAAGATCATCTGACAGACTGACTGAGATCTTTGAGAGATCAATTAAAGATCTTTGAGAGACTGACTAAGATCTCTGAGAGAACTCTGAGGGAACAACTGAGATCTCTGTAGGACCATTTAAGAAGAATTTTATTAGAGGGTGCCAAAAGATCATTGTAAGACTAGTAAGACCCTTGAGCGCTCGTTGAGAGATCACTGAAAGACCACTGAAAGATCATTTTCCTGAAAGACCGCTGAAAGACTATATTGAACCAGTTCAAAATTTAATGGAGACCACAGAGACCATTAAATTCACTGACAGATCACTTAGGAATCATGAAAAACCTCGGCCATCATTGAAAGTTTACTGTAAAATCATTGAGAGATGTGTCAAATTTTTCATTCTTTCAGTGGTCTTTGAGAGGTCTTGCCCTCTGTGGAATGGGGCTACCTTAGGGCCTTTATGCAGTTAAATTGCCAGGTTTAGATTATGTGTATTCTTATATTATCCATTATTCCGCAACCATTAACTCCTTTCTAGAGGTAGGGTTTTGAAGGGGTTGTTTCACATGTGCTATTTTACACGAATAAAGAGGTCAAATGAAACGCACGATGGGTGTTCTGATTTCATGACGAATACCAACAAGGTTTTAATGTGCTCTTGATTGAATGGACAGTGAAAGCCTGTCCTGTTAACAGTGCTATTCTAAGAATTTTGATAAGATTTCTCACCTTTTTGCATACTCAAATACACTCTTTTCATTTGTTCATGATTATTTTTTTTTATGTGCAGAGGGTTCCAATATTTGCCGATGTCGCCCATGTGGAAATACAGAATGCTACTTTGATCCTAATAATGACAACAACTTCTTTTGTCCTTTTCAAGGAAGGAGTAAGAACAAAATAATTGCTATACTACCATCTCATGTTTATTCAGCTCACTATTTTATCTAAACTCAATCAGAAGCAATTTTGTTGTTTGAAATAAAACCTACTTTAACTGCATAACATAATTCTTATGGAATGCACTTATAGTACTTTCCACCCAGCTTACATTTTCATATATTAGAATATGATATATGTCCATAATTTGCATCCTAAATTATTTTGTATGAACATGTATGAAAAAAATGGTTTTCAAATGTATAGTCCTTTGCAATCTAATTCAACATTGTAATGCAGTAGTTGAATTGCTGTTGATATATCTTGAAGCAAAGCATATTCATTGTTCTCCGGAAGGGATATTTGTGAAAGAGAATACTGTACATGTATATTTTTACCAAAATCACACAAAATGAAGATTCATGCTTGTTCTGAAATTTTTCTGTTTCTTTTTTTTCTGAAGTTGCCTTTATTATGTGTCAAGAAGGAATACCAATTTACATTTTTTTTTGTGGAACATCAAAGAGCTTTAAGATTGTGAATTTTTTATATCTGCATATACATACATATCGGCATAATTACTTTAAAATTGTTTTCTTTGATTTTCTGCAGAAAAGAGGCATGCAGACAGGGGTGGATTTGGTAAGGATGAAAATTTGCATTTGTTTTAATATTATAACATGTTATTACATGTAATTTATTCATGACTTCTGTCCACATACTAATCTTTATATTATTCAGTTATTACCACTTCTATTCATTCATGCTTGGTAATATTTCATATTAGGATTCACACGCAAGAGGAAGTAATGATCTTTAAAGGGATTGCTTAACTTTGTCTCCTTTCCAAAAAAAAAAGTGATGACTTGGCTAATGCAGCCATCATAATTTCAAACATTATGGTCATACATGAATCGACATGATTTTACAGGCCAATCGCGCATCTACTTATCAAGATATTTATGATTATATATTTATATTTCATAGGTGTACGGCCGTGCGCTTATGACTTATAAAATTTATCAGGACATAGTCATTTCCCTAGTAATTGATGGGGAAAATGAGGTTCCCTCTTTGAATGAAGAGACTGTACATGTATATTCATATTCATGATCGATTTGAAAAGTGCACTAGTTTCATCAAATTAAATGATTTTTCACATTAAACACACAACACAGTAATCACTGACAAATCATTATCGTGAATGACAATAATTAGATCACCCCCAAAACAACAAGAAAGGCTTGCAAACCATGACCAGACGTTGTACCATTAAAATTGACCAAATAAAATCAAATAAATTCTATACATAACATAATATCATTAACCTGTAGATCAGAAAGATAAAGATGGAAGCATTTCTAACAGTCCAATCAAAAGCTGTATTTAATATTTACTTTTTCTTTCTTTCAGTCAAAAGCCAGTCAGAGTTCACCTGTGCCTGTGAAAATGGCGGAAGCTGCGTGGGGACAGACGGAGATGTCAGATGTGAATGCCAGCCAGGATACTCGGGAATCCTGTGTCAACATGGTAAAGTCTTGTTCACATTGCATGCAGTAAACCACCTCAAAAACCTCTGTGGCAAAACAGGCTGTTATTGTAGTGGGCTTTACATTTCTCTATTGTAGAACACAGAGCAGGGAGCTACTTTGTAGGCCCTTCTTGCATGGAGCTACTTTTATTTCGTGTCTATATGTTCAGTCATTTACAAGGAGAATGGTTTTATTTCACCACAGTGGTTTTTAAAGTTATGTGATGATATTAACGATGTAATACTGATGATAATAATAATAATGATAATAATGCTCACTGGTGGGGATTTCATGTGTGGGGGGGGACAGAAACACCGAAGGTCACTGCTGAAAATCTGTTTCGAGAAGTGGAAGGGGGATGATCTTTATTATGCAAGCAAGTGAAGCGAGCGAGCTAAAAATAACCACAGATATATTGAAAGAAGCCTCGTTTTGCCATCAAAATACACTCTAGGCCTATAAAATATTTAGGTGGTTGGCCTAAATATGATCACCTGACTCAAAATAGAAAAATAAAAATGTTAAGTTTACAAATTTTTTTTGGAGAGGGACAATCCTCCCCAGAAAAAAATCGAGGGGAGGACACATGTCCACCCCCCCCCCCCGATCGCTGCCTATGATAATGCTAATAAGAAAGATAATAATAATGATAATGATAATAATGATAATAATGATAATAATGATGATAATGATAATAATGATAATAATGATAATAATGATGATAATATATTTAATGAAGAAGAAAGGAATTGCTAAAGAACAGTTGTCTCATGGAGCAAAACTGTAAGCATGCCTTCATCTTTCATCCACTTAGATGAAACCCTGAAGGCTGATGTTCCAGCTTTGTTGCTTGGTAGAGATCCCTGCTCTTCCTACCCCTGCCTTCACAATGGTACCTGTGTGATAGAGGATCATGAACAGTACTGGTGTCTCTGCCCACCAGATTGGACTGGACAGGACTGCGAGACATGTAAGTTCTAACATTATTTCCTATTTGTAAAGTTGCATCCATATTTTTATAACAACTCCAAGTACAGCATTTAGTCATTGGGTGTTCCATGTGCTTAATAACTAATGAGGAGATTTGAAAATAGCTTGATTCTAAATGTGTCATCATAGGGCTCTGTGCAACAATCAGGTATAGTCTCAAATGTGGTTAGAAACATATGGGACAGAATAGCTTTGACTTGCTACTTAATACACAGAGCAAAATTTCCTGAAATTATTATGCACTAGGGTATATTGAAAGTGCTTGTAATAGTAAACTCAAGTCATATTTGATAGGTAAAAGTGTTCACTTTATAGAGCTCTTAGCAATATCTCAGGAACCGTCACCACTACAAGTTCACTGATATCCCACTGAAATGCATGTCCATTATACAAGTTTCAAATAAATGTGGTCCAACTTTATGCTTCAGTCAGTTTTATGTATGAATTTATGTGATTTCTCTTAATGTATTTTTTTGGAGCGGCTGGAAATATTTGGTAATCTGGGCTGCGTTTCACAAAACCGTCATAAGTCTAACTTCTTGGACATCTCATTGAAACATGTGTTGTAGAATTAACACGCGTTTCAGTGGGATGTCCATGAACTTAGGCTTATGACGGTTTCGTGAAACGCAGCCCAGGGCCCCATTTCATAAAACTTGTTTAATCAATAACAAATTGCAATAATAAGCTACTGAAATCCTTGCATCTGATTGGCTTAGAGCAAATTTGTCATAGAAATGTGGCAGTTATTACTGATAACAAGTTTTAAGAAATGGGGCCCAGATCACTCGAGGCAGAAAGAGGAGTCTTACATGTAAATACCCTTTTCATGATTAAGATATATTCACACAGGGCATATGAATAATGAAGATTACAGATGCGTGCATTACGTTGAAGAAGCTGTATTATTTTTCATAAGCCAAAATAAAAGGAATGATATTCAAGAGTATTTTTGATGCTCATACTCCTCATGAATAATTTGCTCAAAGCCCAAGGGATAGCAACTACTAGCAACTACAGCGTACAAGTAAATCTGAATAAATTTCAAAATGTCTATCACAATCTACACCTGCAATATTGAACATTTTGGGGGCAAAAGCTAAGGTTAACTCTTACGGTGCCAAGGGGTTTTGCTTGTTCCCAAATTCTACCGAATCATGAAGAGTGCTTGCTTTTCAAATGGCTGTAAGTCTTCTACAGTAATTTCTATACAGATAAGTTGTACACAAAAGTTGTGGAAAATTTATGACTCTTTCAAAAGATACCAAATATTTCCATTTCTAATTCAATGTCTTGCATGAAAATTATTTTGAAGTGGAAATGAGCTTCCCTCTTGACTTTTCCGTTTTCATTTCTCATTATGCTATTGTTTTATGCTAAAATGAGAATGGATCCTTTCCAAAATCGGCATTTTTAAAAAAATATCCTATGTAGCATAGAGTGACTGATAGATATTTTAAATATTATATTTATCCTCTAAACTTTGACATATTTTCATGACCATATCCTTTATTTCAAGTGGAGTAAAGGTCGATTAAAAATGTAAAGTCTCTTGGGCACATATACATGCCATCGGCACTGTAAGAGTTAAGCGAGTGCAAAGGACTGATCCACTATGATATTTTTCATTTTAGGAACAACAAGCAATTGTAGAATTAGATCAGATGTATATCCTTCATACCCATCTGCTGGATAAACATAATTATTAAAATCTTACTTTTCACAGACTTTGATGAGCACGATGACGAGAGGCATCATGATTTGGAGAGAGTTGGGAATGATCGGACTGGCTTTGTTAACTGGCCTACCATAGCAGCAATGAGCTTGCTAGTAATAGTCATTTTGATCCTCTCCATCACTATTTGTAGGATCATACCCCATGTGTCTGGCAGGACCAAGACCCGCCCAGACGAGGTAGCATTTGTGAACTAGAAAATATATAATCACAACTAATAATCATTTGCTTGTAGTTATACACCTCCAATATATATTAGATTGTCAGTATATAATGTGTACTTACGGAAACATTGCTTGGCATTGGCATTGGAACGCCATTTAAATCATACACGTCTCATTTTCTTTTAGAAAAGAAGCATTCTGAATTATTAAGCATGCTGTGGTTTGACAGTTTAGTACCACCCCTGTAGTAATCACTGGCAAAGAAGGCTTATGAAGCAATCAATTATCTTTTAATAAATTTTGTGTATGAAGTCAATATAATGCTGTTTCCTCCATACCTTAGACACAAAATGTTTAATTCAACTTTTTTTGCAACATGTATATACAAATCATTCATCAGTGCCCTAGTTATCATAACATCTTACAAATCACATCATATGGCATGATGCTGAAAATTTTCCATCACACAATTATTTGCCCAGTTAACTGACAATGCTGAAACCCTGGTATATAAGACATCGATTTTTGTTGTCTTGTCATGTAGGGTTGTTCTTATTTTTATTTTTTAAAGGAATTTGAGCTCTGTTGGTATGTTATGTTTAAGTATATTCTTGATTTGCGATATAGATAGTTGCATACTGAAGGTGATAAATCTGTGGACGAAGCATGATTTGTATATTTTCTGATATGAATATAAAAGTCTTTGCGACAGCCAATCAAAGAACAGCCTGTAGTCTTCCCTAAATTTGTTACAATTTTTTTACCACCCCTACATATGCATGTAATAATGTTACTATCAAGGCTGATAAATGTGTAATCCGAGGTGTACAAATTTTTGTCTACACTAGAAATAAAGATCATTTTATTATTTTGGTAGCGGGACTTTTTAATTTTTTTTATGTTGTTGTTTTACATGTAGATAATGTGAGTAAACTTTGTATGTGATTCTTTGTTTTCATGCCACATGAGTTACATGTACTGACATTCATGTATAGATTGCAAATCCAGAAGAGAGTTAATCAATATAATTTTCAAAGTTTTGACTTTTGTAGTCGCAAATGCATTAGACTTTGATGTGAGCAATAGCTGGTCTCTATGCTATTTATAAAGAATGAATCATTGGAATAATTGAAAATTTCGAAAATTTAGATTTTTGATTTGTCGATTGTCATTGTGATTTAATACAGCACAAGAGGAACCAGAGTTTTGTAAAAGTTCATTAGACAAAACAATTTCTATCATATGCCGATGGTCTTTCATATTAGCAAGGCAATGGGTTTTCTTTGTTCGGTCAGTTATACAGTCAGGGGCAGTGCTACGGGGAGGGGGAGGCAGGGAGCACTGCCCATCATTTTTCAAGTGATCAAAAACAAGAAAGAAGAGTATGGGGCAGGATCATGCAACTATATAATAGCCCAATTTTAGCTTCACTCAAGCATGACATGTGACCTTGCCATTAGCGTATCATCTTGCCCCCTATCAAAAAACCCTGGCGCTGCCCCTGTGTACAGTATATATTCTTTAGTAATCATAGAAATATTCTCTATTTCAAAAGGTGGTTTATATATATATATATACAAGTTCAGGAAGAAAATGAGAAATTGCTAAGCTCTTTGTTTTACCCGAGATGTAAAGAATTAATGTCTTTCTGTCGCAACTCATATTCTTGTTACCAAATATTATGTACTTTGCTTACTCACTTGGTTAGAACATTATTCATGATTCATCTCACCCATTGTTGAGTATGTTGATGATTTGTGCAACACTGTTTACTTTCCGGATATGTGTGTGTAATCCGATGTATCGAGATGCATGTAAAATATAAAAGCAAAATGAAATACCATCCTTGAGATATGGTAACTGTAAACATTCTTTCATGATTATGCAATTTCTTTTCTGAAATTACAATTACGATCACCAATGTTTTGTTTGTTGTCTTTCACTTTATATGATGCATTTGAAATAAATACTCTTCTGGTGGATAATACATTTATACCTATCTTTTTATTCGTTTCTAATAAAGCAATGCCGCTTTGAAAGCGATTTCTGCTTGTCTGCCTTGTTCCTTTATATCAGAACATGTGAAATATCCAACTTGTTGCAGACATTAGTATTAAGTTTTAAATTAGTGGCCCAAACATTCCATAAAAAGTTAGCACAGGTGTGTGTTTTTGTTGTTGTTTTTTAATGTCATGACATCACACCATCACCTGCATTACACTTACATGTCGAGGGTTTAGTGCAACAAAGGGAAATCTGTGTTTTGGGCCATTTTGAGAAAACTTACAATGAAGTTATGTTGTAAACACTGGTTTAATGGAGATGGCCATACTTACTTTGGGTGATACCCTGCTGTAGCAAAGTTTGCTGTAGAAACCATTATTACCAATGGGTTCCTGGTCTCTTACTGATCATTTTTATATCAAAACCTCACTTTGACCAAAAAATGCAGATAGCCCTTTGTTATGTATCTAGCTACACTTTGAGTCGCTATGTAGCATTAGTACAAGGGTTGGTCGTTGGTTTTTTTTTTATACGAGAATAAGAAAGACACATTAAACGTTATTTTTAAAAGATTTGAAAATGAAAAATAAAAGCCTGTCATAAACCCGTAGAAACATTTTAAAGAATAATTCGAGGTATATCTTACAAGGAGCAAAAAGTTCAAAATGAAGAATTTCATATCACTCCTTGCAGTGATAATAGGTGGTCATGATAGGTAAAGTCATGCAGGCATGCTTTTCCAATTAAACCGCTGTCATAAAAGACCCTAAGTTTGATAAAGCAAAACTTTCTAGTTTGTTTTGGTTTTTTTTTTTTAGTTTATCTCATACTTTCACACTTCTGTTCCCTAATTTTCTGTTTTTCTTCCTTCCAAATCAGCCATAAACGAGAGATTAAGTGCCCTCGCTTATATGGCTCGAAACTTCATTGAAATGCGGGTCCCTTCATTGAGACAAGGATCTATTTTTTAAAAATTCAAGATGGCAAAGGCTTCCAAAATTCAACCTGTGACAATTCAGTAGCATTGTCTATAATTTATTGAAATGTTCGAAGTTTAGAATGATACAAACCTGCTCAACATGACTTCTAGTAATAAGATATTCAAATCTCATGTGATGAGTGTGGGAAGTCTTTGTGATCGTGTGTAGAGAGAGAATTGTCATCCGGATGAAATGGAGTCCACAACATTCTGAAACTTTCACATTGAAGCGCTATGTACTACATTTCTATTAATATTAAGGAATCAGACAACCTAACTTCAGATGGGAAGCAGGTTGTGTTCAAATAGAAGTACCTAGATACATCACCATGTTATAGGCATAATTATTATTTTAAAAAATGAAATGAACAACGGAGTAGCAATTTATGAGAGATCGATAATGAATCCCGGACGTTAGAGGTAATTTTAGATGATAGCAATCAAAAATGGTGGCATAAAACTTGCATACGTATACATTCCTTGTCTTTTGTTCTGAAATATACACTCATTTAATCGATTATGTTAACATAAATCCTTTCTGGTTTTCATGCAATAAAACTGGTCTATTTAAGCAACTCTTTGAACATTTGATCCCTTCTTATGAGATCCGAATTCTCTCAATTCTTGCCTGAGAATATCAATATTAAACAATACCAAACCGTAAAATACCTACACATTGTGATTTTGAGCAGCTGACGACGAGAATATGAAAAAATATTCCGAAAGATATTCACAACTAAGACGAGAAATCCTTTGGTAAGTAAGAAATCAGTATATCTGTATTTAGACAAACTTAATTTATCACAGCGGACTATTAAAAATAAATGACCTGTATCTATTTCACTTAGGGCGATTTATGTATAAATACAATAGCAACACACTTCAACACCTATCTGCTGCAATGTTCCCCCAAAAGCGTTTATTTCATCACTACCCAACTAGACGGTCCAACGAGTTTCACTTACCACTCTTCAGAACTTTATTAGCTAAGAAAACATTTATGTATGATGGTCCTAGATTCTGGAATTCTTTCAGTGAAGAGATTATAAATAGTCCATCCCTCAATTCTTTCAAGAAAAAAAATTAAAACATGTCTTCTCAAATCCTACACTAAGGTACAATAATAATACCTATCAATCTTAAATTTTCATTTTGGTCTTCATCATCTCAAATTGAAAAATTATAACATCTTACCTCGTTATATTTACTTCCTTTTTTGGTTTTGATGTCCTGCTCTTATCTTTTCTTTTCCCCTTTTTCTTTTCTTGTTTTCCCTTTCCTTGTCGCCTCGTGTTGGTTCGTTTGTTTTTCCTTTTGTGCTGTTCTGTTCTGTTCTGTTCTGATATTATTTCTTGTTTTCCCAGTCTTCGTAGGCTAAATTTGCAACAATTTTATTTTTGAGGGTTCCACAAACTACAAGCAGTTGCTTTTTAGTGGATCCCTCCATTTCCACAGAAATCAATAATTTATAATTTATTGTAATTATTTACTGATGTGTTTACTCATGAAGGAAAAAAATATTATGTATATCTTAATTTCATGATATTGTTTGTATGATTATATCTATGCAAATGTCATATTTCTTTTGTCTGTTGGAAATGAATCAACATTAATTCGAATTTGAATTTGAATTTGAATTTGAATTTGAATTTGAATTTGAATTTGAAGTGTTGCCCCAAAGACAAACAGAAATAAAAACGAATTACAAGTGTGTAGGCACTCGGGCAGTGGCGGAATGGGGCCGGAAAGCAGATGGTCTGGTGATGATGTCTCTACTTTGCCTGAAGTGAAGTGCACATGGTTTGCATATTCATAAAAAAAGGAGGCACAAGGGGTGATTTACGTTGCCATATTATACCTCCCCGTGTTTAACCTAGAGGCCTAAGAATAAATCATATACATGACAGAGGGAAGATTAGTATTCAAAGGACCTCTGGAGGCAGCAATAGCAATGTTTCATTCCTGACCTATAAAGATGGGTTGTTGTTTTTTTTTTTCTAAATACGCTTGTACTTGATCTGTGATTAACCATCTAGGTTTACCTATTAAGGCTTATCAAAATTACAAAAAATACGTTAACATCAACAAATGAAAAGCAGAATAACGGGGGATGATCCGCTTCATCAAACGTACTTCGTATTTCAAGAAGCTCACAATACTGTATTTTCTGCGAAATCCAACGCAGACAAAACGCATAGAGGTGCACAACCGATAGGCCTACAAGAATTTCACACACCAAAATTCCTATGCCAGTGTCATCACAGTTTACCCCGGCGTAGTGAATAAAAGTATATCCCCGGAGTATATCAAACATAGAACAGTTAATTGGTCAATATCATTCTTATGAAGGCGATTCAAATTGATTCCTAATAATGAAAAATACTGAAAATGGGTTTCATGAAATTCAGGAATTATATCTGATGAATTGCAATTTTTACAGAACTGTATTTAGGATCGTTAAAGATGTGAGCAATTCTAAATAAATAATGTCCTGTACTTGATTCTAGGTGAACCGGATAGTGCCAATTGAGTTCGAAATTGGAGATTCTTGAGTTATGATTTAATTTGACATTCTTTGAGTTCCCATTTTGTATTTGGTAATATTTTCCAGTATTCTATGCAGCTTGAACTTTGTGCGTACATATTTCACTGTGAAAGTGAATTGTGTTTGAGCCCGGGTTCTTTTGCACAAACAATACAAACCTATTTATAGTACTGCCTTAACGTCAGTGCTTTTGTCTGAAATATGTTTTTACAGTCTGTTCTATTGACAGTACTAGTCCTCAAACACAGTGCACCTTTTACAACGTTATACTCGTCTCATCTCGCTTGTTGATTCTCACAACGACAGATGGCATTCAGGTCACTGTCGAATTGAAAGACACCACCCAAATCCTTGAAACTATTCATTTTTAAGTTGAAAAGGCTACTCGAGTTTTACTTTTCGGAAGGATTCTGTGGAAAGCAACATGGAGCGAGGAGGGTTCCTGGTCACGATTGTGCTATTCTTTATAGCTGTAACTTGCGTCCAAGCGCATCAGGGTAAGCCTCTTGATTGTTATGGATGCACTATGGTAGAGTGTGGCACATAGCAAAATGCTCTAAAAGTCTCAGTCTGTTTTCTTGATTGTTATGGGTGCACTATGGTAGAGTGTGGCACATAGCAAAATGCTCTAAAAGTCTCAAACCTTGCTTGGTATTTGTGTCCTTGGGCAAGGCTTTTTCTCAAGTTTCAATGGGATGTCCAAGAAGTTAGACTGATGACGGTTTCATGAAACGGCCCTCAGGTTCGTATTGCCTAACATCACAATATATCATTCTTGAGTAATTAGGCTTAGGATAGGTATAGGGCCAAATATAACAGGTTGCAGTACCAAGTAATATCTGCAAAGGTTTGTGGCAGTTGAACCTGCTTTGTCGAACTAGCCTCTGACCACAGACTGACCGGCCCTCAAGAAAAAAATATCAAGGTGCCCGTGAGGAATGCATGGCCTGTCCGCCCTAGGGTCATTCGAGCTGCTCTCTGCCCCTTTACGTATTTTAACGTTATTTAATTTTTTTTTTTTAATTTCAGTTTCTATATTCTTTTTCTTGTAGTTCTTGACTGCCTTTTTATATGACCGGCCTCTTTTTAAAGTTCTGCCTTTTGGGGTATTTAAGGGCCCCCTTTTGTGTAAGACCGGCCTTTTATAACCAAATATTTACCGGCCCGTGGAGGAAAACCCACATACTCCCTATGACAAAAGCGCCCCTCATAATGCCTGATATTCATTGAGGAGTTGAGTAATTCCTGGCTGGGTTTTTTTCCTGTAAAGTCTATTCTCTTTATGCAAAGAAATTAATTGATCCAGTTGATAAGGGTAACTGTTTTTTTATCAGACTTGTACAAAATAATGTGTTACCTTTCATCAAAGGGATAAGCCTAGGTTCTGCCTTCCTTTATTCTTGATTATACTTATAGGCCTATGCTAATAAAGTACTGTCAATATAATCATACACTGTAGTTCAAACGCAGCTAAAAGAAAATCATCATCATCATTTTCATTATCATTTACATTTTTATCTTTTAATTAATATCATCATTATTATTATCATTATTATTATCATCATTATTTATTATAATTATTATCATTATTATTATTATTATTATCATTATTATTATCATTATTATTATTATTATTATTATGATTGATATCATCATCATCATCATCATCATCATCAGGATCATTGTTGTTATCGTCATCACCGTCATGATTTATTCAATAGTGGTAGTGGTGGTGGTATTATTATTATTATTATTATCAGCACCTTAGCCATCATTATCAACATGCCAAGTTAAATTTTGTCTTGACATTCTAAAAAAGAACTGAGATAATAACATCATGATGGTAATCCATACTAAGGGCATTCCGATGGGAAAGAGACGTGAGATGAAAGATCTTAGCCGAGGTAATATTGGGAGCGCCTTGAGCACCTTGCTATATCCTTTTCTCAGTCTGGTCAGTATTATTTATAAGTATCTCAGTATAGTTCTATTCTTTATTTTATGTCATTTCCATTACTTTTGTCTCAATGAGATTGTATTCATAATACTGTTTGTATATATTGTGAAACGGAAAAATAAATCAAATCAAATCAAATCAAATCAAATATAACTATCCAATATTATTATTATTATTATTATTATGTCAGGCACGCCTTATGGTTTATGTCTTATCATACCTCTTGACAATATCTTTTCAGATGTCTGCTCTTCTAATCCATGCCAAAACGAAGGAACGTGTGTTGCTGAATATGATTCTTACTTCTGTTACTGTCGGCCTGGATACGAAGGAGACCGTTGTGAACTTGGTCAGTATCGCTTTGAGTGAATCCTTTACATTACTATTAAAGTCTTGGAATGAAGATTAATTTATCGTTTCTTAGCTTAAGTAGGCTTTGAAATAAAACAAAAAAGTTCCCCAATAACTACAGATGTAAAAAAGAGATAGAAAACGTGAACTTCTTTTTCTTAACAGTTCCCTATTTTATGTGAGCATTGCATTATTAGTCACTGAACTACTGCTTTGTATATTTTATAAAATAAATCGAAATTGAAATTGAAAACAAAATAGAAGTACAGTTTGTGGGAGTTATGTCCCCAAAACGTTTATGGTATTTCGTCCTTCCGAAAAGCTTATCCCTCCGAAATACAGGGATCATCTAAAGCCCGAAAGCTTTCTAAACCTTCCCTAAACCTCGAATGGCCTGGGACTGGATATATATGCAGAGCTGCCAACCCCAAGTGGAAAAAAATCCTATTCTTTATTTTTTTTATCCTATTTTCAAGCCCAAAATCCTATTTTTGGTTTCAAATTTCGAAACATCCAACAGTATAATTCCAATGCCACTCTGCATATTCTAATTGAAATGCAACATTAGTAATATACAGGGCTTACTTGATTATTCATATCCTCACTCTTCTACATTGTATTTCTTCCATTAAAATGATCTTCAGTACAAAATACACAGGTAGAACATACTGAGCAGTGAGGTAAATTTCAATGTTCATGAGAAAATATACCCCCCAAAAAACTTTAAATATGCGTATTAAAGAATCATTCTTACAAGTTTCAAAAATCATATTTCAATGGGAAAAATCCTATTCAGTGTCATATTCCCCTTAGAAATCCTACTAAATAGGATAAAATCCTACTAATTGGCAGCTCTGTATATGCCAACATTCAGATAATTGTGGGTAGGGATGTCAGTGGGGTGTGTGTTTGTGTGTATATCCGAACCATGGTGCTTAAAACCTTAGAATAAGTATATGTGATTCAAGTTAAAGTTGGTATCGTGTTTTGAATTCCAATAATAGCATTTATAATTTTCAAAACACATCATAGAAAACACGAATTGCGTCATCCTTAATGAATAGGATTAAACCTGAGATGAGAGTCTCAGAGAAAGGTACTGGGTGGGCCTGTGTGAGTGTGTTTACGTGTACTGTATTAAAAAAGAATGCAGACTTAATTTTTAGCTTTCGCGTCATTCGAACAATCCATTTCAGATTTGAACTCACCTAAATTCCCCAAAATATTCTTATTTATCCAAACAGAAAGGAACATGACGGCTTGTTTGAACAATTCCTGCGAAGGAAACTCCACTTGCTTTCCTTACAGTGCTACAGGTTACATTTGCCTCTGCCCTCCTGGACGTTCTGGCAAATACTGTCAATACGGTAATAACATATACATTCGTCTACATACCATTCTCTCGTAAACTGTAAAAGAAGTACACTCACATTATTATTCTTCATCCTAGTAGACCAGTTTCTTGAGGGATTTCCGTCTTTTTCTTTTTTCTCAAGCTGCAGTTCAGATTTTTTTTAGAATTACTTGTCGGAAATATCCGGCGACATTTTGTTTGTTTCTTTCTTACTTGACTTTTTATTGAAAATTTTTCAATTACACTCTTTGTGTGCACCAGATCGTTCCATTTCAATTCTTAAAAAGGCAAAAGCTCCCTCGCTTGGGTGTTCCTTCGAACATTATTTCGATATATTCTTGCCCCCAGGGGAAAATTCCTGTGAACGGCCTCAAGTCTGTTATATATAATAATAACAATAATAATAAGCATAAATTTGTTTAGCGCAGTTACTATGCAAAATATATTCTACTGCGCTGGCTCAGATTTCCTTTTTACTTAATTCTACAAAATTATATTATTCAACTGAACAAATATGTTTTAACTTGGATTTGAAGACATTTAGGGACGGAGAGCTTCAAATTTAAATTGGCAAGCTATTCCACAATTCTGGGGCAGGAATGGCAAATGCACGGTAGCCGAGAGTGATTTTTTTGTTTTGCCATGAGGAATTTAAAGCAACAGTGCATCTCTGGAACTGCGCAGGCTATGACTGTGTGACTGGACTTTGAGTTGAAGTAGTTCTGTTATGCAACTAGGAGCTTGTCCACTCAAGAATTTAAACACAATTAACAAAAATTTGAATGAAATGACGATCTGGCAACCAATGGAGCTCTTTCAGAAGAGGTGTAGTTGAAGTGAATTTTGATTGACAGTAGACAAGTCTTATACATGCATTAATGGACTATTAATTCGCACCATATTCAGAGTTAATCTTCCCGATAACATTCCAGATATCTTGCAACACGATTGATGTACACGATAGTTGGCATATCTGTGCGGTAAAAGTAATAATTCAGGTCAGTTTAAGGGGTTAAAATTCATACAGAAATTGTAAATGCAAAGGAGTTTCATACTGACCAAAACAAAAATTGTTCCAAATGTCTCAACGTCTCCTTATTAATAGCAGAATCTGAACCATACAAAAACTTAGATATAATAATAATAATGAACAGTTTTTATATAGTGCATAACACACTACATCTGTATGTCCCTATGCGCTCTAAGAGAGAGAAAAGGGAAAGGAAAGACATGATTGAAAGATAGATTACTGAGTTTACTTTATTAGACTAAGATATGTTTTGAATAAGTGTTTTTTAATTGCAGATTTAAACTTCTGTATTATGTCGATGTTTCTAAGAGAGTTTGGGAGGTTATTCCATAAAACTGATGCAGCATGAGCAAATATATGGGACTACAAACATTACATCTGTATGTCCCTATGCGTTCTAAGAGAGAGAGAGAAAGGAAAGGAAAGACATGATTGAAAGATAGGTTACTGAGTTTACTTTGTTAGACTGAGATATGTTTTGAATAAGTGCTTTTAAGTGCAGATTTAAACTTCTCTATTGTGTCGATGTTTCTAAGAGAGTTTGGGAGGTTATTCCATAAAACTGATGCAGCATGAGCAAATATATGGGACTACAAACATTACATCTGTATGTCCCTATGCGTTCTAAGAGAGAGAGAGAAAGGAAAGGAAAGACATGACTGAAAGATAGGTTACTGAGTTTACTTTGTTAGACTAAGATATGTTTTGAATAAGAGTGTTTTAAGTGCAGATTTAGACTTCTCTATTGTGTCGATGTTTCTAAGAGAGTTTGGGAGGTTATTCCATAAAACTGATGCAGCGTGAGCAATATATGGGACTACAAACAGTTTTTTAGACTGAGACAAAAAAACTATCGATTCTTTTGTAAATATTTCATTTGGATAATCTGAAGGACATTGTGCCATACCAAATTAAAAGAAAATATTTCAAAATAATTTGCTGAAAATGCATAAAAATCTAAAATATGAAGTGCTGGACAAATTGTAACATGACTAAGCGTAACGTGACTAACCAAGATTTGGGGGTCTACTTTCAAATAAAGAGGATAACTTTTAAATTTTTGTGGATAAACATTTGTCATCATATCAGAAGTAAACCTGATATGGCTCTTAGTTTGAGGTACAACACAGTAAGGAAGGATATTTTTTTCAAAAGCATTGCTTATTTTTTGTGTCCCTTTTTGTAACGTAACTGACCATGGACAAAAGTTCTCATTTCAGCTCAGGCATTGTCCGCTTGCTTTTTATTTTTCCTATGTATTGTAGACCTTGGGTCGGAGAATATTTTGTTTCAAGATTAGGACTTGAAATAAATGGATTTTTATTTTGCTGTATCAAAAGGTATGAACATTTGCTTAAATGTAACGTTAGTTATCATGGAAGTGCCCATCACCTAATGTTTTTAGCTAGTACGTAGTGTTCGACCATTCCTTGCCTAACATGATGCTACGTGTATCAATGTTGGAACTGCATTTCTAATTTTCTAAATTTTCTAGATTTATGGACCCCCTCCCCCTTCCATGTTCACTTATATTTGAAAACCTCTATGATTTTTAAGTGATTCCTATTCTTTTGATCCAGGTATTACGGCACCATGTTCAAGTAATCCTTGTCTGAATGGTGCAACATGTACGAACAATGGAAATTCATACGTTTGCTACTGCAAACATTTGTTCTATGGAGATCATTGTGAATGTGAGTTTTCTTTCATGAACTAAATTATGCCTCCTTGTATCATGTATGTCACGAAAATTAAGTTTATAGGCACTTTAAGTGGTGTGATACACTAGAATATTACATGTATTTGCAGTCTTGCGTTTCTTTGTATGAGTCATCACTGCGAAAGGATTACTGTTCGATTGTTTAAAATTTGATGCAAAGAACCTAGAAATAGGGCCCCCATCACTTTTCAACCCTCATTTTCTGTTCCAGTTGTTCTTACATGAATATCCCGACGACATCTAAATGTTCTATAAATGCAACACAATTCAAATTTACCCATTTTTTTCCCTTTGATAACAGTGAGATTATTCTTTCTCGCAGGACCTTTGATTTTTTTTTTCATTTACTGCGTAGGCTACTCCTTACATTTCAAAACAAATTATTTCTCAGTATTTACCTTATAAAGTTAATGAAGTTAAATGTTGAGTTACCTGTCTAAACGTGTCGACATGTTCCTCTTTATTCTCTGTCATTATATAGTTTCTAGTCCGAACCCATGTGCATTTTTCACGTGCCTTAACGGTGGATCCTGCTACGCGCAGAATGGGCAAGCATACTGCGCTTGTCTTCATGGCTATACTGGTGTTTACTGTGAAGAAGGTACAGTTATACTGTGAAACCCATTGCCTGAGTAGTTGTCATTTTTCCATGATTTCGATTACGTCACAACCTACGCGAATCAAACTGAATGTTAAAGCTTGAAGTAATATAAAACACACACCGACAAAAGTTCATTTTTCGTTATTTTTTAGCTCGATTATCCGTGAAATCTGACAAGCCAAACAATAATCCATTTCAATAATCAAGCAGGCTGCTAACAAATGCATTGACAAGGGTTTCAGTGTTTTTCTGTTCCAAACCCGTCCAGTAACCGACGAATGCGACGTAGATTGTATAACATAAAAAGTGGATCTGTTTATGTTTAGACATGTGGTTCTTCATGTTTAATGAGAATCCAGCCACAAACCCAGATTTTTCATAAACCTGTCAAAGCTTGCTTGTTTTACTGCTGAGT
Organism: Echinometra lucunter; assembly: GCA_029962745.1. NCBI lineage: Eukaryota > Metazoa > Echinodermata > Echinoidea > Camarodonta > Echinometridae > Echinometra > Echinometra lucunter. The sequence continues at coordinate 15,094,241 of CM057158.1, read as the reverse complement.
CTCGAAGTGTTATATTTTCAATATTCGGCTTTGCTACTTAGCATCACGTCTAGAACTAAAATAAAAGCTCAGTTTCATAACTCTACATCAGTGTTTCCCCTAAAAAAAATTGAAATATGGATGAAGTAAATTAAAAACAACAATGAAATTAACAGCCAAAACAGTTACTATATAAGAAAAATATAATTCTCATAATTGTTAAGGTCATGCTTTTTTTTAAAAAGATTCAGGTGACACGAAGCCATGTTTAAGCAATCCTTGTCTCAATGGTGCAACATGTATCAGCAATGGGAACTCTTACTCTTGCTACTGCAAATATTCATTCTACGGAGATCACTGTGAATGCAAGTTTTACTTCCCAATTGGAGTACCTCTACTTGTATAACAATGTGAGACAAGAGTACAATAAAATAAATTTCAAATGTGCGCATTACCGCGGTTTTACTGAAAACTGTAAAAAGGACAATTGGAATTTTTCTGAAACATTTTTGATGAGTTATGTTCAATCCAGCTCAGCATTCAGTATTTAATTATTTGAAATAGTGAACTCAGCAAAAATTTTAGCTCAAGATGGTCATTTATTGAGAATAAACCTTTTTCATCTAGATTTGTACAAAAGACTATAAACCTGCAACAAAAATGAATGACAGCTTTGTTCCTAGGGACGAAACAGTACAGTACAGTACAGTACTCGAAATCCTTATGAATTTCGAGTACTCTTTAAAACTTTCCATCCATCATGAACGACTTCTGTACTTGTACACATCTATTTGAAAAAGAACAAAAATGGCATTGAGTTTCAGCGTTGACTTACCTTTCGATTTTACATCAAACGTGGTAATCTTCTTTTTTTTTTCTTCCCTTCAATTTCGATTTCTCTTTTATTACAGTTTCCGGTCAAAATCCATGTGCATCTCTCGTGTGTCTGAACGGTGGATCCTGCAGCGCGTCAAATGGACAAGCATACTGCGCATGTCCACATGGTTACACTGGGGTCTACTGCGAACAAGGTACCACTTTTATTGTTATAGAAGCATGAATTGAAATGGGTCATTACTTGTAATTGCGCAATTGCGAACAGGAGGGTTTTTGTTCCTTTCTATTCTTTTTCTTGCGACTGCCTGCATTTGTAAGGCTTGAATTGTAAGGCATTTGTTTACTCAGAATATGCATGTACTAGAAATTCTTATAATCTAAGTTTCCTTTATTATCAATCAGGTAAATATTACTATTTTCGCGATGGCCGAACAAAGCAAAAATTATATGAAAGTATGTGAAATTGAACCTGTACTACTGATGAAATTTTGTTTCCTTTATGTGATATTAATGAATTATGGGAGTTATTTCAAAAATTGTGATTGTCCATAATCAAACCTTCATTTCCGATTAGAATGTAACAAGAAACCAAGCAATACTTATATTTGTCTACAATCTTTCACTTACCTCATTCTTATCCAAGCTCCAGATATATAAGTGGCAGTGTGAATTGCCACTTGCCCATTTTAGCGAAAGCACAAAAGCACAGTATATCCGAAACTCTATCTAGCTTTGAAATCTTCTCTTACAAACCGACCCCGATCCGGACGTGTATATGGATTTTATAGTGTGTGTGTGGGTACGTGTGTACTTGTATAGCTTTGCAAGCGAGGACAGTGAACAAAGAAAATTCCTGAGAACAATAGTCCTCGGTTGGTAAACAATAGTCCTCAGTTGTCAAACAAAGGATTTGGGTTTATTCCGTCAGCCTTGAGAGGACAGGGGACAATAGAAGTCCAATTGTTGTGCTCGGTAGTATAGTGATGTACAGCTGTGTGTGCGTGTGCGTGTGTGTGTGTATTTATACAGGTATGTATCAAATCTTTCAGAAAGCATCTTTATTTACCCGGAAAACCCTTTCTGACTTGCATTTAGTTTATTCTTAGGTATACCGTTCAATCGATCTCTTACAAGAGACAGTTACTACAAATCCTTGCTCGAGAAGTTCCTCCCACAAAGCTACTTTACACAATGTATTTGCTCTTTTATACTCACTCAGTTATGGCCACAGTATGTGCCAGTGCCCCCTGTCTTAATGGAGGATCATGTATGGAATCCTGGGGCTCATATTATTGTCTATGCCCTTACCACTATACCGGTGAAAACTGCGAATGTAAGTATGTAACTTTCGAACTGGATCCATTGCCTGGGCAAATGGAGATGGGTTAGGAGATGCTACTCTAACGTTTTAAGAGCCTTATTTAATAGTGGTAGTACTTTTTGTTGTTCTTCTTCTTTTGTTTGTATTTGCTCTCTTTTTTCTTGTCTACCTCCCACTTTCCTCTGTCATTCTCCCTTTCTTTCTCTCCTCAACTGCTATATGATTTTTTTTTTTACTAGACTCACTAGGTGGTGTGTCATCTGTGACAGATCACCTCTTAACTTCGTCAGATTTTTTTCCATTTGGATCCTGTCCAATCCTGCACTAAAGATCATATCATCCAAAAATAAAGTGCAATTAGTGTTTGTTAGATATTAATATATATGACCTTCCTTCACCTCTACCGCCCCATCACCGTTTATGTCTGAATTCTATTTTCCCCTTTTTCTTTCAGTATCCTTACCAGATCCTTGCAACTCTTTCAGTTGTCTTAATGGTGGATCTTGTAGCGCTCCTTACGGCGTCGCTTATTGCACATGTCCATCAGGCTTTTATGGGGAACACTGCGAACATGGTGCAGGTAACTTTAAATTCATTTTTTGTAGATCATATCTGCGTGCCACATTCCCACAACGTTTGATAAGCTATTGAATGCGAAAAAAATTAACATGAAATAAAATCATCAAGTTCAATAAATCGATCCAATTCCTTAATTGAACAGACTCAGAACACTCCTACTTGAATGCCATCACGGATTCTCTTGCGTCTATAGGGTATAGGGTAATTGCACTGATGATCTGGAGTAGACCTACCCTGCTCTTCCAGACATATATTAATAACTTTGAAAGAAAGAAATTTATGTATTATCTCTGCAGTCTACAATTACGTTATTTCTTGAAGGGTTATATCTTAGGTGGTTGGAGAAGTTTTCATATAATACTAATAAGGAAGAGTATTCGCTATTTCTACTTATTTAGGTAACGACAACTCCTGTTCAAGTTCCCCCTGTCAAAATGGAGGAGTATGTTATCAAGCGGGTTTTGGAGATTCATACATTTGCATCTGTCCACCAACATACTTTGGTGCGAACTGTGAATGTAAGTAGCACCCTTTGGAATCAAATTCACTTAATATGAGATATCGTATTCTTCTTACTCGCCACTGGGCCTACATATACGCACGGACCAGTGCCAGTTATACATGCTTAAGGTGTGAGTATATGGTGTGGTGCCGTGTTTTGTTTTGTTTTTTGTTGTTTTTTTTTTTTGTTATGAAACGTTGGGAGTCATATTTTGTAGAAACTGACTTTAAAATAAGCTATCCAGCGTGTTTTGTTGTTAGTTTTTCAAATTAGTTTATTTGCACTAAATACCATTCCAAGCTGTAGGTTATGAAATCGAAATAACACCTTACGTGCGACATTATACTATATAATGGTTGATTAGCACTGCTTTACAGACATGTGGCCTTTGATCACCACATGACTTTGCTGCTTTTTAACGAAAGAATTACATTAATGACTTCGATTTCTCCATTTTGAACAGCCTCTGATGTCGAGCCATGTGAATTAGGGTACCACTGTGAGAATGGGGGAACCTGTACTTCTCACTACGGCGTCCCGTTGTGTGAGTGTCCACCAGGCTTTACCGGTGCCTTCTGCGAATTAGGTATGAGCTTTAAATTTACCTTCGGAATAACAAAACAAGGAAAAGGCAATTAATGTATTCATTAATATGGACATATTATGATGGAACTAGCACGCCATATTTGGTTCCACTCTCCCTGCACCTCTGCCAACCCACCACATCATGTCTGAATTTTACTGGCCCTCGTTTTTTCTTCTTTCAATATCTTTACACGATCCATGCCACTCTTTCAATTGTCTTAATGTGGATCTTGTAGCACTTCTTATGGCGTCGTATACTGCACATGTCCAACAGGCATTTATGGGGCACATTGCGAACATGGTAATTGTAACTTTATTTTTTTTTTTTAAAGATCATATCAACTTGCCACATTTTCTCACAACGCTTGCTGATAGCCAAATAGAAGAATTGACATTGACTATATATGCATAGTCATCAAGCTCATGGTATCGATCCAGTTCTTTTATGGAGCAGTCACATACTTTGACATTGACATTGATATCGACTGTACGGTACATGTCCTCTTTGTCTTCGCCTTCGTCAACAGTACACTAGCATATGCATATAATAAACCTATATGGAGGAATATTTGCGTGAATTCTTATTCAATTAGGTAACAGCTCCTGTTCAAGTTCCCCCTGTCAGCATGGAGGAGTGTGTTTTCAAGCGGGTTTTGGAGATTCATACATTTGCATCTGTCCACCCACATACTTTGGCGCGAACTGTGAATGTAAGTAAATTAACTGTTGGCTTATTACGAGATATAGTATTCTTAAATGTGCCATTGAGCCTATACGCACAGACCAGTGCCAGTTAAACATGAGGTGTTTGTCACGCCGTGTGAGAGTCATATAGAAATTGATTTCAAATTGAGCTATCCAGCATGTTGTTGTTGTTTTTTTTAATTGGTTTATTTGCACTAATTGCCACTCCAGGCTTGAAAATCGCAGGTTATGAGATCGAAATAACACCTTGCGTGCGACTTTGCGCTGCTTTTATAGGCAAGTGACCTCTAACCACCGAATGGACTTTGCTGCTTTCTAAACGGAAGAATTACAGTAATGAGTTTGATTTCTCCCTTTTGAACAGCCTCTGATGTCGAGCCATGTGATGGATACCAGTGTGAGAATGGGGGCACTTGTACTTCTCACTACGGCGTCCCATGGTGCGAGTGTCCATCAGACTTTACTGGTCCCTTCTGCGAATTAGGTATGATGAGTTTTTAATAATAATTTTCTTTCGGTGTAACATGGAGAATACACAGGAAATCCTTCAATAAGGGCAGAGTGGCCATGGGAGTTTGGAAAGATTCCCTACGGACCGGTCAATATTTTGGTTAGAGATCGAAGGGCTGGTATTACACAAAAAGGGGTGGTCAACAACAAAAAGGGCCGGTTAAAACAACAAAGAGGAAAAACTCAAAGCAATAGGAAACAAATGTTTCAGTCAGCTGCAATATTTTAAAAATCTTAAACTTAAAATGGACTACTAAAGTGCAATTCCTTTTCAAATGACCCGTCAAATTTTTGGCTCGCTCGCAAAATGTAGTTGCTGAATTGACGATTTTGTTTTAATCCCATGGCAAATTTGAACTCATAGAAGGTGGGAAGCCAATGGTACGATAACAATTATAATTTTCAAAAAATGGCGAATGGGCAAATTCATGGAATGCATATATATTTCATAGGTTGAGTTGGCCGGTATCGCCGAAGGGTCTCTAACCGAATTTAAATTCCAGTCCGCCCCTGCCTTCAACCAGTCTTTTTGTTCCTCATATTTTCCCGAAACATTCTGTCAAACTAGTATGTGGGGAATGCTACTAAGAGAAGATAAATTGGAATTACATTCGTTAATGTTGGCTATACTTTCGTTTAGTTCACGTATCAGAAAATGAATTATATTAATCACTTTTAATTACAGTTTTGATGCTCGGAATTTTTGGAAAACTCACTAATTTCAAACGAAGGAAATGTTTTGTTCTACCTGTTTGTTGTGAATTTCAATTACGGTAGTTTGTATAACATTTTCTTTCGAAAGCGATTACCGATGATCCGTGCGACAGCTACATATGCCATAACGGTGGTTCCTGTCTATCCCTAGGAGGGATATTTCCCCTTTGCTGTTGTGCTCCTGGATTCTACGGTAACCACTGCGAACAAGGTATTTGTCCACTTACAACGTATCTCAGAAATAAATTATAGCCTATTTGATTTTGTTGGACGTAGTTTTCGGCATTTGCCATGTTTGCTTCAGGTTCTGTATCATCACAGTTACAGCAGGTACACGTACATTATTTTGTCCGGAATTAAAGTTCGGAAGTACTGGTAATTGAGTTTAGAATACTGACCACAAAACAGTTGTCGCGAGAGATGGAAGTGCCACTACGTTCTATTTTACTTTATATGAATTACTAGTAAAAGAAAGTGGAGTCAACATACATCACATACGATGGAGGGGAGACATGTTCTTCCAAAAGTTTTTTTTTTTCGCTTCACCGAATGTTCATTATGCTGAAAATAGGATTCATAATTCCGGAAGGCAGTAATTTCGAGAAATGACTTTTGGTTCTATTGCTTTTAAGGTTCGTTTTACTCGACACTACCCCTTTTCAGAATTACATTCGGAATTATGAATCTGTTGGGTGAAATACGACAATTAATCCATCAACTGTTTGCTCTACAGGATCAAATTCTACGTGCGATGGTATGCATGATATGTGCTTGCATGGCGGAACCTGTCTCATGACTCATACGGGACCAACGTGTCATTGCCTACCAGGGTTTGCTGGAACATATTGTCAATTTGGTAAGAACCAGAACGATTCGGAATGAAAATTGTTCTGTTTGTTTGTTTGTTCGTTGTTTCTTTTGTTTGTTTTTATTTCCGTTATAAGCAACATAATACAAACATGTACATAGTCATGAAATAGTTATACATGAAGAAAAGCCCATTTCAGCAATAGTAGTAGAATACGTCTGTACTTCCATATGGCCTTGATGAAGTGATATAACATAAGAATCTTAAATATAACAACAAAATCATGTTTTATAATATATAAGTAACTTTACAATATAACTTTACAATAATTTCTCCGTTATGCCTACGAAAACAAATTCCATAATCAGGAAATATCCTAAATGTACGAGAAAAAGTCCAAAGTTCCAATACAGTGTAAGAATTAATGATTTAAAGCTGCCTTACCCCATTCAGAGAGAAGAGAAAAGGAGTTAGATTTGCGTGATGGGAAATTCCACAGTAAGAGAATTACAAATCAGAGATTTGTAGCTCACATTTTTAAAGTTTATGTGCTAATTTTGTACCCTGCCCACTTTTCACCCATTAATACTCTGCAAATATGCTCATTCTTTTACCTGACCTCTTTCATTCCAACAATTTTGTACTTACATTCATGACATTGTGGTATTTGTACCTCAGTAACAGAATTACCAGGAAAAAAATGTCAGTTAAAAAGCAAACATGCATTATACCAATACCGATTAAGATGGTGGAATTCTCTTTTCTAGCTTCCTTTGATTAAGGGCTTGACTATTTAGGACTATTAAAGTGACTATTTTTATTATATGTCTGAAATTAGCTGATCTTGTTCATCTTGCGAAATTGCCCTGATACAAAGTGCATAAAAATATAAACATCCAAAGTACTGAAAAAAAACTGCTAATTGATAAATATGTTTTGTTGGAGTGTGTCGAACCTTAAGTTTGAGAGTGAAAAGAAAAGTCTTTCGCTCCTCTTGTAGCCCCCCCCCCCCCATGCACGAATAAATAGGTAAAACGAAAGAATAGACAGCTGAAAGATAGTTTAATTAATCAATTTATTTATTCATTCATTTATGTAGTATTTTTAATCAGTTAAGTGATAAGTGAGTAAATGATAAAGAAATCTTTAGAACCGTGCTACCCCATTAATGTATCCCCAGTTTTTGTTATTGTTCGTCATCGACACGCATAATTTATTTTGACACACCCTATATTTCTGGCGAGGATCAGACACGACTTCCTGTGAGGATTTCTATGGGTAGTGGCTACACATTTGATAGAATTATCTGCCATTTTTTATTTCAGAGAGTAAACTCTCTGAGTTTACTTTTCTCACGTAGTTTCATCCATTAGTGCCATTGCTTGCCCACAATATGGATGATAAATGCACCGGTTTATGTTCACATATGTTTTTTTGCTAGGAACAAACACAACGTCCTGTGAGGATTTCTGTTACAATGGGGGCTCATGTCAACTGGAGCCTTGGGGCCCAACATGCCATTGTCAACCTGGGTTCTTTGGATGGCAGTGTGAAATCGGTAAGAAGAGATTTCAATATTTTGAATCGAAATATCTAGTTTTCTTTATTCTTTCCTACGCTTTCATGTACTCGAGCAAATTAATTTGTACACATCTATTATACTGAGATGCTTAAACAATGGTCTTGAAGGGCCTTGGTAATGAGAAAGTGTCTATTCTCACAATCCTCTTTTGCAACATTCTAATTTATGTGTTGAGTATTTGCCCAGACGATATTGCAGTGATTGAGATATGGTAAAATCAGAATATTATATAGCATTAGCAAAATGGATTGGGGCACGGTGAGGCAAAATACTGATGACATCAATATTTCTAGAAATTATCTTATTGGCATGAACAACATGTACTTTCCAAGACAAGTTTTGGTTAATGAAGATACCCAGGAATTTCGTAGAAGTTACACGGTTGATAGAATTATCTGCCATTTTTATTTCAGAAACTAAACTATCTGAGTTAGCTTTTCTCACGTAATTTCACCCATTAGTGCCATTGCTTGCCAACAATATGGATGATAATATGCATGGGGTATATGTTCATATAATATATTTCTTGTTTAGGATCAAACACAACGTCCTGCGAGGACTAAACTATCTGAGTTAACTTTTCTCACGTAATTTCACCCATTAGTGCCATTGCTTGCCAACAATATGGATGATAATATGCATGGGGTATATGTTCATATAATATTTTTCTTGTTTAGGATCAAACACAACGTCCTGCGAGGATTTCTGTTACAATGGTGGCTCGTGTCAAATAATGCCATGGGGTCCAATATGCCATTGTCAATCTGGGTTCGTTGGATTGCAGTGTGAAATCGGTAAGAAAAGATTTCAGTGCTTTGAATCGAAATACCTGGTTTTATTTTTCTTTGTTTATTCTGAAGCAAGTGGATAGTACTTGCTCTATGTTGCTCCTTGATATGGTTATTTCCTATAAACCTTTTTTTTTTTTTAAGGAATAACGTCCCCTTTATATTTTTCTTCAGGCTTGTCTACCTATAATTTTTAAAGATATGCTGCTTGCCTCCGTTATATCATATGAATACTACGCCGATGTTCATATGTTGTGTTGTTGTTTTTTCTCAGTGGTAATGCTACATTATTCTCATGTCTTGCTTTCGTCTCCAGACGTACCTTCGGTTCCCTGACGGGTAGTCAAACTAGCAGGTTTGATAAATGTATAATACATATTGTGCCCCTTTGTAAGAAATATTTTGCTCCTTTATTCCAACATGCTATAGTGCAAGTATTGTATTTACAATAGTGGTGTTCCTTGTCACTTTTTTCAGACTCAATACCGTGGGATCCGTGTCGTAACTTTACGTGTCAGAATAATGGATTCTGTACTGCTCCAGCAGACTTCCCAACATGTATTTGTGCTCCAGGATTCAGTGGAGAGTTCTGTCAAGATAGTGAGTTTTTTGCCATAACCATTTCATTGTCATTTTTAAAAATTACATCACATATAGGAGATATCTAAGTTTATAGTTTGTATAGCACCAGTATATTGTTTAGGTGTTTATCAACGCCAGCTGTTGGCGGATGTTGAAGAGTTGTCTTGGGTGAACCCAAGACAACTTCACCACACATACCTGAAAGTATCCAGATAATTCCTTTCCTTATTGGCGTGGTGGCAGTGGTGGGATACGAACCCACGCCATCGAAATGACTGGTGCCTCGGGGCGTAAACATCGGAGTCATTCGGAATTTTGATAGAGGAAAGACTGCAGAAATTCGTCAGTTTACGGGAGACAATGTTCTGCAACGTATTTGTATCCCGATATGATTCGTCAGGTCCATCCGTGAACGAAAATGCAACCAAAAAAAAAAAAACCCCGAAGTTCAATGCTTTTACGTAGGCCTAGGTTGGATTTACATTGATCAATTTGTGTCACATTTTAATCGTGTGGTTTCTAAAGGGTCTAATGAGACATCTTGTAACCTTCCCTGCTTCAATGGTGGAAGCTGTCTTATGCAGTCCTCGGGTCCAACCTGTGTTTGTAGACCTGGATTCTTCGGAGCTGGGTGTGAAATCGGTAAGGATAGTAGAATCACATTGAGAAAGGAAGTTAAGTCAGTGCTATCATACTGTCTGCTTTTCATACATAGCAACCTGCGTTTGTAACTTTGAGACATACTTGGATGTAGAATCAGTTTAAAGTGCTCATGTGGTCACTGAGTGACGTAATTCATTGCTGTCTAATACTGAATGTTCATATCGCAAAATGAAATATGAACGTCCTACACCCAGAAGGTGATAGCCGAATTCCTATCAAGATACTCCTTTATTTTTTTTTTTTATCTAATCTACATGTATGGTTAGTTCTACCTTAGCATGAATAAAGTTTTGTCATTTTTATTTACACAAACTTACCTCTTGCATTTCCCTGCATTTGTAATCGTAGCTGGAAAACAATATTTTCACTATCACTCCAAAATTGTAACAGTGATTTTATTTGCACGTCTAGTTATTGATTTGTATCTGTGACGATGCTGTCTTTTTCAATTCCATTTTGTTAGCTCGAGATCCATGTTACTATTTCACGTGTGAGAATGATGGTACTTGCACCGCCCCAGCGGATTACCCGATGTGTCTCTGCGCACCTGGGTTCACTGGAGAGTTCTGTGAGGAGGGTGAGTTCACATTCACCTTGCATCGTCCAAACTGCGTCTCATCTCACGTACAATACATGTATATTCAAAGATTCATTGAATTTTGTATTCTTACTTGAAAGAAAATCGTCCATGATGACTTTTGAAAGGCCGTTTTTACTGACATTTTTGTGATTGCGTTAGCATAAGGTTTTTATGCCCCCTCCCACCAAGGATGATGCCGGTGGCATTGTGTTTTCGGGTTCTCCTTCCGTCCCTCTCACTTCCGTCCTGCTTTTTCGATACGCGATATCTCAAGAGTCGTTTGAGGTATGAACTTCATATTTCTATGTACCACCATAGAAAGACAAGACGATCTGCTTATATCTTGGGTATATAGGCCACAGTTTATAGGTCACAGAGGTGAATTCATTCCAGGTGTTAGTCTCGGAAAACGCGATATCTCAAGAACCATATGAAGTGTGAACTTCAAACTTGGAGCTAGTATGCATCACCGTAGGAAGACGATTTGATTAGATTTTGGGACTAATATTGATACTGATGTTAATTTATTTGTTTATTTGATGCTTTCGGAAAATAATTTATATTTTATATATGTGTGTGTATATATATATATATATATATATATATATATATATATATATATATATATATATATATATATATATGTACACGCACACAACACACACATCCGCACACACATCTTTTCTTGCAGCTGTATTTGATCCATGTGCGGGGACCGACTGCGTCAACGGCGGATCTTGTGTGGCGATAAATGATTATGCGATATGCTCCTGTCAAGAGGGTTACTCTGGAGATTTCTGCCAAGAAGGTAGAGGAAATTTTGCCGAAGATATTCTCATATAACACCCACGTTTAGAGTTCGTATCTACAATGAATCTAGTTCCATGAATCTTTCCTTCATTGAACCTATTTGGAAGATGTTTGTTCTCCGTGCTAGCTTCAGATGTACGCTGTATTGAATAGAGTTTTACTTAAGTTGTTCATAATGATCTGAAATGATCTTGAAAAGATCGATGAATGCCTTAGCGTTTTTTAAGTTTGTATCTTTCTTTCTCTTTTGTTTTCTAAGGGCACTTGTGAAAGCATAAAAGCAATAATGGACTTATTTCCCCATTTATTCCAGTTATCAAAGTGTAAGTTTTTAACTTTCAGCCATTTTACGCCAATGCCCAGCATACCTTTGAAGAGCTAGCCTTCTGTTATAGCTTTGACTTCGTCAAAATACAGTCACTGTCCGACCAAGGCGACCATAATCTGGTTTGTGGATGAACTGTTTTTGCAACGTGTACCAAAATCACTCCTTCATTTCGCCTCTCTTTCAGTTAACATTGCCTGTTCCTCTGGGCCGTGTGAGAACGGAGGATTGTGCAAAGATGTGGACCCATTAACGTTTCAGTGTTTCTGCGCCGAAGGGTTCACAGGTTCTCGATGCGAAGTTGGTAGGCTTGTTTTGGAGTTAATTGTTTTCAAATAGTCGATAAACATGATAAAGTTGCCCAGAGTGTTGACTTGCTTACCAGTAAATAGCTTACTGTGATAAAAATATAATGAGCACTTACTACAAAAAAAAAACCTCTTCTGTGTAAACAAGGTGGCCAGGATACATGTTATGATTAACCGGGCATGTTGGCTCAATTGATAGAGCGTCCACCTCATGAACGGGAGGTCGTGGGTTCGATCCCCGGCCGAGTCATACCAAAGACTTACAAAAATGGGACCTTCTGCCAGGCGCTCGGCATATAAGAATGGAAAAGGGTATGTTATGCAGGGCCAGCTGGAAGATCAGCTGATAGCTGAAGTGGCTACCCTGGGTAAATAAGAGTTATAATTATTATTATTACTCATTAAAGATAGCAACATCGCTGTAGATTGACATATAAATTACTTGTTTTTGAAACCTATTCATTTCTAAGTACCTCTTGCAAAAATAGCGTACATTTCAGTATAATGATGACATGGAGTGAAGGGAAGGCGTTGCTGTGCTGATAATGTCTGTTTTTAATCCATTAACCTGCCTTTTTAACGTTGAAACATTAGTTTGAGGTAGAAGCTAACAGACGTATTTAAAGTGCCCATACAATATTTGACGTCTTTCCTTACAACTGAATGTTAATATTGCAAAATAAATCATTGATAATGAAATATGAATTTCCTACCCAGAAGGTGATAACCGAATTTCCTTTGAAATACTGCATATTTATGATCATATCCATGATGTATTTTATATTTAATTTTACCGAGGTAAAGTTTTGTTTTCGTATTTTTATAGGAAAAAAACCTTTTCATGTTTAATATTAATCACATTTCTAAAGTTTCAGATATATATTTTCCCTACCCTGGAATTGTTTTGACTACCTGTTTAGTTGTCAGTAACGTCTTTGTCGCCTCCTGCCTCTAAAATACATAACAATATAGTGGATAACAGCAGTATTTGGCCTTTTTTTTTCAGAGACCTTATTAGTGAAAAATCGCTTTTAACTACAAGTCGAAATAACTTCGTTTATATTTCTTTATAAAGAAAAAAGTGTAGGCTTTAGAAATTCAGCATCTCTCTCTCTCTCTCTCTCTCGCCCCCTCTCTCGTTCTCTTTCTCTTTCTACACCCTTCTCTTTATGATCTATATTCTCTTTTCTCCACAATTCTATCTTTCTCTTCGCATACCTTCTCTCCTCTCCTCACCTATTCGCTCTGTTGCTAATTCTATCCACCTGTTATTAATTCCTCTTACACTCTGTTCCCTTCCCGACTTCTCTTCTCACGTTCTGTTCTTTTTCCTGACTCATTGATTTCTGTCTTTCTCCCCCCCCCCCCCCTTCCTCTTTCTCTTCACCCCTTTCTCTTTTTCCATCTTAATCTTACTCTTTCCTGATGTGCATCTATTAGATATTGCATGCTTGCCTAATCCTTGCGACATAGAAGAGACCTGCAGAGGTATTCCCGAAACAGGAGACCCAACTGACTACGTATGCTTATGCGAAAATGATTTCTGCGGTCCAGGTCAGTCTCAGCGGTTTATAGCAAATTGGTCGACTACCAGTAGGTCTAATTGCCAGATTGTCTAAACACCACAATTGCTAAACCCATCTGGTCTACTTTCATTTTGGTCTAATTGCCGTTTGGTCAAATCATCACTTGGTCTAGTGTCCACGTGGGCTAATTTTGTCTGATGATCAAATGGTCTAATTGCCATTTCGTCTACTTACTTTTCCTAATTTCGTCTAATGACTATTTGGTCTATTACCAGTTCGACCAATCATATAGATTAAGTGGTGTTAGACCAAGTGAGTGCTGGACGAAATGGACATAGCCTAACTGGAAAATAGACGAAATGGTAAATAGACTAAGTGGCAATTAGACCAAACGGATATTAGACAAACCGGTTGTAAACGAAATGGGATTAGACAATGTGGGTGAGACCAAACGGGCATTAGACAAAGTGGGAATAGACCAAGTCTCAGCTAATATGTCCCAGGTTGTTCACGTACTCTTTCATTATTTTCCAGTCTTTGTACCCGCTCTTGTAGAAGTGTCGTGGTATAGTGGATAAGTTGCCCGACTGTAGATCACACGGTTCACGGTTGGAGTCTCTCATGGCACTAAAGTCTTTTGGCAAGACAAAAACAGTCGCCACTCTCGACCCAGGTGTAGGAAGTGGGTACCCGGTAGGCAGGCATTCCTTGAAATGCTATAGAGCACCGTAATAGCAGCCATGCTAAAGCCAGGGTAATAACAGTGGGGCGCCAGTATAGTGTCAAGTCTGGCAGTCATGAGCGCTATACACTGTTATAACTATTATCATATTATCATTATTATTATTATTATTATTATTATTATTATTATTATTATTATTATTATTATTATTATTTAGTAGTAGTAGTAGTAGTATTAGTAGTACTAATACTTAGTGCATCTCTTACCTTAGCCAAAAAGACTCTGACAAGAAATTGGGAAATGAAGGGGAAAATTTACCCTTTTACAGTATCACCTTTAAACCAAGACAGAGTCAGTCGGTTTAACTCTCAATCGAAGATGTACAGCGCTGTGTAGCACTAGCACTGTATGAGTTTTATGAAAATGTGAAGGGTTTTTTCTTTCTTCATTAATATAACCATATAAAGAAACAACTTGAGAGGTGTTCCTACTCCAAGTGAAATCTTTGAGACACTTTATGTCTTTTTAACCTTCTTACAATACTTAACAATTTAGTGAACAAAATTTGAGAGTTTTTCGGTCGTATTCTAGAATTTTCTAGTAGCGAATTTTTCCTTTAGCATTGTGAATGATAAAATGCCTAAAAAATTAGCCACGGTTGTATACCGAGAGGGAGAGTACTAATTAATTGCTGTAGATATCATTCTGCATAATATTAATCCAAATATTTAAATTGATACGAATAGAGACCAGCCAGCGATGTGTGACGAGAATTCGATTCGACTTCCGTCTAGCTTTTGACAGATGCAATAACATGACATAACGCATTGATTTCGAAGTCGAAAGGTCTGCGGTACAGTCTCATTTTGATGGTTTACACTGATGTTGTTAATTTTATCATTATTGTTAGACCTATTATTGAACAGATATTCTCAGTTGATTATGTTTGACCCGTTACATTTTTATCCATTTCATCATCACTTTTGCAGTGACGCGTAGTCAAAATGAACTTCTATCCATTACTGCTAAGGCCGTGATCGGAGGGAGCGTTGGCATAATCGTCATCATCATCGTCCTGGTGATCATCGTCATCGTCTTCAGTCGCACCAGAGCTTCCTCAAATATCCTGAAATCATCCGCGCCTACCGAGAGCAAGGTATATAAAAAGACATAAAGCTGTAATCAGACAAATATAGTTTCATGTAATCGTTGTTACTGTTAAAACTTTGTAATATCATAAGGAAGGGTTAGTCTGGTTTATATCTGAAATTTCCTACAGATTCTTTTTACAGAAACTATTATGTGAAATCATAATGTCAAATATATTTCTCTTTAAGCCTAAGTCTCACTAGAGAGGTCGACCACTGACAACCACTCGGTTATCGATGAACCTATGAAGTTTTGGCAATTGATCGGCAGTTGGTTGCTCAACGGTTTTAGGATCGTCTAGATACTTTCGATGTTGCATCGTGGACCACTGCGATTTCCTTTGTCTTCCAATAGTGGCCCATGAAAGAAACCTTTCTGGGAAGTCATCAGTCACCACAAGAGGAAAGAAAAGACGACCAGTCGATGATCGTTCGCAAACCTTCGCACGAGACTTTGCTCATCATTCTCCTGTTATTTTGGTGAATTGGCAACTGATCTACTACCAATCAGCGAGTTATGTTCAGCCGCTCTATGTCCTTTCTGAAACCGATCGGTATCTAGTATATATTCTTTCAAGTTTGAAGGGTTTAGTCGATGGTGGTTGTTGATGGTTGCAGTTTTTTTCGGTTGTCATAGATACGCGACCATTACTCTAGTTAGACTTGGGCTGGAAACACGACCAAAATATATATAATTTCCAACTTTTATAGGTATCTTTGCCACACATATCTTCATAATCATTTTTCTACAATTGTTCAAAATGCGGGTAGAATTTATAGTTTTGTTTACACGTTACTGATAATACAATAATCTAAGCATGTCCAGTTGAAAATATCTCTATTAACATGCACAAACAGTATTACCGTTCACACTTTTCTCTCATTTCCTTTTCCCAATTTTGATAGAAAAACCTCAACGATTCCGTCGTCGAAAAGACCCCGTATGAGGAAGAACGCTACCAAATCGTCGTATAGATGAGAATAGGTAGGTACATCTGTAATGATGAATGGCTAGTCAAAGGGAATTTTTATTTTCGTTCCCTTGCCTTACCATGTAGTATGTACGATGACCAAAAATCGACAACCGAAGAGGGAACGAATCCATGATTTTGGAAGGGGAAAAATTCTGAAAAATGTCTGACAAACAAAAACAGGACAGGAATATTTTTTTCGGTAGTATAGGTTTTCCCGGTCAATTTCATACTTTTTCCATTCCAATTCATGAACGCGCATTCAATTTTACGCATCGCGCTCCAGCGAAAAGATTCGGGCTTTCAAATTCAGAATCCGATCAATCAATTTAATTTATGGGCGCTCTTATTTCCTTTCCGTAGAATCAAAATCACACATGTGCGTTCAATTTCCAAATGCGAGCATTGTATTTCCTACTTGTGTATTCAAATTCACCCAGTACCCTTGCTCAGCCTGTTATGGGCGTTCAATTTCATTTTCAGGCGATCAATTCTCTATTTCCTGCGCTCAATTTAGTGGAGAAGTTAAGAAGAGGGTTGAAAGGGGGAGAGGGGGGCGATCGTTGTTTCTGATAAACAATACATATACACTCTGAAAAGGGATTGGTCAAAATAACCAATGTGTTGATGAATATGTGTCCGACCAAAATATAAGTGAAGAATGACCAATATGACTGTCATTATTGCCAAATTATTGATTAAAAATAATATCAATGTTCCAAAATTTTTAACTTTATTTTTGTCTGACACATATTCACTAACACATTGGTTAATTTGATCAATCCCTTTTTAGAATGTACACAATCCACCCGCACATCGCACATCGTGGAAGTCAAAAAGATATAAATAAACACAATATGAAAATTTTTATAATTTCTATGTTGTCAGTTTCAACGGAAGCATTTATTGTTTAACCTATGATATAATTGAACTTATATATAAGCATGATAACACAAAGGCAAATGTCTTGATAATGAAGCCCAATCTATTCAAAACTCAGTGAAAAAACACGTGCATTGACCCCAAACTAACTAAATGCAATGATTCTTTTAAGTTGAATGCACTTATTTGGAACTTGGTTGCCTTTTCACGAATATGAATGACCAGCGAGGTTCGGTCGCCAGCTTGAAATTAATTTGACTGCCCATTAATCAAAAATCATGCCCCTATTTTGAATGTGAATGACGCAAATGAACAATTGATTGCTTGGATAGTGAATCTGAATGACCGAATTTGAATTTGAAAGCTGATTCAGAGCTGCCAGCGTGAAATGCGAGAAATTGAATGCTCGGAATATGAACTTGATTGACAAAATTATAAAATCGACCGGGAAAACCTATAATATAGTCAAAATTTAAAATTTGGCTATTTTACATTGAAAAGAATACCTCTCTAAATCATATACTGGGAAAACGTTTTTTTTTTCAAATTTCTCCTTCCTCTCTCTATTATTCTTCCTTCTCTCCATCTGTTTCTTTTCATATGTATTTTATTCTCTCTTTCCCCGCTATCGTCCCGATATTCATTCTTCTGAGAGGACTATTATTTGTTAATATATCTAGTATTATTCCCTATTATCATTTCTCCGTTTCCGATTGTGGTGCATCTGTATTCACTTTTTGGTCGTTTTTGTTTGTTTTTGTTTTTTGTTTTTTGGTGTGTGTTTTGGGGGGAGGGGGGGTTGGGGGGAGGGGGGGGGGTTGTGTTTTTATTTTTGCTTTGGGTGGTCTTTTGTTGTTTTTTGTTGCTGTTCGATTTTCGATATTATTTCTTCTGTTATTTTCTCTTGTCCATAGACTGAACAGAGAGCATATGTAGAAGCTTTTCGCCATGAGGCAAATGTCGGCTGATGATCCCTGGCGTCTTTGATTGTAACACTTAATTGATCAATATTTTCTACGTATCTAATATTTCTGTAGAGTAATTTGTATGGCTGGACCTACATAATGAGATTAAATATATAGTGTGTTGTTGTGTAATTTTCAACGATTGTTTGAAAAAAATTTGATTCTCTTAATATTTCCATTTTATTGAGTGTTTAAACATTATCATGTGTCTTGAAAATAGTTTGACATTATCATACATGTACTTATCACTTATGTTGTGGTGAGAGATTTAGACTTTCAGTGATTTCAGTGTGAATTCGTACAATGAAACACAGAGGCACTAGTGCGCAGTAGATGATCGTTCGCCATTTTAAGCCAAAAGCAACTTAAGATTTAAATGAATTAGAGGGAAATATCAGATAAATACGGTCTTCATTGTGTACATTTTCGTCAACATCTTCCATATATGTATGTGTGTATTTTAGAACTGTTTCTAGTTTTCTATTTTGATTCAGACTGCAGATTAAATCCTTTGATTTATGTCAAATAATTTGATATTGGTTCCTGATGAAGTAATAGGCATTTCGAAGTACATACCCGTCACCAAAAGACAATTTGCTCTCGGGGTTCAATGTCACTATGCTGTATTGAAATATGAGCTTCAAATACTCCTCCTATAGAAACGTATCACGAGCTCAAATATACTCTCAATCAACAGAAAGCGACCTGATGAGTAGACCAGTCGACGTACGAGTACGGGTGCGCATGAATTTATAGGGCGTTGTTCTACGAAATCGAAAAGCCATTCGATTACGATCGTTGAGGTTTTAAGTTAATTTTTTTTCGAACTCTTTTGATATCCACTGTAATGACGGGTAAAGTTTTAGGGGGTTATTTCACTAACTGTACACACATTATTTTTTCAGCTGACTGGCACTTTAAAATTGTGTGCCTTTTTCACTTCGATCTTATCAATTTTGTCTTTTATTACATGTTCGAGTGATTATTTGAAGAGCTTTCTTCCAAATGGGGCTAAACCCATCTTGTAATTGTAAGAGGAAAAGGCATTGGTTTACCAGATTTTGTACAGGCGTCTACGGAAAAGTGATATTAAAAAGAGCATTTTTATGATTGCTCTCAAAATCTAGGTTAATAATTTTTGTTAAAAGATAGGTACCTATACCTCGAAAATGGTCTGATATCAATAACTCACTTTTCATCAAAAGTGGATTTAGAACCCTTTTGGAAGCGAGCTTTTCATTTACACACGATTAGCGCAAGAACTGCAATGCTCTTTTAATGTATGTCCTGTTTTCATGAAGAGCAGAAGGAGAACCCCACCCCCCCCCCCCCTACAAGTCCTTATCTGAGAATGATTGCTATGAATGCTGAATTGCCTGTTAATTTTGTTCTATGATTGTAAAGGAAAATAGAGAATATAAAAGACAGTACAATAGACTCCGCTCATGATGCTTGATGACCCTGAGAGGTGAATGTATTTGCATGCGATTCTCAAAATAAGAATCACCTTCTCACTGAAATAATCTTTGTTGCTTCGTTAGAGTAAAAAATCAATTCAAGCAACCTGATATCATCAGCTCCTAAACATGAAATCTCCTCTCATCTCGAAGCATTCTTCTGTTTTTACAAAGTTTTAAAATCTTACATAATTATGCTTGCTTGTAATCATCATCATTATTCGTTATTGTCCCTTATTATTTGCACCGCATAATGGTCACAAAGTTAAATTATTCATAATTGTAATATAATTCATGTATAGAATTGCTAATTATTTTTGCTTTGAGAATGTATATTTGAAATTGCAAATGGAAGCTGCTTATATTTCTTAGTAATGTTGTATCAGTATCCGAGTTGAAATGATAAAAAGGCTGAATATGATATGTTAGAAGTGTACGCATGGTTGAAAATTTCATTCTTGTTGCTCCACAGTTGCCTCCAGTTGGCATTATCACTTGGAATGATTCTTAACCCTTGGTCCTACGTTTCCGATAAATAAAAGTTTAACTACACGAACTTTAAGATTTATAGCTTTTCCCGTTCTTTTTTGCACATTTTTTTTATTCAGTGTTCCCTTTTTTCCATTCAGTTTCATCAAAAAAAAAAACCTCGTGATGTTGTAAATCCAACACTCTGAGAAAATTGTACCGGTTAGAACCTTTTTGTCCCGTATTTAGAACCTCCAGAAAAGGCGGTTCTATACAGGGTTCTTGAAACTTTCAAGAACCCCAAAAGGTTCCCTTTACAACCAGTGCTTGTTCTGAAGACACCACGCCTCTAGAACCCTTCAGAGAACTTTTATGGAACAAGAAAAGAATCTAATCAGCACCATTTTTTAAGAGTAAAGGAACCTACACTTCCCATTTCATTTAATGATTTTGTACTTTAAAAATTATGATTTTTGCCTATGAAAACTAGTAAATGAAAATAAACTTTGTATCAAACCCAATGTCAATTTTGTCTTTGGTCACTCATTTTCAAATTTTGCCCCGTAAATATTACAATTTTGCATCCCAATTCCTCAATGGCAAGTATTTTTCTCCCGCTGGTAACGCGCTGTAGAATGAATCATTTTCATTATTTTGTGATTAAAGTGTCATTGAAATTTGTTAGCCGATAATTCGCCATATTCGGTGAAGAATGAACCATAATGACACTCGCATTTTGCTGGCTATCCACTTAACACCGGGGTGGACAGTGCCAAAGGACAGTATAGTGCCGAGTAGATCGAAACCTACGACCTTTGCATCTCCGGTCAATTACTTTAAACTACACTCGTCTACGACACCTCTACAACTACAACTTTATAGGTGGGTAGACCTGAATGGAGATAATAATGCAACGTGCACGAACACCCATCCGAAAAGCCCGCAGGTGTCGAAAGAGACACCAACACAGAAAAGGGGACAGAGAAAGTGAGAGAATTTCATTGAAAGGGACCCCCCCCCAAAAAAAAAAAATAAATAAATAAATAAATAAATAAATAAATAAAAATAAAATAAAATAAAATAAAATAAAAAAATAAAAAATAAAAAAAATGAATAAATAAATAAATGAAATAATAATAATACTAACAATAACATGCCACTGACCATACGAACCAGTGGAGATTGACAACCATGCTGCATTGGAATTTGCTGATAATTTTACCGGATATCTGTGGCTGCAGAAGCCTACATGAAGTTTCAATATTTGCTAACAGGCAAATCCAAAAGTAAATACAGTTAACGCTCGATTCATTCATAAATATGCGTCCGCTTAGAATCAACGATAGCGTTATCGGATTATATTCTTCTCGAAAGATGAATTAATTAGATCAAGCTCGTTAAGTAGGAGAAGTATAGGTACGTTTGTTCGTTGTCCGGGATCGATTATCATGGAGCATCCTGCATCTCATTTTATTGATATTGATATTGATATTGATATTGATATTGATATTGATATTGATATTGATATTGATATTGATATTGATTTTGATTTATTGATTTAAACACGATAAAAGCACAGTTCAGCTACTTGGCTGAATTAAATATACGGCCCCACGGCCGTATATGCATAAAAAGCAATAAGATAGAATATGAAATGATATCAACAACAATTACATACACAAAATATGAGAAAATAAATTACATAAATCATATGAATTAAGAAAAGGCTCAGAAACGATATTACAAAAAATAAGACTGCAGAAGTTCTTAATGATTAGGTTTAAAAACTAATATATGAAAACACAGTTTTAACATATATTATGAGCTGAAATATGAAATATGATATTTCATTTCGTCTTTATTCACCTCTTCTTTAAAAAGCTACAATATACAAATATGAAACTATACAAAGATAGCATTCATAAATACATGAAAACAACAACTGAATACATGTACAACAAAAGCAAAGCAAAGCAAAAAAAAGAGAGAGAGACAAGTTGATGAACTATGGAGATTCAGCTTGCGAATCCCTTTCCTTCTTTAGGAACCCTTTCCTTTAAATACGGAGCAATGCATTTTTCATTCAGGAGCCTGCAAATCTGCATTTTAACAGATACAAGACACTAAACCATGAAGAATCGCTACTCGCCATCAGGGAGAAGGCTTGAAGCACAAGTGGTGAAGTGAATATAATAGGTGGAATTTGGAGATAATTAATTACGGCTTACTTATGGGGTGTTGCAAGAAAGTTGCAATCGATTGCAAGTTGCAACTGATTGTCACTGGCCAATCAACATCATTGTTGCATGCATGTTTTCTTAAAAGGGCAGACCCTGAGCCTATCAGAATGTTTGTTTCAAAATTAGCAATTATTAGCAATCGATTGCAACTTTCTTGCAGCACCCCATTAATATTTGTTTATATTGCTGTTTTGCTTTATTTTGGTTTTGGGGTGGTTTCTCTCTCTCTCTCTCTCTCTCTCTCTCTCTCTCTCTGTCTCTCTCGTTTTTTTTTTTCTTTTTTTTTTCGTTTTCTTTACGTATTTTAGCCAAATAGACGGAAAATTATAGATAATTTGGGGGTTCATTTCTCTCTTAACACACTGAACAGTCGCAATTTTGCATAAATACAATAACACTAATACTACTCTTGTCTAAACTTTCTGTTTTGTCAAGCATTCACAGATAAAGGAACTATTTTCGTTGTCCACCTTGAAATGTTTAATATAAACTTACACATAATCTCGACGAAACAAAGAAAGTCGATAAAGATTTTTATGTGTCTGATAAAAAAAAAAATTCTTGAAGAATTATCTTTCACTTCGAGCTCACAGATTGTAGATGGTAGAGGTTCTCTTGAAAGCTCTGGAAAAGTGTGGAATTACTCTTATTTGAGGAAGCAGAAAAAATATAGGAAAATTGATCCTCCCCCTTAATTCCAAACATATGTTTTGTTGGGGGGGAAATGGCTCATTCCATTTCGGAGTGAAACAACGTAAGTCTGATCTAATGACAAAATATTAAAATTTGTTTGAAAGTGAAAAGTGTTGAAATTCGAGCTTGTGGTTGGGGTTGTATGGGATGGGGAAGCTGTGTGCGTGTGAGAGTTTGAGGGCGAGCGTGTATGTGCATATGTCTATTTCAGGATATCGAGCTGTGTTCCAGGTTCAATCTTGAATGCCTCCTCCTAATTCACACCAAATTCAATAACTTGTCTTTGCAAATTTATTTTGGAATCAAATTTACCAGGGAGTGGCCGAGCATGATGCATTACGCATACTATTGATCCTAAGAAAGGTGTGCAATCAGATCCCGAATGTTATTGATTGTTACCTAGTAACACACATCCACATCAGTCGGAATTGACAGGCATTTCCATGAGAAATGATGCGAGTTCGCTAATGCATCGGTTCACATTCTGTAGTTGAATAATAGAGCGTTTTAAAATCTCGACAAGTTTCAGAGGAAGGGGGAAACGACGTGAGATGCATTATGATGATCTAGCCGTACAATCGTTCTACTTAGCAGTCAGCAAAATGAGGGCGTGGTAAGTCACCCCTTTAAGATTATGTTGTATTGAGATGTTCAACGTGGTGTTGAATGTAGGGCGACTATGATTATATCGGATCAAAATCAGTCTAGGCTCAGTGCTCACGACATTTGTTTCGAACTTCATTTTATAGTATCCATCCGTCACCTCAAAGGATTAACTGAACTGAATCAGAACGCAGTTGTAGTTGTGAATGATTGTATTTTTCAAGGTTAAGTCCGAATCAAAATACCGTTTTCGCAGTTGACAGCCGGACATGCGAGACCTGATGCAGTGGGCAGGGTGGGTCACTGATTTGAAAGGGAGCAGGGTGCTCAGTTGAGAAAAATTTACGTTTTTTTTTTCAGTTGACTTTGGGTCGAAACACTTCCTGTCCATCCGTTCTATGTAATCATCCGTCGATGAAAAAGCCTGAAATTCCCAGCATTAACACTAATTACTTATACTAAGACTAGCCAGTGAATTCCCCTTACGCCTCATACATGTGTCAAACCCAGCCCCGTTTGAAGGCCCAGAAAAAGTTTGATTCAACGACAGTCTTTTCTTGCCTATCTTCGGAAATGGTAAGGGCTGGTATTCTAAGTTTCATCTAATCTCATATAAAAATCTGAGATATTCGATCAGTGAGAGAAAATACCTTTCCAATCTTTAAGAATCCATGTCATGAAAATCATTTTAGTGTGATTTTATCAAATCTGAGACACTCCTCTTCATGAGGCTATTGCCAAGAAGAAATCATCTTCTTTCAGTGTTTTTATACTTATTTTTGATCAATGCTATGATTGGCCAACATTGCTTCACATTAATATAGTGATACCCGTTCATAGAATTCATATCCACTTATATCTACCTATAAATCACACATCAATATTTCCCCTGAGGGTTGTTAAAAGTTTATGACATGCTAGGATGTACGGATTATTATTATTATTATTATTATTAATTATTATTATTATTATTATTATTATTATTATTATTATTATTATTATTATTATTATTATTGTTATTATTATTATTATTATTATTATTATTATTATTTGAAATGTGTTTATGCTTTTGCTACTTCTACTTCTATAGGACCGGATTCCTTTGTTCCGATAGACGGAAGTGCAATGTTATGCTGATTCAACGTTTTGGAAAATGTATAATCTATGGATAATTCTCTGCTAGTGAAACAGATCATGAAGTTGTGGTAGATCTTGATGCGTCGATAATGTTGTGTCCTGTGCACCATTTCAGTGGCAGTATTTTTCTATGAGAGTCACACATTATTGTACCAAGTGAACCAAATGTGACATTGTGTGAACTTCTCTTTTGTCATGTTTGTGGCATCTGAAGGAGATTTGAAATCAGATCAAAATGGCAAACAACAGTTTCCTTCATGATTACGATGACCATGACTTACATAATCGTTTGGCAGCTGCAGTGGCTAGTGGCATTGGTGTCTTCTTAGCCACAACTCTGAATTTGCTGAACATCATAATTCTTCCAAGGATACCGAATCGATTCGGCGATAATGGAAGATTGTGTCTTCAGTGCTTGGCTGTTGTCGACATCCTCGGTGGTCTGGCGTGTTTTGGCAGTCGCGTCATGTTCGAAATTCAGCAAAAGTTTTTCCTCTCAAACCATGTTTTGTGCAACGCTGTAGGTGTGTCGTGCACTGTATTCGTCAGCCAATCGACGTGGATTTTATTCGCCATCAGTCTTGATCGATACATAGCTGTGACAAGACCGATGTATTATATGACTCTTTTAACATTTAGGAGAATGAAAATTGTCCTAGCAGTCGCAATGGCGGTTGGGTTTATCGTCGCAATCACGAGAACGACACACATTGCTGTCCATGCCTCATGCGACTTTGACCGTGGGGCCAAACATTATGCGAATGTTCCTCCAATCACTTTATACTCCGCTATAGTATTTGTCTTTGGCACTATATCGGCATCACTCAACTTGCAACTGCTAAGAATTGCACGCCAGCACCGGGTCCGAATTGCTGATCAGGTTGTCCGTCTCAACAACGCGGTCACGACCGCCGCTTCTTCCCATTACGCGGCTGTGCACTCTTCAAAGTCAAGTTACCGCGGAGCGGTTACTATCGCTATTTTGGTGGGCACTTTTTACCTTGTTTGGACGCCTCATACGCTCGGTACTGTCGTGGTGGCGGCAACAGGATCTTCCATCCCTGAAGGAGCATACTTCACGATGGTATGGATGGCATTTTCCAACCACTGGATTAACGCCATAATATATTACTTTCTAAACAAGTCCTACAGAACAGCTGTGTTGAACTTCATCAAAAGGGAACGTGCTCCTATCAGGAAATCACGTAATTCTACAGTAAGCAGTGTCACGAAATAAAACACAAGACAGGACCGTAAAATGAATCCTTTGTCTGTCAGCTGGAGTAACATCAAGCTATTGCGTTTAGGATGTCTCCAAAGGAGAGAAAACTAGAGGATCCTTTCTGCTCGCAATATCCTTCCTAACTCTTGTTGCCGAGCAAATATGGAGGCAAGGAGCATTTTGCCCCCATTTTGTTTGCCCTCTTAAAAAACATAGCAAAACAATGAACTAACGGCAGAGGCAGTGGCCGCTTTTGCGAATTTAATCCCTCTCTCTCCTCCTTCTCCTCCTCCTCCTCCTCCTCCTCCTCATCCCTTTTGTTCTATTTCACCTATAACATAGCCTGTTTCCAGTACCAAACTTTTATGTCTTTGTTGCATTTTACTTTGTAATCAGGACATTGATGTAAAACACCATGTTTGCTGATCTTTTGTGCCTGTATAAATATATTTGAATAAATAAATAGATAAAATGATCATTGCAATCATATATATTAATCTATTTAATATGTATCAAGCTTTATACATTTTATTATGCGAATGCTCATATCATTTTACATCAGTGATATGCATTTCTTTATATCCTCAAAATCCCCCAAATATACTTGCAGTAGATATATTTTTAAGAAAGATAAACACATTAATTAGGACTGGAGCTACTCTATCATTGCTACAGTATAAGGCACAAGCTTTCAGTTGTTCATATATAAATAACTTGACATTTACTGGATGATTTTAGTACCCCAAAATGACCCCAAATTACTTTTTTCAAGAGTCACTACGCCCTCCAAAAACTTGTGGCACTGTTGTGCAGCAAAACTAAAATAAGATAGAGACCTTTGTTAATACTGCTTTATGTTAATCCATTTCCTCCTTTTTTCTTCTAGTTTTATTGATATATTTCATACAAGTTATTATTGTAATTTTTGAGGGATCGGCATTCCACATATTACATGCCCTGCTTTTTAGTGAATCCCTCCTTTTTCATATTTCTGTGCACTACCTGGTTTATCATTCAAGTAATCTATGTATGATATTCTTGTACGATGTATTTTATATGTTTGATTTCTTCTCAAAATTATCATAAATTGTTTTGTTAGAAATGAAAATAAACTGAACTGAACTAAACTGAAAACCTGAAATGAAAGTATGATAAGTCACTGCACTTCGTTTTATTTTATTACATGATGCCTTTATGAGATGAAAACACACAATGGGAGTTCGTATGAGCGCTAGAAAGTTTTGCGGCATAACGTACAGCCATTTATATTTATACAATAATTATGCAAATTGCCCAATGTTGCTTTTGTGGCAACAAAGCTGAAAATATTCATAGACCACTTAGAATCACAAACCAACCCCCTCCCCCAAAGAATTCAACAGAAAAAAGCTTTTCCATGTTCATTATAATCAAGCCGACTATCTCATGCCCCTTTGTATCCGCATGCCCCTAAGTGTCATCGTTATGTTTTACATATTTTTTTATCGCTCTAGAAAGTTAATGTGCATGTATATGAAAAACAAAGCACACTGTATGACACTTTCATCGATAAATCGATACGTTAAAGGCGTGCTGTTGATAGCGACGAACTAAGCTTCCATATTGTTAGAGAGGTTGCACTCATAAATCATTTGAATTGTAAGCATGATCTGTTGTTACCGGAAGTAAGTGGTATTAGAAATAAAGCCTGACAAATCTCTAAGAATGATTAGAATGGCTAACCAGTCGATAATTAATAGTTTGCAGGCACAAACCCTTGTCAGTCGGATCACGTTATAGAGGTCTAAATGGGAGACTAAAACAGGGTAACCCATGTTTTTTTAAACTGTTGATAGTAGCCCGAATTAACGCACTGGCTGGGCTTCTCCCCAAACGCAATGCATTCTAATGAAGTGTCAATTAGGGGCTGTGCTTGCAGACTAGCCAATATTTTCTTTTCTTTTTCTTTTTCTTGAGCTTGGGCTTGGAAATATAATACTGTACAAGAGATTAAACGGATCTGTGCTCTCAGACTGAACTCGGGCTGGGGGGGGGGGGGGGGGGGGAGGGGTGGCGGTGTCGAATGGTTTAACCGGTGATAGGAAGATTGTAGTTTCGAGCCCAGGCAAAGCACTAATGCAGGCTCCCTAATTACATTTGCCACTCTCAATCCAGGTGTAGTGAGTATTTGGTGGAAATAAATTTCTTTTCTTCCCATTTGATTATTTCTTTATGTTACCTAATGCTATATTCCCACTATCACGATTCGCGCCACGATTGAAATCACGGTCTTAATCGTGGAGTATTCGTGGTGATCATATCAGATCTCCTCAGATCTTGAGGTCAATCGTGGCAATCGTGTTGATCGTAGAATTTTGGACGGTTCAAAAAATTTTGCGGTCAGTACGATTAATTGTCGAACGTAATCATTGCATCAGATCGTATCAAAGCACTACAGATTGCATCTAATCGTACTTGATATCGTGGTTATCGGAATCAACCTTGGAAAAGACAAACGCATTACGGTCTATTGGGATCGCACGATCTCCCGTGATCTGTAACGATTTGGAGCCTTCGAGAAATGCCACCCATGGGTACTAGAGGCAAGATGGGAAAGTGAAAGTTCCACGATCAGCTACGAATGGCCAATCCTGGCGTTCGTGACAAGCCGCACGACAGTGGGAACCTATATAGCATTACTTCTTCTATGTGGTAATATAACTAACTAGTTGACAAGTATGATTATTATCACTTCCAAGAACTGAGTGCCCTTGTAGGTCATTAAAAGAAGCCATTGTGGTATAAATTAAGCAGCATTGATGTAGCTATTTTGACCTTATTAATGTTTGCCATACGTCTTGAAATTGAAAGTAATTTTGTACTTTCTTATCATGCATGAAGGACTTTTTCAATAACAGTATATTGTAAACTATGTGTATTAGGTTTTATTTTAGTCTTTTAAAACAGAATGTCTCTATACAAAAAGATTTCAAGGCACTGCTGAAACCAAAACAAAGTGACGCCCGATTGAAGAGGACTGATGAAAGCAATCACATGAATAGTCCTTCCCTCTTTCTTATATACCAGCCTGTAATATGTATAACATTTATACCAGTGCATACGGCTCCGGACGCTAATACTGTGACAGTACTCTTCCGTTTGCATTCAGTTGAATGAAAGATTACTTTACACAAATGGAACTACGCAAATATACATATCTTTGAAATTAGACTTCTTCGGTCTTCGTCTATTTAAGAATTTTGTCTCAACCTAATTGATTTGCTTGATTAATTGATTTGGACAAATGACACATTTATTCAGTGCCATCTTTCTTCTTTGTGATAAATCCTTACTTGGACACCATGTGGAAGCCTTGTTTGATTAGAAACTTTATTTATATCCTGCTATTAGCTGACATAAACAGCATGTCTTCGAAAAGTTATGGGCCGATGAATGTTACCTTAACACCAGAAAACGCTGTAATTTCTGCCCTGGAAAGGGTAATCCTTCGGTGTGTGGTAGGAAACGTTGACTCTCATTCGTATAATATAAGCTGGAGTCACTCTCCACAGGACAGCCAAGTACAAATCAACAGAAGTTTCGTTGATGACCCCGCATCTAGAACACTCATATCTTCACTGAACATATCAAACCCAGGTTCGAATTTTGTCGCGGCATTTTTCTTCTGTGAAGTGCACTATGCAGGTCGAGGAGGGCCGTATCTGGTAGATTTCGCCAAGTCATTGGTTTCTAACAGAGATTCTCAGAACGACCTTGAAAGAAAGTCGGAATGTTTCAAGTCTGACGATCAAGGGAGAGTCATTCACCTGTTGCAGGATGGCCCACCTGTTGCGGTTTCATGCAAGGTGGCACGGGAGCCTGTCGTTCCCGAGTTAAGATGGAAGGCTCTTCGTAATGGAAGCGACATTAACAGCAGGGAACTAGCACTAAAGATTGATTTCAGTCGGGATGATGATGGTAAGATACCCCTGTTTCGTTCTTGCGCTGTACATGATTTGTGAAGTAAAAAAGGAAAGAAAGCTGATGCACATAGGGTAATAGCAGCAGTAGGGACGATAACTGGTCCGTTCAGCGTGCCCCTAGATACTCTTATAGCATGATTTTTTTTTAATAAACCATGAGAATATTAGACCCCTAAATTGCACCATTGACAACACCTTGGACCCACCCCTGTATAAAGTATTCTTTTCGATATTCTAGAAAAACAAATAATGTAAGATATCTTGATTTTTATTTAAAATTACCATCCGTAACAGGTTAAACTGAATCATCCTTCATTCACCTTGTTCGTTTCATTCGTGTCTTCCCTTCGTTATTACAGGCCAAAATCGACAAATAAACTCAACTCTGCCGTGGGACATATATTTTGATGGACTGATCATCTATTGTAAGGCAACGACTTACATGGACCTGATCGTAGCAGAACCATGCATCATTGGTCTCGTCAAAGTCGTTCAGCAACCTAGAATAATCCCAAGAAACACCAGCATCGAAATTGGGCTCGTCAATGAAGCCGAATTCTGGTGCGATGTCAGGGGGCTGTCACGCCAGTCTTGCTCGTATACGTGGACCTGTGAGCCTCCGTTTCCTAATTGTAATGTGAGCAGTGAAACATTACGTCTTGGAGTCGATGAATCATCAAGTCTAAGGAATGAGATCAAAGTAACATGTCGTGTAGAGTGTGTCTCTGGTTCCCGTCAAGAAGCTTATGCGAAGTTGACAATCCGACGCCAGCCTCCAATACTTACTTCTAATAGTCAGCTAATGGTAGCCGGTTCAACCGACTACTCTGTAGTGACACTTGAAACTCATTCTAATATGGAAGGTTGGAATAATGTTACATGTTTTGTAAACTATACAGGGAATGAGAAGCCTATTTTCACTTGGTATGTTGATGGCAACCGAGATATCCAACGTAACGTGGAAGTTATTCCTCAACGATCAGGAACGCTATCTACATATCGTTTGGACGAACTCTAGGTCAGGGTCGTGGCATGCGATGTATTGTTGAATA
>CM057158.1:14476860-15062555 GCA_029962745.1 Echinometra lucunter | reverse complement strand
AGCACTACAGATTGCATCTAATCGTACTTGATATCGTGGTTATCGGAATCAACCTTGGAAAAGACAAAACGCATTACGTCTATTGGGATCGCACGATCTCCCGTGATCTGTAACGATTTGGAGCCTTTCGAGAAATGCACCCCATGGGGTAATAGAGGCAAGATGGGAAAAGTGAAAGTTCCACGATCAGCTACGAATGGCCAATCCTGGTTCGTGACAAGGCCGCACGACAGTGGGAACCTATTAGCATTACTTCTTCTATGTGGTAATATAACTAATAGTTGACAAGTATGATTATTATCACTTCCAAGAACTGAGTGCCCTTGTAGGTCATTAAAAGAAGCCATTGTGGTATAAATTAAGCAGCATTGATGTAGCTATTTGACCTTATTAATGTTGGCCATACGTCTTGAATTGAAAGTAATTTTGTACTTTCTTATCATGCATGAAGGACTTTTTCAATACAGTATATTGTAAACTATGTGTATTAGGTTTATTTTAGTCTTTTAAAACAGAATGTCTCTATACAAAAGATTTCAAGGCACTGCTGAAACCAAAACAAAGTGACGCCCGATTGAAGAGGACTGATGAAAGCAATCACATGAATAGTCCTTCCCTCTTTCTTATATACCAGCCTGTAATAGTATAACATTTATACCAGTGCATACCGGCTCCGGAACGCTAATACTGTGACAGTACTCTTCCGTTTGCATTCAGTTGAATGAAAGATTACTTTACACAAATGGAACTACGCAAATATACATATCTTTGAAATTAGACTTCTTCGGTCTTCGTCTATTTAAGAATTTTGTCTCAACCTAATTGATTTGCTTGATTAATTGATTTGGACAAATGACACATTTATTCAGTGCCATCTTTCTTCTTTGTGATAAATCCTTACTTGGACACCATGTGGAAGCCTTGTTTGATTAGAAACTTTATTTATATCCTGCTATTAGCTGACATAAACAGCATGTCTTCGAAAAGTTCTGGGCCGATGAATGTTACCCTTAACACCAGAAACGCTTGTAATTCTTGCCCTGGAAAGGGTAATCCTTCGGTGTGTGGTAGGAAACGTTGACTCTCATTCGTATAATATAAGCTGGAGTCACTCTCCACAGGACAGCCAAGTACAAATCAACAGAAGTTTCGTTGATGACCCCGCATCTGAACACTCATATCTTCACTGAACATATCAAACCCAGGTTCGAATTTTGTCGCGGCATTTTTCTTCTGTGAAGTGCACTATGCAGGTCGAGGAGGGCCGTATCTGGTAGATTTCGCCAAGTCATGGTTTCTAACAGAGATTCTCAGAACGACCTTGAAAGAAAGTCGGAATGTTAAGTCTGACGATCAAGGGAGAGTCATTCACCTGTTGCAGGATGGCCCACCTGTTGCGGTTTCATGCAAGGTGGCACGGGAGCCTGTCGTTCCGAGTTAAGATGGAAGGCTCTTCGTAATGGAAGCGACATTAACAGCAGGGGAACTAGCACTAAAGATTGATTTCAGTTCGGGATGATGATGGTAAGATACCCCTGTTTCGTTCTTGCGCTGTACATGATTTGTGAAGTAAAAAAGGAAGAAAGCTGATGCACATAGGGTAATAGCAGCAGTAGGGACGATAACTGGTCCGTTCAGCGTGCCCCTAGATACTCTTATAGCATGATTTTTTTTAATAAACATGAGAATATTAGACCCCTAAATTGCACCATTGACAACACCTTGGACCCACCCCTGTATAAAGTATCCTTTTCGATATTCTAGAAAAACAAATAATGTAAGATATCTTGATTTTTATTTAAAATTACCATCCGTAACAGGTTAAACTGAATCATCCTTCATTCACCTTGTTCGTTTCATTCGTGTCTTCCCTTCGTATTTACAGGCCAAATCGACAAATAAACTCAACTCTGCCGTGGGACATATATTTTGATGGACTGATCATCTATTGTAAGGCAACGACTTACATGGACCTGATCGTAGCAGAACCATGCATCATTGGTCTCGTCAAAGTCGTTCAGCAACCTAGAATAATCCCAAGAAACACCAGCATCGAAATTGGGCTCGTCAATGAAGCCGAATTCTGGTGCGATGTCAGGGGGCTGTCACGCCAGTCTTGCTCGTATACGTGGACCTGTGAGCCTCCGTTTCCTAATTGTAATGTGAGCAGTGAAACATTACGTCTTGGAGTCGATGAATCATCAAGTCTAAGGAATGAGATCAAAGTAACATGTCGTGTAGAGTGTGTCTCTGGTTCCCGTCAAGAAGCTTATGCGAAGTTGACAATCCGACGCCAGCCTCCAATACTTACTTCTAATAGTCAGCTAATGGTAGCCGGTTCAACCGACTACTCGTAGTGACACTTGAAACTCATTCTAATATGGAAGGTTGGAATAATGTTACATGTTTTGTAAACTATACAGGGAATGAGAAGCCTATTTTCACTTGGTATGTTGATGGCAACCGAGATATCCAACGTAACGTGGAAGTTATTCCTCAACGATCAGGAACGCTATCTACATATCGTTTGGACGACTCTAGGTTCAGGGTCGTGGCATGCGATGTATTGTTGAATAACACCATCACTCGGGTTTGGAGCACTTTTACAGAACTAACCACAGAGAACGACGTCAATTCCATCACCACATATCCAACCAATCATTCTGTTGGACAATCATCCCCCAAACCGCCCTCAATAAACCAGTGTCTGGAGATCTTTCTAAAACTTCCCGATGGTTGATAGGTCTAATCAGCTTCTGTGTGTAATGGCCCTGGTTGTTTTTGTCTTGATTGCTTTGAGTTCTCTAAAACGAACCTATATTGTCAGTCAGATGAAGCTTCAAAAGTAAAGACATTTAGGGCAAGCCGCAAGAAAAAACGGATGGTACTCATATTGCTTCTATACCAAGCGCCGCAGGACAGAAAGATGCCTTTGGTGGTTCAGCAGGCGATTTCTTTATTCTGGGTGCTTGCGATTATGCCTATCCAGCCTTCCAGAATACAAAATCAGACACATGTGACAACAGCCCAAATGAACTTGCTGACTTCTCAAGTTCATATCATGCTTATAATCAGATTGAACACAGGAAATTGATTATGAAGAACTCCCTGGTGAGGAAACAATGCCTACAATGGCTACGGGATGACCATGATGACCTTCCTTCCACATATCATAGATCCCTTCGTCAATCATCATTGACCTCACGGAGCCATCTATCGTCGACGTCGACTTCCTCACCATCTTCCTCATCTTCAACCCCACCACTTATTCACGAATACCACAGCACCTCGTATGGGACCCCCTCTCCGTCTCGTTCCCATTTGATAACTGGTCATCGCTTTATCAACCAGGGTGACACATCCCATCGATTGTATCATGAATACTTGGCATAGAATCGTGAACATTAACCTAACCAGAATGTACATATTTTTGGAATAAGTGAAATATTTTTCATACTTTACGACCACATGTTTCGATGGAGACTACAAAGAATGATGACAAACGAGTAAAACAATGAATCTAAAGATGAATATCGTTTTCATAGTTTGATCGAACATGTACATGTATTTCAATATAGACCTTTGTTATAATTAACTACATGTTTATGTTCATAGAAACAAAAAATAACGACAGTAATAATAATGATCATAATGATGATAAACTATGATATTGATAATAATCATGATGCTGATGATGATGATGATGATAATAATATAATAATAATAATAATAATAACAATAATGATAATGATAATAATAATAATAGTAACAATGATGGTAGTAATGATAAGAAGGAGAAGAAGAAGAAGAAGAAGAAGAAGAATGGTGATGATCATCATTATGATAAAAAAAAAAAAAAAACATGCATTGCATCACATATGTCAATCCAAAATAAGACCAATTTGTTTGTTTATTGTTTCTGAGATGTTTTAAAAATGAATTTGAATATCAATGCACGACATGTTGTCCATGTTTTTTAGCAATATGTGCTCACTGATTTGTATCTTTTAAAGCTGGTAGGTCATTTGCTGGTCAGCCACTGACCTCTTTAGTCCTAATAAGGAAAGCTTATAAGCTTTAAAAATCCAACATATCCAAGATCATATATTTTCAAATATATATATATATATATATACTGAAGGAAATGAAAATGGGAGAATAATAATTGCATTGCTCCCTCAATGTTCCCCAGAGCTGTCATCCATTTTGAATCAAGGGTTGAAAAAAATGCCTCCGCCAGGAATCGAACCCGGGTCACTGGCTTAGAACGCCAATGCCTTACCACTAGACCACAGAGGCGGGCCAGTAGTTGGGCGTGACCGAATCCAATTGACCGACAGACAGATTTCCAATCCTTTTTGATCCTTTATTTTGGTGCAAATGAGTTAATGAACAATGAGAAGCCGCATGCCGCAGTTGGATCTCAGCGTTGAGGGAGCTACGCAATTATTATTCTCTCATTTTCATTTCTTTCAGTGTTTATTATTTACAAGGGAGTTGCCAAAGTTGTTTGCATTTGTCAAATTTCTTTCAATATTATATATATTAAAGGGAAAAAAAATAAAGAAAAAGGCGTAAATATTCACTCTTGAATGTTAAGGGTCTATAAACTAAAACAACAACAACAGGAACAACATGTACTATAGCAGCATATTGACACAGCCCGTAGGCACACGGGCCAGGATTCTCCCAAGACGCAATGCATTCTAATAAAGTGTCAGTTTAACAGAGTCTGTGCTTGAAGACTAGCAAATAATAGCAAATTTAGATTCCTTATTTTCTTTTTCTTTTTCTTGGGCTTGGAAATATGATACAAGAGATTAGATATAACTGTGCTAGGGCAGGGAGGGGGGTTCGGTGTCGAGTGGTTTAACCGGTGATATGAAGATTGTAGTTTCGAGCCCAAGCAAAGCACTAATGCAGGTTCCCTACTTACATTTGCCACTCTCAATCCAGGTGTAGAGGGTATTAGGTGGGAATAAATTTCTCTTATTCCTATTTGATTATTGCTTTATTTTATTTTTTTATTTTTTTATCTTGTTTGTGGCAATAACTAGTTGGCAAGTGTGATCATTATCACTTCCAAGAACAGAGAGCCCATGTACACAGTCAAAGAAGCCATTGTGGTATTGATGATCAAACGAAGCAACATCGATGTAGCTATTTTCGACCTTATTAATGTTTACTGCGTCTTGAAATTGAAAGCAATTTTGTCCTTTCTTATCATGCATGAAGGGACTTTTCCCATAACAATATATTCTATACTGTTGTAAGTATACGTGTATTAGGTTTTATAATTAGTTACAAAATAGTCTTTTAAAACAGAAAGTCTCTACACAAAGAGATTTCAAGCACGGCTGAAACCAAAACAAAGTGACGCCAGATCGAAGATGACTGGTATAATTAGCACATAAATAATTATCACATAAATAGCCAATCCCTCTTTCTTATACACCAGTATGTGAATCACATTTTTACCAGTGCATACGGGTTTGGACGCAATTACTGTGATAGTACTCTTCCGTTTGCATTCAGTTGAAGGTTATTTTACTAAAATGGAACTGCACAAATATCCATATCTTTGAAATTAGGCTTCTTCGGCCTTCGTCTCTTTACGAATTTTGTCTCAACCTAATTAATTTGTTTGATTAATTGATTTGGACAATTTCATAATTCAGACAATACCATCTTATTTCTTTGAGATGAAGCCAGACTTGGACACCATGTGGAAGCCTTTTTTGGTTCAAAATTTAATTCATATCCTGCTATTAGCTGTGTATTCAAACAGCATGTCTTCGGAAAGTTCTGGGCCGATGAATATTACCTTAACACCAGAAAACGCTGTAATTTCTGACATAAAAAGCGTAATCCTTCAGTGTATGGTAGGAAACATTGACTCTCATTCGTATTATATAAGCTGGAGTCACTCTCCACAGGACAGCCAAGTACAAATCAACAGAAGTTTCGTTGATGATCCCGCATCTAGAACACTCATATCTTCACTCACCATATCAAACCCAGGTTCGAATTTTGTCGCGGCATTTTTCTTCTGTGAAGTGCACTATGCAGGACGAGGAGGGTCGTATCTGGTAGATTTCGCCAAGTCACTGGTTTCTAACCGATCATATCAGAATAACCTTGAAAGGAAGTCGGAATGTTTCAAGTCTGACGATCAAGGGAGAGTCATCCACCTATTCCAGGATGGTCCACTTGTTGCGGTTTCATGCGAGGTGGCACGGGAGCCTGACGTTCCTGAGTTAAGATGGCAGGCTTTACGTAATGGCGGCGATATTGACAGCAGTGAACTAACACAAAAGATTGATTTCAGTCGGGATGATGATGGTAAGATACCCCTTGTTTCGCACTTGCGTTGTACATGATTTGTGAAGTACAAAACAAAATAAACTAAAGGTGATGCACCTAAAGTAATAGCAGCACTAGGGACAATAACTGATCCGTCCAGCTTGCCCCTAGATACTACTAGATACACCAGAAGAATATGAGACTCCTAAATTGCGCCCATTGGCAACACCGTGGACCCACCCCTGTATAAAGCATTTCTTTTCAATATTCTGGAAAAATGTATGATTTAAGATATCTCGTTTTTTAGTTAAAACTTCCACCCGTAACAGGTTGAACTGAATCATCGTTCATTCACCTTGTTCGTTTTATTCGTGTGTTCCCTTCGATATTACAGGCCAAAATCGACAAATAAACTCAACTCTGCCATGGGACCTATATTTCGATGGACTGATTATCTATTGTAAAGCAACGACTTACAGGGACCTAATCGTAGCAGAACCATGCATCATTGGTCTCATCAAAGTCGTTCAGCAACCTAGAATAATCCCAAGAAACACCAGCATCGAATTTGGGCTCGTCAATGAAGCCGAATTCAGGTGCGATGACAGGGGGCTGTCACGCCAGTCTTGCTCGTATACGTGGACCTGTGAGCCTCCGTTTCCTAATTGTAATGTGAGCAGTGATACATTACTTCTTGGAGTCAATGAATCATCAAGTCTAAGGAATGAGATCAAAGTTACATGTCGTGTAGAGTGTGTCTCTGGTTCCCGTCAAGAAGCTTATGCGAAGTTGGCAATCCGACGCCAGCCCCCAATACTTACTTCTAATAGTCAGCTAATGGTAGCCGGTTCAACCGACTACTCTGTAGTGACACTTGAAATTCGCTCTAATATGGAAGGTTGGAATAATGTTACATGTTTTGTAAACTATACAGGGAATGAGAAGCCTATTTTCACTTGGTATGTTGATGGCAACCGAGATATCCAACACAACGTGGAAGTTATTCCTCAACGATCAGGAACGCTATCTACATATCGTTTGGACGACTCTAGGTTTAGGGTCGTGGCATGCGATGTATTGTTGAATAACAATATCACTCGGGTTTGGAGCACAGAAGTGTTTGGCGTAACCACAGAGAACGACGTCAATTCCATCACCACATATCCAACCAATCATTCTGTTGGACAACCATCCCCCCAAACCCCCCTCAGGCGGTGGTTGATAGGTCTAATTAGCTTCTGTTGTATAATGGCTCTGGTTGTCTTTGTCTTGATTGCTCTGAGTTCTCTAAAACGAAACCTGTATCGTCAGCCAGATGAAGCTTCGAAAGTAAAGACATTTAGGGCAAAGCCTCAAGAAAAAAAGGATGATACTCATATTGCTTCTGTACCAAGCACCGCAGGACAGAAAGATGCCTCTGGTTGTTCAACAGGCGATTTCTTTATTCTTAGTGATTGCGATTATGCCTATCCAGCCTTCCAGAATACAAAATCAAACACATGTGACAACAGCCCAAATGAACTTGCTGACTTTTCAAGTTCATATCATGCTTATAATCAGATTGAACCCAAGGAAATTGGTTATGAAGAACTCCCTGGTGAGGAACAATGCCCACAATGGCTACGGGATGACCATGATGACCTTCTTTCCACATATCATAGGTCCCTTCATCAATCATCATTGACCTCACCGAGCCATCTATCGTCGACGTCGACTTCCTCACCACCTTCCTCATCTTCAACCCCACCACTTATTCACGAATACCACAGCACCTCGTATGGGACCCCCTCTCCGTCTCGTTCCCATTTGATAACTGGTCATCGCTTTATCAAACAAGATTCTCGCGACCAGGGTGACACATCCCATCGATTGTATCATGAATACCTTGCATAGAATCGTGGACACTGGGGCACAAAGTGTGAAGTTTTGAGGGGAAAATGAAGTAACAATAAATAGTAAATTAGAGAAAACAAAACGAGGAAGGAAAAGAGAATCGAGGACCTTCTCTTCCACCCTCCCCTTTATTCAGAGATCTTGTAAATTTGCATCTCATCTCTAAGATCGAATGCTACACCCCCTCCCTTACCATGCACCCTCTTCTGTAACAAGTGATTTCTTCACATTTCGTCCACAATGTATACCGTTTGCCGCACCGTTGCCTGCCCCCAACTCCGGACTCAAGTTGATGCCAGTGCCTCCGCAGTGTTTTGACCCGTCACGTTCTGTATAGTTTAGCGTAACACCAAAAAGACGCCTTTATCTTGATAAAATTCTATTCATCGCATTCATACTCTACGTCTAAGGCATAAATCAGTCAAGAGTTCTATAGACGAAAAAGAAATTAAAATCAGTAAACAAAAAAAAATAATGATAATAAATAAACAAAGCAAAAAAGAGCTCAGTTTTAAACAAAAAATAATAATTTGAAAAGAGAGGAAATATGTTGTAGACCAAAATATTGTGTCTTCTTGCACCTTCCTCACCGGTATAGACGAGAAAGAGATTCATTGCAATTCACATCAATTTCATTTCGCAGGGTAAAATTAAAAAATACGATGAAGTAAAATACACTTTTTGCAGGGCTTTCCATACGGAAGGTTAAAAAACACCGTAAATTGGGATCGCCCTTAGACAACGGAAAAAACACCAAGTTATTCTAAGCACAAAATTACCATGAAATTAATGAGAAAACACTCACAGACAAGCAAACAGTATTTTCAAACAATGCAACAGAACAGAGAAAGACAATACTTGACGTGCTTTGGCAATACATACTTTCACACTTTCTCACGATCTCGATAATTGCGCAGTGAAAGGCGGCGATCGAAACACCTTTTCCAGAGGCCAATATTCGATACACTGTCATAATGTTTTGATGAGGATTATGCAAGGAAATGAGTAAAATATAATTTTTAAGATAGATTGTACAGATGGATAGAATGGACATAATAGTATTTATGGAATAGGCCCTATATCATTCATACTTTACGACCATCAATTATGTTTCGATGGAGACTACATAGAATAATGACAAACGAGTAAACAATGAATCTCAAGATGAATATCGTTATAATAGTTTGATCGACCATGTATTTCAATTTAGATCTTTATTACAATTATTTATATTACAGTAATACTACTAATGATGATGATGATAATAATAATGACAATAATGATGAAATTATGATAGCGATAATGATTGTAATAATTTGAAATAATAATAATAGTTTGATAATCATCATAATCATCATAATTATGATAACAACAACAAGGATAATAATAGCAATAATATAGATAGTAATGATAAGGTTAACAAAAAATTATAATAAAAAAACTAATCATCATCATCATGAAAACATGCAACGCATGCATCACACATGTTAAACCAAAATAGGACCTATTTTTCTGTTTATCGTTTCTAAGATGTATTAAAATGAAAGTGCACAACATTTCTATGTTCTTAATATGTGCTCATTGATTTGTATCTTTTGCTTATATGTATTGGTGTACATGTGTTAGAAACTGTACCATGTAAATGCCACAAATTTATGTTTAATGGACAATGAATTAACCTTATGAATTAGTCATATGCGCCGGGTCGTCAAACGGTTAACGAGAGACCACTCGAACAGCCTTTAATTACGGGTATGGAATAATGACACTAGAGGGGAAATTTTCTCTCAGTCTCTAGGATAAAATGTTAATCTTATATTTTGGGAAAACCGACCGGAAATAAGCTCTGGAGCTTTCGGGAGTTATCATTTTACAAGCTTCTGCTCAAGCTAATATAATGTTGTCACCGGCG
The DNA here is from genome assembly GCA_029962745.1 of Echinometra lucunter. NCBI lineage: Eukaryota > Metazoa > Echinodermata > Echinoidea > Camarodonta > Echinometridae > Echinometra > Echinometra lucunter. The sequence goes on along the minus strand of CM057158.1, from coordinate 15,052,447 downwards.
TAAATCCACTCTGAGGAGTGGGGGGATGATTGACTTTTTTGACGATTTTTTTTTCTGTCGATCTCACACTTAAGTATAAGCACACACCCTCACTGACCCCCACAGACCCCCCTACACACATTTTAATATTTATTTTGCGAGCGAGGGAAGCGAGCGAGCCAAAAATAACCACTTTTTTTGGTTTTCAATCGCATTTTCAAATAGAAATTCTAAAATATGATGGTTGTTTATGACAGATATTCAAAGATTTTACTAACGGATTAATTAAAATATATTTTCTTTCTTAAACAGTGGGGGGATATTTGTACACGCCATCCCCCCCCCCCCCCTCTCCAAAAAGTGGGGGGGGGGATATATCCCCCCATCCCCCCCGGGATTTACGCCAGTGAATGTTGTTCTGTTTTACTTTCACTATTCTTGTATAATGTTCGAGGCGTGGCAGATAAAATCAATCCATCATTCTATTCATAAAGATAACCTACTTTTCCGGTAACACATGCGAGCATAAAGGAAATCTCTGCAGCGTGCGGGTGTATTGAAGGGTTTTATTGAACTTATTCCATCATGTCCATAATCGCAGTCTTACAAGTGAATTAACATAGAATACAGTTTAAAAATTATATTTACAAATTGACATCGATAAAATGATACCATGACAACATATAAAAAAACATTTTTATACTATAACTCGATGTTAAATTCAGTTAACTAGGGAAAGAAGAAGAGAGTGAATTAAGAGAGGTAGAGGGAACAAGAACCAGTGAGATGGAGAAGATATAATAGGAGGAAAGGGGACAGGGGCGTAACAGGTACCTGTTATCAGGGGGGGGGCAGAGCCCAAAATTTCCCGGTAACTAGTCTATGTCTAGAATCTGTGGCGTAGCTAGGACTGCATTTTAGGAGGACGGTAGTGCTCCACCGGCGTAAATCCAATTGAAGGGGTGTGGGATGAAAAACTTTTTTAACGATTTTTTTTTTCCCTGTCACACACATTTTGATATCTATTTTGCGAGCGAGCGAAGCGAGCGAGCCGAAAATAATCACTTTTTTGCTTTTGAATCGCATTTTCGAATAAAAATTCAAAAATATGACGAAAGAGTCTTGCGAGCGAGCCAAAAATAACCACTTTTCTCGATTTTAATCGCATTTTTGGATGGAAATCCTAAGATTTTGACGAGCGAGCGGAGCGAGCGAGCCAAAAATAACCACTTTTTTGTTTTCAGTAGCATTTTCAAATAGAAATTCTAAAATATGATGATTGTTTATGACAGATATATATTCAAAATTTTTACTAACTGATTAATAATTAATATATATTTTCTTCTTTAAAAAGTGTGTCTGCATGGCGGGAAATTTGTACACACCATCCCCCCTCTCCCCCAGGTGGGGGTGATAGATCCCCCACCCCCGGAATTTACACCAAGAGGGGAGGGTGCAGGGAAGGGGGGAGTTTCCCCCCTCCCGCGCGAGGCGCGGAAGCTCCGACGTTTCTTTACATTGTTAGTTGTCGGTAATTAAGTCTATCTTCTGCGGCGCAACTAGGATTTCATTTTAGGAGGACAGTAGTGCTCCCTAGGAGGGAGGGTGCAGGGAGGGGGGAGTTTCCCCCCTCTCGCGCAAAGCGCGGAAGCTCCGACGTTTTTTCGCTGTCAGTTCCCACTCTTCTTACGCTCTCTGCCTGTTATCGGGGGAGGGGGGAGGGGGCATGCGCATAGCCAAAAATTTCTCGGTAATTAAGTTTAGAATCAGTGGTGTAGCTAGGATTTTCTTTTAGGTGAACGATAGTGCAAAGCGCGCTCCCTAGGCATGCTAGGGGAAGGGTGCAGGGATGGTGATTTTCCCCCTCCCGCGCGAAGCGCGAAGCTCTGACGTTTGTTTGAATTGTTCGTTGTCTGTTCCCGGTCTCATACATTCTCTGCCTGTTATCGGGGGGGGGGGCAGAGCCGAAAATTTCCCGGTAACTAAGTCTAGAAATAGAATATGCGGAGATAAGCCCGCACCGCGATTTGCTTGTTGCGAAGCCTTTAGCGGGTCGGGCCCAGGGTTCTGGCTTAGGGGACCTGATGGGGGTCTACAGGGAAAGCCACTGCGGGGGTCCAGTGAGTGGAGCAGCCGGAAACTCTGGGGTTTGGTACTAAATTTCCCCTCATTTCTTTTGTTTCCCTTTGCTTTCTTTTTTTTTTCCCTTTCCCTCTTTTCCCTCTCTCTCTTCTTCTTTCTCCCCTTTCTCCTTTTTTCTTTCCCGTTCTCCTTCTTCCTCTCCCTTTCTCCTTCTTTCTTTCCCTTTCTCCTTCTTTCTTTTCCTTTCTTCTTCTTTCTTTTCCTTTCTTCTTCTTCCTTTCCCTTTCTCCCTTCCTTTTTCTTCCTTTCCCTCCTTTTCATTTTTTCCCGGTGGTTTGGTGGATTTTCCCGCTGAAATCCTTCAGGGGGGCACTCTGCCCCCCCCCCTGCCCCCACCCCGGCTGTTACGCCACTGAAAGGGGAAGCAACGGGAATTAGAGAGAGATAAGGAGGAAAATCATTCATGTATCATATGCCTTCTACATAGGTGTTTGTCAATGTTTAACTGCTAGTTTCAATTTTAAACATATTTATTTCCAGTTATTCAAATAATAAACAAGATTTAAACAAAATATGACAAAAAATATACATTAATCGTAGTTACATAATATTGTAGGACACACCTCTAAAAGCAAAAGCTTGGGTGGAGGATGCCCTTGGACATGATAAGAAATCAAACAAACAAACAAGCAAAGAAACAAGCAAAAGCAACAACCAAAAAACACTCATAAACGCACACGTACAATACAAGAACAGAAAAAAAGAAAACAATCCTAAACTGCTGAGCTTAATCGGAGAGAAGAAATAAAGAGGCGAAATAGAACAGAGAAAGAGTAGGAGGTGCAAAAGAAAAGAGAAATTCACGAAGAAACGGAAAGATGAGATCCTAAAATGGACTCGCCCTAATAAAACTTGAACATACAACAGTAAAATACACAGATACAATGCAAAGAGCATGCCAAGTATAGCTGTAAAACTTCCCCAGGAGGCTTAGTTTCGATTAAGTAAATAGTAATAATGCTCATAAATCTTTAATAACACAGAACAAGGAAATGATGAAGTGAGCTGTAAGATATCTGTGATAATATACTGCACATTGTATAGTACTGCATGAATTAACGTAAGTGAATAGATCCTGTTTAAGAAAAGGAGGAAGAAAAGAGGAGAGAAATGAGAAAAGAAAGAGGAGAAAAAAATATAATTTATAAAGGATAATGATGAGGTGAAGGCCGAAAAACAGAAATACAGAGGTAGAGAGAGAGAGAGAGAGAGAGACGGAGAAAGAAAGTGAAAGAGAGGGGAGAAGAAGAAGAAGGAGGTAGAAGTGGGTCAGAGAGGTATAAGAGGCACATTAATGAAAGGCCTATTCAATGCGATTTAAATAGATATGTATTGCAACATCTCACTCATTCTTCATCAGTATAACTTAATGTTATAAGTTTTATCATAATCATCATTGCTGTTATTATTATTATTATTATTATTATTATTATTATTATTATTATTATTATTATTATTATTGTTATTATTATTATTGTTATTATTATTATCATCATCATTATTATCATCATCATCATCATCATATAGATTTATATATGGTGCATTTTTAAGCCTCATTCAGATATGCAGTGGCAAACCCCGCGTTTTATTTTTTATTTTTTACGTCATTTTAAAAAAAATCTTTTAATGCTCATAATCATTATGGCACTGTTGTAAAAGCGTAAACTGCTGTAAACAGCGTCACTTATGGGCATTATCTCGTCAAATTCTCAAATGAAAGAGTTTTGCCAAAGGTTGCGCAGACAAAATCGTTTTGGGCTAACTTTATAAGAATTTGATTGGTCTTCACCATTTTGCTGCCAGGAGGCATGCCTCTTGCCCCGACGGGGTTATTTCCGCCTCGTATCCCATTCATTGAAAAAAAAACCGCGGAGGGTTTTTTTTTTTTTTTTTTAATGCTATGTTCCCTAAAAATCAATCTTACCCAACGAGATGCTCTGATGAATTTGATTTACCTCACTGCAGAATTTTATTAGCCAAAAATACAATGTTCCTAAATTCTGGAACTCTCTTAGCAATGATATTTAACCCAGATGTCTCTTTGAATTCATTCAAACATAAACTATCCTTGCTTCCTTCTTACAACAGATTGCAGTGTAACTGATTTTTCAATTTCAGATGAGTCTAATCAAGGTATCGCCCGCGCGCACCGTCCTATATTTATCTTGTTGGTCTGTCATTCTGTGGCAGTCCATCTCCCATCTTCCGTTTCTTTTTCTTCTCCTTTCTTCTCCTTTCTTCTCCTTAATTTCTTGTTCTTTTCGCCACATTTTTTCGCCTTACGTTTCCTGTCTTGTTTGTCTTGTCTTGTCTTGTCTTGTCTTGTCCTTCTTTCGTCTTGTCTTGTCTTGTCTTGTCCTTTTCCTATTTTCCTTTCCCTTCCAGTCTTGTCTTAAACTTGGGCAACACATCCTTCATCTGGCGGAGTCCTCGTTGTGTGACTAAGCTTGCAACTGTAAATATATATCTAACTCTGTATCATTTTAATATCATGTTCTGTTTTCTTTTCTTTAATTTCTTTACTTTCATTTTTCCTTTTTGAGGAATCCACGTAATTACAAGCATTGCTTTCTTGTGGATTTCTCTTTTCCAATATTAATTTTCTTTTCTAAATACATTGTCAAGCAGACATTTATTTTGTTTTGTATTGATGTCAAAAAGAGAAATAATGTCTATTGATTAATGAATCACTGAAAAAAAAGATATTCTATGTATCGTATTATTTTGGAAATGAACTTGAACTTGAACTTTAGCTTGTTCATTATGTGAACAAACTGTTATAGGGTGGTATTCTGAGCACCATTTATCTCTAAAAGATTCTAAGATCACCCTCTTCATCTCAAATTCATCTCAGAATTTATCTTCATATCTTTCAGCCCCTTACCTCCGACCTATTGTTAATAAGCGCAGCTTGCGTTTAATATACGCCCTGTACACCCATCTTATATTTTGGACATAATGCTTTGGACGATAGTATATAGGGACAACCTGACTGTGATACTAAAAGCAGCCTTCCCGTACGATAATCGAAATAAGTATAAAGATTTTTGTTGACTAATATCGTCCTTGAAAATAATGATGCTTGTAATGGTCGGCCCGGGTAGTGGTGTGCTGAAACCTCAGAAAATATCACCCAAACGGACTTGACCTTGCACTTGGTGGTGACATTTTGTAGAAAATAGTAGGGAACGCACTCTGACTTATGCTGTTTTGCCGCACTTGTGGTCCTGGCGTAGAGCTATTTACCGGCTGAGCAATCTTGTGCAATTAAACTTATTTCTTATAACTCCATCATAATGTTTTAGATGAGATGAAATATGAATTCTCAGTATCGGCGTTCTGACGGGGGTTTGGGGCTGCTCGCCCCCGTAATATTATTGTTTGTATCTCTTCAATAGCATCGAATTTTCTTGAATATCAGCCAATTAAAACTTTTTATATTCTTTTATTCTTCTTTTTAAAAAATTTCATTGAGCACCTCTTTTTTTTTTGTGCTTGCTTGCTTGCTTGCTTGTCTGCAGCTGGATCAGGGGTAACGGAGTCGGGGGCAGGGTACACAGTGCCCCCCCAACTTTTTCAAGCATCTCCAAAGTGCCTCCTTTTACCCATAAAAATGCCCTTTTCAAACCGGTTCAGTTTTTCTCTATTTATTCTCACAAGCACTGGCGTACTGGAGGGGGGCTTGGGGGGGCGCCAGCCCCCCCAAATAAATTTCAACCATGGTTTATTTTCAATTTTATATAAGTGTTATCACACGAATTTCATTACTTCTCCCTAGACTCCCTTTCTACTGTTAAGTAACGCATTCACAATTTTCCAAATAGCATGCATAGCAAGGCAGAAAACACGCATAATATCAATACTAATGTGTTTTATGATATAGCACTTGGTTTTATCTGTTTATCTGACAATGGATTCAAACTTTGATAATGAATATTCTTAGATCATTTACCAAAACTAGACACGGGCTTAAAGTTTGCAGTCCCAAATAGTGTTCTTTTACAGAGTTGCAAAACACCAATACTGCAAAAAACTCCTTTACCATGGGAGTGCACTTGCGTAGCCAGGGGGGGGGGACGATGGGGGCGGTCATTCCTCCAAAACACCAACAAAAAAGAAAGAAAAAGTAGAAGGAAAAAAAAAAGCAAAAGCGAGAAAAGAAAAAAGGTAAGAGAACGTACGAAGAGCGGGAGCAGACAAGGAACAATTCAAAGAAACGTCGGAGCTTCCGCGCTTCGCGCGGGAGGGGGAAAACTCCCCCCTTTCTGGACCCTCCCCCCTAGGGAGCGCGCTTCGCGCGCTCACAACCGCCCCACTAAAATGAAATCTAATGCTAGGAGTCCACTGGGCCGGCGCCAGTTCGCGCCAGTTCGCGCCAAAGACTATGTGATTGGCGCGTAGTGGCTCGCTGTGGCGCCGAATTAATGTCCGCTCGGCATGTTGTGTGTCGCCAAGTGGAATAAACTAGGTGTCACATGGCGTGCGCCATTACATTCCAGTGGATTCCAATAGGCGGATTGTTTGCGCCATTTGGCGCCACTTGGTGGACACTTCGCGCTGATTGCTCGATGCAAGTGGCGCGACGAAAATTTTAAACATTTTGAAATTTCCTTGCCGCCAAATTCAAATTTGGCGCCGTTACGAGCCACCACGAGCCAGTTGGGAGGCAGTTTGAGCCACTGCACGCCACTAGGCATCTTATTGGCGACACTAGGCGCCACAGCAAATTGCATTGGCGCGAACTGGCGCGAACTGGCGCCGGCCCAGTGGACTCCTAGCATTAGCTACGCTACTGTGGGAGTGAAACCCTGGTACCCCATCGCATCACACCCTCTCCATGCTCGTCCTTTTCATTTCATAGTGTCTTTGTCTGTATTATTATGATAAGTAATAAAGTATTTTGTGTAACGCTGGCATTTGTTTGAAACTTAAGAAGATTATCTGAGCTGCATGTTTTCATAATCATGTTTCCAAGTTCATGAAAAAATATCCTTTTCCGGTCGGTAGATTCATGACACGTTTATCCATAACAGTACATGTCATCAAACGTCGGAGCTTCCGCGCTTCGCGCGGGAGGGGGGGAAACTCCCCCCTCCCTGCACCCTTTCCCCTAGGGAGCGCGCTTCGCGCGCTCATTAAGTGATTCACACGCTTCGCGTGCTCACTACCGCCCCCACTAAAATGAAATCCTTTTGTTGGAAATGAGAGAAAATTAAAAAAGAACTGAACTCAAGCTGGAATTTAAGTCGAAAAAATGAAAAAGCTCCGTATCGTGAAGGGGGGGGGGGGTACCACGGCTCGGTCGCTACACTCCCTCAGGGGTTGGTCGCTTCGCTCCTCGCAAAGATTGAGCCCCCCCAAATATTTTGGCTCATTACGCCACTGCTCACAAGGGCCCTTTTTCTTTTTAGTGAGTGCCTTTTTACCTTTTAGTAAGACAAATTTAGTGACCTTTTTCGCTTCAGATCAGTCGCCCTTCTTAAATCCTATAGAACTGCCCCTCTTTTGCACCAGATAAATGACCCTTTCCCTTTTTTTCACAGCGCTCTTTTCCCTTCGATCTGCATGAGAATTGGGTGCCAGGTAAAAATGTCAGAGGTAAAAATGTCAGAGGTAAAAAGGTCAGAGGTAAAAATGTCAGAGGTAAAAATGTCAGAGGTAAAAATGTCAGAGGTAAATGTCAGAGGTTGAAAGTGTCAGAGGTAAAAATGTCAGAAGTAAAATGTCAGAGGTAAAAATGTCAGAGGTAAAAAATTAATGTCAGAGGTATGCCAGATTTGGAAATGTTTAAGTGACATGTTTCAGGTACGAATACTGAATTATAGAAATTATGGGGAGTGGGATATATTCAAATATTTTCTGTAAACATACTGTGTCTATACTTGAATGCCCTTGTCTTGGCTATTTGGATATACCGGTTATGGTGTTGGCGGGGTGAACGTTCTGGTATGCGCGCATTGCCCTCGTTTTCACCGCGGGGACGGGCATGGTAAAAACGATAGTGGGAAAAAAACTGGGTTGGTAACACGAGTAGCTGACCACACAAATTCCACGCGACTGCGCGATTTTAATATGTACATTCCTCTTCATAAGCTCCCTCCCCCTCCCCCCCCCCCCCCCCCCCCCTACTCCAATAAAGCGTGGTATACGTGAACGAATGCTTCAATATTATTGTCCTTATACGTAAGGAAGAATAGGAAGTAAGCGAAATTGAATCGTTAATTCGATCTATTTCTCGACCTTTTGTATTTCTCGACCTTTTGTATTACTTCATCCGATACGCTGCGGAATTTGCAACTTTTAAAAAGAATTATTCAATTAAGCGTGGTATACGTGAACGAATGCTTCAATATTATTGTCCTTATACGTAAGGAAGAATAGGAAGTAAGCGAAATTGAATCGTTAATTCGATCTATTTCTCGACCTTTTGTATTTCTCGACCTTTTGTATTACTTCATCCGATACGCTGCGGAATTTACAAATTTTAAAAAGAATTATTCAATTAAGCGTGGTATACGTGAACGAATGATTCAATATTATTGTCCTTATACGTAAGGAAGAATAGGAAGTAAGCGAAATTGAATCGTTAATTCGATCTATTTCTCGACCTTTTGTATTATTTCATCCGATACGCTGCGGAATTTACAACTTTTAAAGAGAATTATTCAATTAGTGTTAGCATATGCAAAACATCAAACGTGGATATCCCTTCTTAAGTTCATCTACCATTCTGTCATTCCACTTAAGATCTTAAATCATTTAGATATAATCCTGTAACTTAATCTCACACAGAAAATAATGAACATCATCCCATGCTACATTTCTTACCCAAAACGCGCGATTTACTTATCGCTTGCTGAAATTGTCATAAATATGTTTCACAGTGCAATCATGTCAAGCGGCCAAATCTTAAACACAGAGAGGGAACTGGGCATTCGTTTGCTGCTATATTTGGAGTCAGCTAAACAAGAGCTCGGAAGATCAAAACACTGTTGGGCAATGCGCATATATACCAGGATGTTCTCCCGGCCAAAACAAGATTGGTCTCATTAGGTGGTTGAATGGGGCAGCATTATCACTTTCACATCAAATGAGTAAGACCGGAAGGCCAGTCGAATGACTGAACATACACACTTTTACAGAGAGCAGTATTATTGTGATCACTCCATTTATACAGTATGAATTCTTTTTTTTTAATATCTCGTGCTCTTCCTAATTTCAAATTCAGTATTCTTACCTGTAACACGTTCACTTCGACATTTTCAGAGCTGACATTTTTATCTCTGACATTTTTACGTCTGACAAATTTACCTCTGACATTTTTTCCCCTGACATTTTTACCTCTGACATTTTTACCTCTGACATTTTTACCTCTGACATTTTTACCTCTGACATTTTTACATCTGACATTTTTTCCTCTGACATTTTTACCTCTGACATTTTTTCCTCTGACATTTTTACCTCTGACATTTTTACCTCTGACATTTTTACCTCTGACATTTTTACCTCTGACATTTTTTCCTCTGGCATGTTTACCTCTGACATTTTTTACACCGAACCGAGAATTGCGCCGGAAGTGCGCCCTTATCATTTCTAATAAATGTCCCGACTGGCATTCTGATATGTGCCCCTTTTTACTGCCCATCTTCGGTTCTAATATATTGCCATTTCCCTTCTTCTGAGTGCCCCCTTTCACCTCTGAAAGTTCCCCCTTTCCACTTAGGCAAGTGCCCCTTTGATACATGCCCCAACTTACTTCTGATAAATGCCCCTTCTGTCATGTCTGTGAACGTGCTGTTAGTGCCATTTTAGCCCCTTTTATCTGATAATCATGTCCCTTTCCATTCCGGCCTTTTTTGTAAAAAAATTAAGCGAATCGATAAAGTGCCCCTTTTCACTTCTAATGTGAGGTAGAGGTGTTGTGGCTCAGTGGATAAGTCTCCAGACTTTGAACCCCGAGGTTCGAATCCCCCTGCTGCGGCACTAATGTCCTTTGGCAAGACATGAATCTACATTTGCCACGTCTTTCGGATGGTGACGTTAAAGGTCGGTCCCAGACGTAAAAAATCATTATTGATTGATACACGTCTGTAAAAACCCTATTCACCACCACCACTTCTAATGAGCATCCATTGAGATCATTATTAGTATCCCTTTTCATTGCCCCTTTTCGTTTTAAGTACATGTATTGCAATTCTCCGTCCGATAAGTGCCCTCATCAGATCTGATATAGGCCTGCATGTCCCTTATTAGGCCCTATACGTGTGATTAGCGCCCTTCCCTTTCTTGTGCCATTCCCGCTCTTTGATTATCCCTTTTCACATATGTAAGTGGCTAACAGAGGTCTTTATAAAAAAAAAAAATGCACCTAGCTGCAAGGAATCAGAGAATAACAGATTCCTTTTTAAGTTTTAGATAAGATTTTAGTGTGAGGCAGTGCATGGAGCATGAAGAAATTAAGAGCTAGGGGCACAAAGCCCAATTAGAACGAAACGGTGCCCCTAAACTGAAGCAATTAGGATTTTTTTTTTCCTAAGCTCACTGCACTCGGTACGCTCGCTCGCACTTACTTATCATAAAAACACGTTGTAATCAGGTAATCATAAAGTTTCATCTCTCCTATTTCATGTAGAGATTGTGCTTTAAATTAAAACCCCTTTTCCTGTGATAGAATATTGGCCGTGTTAAGACCTCAAAAATGCATTGAAAATTATAGCTTGGTCAATAAGGAAAACGAGTGGGTAGGCCTTTATAAAAATTAATGGATGAAAATAACGATAGGGAAAAGCTCTAAATTGAGGCGTTTTTTTTCTTCTTCTTCTTCTTCTTCTTCTTTCTTTCTTTCTTTCTTTCTTTCTTTCTTCTTGTGTTCACTCTTTGCAAAGTGCCCCCTTTTTTTTTTCCTAAAAGTGCCATTTTGGCTGGTACCTCCCCCCCCCCCCCCTTCGAAGAAAGACGCCCTGAGATGGACACCTCCTATTTGGGGGGGGTAGGTAGCGCATCCCCCCCCCCCCCCCCCTCCCCGCCACCACGGGCAACTTGATATTATCTCGATTCTTCGGTTTGAAATGAAAATTATGTATCCATATATATTTGTGTATATACATTTTTTAGAATATGATACCGTATTAAGCAATAAACAGTCAAAACTGACTGAACGACATTCTCAGGTCGAGGCTGAGCTCTGAGGGCATCCACCTCCACGGCCACCGCACCGGCATCCACTCGCGCGCGGGATGGGACCGTGCTCTGGACATCTCTGGACGCTATGGGGGACGGACGTACGTGCTGCACGTGATCGTGAGCTAATTGATATGATCTCTATGAGCTTATGCATTACTCAGCGATCCATATCGTATTTCCGGTACTAGCTAGCTAGTAGCTGGCGCGCGCATCGCATCGCGCGCATGTACAAATCGATCTCTGCTAGCCTAGGCCAAAATGGAAGACCTCTTGAAGATTTGCTGTTCCACCATTGACTCGGGTGCAAGCAGTTATCGAGATATCGGTCAAGAGATATGGCGAAATCCAGAGTTAGGTTTAGAAGAGGTTCATGCCCACAAGATTTTGTGTAACTTCTTTCGCGAGAAAGGTTTCGCTGTTGAGGAATTCTTAGGACCCACTGGGTTTCGCGCGTCTTACAGTAGCACGGACAATGGTGATGGGGCCTCCTCCCCGGCAGGGGTTCACGTATGCCTGATGGCAGAGTATGACGCTCTTCCAGAGCTTGGACATGCTACAGCACATAATTTGGTATCGGAAGCCTGTGTAGCTACAGCAATGGGTCTGAAAGCAGCGATCGACAAGAAGAAAAATTTAGGAAAGGTAAATATGTAGATCTATAGACTAGAAGTCTATAGGCTACCGGTACGGTAGATCTAATCACTAATGTTAGATGTGGGGTCTAGGGTCTAATCTTACATGTAAATTGTAAAAAAAAATGTAAAGTGTGATGAATTGGAGTTAATACAGGTAACACTAACACTACAGTTAGATCTAGACCTAACGGCCCCCCGTAGGTCAAAACGGCGTTTTGAATAGCGAAACGAATTGCCGACGCGAACGTGAAATACATTGACTTAACGTTAGATCTTCTATAATTTTAAAAGAGAAGAAAAGTTTTGATTTTACTTAGATCTACCGGTACCAGCAGTGTTTCTGAGCATGCTGAGGCTCTCAATTTTCCCCTTTCTAACAGTTAGACTACAAGACTACACTCTAACGTTAGTGCTATATGATGATAACCTGGCATTCGTGTAAGTGGACTTGTGACTGTAACTGTAAGTAAGACAGATTTTAATAACGACAACCAGTTAAGACTTACATTAAGCCTATTATGAATATGATTAAAAAATATATTGTCAGTGTCACTTTTAACATTAGGGTCTAGTCAGTTAGTGTCGGATAAAATAATGTGATAATTGTGCGGCATAGGTCTAGAGTATGTGCTCCTGTGGGCAGCAGTCCCCTATGAGCGTCCGGTGGTGAATACAAACCAAAAATCAAAAAAAAATTTTGATATCCCTTCAAAAATTAACTTGGACAGTCTCAGGTAGGTTCTAGTGCACCAAAAAACATACTCAGCGAAAACGGTACATGTAAGCATAAATGAGTGTCACTCAACATCATTAGAAATCAACATCATTACTATTAGTCAAGGACGGAAAAATGGCAGTTTCTTAACTTTTAAGTTAAGAAACTTTGACATGCTTAAAGACATTGGTTAACATTGTTATGATTTTAATACATCTCATTTTGTTAACTTGAAAATAGGATAAACATTAAGGTTATAGTGTAAAAATACCGATCTGAAAGATTCAGAGTATAATATCCACAGGAAGTAGTTTTAAATTAGAAATGTGAACCAATGTTTGAAAAATATACGAGGGTCGGTTGCACAGACCAAACGTAAGGAGTGCGCATGACTCAACGGACCGCACAATGTGTGTGTTGACGTATCACGCGGCGAAAGGCAGGTAACGGTATTTTTTAAATCGTGCAAACGGTCCTCTTAGTTCATTGTTTCTCGAGACGAAAGCTAATAAAATCGCGGTTTGCGTCTTACAGCTTTTCATTCCAAATTATGGTTGGTTTCAGGGTTTTTTAGTACAAATACAAGTACTCGTACACATGTTTCATCTTAGTTTGAGAATTTTTTAAATCAGCTGCTCACAAAGTTAGCCAATGCCTTTAAGCCAATACATAAGCTTTATTTGTTCAATTTGATAACTGATTTGATTTTTATTTAAGAGAATGAAGTCAATGGTCCATATTTTGCTGCAGAAATTCTTATTTACACCATCAGAGAAAAAGTTGCATGTGGGTGGCCGCTCACCAGAGCCATTTTTCTGGATGGGTCTGGTGAGCAGCCACCCTATGTAAAACGTGTACAAAATGCAGGTTTTTGTAGGAGATTGTACTCTGCCTTCATTTTTTTGACATGGCATTTGATAAGATCATCACTTTTGACAGATTTTATGGGTTTCTACAGAATATTATTACTTTTCATAAAGTATTGGTGTGTATAGTATGAAATTTAATATTGATTTTGTTTACTTAGTCACTGATATGGCGCTAAATGCTTGCCAAATGATAGGCGGTCGCCCACAGGGGTAGGGGCAGCCACACACAGGACCCCTAACACCGTTTTGAAAAATGGACGCTACTGACCACATAATTGGTCAATGATTTTATGTTTGCCTTCTATTTAATTAGCAAGTATTTGGACTATGCATTGATGGTATTGAACTATTGTGAGTCTTTGATTGATAAATATAATTAGCAAATTCCCTGTAAGCGGCCGCACACCAGAGCCTGTACTCTAGGCCTACTCTTGATATACAGGGTGACCCAAAAAGAGCAGAACACTTGTAGGTCTAATCCTTAATTTTGGCGAGATAAATGGCATCATGTGATAATTGTGTATTTGGTTCGAAAGAGAATTCTTTTTTCCTTGAAAATGACATCAGAATCATTCAATTTGTCTATTGCGTTCAGATGTGATGTTAAGGCTCATTCAATGAGGCCATGTCATTTTTTAAAATTTGCTTCTTTTGTGACTGAAATTCTGAGATGAAAGGAAACCCTTCCACCTGACAGCATTCCATAGAAATAGCTTGCTGCCTAAAGAATCTCCACGATTTTGATGAACGGAAAATTATTCAGGCAAGGAGCTGTTTCTATTGAATGCTGTCAGGTGAAGGATTTTCTTTCAAGTAACGGGAATTTGGTTGGTAAATTAGCAAATTTTGAAAATGAGTTTGCCTCACAAAATGAGCCCTAATATCTAATCGCATGAATTAAAATGGATGATCTTCGTGTCAATTTACTGAAAAATTAATTTTCTCTTGTACCAAATGAAAAATTATCACATCATGTCATTTATCTTGCTGAAATTAAGGATTACAAGTTATTCCATTCTTTTTGGGCCACCCCATATAGGCCCCACATGCCCCACCGTACCCTAACCCTTTGAAGGCTAATCCTAAACCCTACCCTAACCCTAATCCAGCGAAAAAAATACACAGGGGCTCGGTGAATTCGCCCCCGAAATGCCAAAAAGAGCCCTGGAAACCTAAAACAGAGCCCCTGAAATTCTCATAGAGTCCAATGTTAATTGTAATACAATGTAGAAAATTCAAGCCGTTGGGCTCAAAAAGTAGCCCCGTAAATAAAATTAATTATTTTTTTTCTCTACCCTAATCCTAAACCTGCCTAACCCTAACCTAATCCAAAAACCTAACCCTAACTCTAAAAAAACTTAGAAATTTTTGGAGCGCGGCCTGTTTCATGACATTGCTAATCATACTGTGGCATTTGACGATTATCCTCAAATTTCAACTGGTGTAAATACAGGGACTACCCGGTTCCAGTAAGCAGTGGGTTAAGTAACTGAAGATTTGATTTTTTAGGTAAGCTGGAGCTTGTTTGAAAAATTTGATAAGATTCATAACCTTGCATTTGTGTTAGTGGATCCGATTAGCTTTAAATACATGTAGGCATTGCAATCTATATTTCTGATTTGATTTGTAGGTGAGCTGCACTCTGCTTCACACCACTCATATATTTAGCTACAGCTATTTAAATTTCTGTAGCAAACAACCTCTTAATATATCAGTGAAGTGCTAGGAAAATATTTGCTTAATTGGCATTGTATGATCCCACCAGAGGACACTATGATGAACTCCCAACTACTGCAAACTGGATGTGGGAAATGAATTCTTCAGCAGAATTATCCAGGACTTGAATAACTTGCCTAAATACTTGTTTTTTATTTTTCAAGCACAACTGACAAATTCAAAAGGCTTATTGATAATTTCTGGTGGGATAAGCATTTTGACTTCCCATAGACTTCTCGACTCCTCTCGTAAGCACACAAAGTAGTTTGATACAACTCAAAAAATTAAACGCAAGTCCCAAATACTCGATTCTGACTGGTTGAAATTCAAGTTGTGTGTAATTTTTTTGAGTTGCGTTTAATCGCAACTTATTATACAAAAGGGCCCTAGAATTACAGGCTAACTCCTTTATCCTACAGAGATGATGATGCTAATAAGATATCCTATTTATATGCCATTAATTCAATTAGATCTCAATCACCTTTGATCAAGTGCAATTTTCACTTTTCTCAGGATAGCAGTCTTGCTCCTCTGAAGCTAAAATGTGAGCTTGGGAACACTACTTGCCTATCATTGGCATTTGCCTCCATATAGACCAACTTTGCCTTGCATTTATGTGAGTGGATTAGCTTGGACATGTTCGTAAAATCTATAATCTTCTACACATATAGTCGTTGTAGATCACACATCTAAAAAACTTGGTGCTCACGAACTATTTTTACTTCAATCAGAATTCAACCTTCTCTGTGTTTATTCAGGTGACTGTTCTTGGAACCCCAGACTCAGAAGGAAATGGCAAGAAGATGGAGGCCATCAAGGAAGGCTTCTTCAAGGATGTTGACCTTGCCGTGACCTTCATCCCATTTACCTGTCATGTTGCCAAGCCCATCATGCTGACAATCATGCGACAGACTATCCTCTTCAAGGGCAAGGCAGCTCATGCCTCAACTTGTCCCTGGGACGGAAGGAATGCCCTTGACGCAGCGGTCCTGTGCTATAACAACATCTCGGTGCTGCGACAACAGCTGAAGCCATACATGCAGATCCATTGTAAGATCATGAATCAGTGTTTAGCAGTTTTAAGCTAGCCCTGTAGTAGTAATAGTACAGAGACCCAAGAGTCATTACAAATAGAGGGTAAAGAGAAAAGAAAACAAGATGCTTAGAAAGGAAGAATTAGAGTTGAATTCCAGTTTCTTATTAGAAAATGCACAAGAAATAACTTTGTTGAGTGCTCCAACTTAAAAATAAATGACCAAAATGAATTTAAAAAAACAAAAGAGGCTACAAGCCACCATGGGTCAGCAATTTGTATTTCTATTTCTATATCTTGATATTTACTGGGTATAACCATTACATGTATATGGCAAGATTAGGAATTTTGAAGAATGAATTAATCAAGTAGGGAGAGGGAGATTTGGGAATCAAAGGTTTCTTAATAGCAGAAATTTGAATAAATCTAAAAATGAAAAGATATCATAAGAGAGAAATTTTGAGGAGCAACCTCATAGGTACTTACTCCTATGGATATGGAATAATTGAGCTAGGTGAAATTCTGAAGATCATTTTGAATGTCAAGTTTAGTCTGTGTCCATATTAGATGATGTAACTTAACAGTACTGGTAATTGATTTTTTATGCCTCCGTCCACCGTAGGTGATGCCGGAGACATTATGTTTTCAGGTCATCCGTCCGTCCGTCCGTCCCGTTTTTGTTCTCGCAAGAACTTAAGAACCGTTGGACAGATCAAATTCAAACTTGGCTCATGTATGCATATGGGAGGGACAATGATCTGATTCGATTTGGGGGTCTCAAGGTCAAAGGACAAACATCATAGAGGCAATTATGTACATAGAAATGGTTCGTTCTCGCGATAACTACATAACCATTTGACGGATCAACTTTAAACTTGGCTCATTATGTATGCATATGGAGGGACGATGATCTGATTGAATTTTGGGGTCTCAAGGTCACTGACAATAACTATACAAGCATTTGACTGATCAACTTCAAACTTGGCTCATGTAAGCATATGGGAGGGACGATGATGTAATAAGATTTGGAGGTCACAAGGTCAAAGGTCAAGGTCAAAAATGTATAAATGAAAATAAATCAACATGAATGTGTCATATTTCTGATCTGCCGCGGAGGCATAGATTTCGACCGTGCGTGGTCGAGGATTCATCTAGTTTAGCTTTGGGATATTAATCCATTGCATTATGTACACAGCAGTGTTCTGCACTGAACAATCATGTCAATTCTAAAAAAGGTAATCAACAAATCATTGATATCTATCTTCACGTGGCATACAGATTACATAATTATAAAAGTATTGCATGTTCCTGCATCCTGTACATTTAACAAAATATATGAAATGACAAATTCAGAATTTCTCAAGTGATGTTATACTTCACCAAGGCCACAGGCCGAGGTTGGAATATAATGGCATGAGAGAAATTCTGAATTTGGAGGTGAATATATGTTATTTCGAACTAGATATGCATGCAATAATTGATGTAGGATTATAGGATACTTGCGATCTCATGTTCTCTTTTTGAGGAGTCGGGTCCTCCCTCTTGATTACATTTAGGTTGCCTCCCCGTCAGAAGTGCTCCGTTAAAACAATAGAAAAAGGGTATGATTGTTGTGTGGATGAACAATGCAGCATACTTTTGTTCCCGCTTTAAGTAGTTAAATTGCACGCCCATGCACATGCGATAATCTGTGACTCATGTACAGAGTTTGATCCTATTGGATAAGGTTAGTAAAAATCCTGTTGTATATTCTTAAAGAGTGGATACATTATCTATTTGGTTGTATATTAATTTTCAGAAGTACATGTAAATTGCCATGGTAACGTGGGAAAATGTAAAGAAATATGTAACCATCAGCATGTAGTTCAAATGGGAAATGGTGCATCCATAAAAGCAAATTAAGAAAAATGAATGATTGTCTAGTTGAATGTGCTGGTGCACTGATAAGATCATTTACATGCATTAAGTTTATATTTATCACATATATTTGTATCTTTTTTCTTATATCATCTTACAGGTATCATCTCTAGTGGAGGATTACTCCCTAATATTATACCAGAACAAACCGAGATGAAATTTTACCTGCGTGCCCGTGACCACATCGAGATGGCCTATCTTCAGCAGAGAGCGGATGCAGCCTTCAAGGCTGCTGCCCGAGCTACAGGATGTGAGCTAGAAATAGCCTTCACCCCCACACCTTACTCTAACCTATGCAACAACGCCAAGCTCGCTGCACTCTATCAAGAAGAAGCACAGAGTCTGGGATGCGTGTTTACCTCTGAGGCAGACACGGGTAGTAGACTAGTCGGGTCGTCAGATTCGGGTAATGTTTCGCACGTTGTACCGACCATTGCGCCAGCCTATGACATAGCAAGCGCTGCCAGCGCTACCAACACACAGTCCTTCGCAGAGCTTGCCGGGACAGAGGAGGCTCATAAGCAGACCATAGTGGCTGCGAAATCTATGTGTAAGACCTTACTGAAAACCATGTTGGAGCCAGACACTCTGGCAAGTATTAAGAGTGACTTTGAGAGAGATTCTTGTGCTGCATCTTTAACTGAATGGTCTTGATTTACAGTGTACTATTTTTAACAGCATGGTTGTGGTTGAATTTACTTGTATGAAATTTACGATTTGTACCAGGTCTTGACATTATTTACCTTTCTTTTTTTTTTTTCTTTTTTTTTCTTTTTCTTTTTTTTTTTTTAAAGGTTTTCAAAGAAACTCGTTCTAACAAGATGTTGTATTTATGGACTTGCTTGATGTAATTAAAGATTGGTTGTGGGCTCTTGGGGTGTCATTTGCCTTTTGACCCCAATTTGTCTAGCCCTGTTCACACAACTGTCAGGAATAAAAATGCACAAAATAACTTTAAATGTATTCTAAAATGTAGATGGCAAAATTTCTTCCTGGACTGTTTTCTGCATGCATGTAATTCATCCTTGGCACCAGCATAAAAAATGGCCATTATGCAACAAAAACACACATACAAAACAAAAATATCATCTGTCATCTTTGGTGCAATGGGGGGATATGTTACCCAGTAAAGTTTGTTTCTGAGAAAGATTGTAGTATCAAATCCATGCAGCTGACACTTATGACAGAGAAATTATTAATATTTTATCAAAAATGCTAGCTGTCGTATGTATCGGACACTCATATGAATTATTGATATAAAAAAAGATGTAAGTGGTTTCAGTAAAGGATTAGGAAATATCTATGGATTCTGTTCTGGAAACGGACAATAGGCTTTAATATCACTTTTAATACCTAAGTATATGAGACATTGCAGCTTTTTTTTCTTCTTTTGCTATATATCTGAATAGATCATTTACTTGTGAAGTTGGACAGCTTTTATCATATTCCCTGCACACACACACACACATGCACACACATTCAAATTGCTCATAACTTAACAGTTCCTGATGTAGTAAGATGGCTAAAAGGTTGCTGCATGTACATGTACATCTAATTATTTCTAATATTTCGTTTGCGTGATCTTAAAAGCTGAGAACCTTTCGGTGGGCATAGAAATTAGTAGTGTTGGAATGTTGATACATTTTTATAAGTTTCTGTATTGACATGATGTATATCAGATATTTATGTAGACATGGAAGAGTAAAGTCATATGTATGATCATTGTTAGCACATTTCAACAAATCTGCCCTAATTTGGCAAAAGGAAGCAAGTGACAAAAGTGACATTTCCTGTGAAAGAACAAAATGTATCTGTCATTTACACTTACATCAATGCAGTACCATGATGTCTTGCCTGACATACCTCTTAATAACATGATGAGTGTTCATGCATAAAATTTGGCCCGGAAGAAGAGCGCACTAGAAATGATATGAAAATATCAATAACTCACTTCCTTCCTTTTCCCAAAGCAGGGCAGAAATATAATACGGGTGATTGGATAATGTATTGTGGGGGTCGCCTTCTTCTTTTTCTTCTCCTTCTCCTCTGCTTTTCCCTCTTTCTCCTCCTTCTTCTGCTTTTCATTTGGAAATTACATGTGAATAGTGAATATCAACAATTAACTACTTTTAGCACGTGTCAAAGACAGGAAAATGCCATATTTGAATCTCTTTTTATCACTTTTTTTTTAAATCTTAATACAATACATGCAATAGTCCTTACATTATTTCAGCCTGTGTATAAAATTTCTACCCTTTATTGTTTTCAATTGCTTCAAAATCAGTGCACACAATGATATTTAAAGGGCCTAGAAACTGAGAAATCATTGGGAAAAGCCGGGGGATCTTGGATGAGAGAGGGGGAATGCAGTTGGTCGCTCGAGTTTTGAGACAAGGGATAATCTATTCCAAATAAATTATACAAGATGCTTCTTCGAGTGAACACGATGAGGCCCATTAAGAGTCTAAAGACTTAAGATTGTGAGAAATGTGAGAACCTGAAGTATTTGACGAGACTGAGTTCGGTCAACTTTGTGCTGTCCGAATGTTTATCGCATTAGTCCTACGAGCTCGCATAACGGACGGGGTATAATGTACAAGTAAACAAGCCTTTTGCAAATTCATTTCCCCCATGATTTCTCAGTTTCTGGGCCCTTTGATAGATTATTCTGATGATCATAACTTGCAGCCTTGAAAGAACCTCTTCTCTTGGACATAGGGAGAGTTATAGACTGAAAAAAAAAATCAAGTCCATTTTGCCCCTGGATCTGCACCCCTGAGACTGTGTCTTGCTTCTTGGGCCTCTCTGATCCTCAAAAGTCGAAATATAGCTCCTTTGACCAGGTGGCTCTTTCTGTTAAGCTTATTTCTTAAAAACAAGCTTAGCAGTAACGTCCAGTGTGAAGTTTAATGTTGTTGTTGTTGTTGATAAGGGGGCAAAAACATGAAAGGGTTCATCCCTGATGGTATCATGGTTGATACATGCCTGAACTTTCAGATAATAAATGTATACCGCTAATTGATAATTTATAGATGAGTAATTTGAATGCCTGCAGAGATAAAAGATTTTTTGTGCAAAAAGTTATTATTGTTACTTGTATCTCACATGTCTTCCTGTGTGTATTATTTGTTCCCAATCTTTAATTAGCTGCATAAGAAAACAGAGATGGAAAACCAAAGTTGCCATGTTTTACACTTAGAGAATGTTGGGACACAAGAAAAGTCAAAATATTTTGTTATACCTAAGTAGTAAGATGTTCGTATTTAATCTTTCTGTATTGCATACATGAAATTTGTCATCATGATGTTTCTTTTTCTTAGACATATTATTGTAACTTGACTCTAATTCCCTCATTGTATTCTTGGAAAAGTATGCCTTCATATTTAGATATGGTCTTTCACTTATTCAAAAGAACTGTTCATTCCCGTTAAATTCTTTCATTGGAAATTTACTTATACTTTTTAGGATCTGTCTATAAAACTGTCTAAGGCCAAGTGGGAAGGGACAAATTATCAAGTGGAGTACTCTTACTTTTCAGCCTTTTTGCCACCCCCCCCCCCTTTATCCCAGAGTTTTTTACATGTTGTTAACCCTTTGCACGCAAAAGGTGCAATTTTGCACATTCGTTCAATTAGATTCAACAATCGTAATAATTAGTTTTCTCTGTCATCTTTGTACTACTAAGACTAACAGATGACTATAATGCTTAAGTAGCATCCATAGAATAGTTATCAGTATCACAGATGCAATGAGGAAAGCCAGATTCAAAGAAAATATCAAACGAACAATTGTCATTATTATCCCCTCAGAATTAATTCAGCGTGCAAAGAGTTAATATCTCTTCAATGGCGCCCTAATTAGCCTACTCACTGTTCATATGCCCTTACGCGATTTATCTTTATGTCATTGTGCGAAAGAACACGTCCAGAACACAAAATACAAAAATGCAAAAATTAAAATGTCTATTTTGACATAATGGAATAGAATTTTAGAGATCATGCCACAAGAAGATCGTATATCAATTTACTAGGTCTACATGCTGCCCATGAAAGTATCATTCATTGTTTGAAAAATCTGATTTTCAGTAATTTTCCATTTTGCGTTCCGGACGTATTCTTTCGCACAATGACATAAAGATAAGACGCCTTATCTCCAACTTGATCTCTTGCAAAATTGATCTTCTTTGAGATTAGTCATTTTAAATTCCATGTTCTCAAGAAACGTGGCCAAAATACCTGTCATTGTTTTTTTTAAGGAATCACTAAAGATCAAGCTGGTGTCTCTCTTAATGGGATCAGGCTCTGCCTTTGGTGAGCCACTGAAATATGCCAAATAAGGGGAAACCAACTTTAGATACTTCAACGGATATTTTCAAATGTTCAAGGTGCATAACTTCCACTGTATTTGTTTTATGTCAAATCCTCATTTTTTGTTTCTCTGATTTTTCTTCTCAAGCCAACATTATGTGATGGTTCAATCTCCTTTAACTCCTCTTTAGGATCTTTAGATTTAGATTGTTTCTCTTTAGCAAGGATTGAAAATGGTTACATACCTGTTATTCATTTCAATCTGTTTTAATTGTAGATTATTTTGAGCAAACTATTTTATTTCAAATATATTACTGTGTCTTCAAACAACTATAGATGTTCTGGGAATGCATTTGATGGAATGTTTTTATGTGAGTAATTCATTCAATAAACTATCTTATTTTGTGAATGAGTTTGTGGAATAGTTTTGATTTTCCTCTCAAAATCTGTTATATATTGCAATTGATAGAGAACGAGAGTGCAAACTGAAGTGAAAATATTTTAATCTCTCATTATCCAAGCAATTTAAATGTATTCTGTTTTCTGGACCAAGTTTTAATGCCCCCATGACAGTTCAATATACATGTTGGGATGCATGTATAGATAAACACATTTAGTTTTTACTTGCTTTTCAATTTTGATTCTTACTGAAGCAGAGAGAGTGCTAGGTATTCATTTATTTATTTTTTCATTCATTTATTCATTTATTCATTTATTTATTTATTCATTTATTATTTTGCATTAACAAGAGAAATAAAACAATATCAAATAACATCAAATATAATTTATGCATATTCTTATAGCAGTCCTGTGATTCCAACAGTTGAATAATTTGAATAAATGTTTCATGGTTTGGGGGGAGGGGTTGTCTAGTTTTGGGTTTCTCTCTCTCTCTCTCTCTCTCTCTCTCTCTCTCTCTCTCTCTCTTTCTCTCTCTCTCCCTCTCTGAATGAAACAGAAAACGAAGTCTTGCTTTTCATAGATTTTGAAATTTCGATGGAGCTAACCAATTGTTTTACTGGATTACATATAATTGTTAATGGATTGTAATTATCAGCAGTCTAGCAGACAAGACAAACCTAACTGATAATAGATTCTTTTTCAAAATTTAATATTTTACTTGCTAGACTGTAACCTTAAGGACTTTTAGCCACTTCTGTAATTGCGGAGAAGAAAGAAATAGTGAGAGAAAGAAAAAAATGAAACGAACTTCTTCTAAACTTTAAAAGGGGATAGTGGAATTTAAAGTGAGACAAAAGTTATAGGAATTAGCTTTTGAAAAAAGAACTAAGGATAAAATAAGAATAATGAGAAAAAAGGCGGAATAACAGTGAAGACTTTGATAAGAATATCAAAAGAGTTTACCTTTTTCTCTTTTAGCTTTTTTTTTTCATAGAAAGAGAGTTACAGCTTGTGTTCAAATTAGTACATAAAGTTGGGTTTAGGTACCGGGTGTTCTGCTTTAATGGTAGGAATTCCACATAATGATTATCAAATGGCAGAGCTTTTAGCCAAGGAACATTATGTTTTCCGATCCGACGGACGACTGAAATTTGTTTCTTTGTTTCTTTGTTTTTTTATGGCTATCTTTTATGTTTATTTTGTATCAATACAGTAATAATCAGATAAATATCAACATAATCATTACACTAAATTTTTGCTGCTATAGATATTTTTCAAATACTATTTTCTTAAAATAGTATTCGCTGAGTGAGACAGAAAACGAACTCTTGTTTTTCATAGATACGAAATAAAGCTAAAACCTTCGGTTGAGAAAGAAATGTTTTTCTGTATTTGCCTATATTGTAATGTTTTAAACAAGAGATGGCACTAGACAACTTATTTCATAACGTGCGCATTTTACATGCAATGATACACAATCACTGGATCTCTATAATGTATCAAACAAAAGCTGGCGCTCGACTACTATCAGGAGAGTGGATCTATAATATACAATGGATCCATTTTGACTGTCAGCACTGTTAAAAAAATAAACCGATGGAAGAAATGATTTGCATTATCGTAATGTTGTAAACTTGAATGGCATTCTTGTAATGTTCTAAAATTAAGATGGCAATACTGTAATATTTTGAAATTGAGATGGAGCTAAACCATTGTTTTACTGGATTGCATGTGATCGTAAAAAGACTGTAAAGGTGCGTTCAAATATGATGCGACTTTTTTAGTGTTCAATGATATGACTTTGTGCCGCCACTTACTAATGAACACGTCAACTCTCAAATAAGAGAGAATTTTGTCAAAACTTGCGCAAATAATTTCATGACAATTTTTGCGCTAACTTTTTAGGAATTTGATTGTTGCGCTTTTTTTTTCTTTTTTCTTTTTTTTTTAGCCAGGCAGCAAACCAAAATGTGTCCTGCCTCGACGACATTTTTTGTTGCCCCATACCCAATAGACGTGTACACACAAAAAAAAAAATGTGGCGGCAAAATGTTGCGCTACAAAGTCGCATCATATCTGAACGCGCCTTAATTATCGGCAGAAAAGATAGACCGATTGTGATAACTGATTCTGTCTAAAATATTTCAGTTGTCAAAATGTAACATTAAGGTGTTAAAACCACTTCTATGCATCATTGCGAAAAAGAAAAAAATCAACTTAAGATTGGGGAAAAAAATGAAACGAAACGATTGTCTACATAATTTCTAAAAGGGGATGGAGGAATCTCAATTAGAATGAAAATGATAAAAACAGTTTTTGAAAATTACTTTAAGGATGAGAAAATAACCGAATGACAATGATGATACAAAATTAGCAAGAGTTTACTTTGAAAAAGTTATAGATATATAAACTTATATTTGAGATTCCCAATCCTCTTTTTATTTCTATTCGATTATTTTTCCCATCCTTCTCAGTTTTTTAAATTATTTTTTAAAATCATTTTTATTCTTAATTGAGATTCCCCCATCCCCTATAAAAAAAAAAATTAAGTAGACATTCGGGGTTTTTTTTTCATTCTTCGTTCATCTTTGTTGGCAATGATCAATTTATAGAAGTAGTTCTAACACCTTAATGTTACAATTTAGCAAGTGGAATTAGAAAGAATCTATTATCACCTTGTCTATTGATAATTACAGTCCATTTACAATCACATGCAAATGCAATCCAGTAAAACAATGGTTTAGCTCCATCTCAATTTCAAACCATTATAGTAAATGCCGTAATGCCATCTCAATTTCTAAACATTATATGGTAGCGATAGACTTTTTTCCATCGCTTCTTTCATATTTTTAAATAATATATTCTGTCAAAAGAGCTGATCTGGAGCTGATTGTAGTCGAGCGCCAGCTTTTGTCTAATGCATTATAGTGAGTCGGTGATTGTGTATAATTATCCGCTGAACTACGTATTATCTTGCCCTTATGAAATAAGTTGTCTAGCGCCATCTCTTGTTTAAAACATTACAATCCAGACCAATAGTGTAGGCCACTGTAGAAAGTGGTGTAGGCTTATGAAATTGCTTTAACTAACATTACTTCCTTCCCAACTGGAGGGTTTTTATTAAATCTTGATTTCGTATTTATGAAAAGAAAGACTTCATTTCATGTTTCATTCAGAGAAACTCAACAAGGAAACATTCACTGAAATGTCTGGCACCATTGTGTCTCATTCTCTCTCTCTGTCTCTCTCTCTCAGCTTCAGAAAGAATTAAACTTGAGAATTATATTACTGTCTAGTGCCGTTAGTGTATTGGAATTGGCTTAGAAAACAGAATTCTTAGATTATTTGGACAGTGTGATGAAAACCGAGCTTATATTGCCCTAAGCTAACCAGACTAAAAAATAAAACAACTACAAAAAAAAACAAAAAAAATTAATGTAGATCAAACGAAGTAACAACATTCAGGTAAAGAGTGTTGTTACAAGCCGTAAATCTCTTTAACTTATGGAAAGTGCACTTTTGCCTATCTTACCATTATTTTTATTTGGTAATTTTTCCCATTCTTCTCGTTTTTATTCATTTATTTATTTATCTATTTATTTTTTGGTCTTTTTTCATACTTATTTGAAGCTTCCCATTCCCTATAAAAACAATCAAGTAAACAATCGTTTCAATTTTTTTTAAATTTTATTCTTTAATCTTTGTTGGGGATGATCGTTTTCTAAAACTGTTTTTAGCACATTAATGTTAAATTGTCAATTTAGCAACTGGAATTAGAAAGAATCTATTATCACAATACGTCTACATCTTTTCTACTGATAATTACCGTCCATTTACAATCACATGCAATTCAATAAACAATGGTTTAGCTCCATCTCAATTTCAAAACATTGCAGTAATGCCATATCAGTTTTTAAACAAGGCAGTGCTAAACTTTTCTCCCATCGCTTCTGTCGTATTTTTGCATATATTCTGTCAAAAGAGTTAATAGTAGTTGAGCGCCAGCTTTTGTCTAATACATTATAGTGAGGCAGTAATTGTGCATAAGTATATGTACTTTCCGCGGGTGATGAAAGAAGTTGACTAGCGCCATCTCTTGTTTAAAACATTACAATCCAGACAAATACATACTTGCCTACGATCTTCCCTACCAACCGCAGTTTTTATCTTGATTTCGTATTTATGAAAAGCAAGATTTCATTTTCTGTTTTAATCAGCGAAATCTAAACAATCACCAAGGTGAGGGGGTCGACCCTCACTATGAACATGACGGACAAAGAAAGCGGACAAAATAAACAACCCCTCATTCTATCCTTCACAATGGTTCTGGTAGTCAAAAGAACATTCCTTCACTGCTATTGTCTGAAATATGTGGAACAGGTGTCACATGCATATTCACCTTGAACTACATGATTAAACATAATAGCTGTGAAGGGATGTTCTTTTGACTACCAGAACCATTGTGAAGGGTAGAATGAGGGGTTGTTTATTTTGTCCGCTTTCTTTGTCCGCCATGTTCATAGTGCCTACTTAAATAAGAGGAGAGAGTCGGGCTAATGGCATCATCGTTATAAATATTTTTTTCGGTGTAGGCCTTTCACTATGAATTTCTGAAGTCAGTTATAGATGTGCCTATAGATAATGCCTACTCCATTATAAGACTTAACTCTTTGCCAGCTTCTGTCGACTATTGGGACAATCATACGATTAAACTGAACAATTGTTATAATTAGTTTTCTCCTTTACCATTGTACCAGAAAAACTAAAAACACAGTTAGTGTGCTTGAGTGATAAAGAATAATGACCAGCATTAATACTGCTCTAAGGAATGTAGTTTAAATGAAATATCCAAAGAACAATTGTCATTATTTTCCCCTCAAAATTAATTCAGCAGGCAAAGAGTTAAATACCACGTCGATGATATAAATTCGTACGCTCATGTAGTTGTTTTTCATTCATTTTGTTTGTGGCTTCACAATTATTTGATCAACAAGATTTGGGAGGATAAGTAAACAAGTGGTTGGTTGATTTCAACGTTCCACTTTGCCAATTTCGGTTTCAGAATTTTGTTTTGGAGTTCATACAGAAAAATGGTTTAATTAACACAATTTTGTTTTATGCGAAATACTTTATCTATAGACAAAAAATATTAAGAGAAAAAAAAACAGTGGTTTTTAATATTTTCAAAAAGACATATTTATTCTAGAGAAAGTAGAGAGAGTTACTGCAACTTTCAGTTCACCTAGGGAAATGGAAAGCAATGAATATGTCCCATTATGTACTTCCTGAATTGTAGAACATATGTATACCTTTAATTTATGTGTGATTTGTGATCTATCGTTCCAGGCGCTTTCCTTTGGCTTTAGTTTTAGAAGCTTCTCTCAAGATTAGGGTCTGTGCTTTCAGACTATTACATGCAATTGCATAATGACCTTCGGTCGCGCCGCGCACAACCCGGACGTCGTACACAATGCGGAGAATGCTGCTCATCTAGCTTATAGCAAAAAAAAAAAAAGCTATTAAATCAGCATTACATGGCATTATTGGCCATTGGAAGGATCGCTCAGTTGTCGAGAGCAGAATTCGGCAGCTGGACGTTATTTTCTGCAGCTAAGGTGAATTTATAGAGCTCTTTAACTCACTATTTTGCATGGGACAAGTTAACGGAAAGGTTTGTGTTTTCTATCGCTTGTTCTTCATGTTCTTCATGCCCCTACCTAGGAGTAGGACTCTTGCTTTGACTCTGTTATACTTGCATACTAAGTAACGTCGTTAGCTTATTCAACGTACTCTATTGATGCTTTGAGGGGCCAAGCAGTTCGGCCAAGTAGCTGTTGCTGCATGGAAGTGTATCCTATTACCGAACACTTTTCATAGATTCAGCCATATCAAATACAATATTCTAGATCTATAAATATTCAACAAACTTTCACCACTCTAGTCTAAGG
This sequence comes from Echinometra lucunter, assembly GCA_029962745.1. Lineage (NCBI taxonomy): Eukaryota > Metazoa > Echinodermata > Echinoidea > Camarodonta > Echinometridae > Echinometra > Echinometra lucunter. The sequence goes on along the minus strand of CM057158.1, from coordinate 15,023,601 downwards.
TCTAGATCTAAATACCAACAGAAAATTGAAGATGCAAAAATTTTCAAAAACAAGTAACAAGTTAGTCTTTGATCCGATATCACCTTCCTATCGCACCCCTCTCCGCATACGCGGCGTTTTGGTGACCTGAAAATGGTATTGAATACCAAACCTGCATTTCCTATCTATGGGAAAAAGTTGGACAATGTACCAAATCGACAATCAGCTACTTTCACCATTTTTTTGCTTTTTGAGAAAGGCAGTGTATACAGCCACACGCGTGTGTCTTTACCTTACGGCCACACGCGTGTGGTTGTATCCACAGCATCAACATGAGGATACAGCCACACTCAACTGAATTCCCACTTATACTCTGTGCCGCTACAGCTATCGCTAGTGTGTGTACGTGTATGCACTGCACAAGCGATGTGTAAATTCATGCGACAGTGTGTTGCCAAACCCCAAAACTTAGATCGTCAGGAAGGTTTTATCTCTTGAAATTCACTGAAATACAAACAATATTGTACATATTGTCACCTGCTGGTTGACCAGGTGAGAATGAAGTGAAAATATTGTTTGTATAATATGTGAAATCGAGAGATATCAAAAGCTTCGTGACGATCCAAGTTTTGCAAGTCGCCGGGCAAGTCGCAACACATACCATCGCATGAATACACATCGCTTGTGCAGTGCAGTGCACACTAGCGATAGCAGTCGCGGCACAGACTTCAAGTGGGAATTCAGACAAGTGTGGCTGTATCCTCATATCGATGCTGTAGATACAACCACACGCGTGTGGCCATAAGGTAAAGACACACGCGTGTGGCTGTATACACTGCCTTTGAGAAAACAATGATATTGCAAAAGTTTTTTTGCCTTGTTTTTGTCGTCTTCCTTTTGAAATTTCCTGTGGGAGAATGTTGCATAGTTCTAAGCGTAGGAAAGTAATTTTGGATGTGTAAATGCGTGCGTTCGGTAATACGTTTGGTAATACAATCACTGACTATACAAGCGGGCGTAGCCAAATCTTGCAAATTCACAACAAAAAGTGCAACAACATTGCGGATGTGATGAAGCTGAATTCTCAGTCTGAGCCACAAAAGTGACATTATCTTAAAATTGAATGTTTGATTGATGTTTTTTTACTTCTCATTTATTTTGACAACTTAAAACTGACCAAAATAGGATGATTTAATGCTTCATCTGCACTTGGAACTTTTGTTCTCTCCACAGAGGTCAACCAGAAGTTAGATCTCTCGCACATAATGTATGCAAATGCTGATTACTTTCTGGGAAACTGAATGGGTTCGCCAAGATTTTGTGTGTCCTTGTCCGACTCGTGTGGGTCTGACTAATAGGCTTTAGCCCAAGGTGATCTTGAAACTGTACTAGGTCCATGTCCCGAAACGAAGTCGAGGGGCATAATTAGCTGAAGGAAACTATTTGTGTTTTTATTCTGATATTTCAAAGCTCTGCCATTTGCTCCTGTGGAGACCCATGTCAACAAAGAAATATTATGCCTCCAAATCACAGTTTCTCATGCCCGGTTAGCCCTGCAAACTACCTTTGAAGTTCACCCGTGGACTAGTAGATATAACTGTGATATTAGAACCTAAAATTTATTTTTCAAACTCAAAATAGTGACTTTTGATTGATAGGAGACCCAACCTTCTTGGTGATTTTGCCGCGTGATTAATTTCCATTTCAATAGCGCAACCTTCGACATCGTGAGTTCACCTAAACCCGTTAGCCTCAGGCAAAGGCGAAGAGTGGTACAGCATTGCACTCTGGCATGTAACGGTGAATGCAAAAGTATGTGCATTTATTCTTACAAGCACCCAATTTGTAATTTTGTGGAGATCAAGTGATAAGACAGATAGAGCTTGGAATTACAAACATCCGTCCTGATGAAAGTCCGTATATAAAGACTTTATTTGATCCCATCTGATTGTATCTGCTTTCTGAATAGTCAGATGGGACTAAACATCAAGGCAATAATCCTCTTTACCTTTCTTCTCTCTCTCTCTCTCTCTCTCTCTCTTTCACTTTCAATTTCTTTTTTGTTTTTTATTTTCATATGTCAATTAGATTGCATCTAACAGGATGCCGAGGGAGGAGCCAAAGATTGCCAGGGATGATCTGGAGACGGCTACCTTCGCTATGAGCTGATTTTGGTTCCCCGAGGCACAGTTTGGCTGTGCCCCGGGGGTGGTCCGTACCAAGGTGGGGTACACCGGTGGAACCAAGAAGTTCCCCACGTACTACAGCCTGTAAGTATCTAATGACCCTTTGGGATTTCCTAGGGACTTGGTCAGAACTCTCTGATTAATGATAATTGAACAGGATATATGATGTAACCCCAATAAAAGTGGTCCCACCTCAGTAATGGAATTGCAGTTGTTTGAAAATCAAACACAATGGATACAAGCCTCATAATGAACTCTATGCACGCATCATGTATTGAAGTCATGCACACCTCAATGATAAAAGCTTTGAGGAAGGCTTATAGCATACAGTACATCATTGATGTCTGGTGTAAATTCATTTTCAATTCCCTTTACTACACGGTCACATGAACAGGGGGGTGGGGGCTGATGTGGGAAAGATTTATCAATATCATTAAAGTCTGATCATCTATAGTTCTCTGTTGGGACATTCAAGTAGACAAACAACCCATGACACCCATGCTTGTAGTCTTGTGAACCCTAAATGTTGCTATGAGGCTTCTTATTTGAGGTATTTTCATTTTCTCTTCCTTAGCTTCTAGCTCTCCTTACTTCTTGTACCAGTCATCCCTATAAAACAGAATATAATCATTACTAAAAGTTCAAATGCACTTTAACCCATTCATGACAGAGGTCCACATTTTGTGGTTCGGCCTAATATCTTTTGATGCAAAGCCCTAAAAATCATACCAAATACATGAGCAGAAAGAGCAAAAAATTCTACACAAACTGTGCCCATTTTGGTTGCGTCAATATTCGTTGTTTGATGCTGAAAATTTGTTAAAGGAAAATAAGCATTAAAATCCTTAAATTGGCAATGTGATAGAAAGTTTAAAATCACTGTTTTCTCCTGCAAATTAGCAACTTTTTAACTTCTCATCATAATTTCTGTCAATTTATATTCATTTCAGATACATGACATTTTATAAGAAAAATGTCGCAATGAAATAAAAATGTTGGTGTTGCCAATTTGAAGAATAAAAGCTGATCAAATTAGGCTTTAAATAATTCCTGTCACGTATGGGTTAATACCATGAGGAAAAAACATAGATTTACTGTAAACAGGAAGTGATAATACAGTACTTTTAGATGAAGCGGATGTCAGTCTATGTAGGTGTATCAAAATTGTAGTGTCATTGTGAATGTGCTGTTTTTAACAACAATGGTTTATTTCAGTGCCATCCTCAGGCAAGTTAAGTTGTGTACATTTTGCTGAACACGGTTCAGAATGTTACTTTGAAGTATTTTTTTAATGAGAGAGTATTTTAGAGCAAGTACAGTGTGCCTAGTATCCCAGTAATAGGTACATTTTGTGCTGTATACATTTTCAAGCACATCAATTGAATAGGGAATATTAACTCTGGATAGAATTATCATTTTATGTGATATTTGTCTTTTCTTCATACTCTGCTAGATCTTTTTTATTATTATTATTATTGTTATTTGATTTTGCGTCACCTGTGCCTGGGAGGCGAAAAGCGAATTGAATCACTGTAACCCTCGGGTCTCTCCTCCCGATATCACTGATTGGGGGTGTGCAAGTGAACCACATACACCAGTGTTTCCCCCTACTCTTATACGAATAGTGCAGTGGGATCTTTAACGTGCAAAGGTGGTGACTCTCCTTTACACAGGACCTCCATTTAACGTCCTATCCAAGGGATGGAATGTTTTCCACTGTAGCATAGCCTGCGTGAAACAGGAGGGGCACGATAACAACAACATAGGCTTCAGTCATCCGCCTGGGTTGGACTCGAATCCACGATCTTTGGTTCGACATACAGACGCTTTACCGACTGAGCCAACTCTCTCCCTATCCTCTATTTCTGTTTTGGTGTAAAATCACTCTGCAGAGTTCATTGATATGTGGCGCATAGGATTAATATAACATCTTGAATCATCCAACTTTTTTTTTCACTGTGTTCACTGCAATCTTGATGAATCTAGTACAGGACAAGTAATCTATACAGGGACTTAAAATAGCAAAATTTAAAATTAACAATGTTCAGTGTTCCTGTAAGTTTCATGTATTAGTATACTAAAAGTTGTCATGTACATGCAGCTATATACAAAGTTCTTTATTTATACACTTGTGTCTTCCTATAACGTCGACCCTTCACAGAGCTATTGAACTTCTGTACAAAGTTCATTAGATACATGTGCATAGAGGCATTAGGCCATTTTGTAAGCGACTAGTATCTGTTTCATTTTCACAGACCATGTGGTCAGACACACACAAAAAAAATCTGTCATATAGCTGTACCAAAATGGTAAAGCTATACGATGTGTTTTTTACGTTCACTTACGAATTGATGCATAAAGAAACGTTGTATAACAAAACTAGGGCCTGAGCATCGTTGTGAACTAGAACTCCATAAAGAATCATGGTCCATGTTTGTCTGAATGTATTGCGACCATAGAAGGATATACCTGGGTGGAGCATAACATGTCACGAGTGCAGGAGAAAGGACACGTGACCTTCCCATGACATGCGCAGCAGAAAAAATCTGACTGTACGTTTCTTTAGATACATGTACTTTGGATGTGTCTGGACACCCTATTCGCTATGCAATGATTCTTTACATGATGTATCTTTATTTAGTTTCGGGATAAGTGGTTTGTGGCCTGAACAGGCTGATAGTTGAACGACATTAACTATTTACACAAAATTATTTGTCTAGAAGATCGTAATTGATTACTAGCATGTAAACAAATTCATTGTTCATTACTTAGAACAAAGATAGATGAAAGTTGGGTTGAATGTGAAGGATACTATACTACTTCTTGTGGCAACCTGCAACAAAACACAAAGGACATGTACTTTAGAAAAGCCTAGCCACAATGCTTTTCAATGTTTATACGTACATGTAGTGTGGCAATATGTAGAAAGTGAGAAAAATTGATGAAAAACCCTCTCTCCCATTATTTATAGTCTGGATCATAGAAATATCCTATTCCTTTTGATGTAGCCTGAGATTGAAGAAGCTGCCACTTTTCAGTGCCCTAAGAAGTAGCCTTTCTTTTCTCATTTCCTCTAATTTTAATGGACTATACTGAAACAGTGTAAATTGCATTTGACCCAGTAAAATGAGCTAGGATGAGTTCAAGGGGTTTTCCAACCTTTTTTTTTCATTTTGATTTTTTTTTTTATTCACTTGTCATACAAGAAATGTAAATCTTGCATCGGCATTTCTTACTCTTTGTCTGTTATTGGGTGGGGACCATACTGAAACTAACAGATTTAGTTTCACCAAAAACAACCTTTTAAAAAATGTCACTTCCTTTTATTCAAGATTACAATCTTTATTCAGCCTTTCCTCTCTCTCTCTCCCCCCCCCCCCCCCCACCCCCTCTGCCTCCTGTTTCAGTTGAGACCATACTGAAATCATGCAGACTGATTTTGACCAAACCAAGAATCCAAGATAAGCTACTAGGAATTCCTCAAGAAATTCTCTCACATTCAAACTACCACAAAGTAACAGTGATCCAAATTGAAAAACAACCTTGTTTATGCTTCCCTAGCATTAGAGGCTACTCTGAAACTGATGATTACCAATCCAAAATAGCTACAGTTAGTTTTTGTCTCGCCCACCGGAGGTGAAGGCGAGACTAAGGGATCCAAATGTCGTCCGTCCGTCGTCCGTCCGTCGTCCGTCCGTCGTCCGTCCGTCGTCCGTCCGTCCGTCGTCCGTCCGTCGTCCGTCCGTCCGTCCGTCACAAACGTTATGAAAGATAACTTGGCAACCGTGACTCACTTTTCAACCAAACTTGGGTTGTAGATGCACTAAGGGGACCTGCATGTTATGGTCCAGTCAGAGGTCACATGGTAAGGTCAAAGGTCATTTCGGGTCAAACGTTAAAGTTTACGTGCAAGACTCTCTTATGACACAAAACTCTGCAACCGTGACTCACTTTTCAACCAAACTTGGGTTGTAGATGCCCTAAGCGGACCTGCATGTTATGCTCTAGTCAGAGGTCACATGGTAAGGTCAAAGGTCATTTTAGGTCAAACGTTAAAATTTACGTGCAAGACTCTCTTATGACACAAAACTCTGCAACTGTGTGACACTGTTCAATCAAACTTGGGTTGTAGATGCACTAAGGGGACCTGCATCTTATTGTCCAGTCAGAGGTCACATGGTAAGGTCAAAGGTCATTTCAGGTCAAATGTTAAAGTTGACGTGCAAGACTCTCTTATCACACATAACTTTGCAACCGTGACTCACTTTTCAACCAAACTTGGGTTGTAGATGCACTGAGGGGACCTGCATGTTATGGTCCAGTCAGAGGTCACATGGTAAGGTCAAAGGTCATTTCAGGTCAAACGTTGAAGTTTACGTGCAAGACTCTCTTATGACTCAAAACTCTGCAACCGTGTGACACTTATCTATCAAACTTGGGTTGTCGATGCACTAAGGGGACCTGCATGTTATGGTCCAGTCAGAGGTCACATGGTAAGGTCAAAGGTCATTTCAGGTCAAACGTTGAAGTTTACGTGCAAGACTCTCTTATGACTCAAAACTCTGCAACCGTGTGACACTTATCTATCAAACTTGGGTTGTCGATGCACTAAGGGGACCTGCATGTTATGGTCCAGTCAGAGGTCACATGGTCAGGTCAAAGGTCATTACAGGTCAAACGTTGAACGGTTAAAGTTTACGTGCAAGACTCTCTTATGACACAAAACTTTGCAACCGTGTCACACTTTTCAGTCAAACTTGGGTTGCAGATCACTAAGGGGAAGTGCATGTTATCATTCTGTTGGACTTCACATGATAAGGTGAAAGGTCATTGGAGGTCATATGTTACAGATGTTTTCAAATTCTTGAATTTGCTTTTCCTCTGTCATTTCTTGTATTTCAAACGTTAAAGTTTACCTGCAAGACTCTCTTATGACGCATAACTTGGCACATGTTGCTGCAATAGCAACCAAATTTGGGTGATAGATGCACTAGGGGTACATTCATGCTATTGTGCTGTCAGGTCACATGGTAAGGTGAAAGGTCATTTTAGGTCAAACTTTACGACCTGCAAGACTTTCTTGTGACATCAAACTTGGTTAGGGCAAGGGATGTACTTGGGGAAACTTTCGTGTTATTTAGCCACGGGTGGGCGAGACACAATCTTCCTATTGGCTTGTTTGTTTTTATCGTAGTTGTTATGGTTGTTTGAAAGTCATTTCCTTTCATCCAAGACCACAGTCTTTACTCAACCTCCCCTGTTCCAACTGCAGTTGTGTTTATATAATTGGAACCATACTGAAACCATGCAAATATTCTAATTCAGAATGAAAAGTGCCATAACATCCAAATACTAACCAACCAACCATGCAGATTAAATTTGACCAAAGCAAGACCAGCTATAAGAGAATTTGTTTTCATATGTATAACACAACCGAAGTAACGATGATGCATATCTTTTTTAATAATGAGCCCTTTTCTTCTTTATATTCATCCTGTTTCAGTGGGGACCATACTGAAACTGTGCAGATTGAGTTTGACCGAACCAAGACGAGCTATGAGAAGCTTCTCAAGAAGTTCTGGGCAAACCATGACAGCACAACCTGCCATAAGAACCAGTACATGTCGGCCATCTTCTATCACGATGAGAGGCAGCGGGAAATTGCCGAGAGTACCAGGGATGAACATCAGGTGGTTGTCAAGAGGAAGATCCAAACCAAGATTAAGAAGGCAGAGACCTTCTATGATGCTGAAGAGTGAGTATTTCTTAGTCCTGGCCTACAATGAGTCCTTGCCTGTAACTCTGCACTAAACAATATACATAACCCTTAATAACCTGATCTAAAATCCAGTGGCGACCCTATCAATCTATCAGTCAGTCAAGTCAGGTAGAACTCCTGAGATCCACAGATAAGTTCTTTCCAGCAGCCTTTCATGATACCAGCAATGTCTCTCGTCTCCCGGAGACCATTGTCCATTCTTTAGTAAATTGACATATTCTCTTGGGTCTCCCTCTTGCATATATCCATGGAGTTACTCTCACGTGACTAAGTGTAGTGTCAGCTTTGAATGCCAATGGTCATTACCTGAAAGCTTCAATCTCTAAACCCTAACTAAATAGAACCCAAATAAATCATCCCTAGAACATATTCCAGAGCAGCTAATTCTCTTTGCTTCCCTCTCCTCATGTCTGTTCTCTGATTCTGTAATAAGTGGTCTTAATGATAGGAGCAGATCCAAGGTTCTGTATAAAGGGCACAATTCTTAGAAATCTCATTTAAGCAAAAAAAAGACTTTGTATGCATGTTGTCAAGGCAGGGCTCAACATTAGCAGGTGCCCAGTGATGTGTGACTCGAGTCCGCTTGGGCCGGACTCGGACTCGAAGGTTCATGACTCGGACTCGGACTCGAGGCCTATGACTCGGCGACGAGTTTGGCACGAGTCCGGGGAATTTTGGCGCTAATGCGGTTTCGTATCCAAACGGATATCTCATTTTCCACTTGCCAAAATTCTATCAAAATTTCCAATAATATTTTCAAATATCGAATCACTTGCATAAATTTCAGCGAAATCGGTGTTGCACACACCCTTTTTCGCAGTAAGTGAATCAGTGAGGTACGAGTATCGCGGTCTGAGGGCATAGCGCCACATGATGTGTGCATGTTTAAGATGGATGGAAAAAAAAATCGTGCAGAATCTGGACTACCGTCATAGAGCTGTATCTCAACTACTGAACCATTTTCTTCAGCGTATTGCGTTTTCCGGTTGTTATTTTTCTGATTTGTCAAGATTTTTCTGGACTTGATTGAACTGTTTGAGCATGTCTTCGCAATCAAAGATTATCATATTTGGACACAAACTAAAGTCAACTAAGCCTACATACTTTCGTGTTGCATTTATTTTGTGCGTTAATATTCTTTAATTCAATGATTGTTGATTGATTTGAATTGATTCTTTAGTAAGTACAGATATTTTGAATAAGAAACTTATCTGTAATTGATTCCTATCCCAGGTTAAAAAAAAAAAGTTTATAAGGCCCAGATCAAGGCAACTGGAACTGGTACCAGTTAAGTGAACCAGTTGATTCCAGTTGATTCCAGTATACCAATTCAATATGGGAATTGGTATACTGGAATCAACTGGTTTCCACTTGAGAAATTTCAACTGATGGTCCCAATTGGAATACCAGTTGTCAACTGGTAGGCCCTACTAGTTGGAAGTATTGGTTCAACTGGTACCAGTTAGGACCAGTATCCCAATGTCCATATTGAAACCAGTTTATTTTACTGGAATCAACTGGTATCGGTTAGGACCAGTATACCAATTTCCATACTGAAGCCAGTTCACTTAATTGGAATCAACTGGTACCAAGAGGACCAGTATACCAATTTCCATATTGAAACTAGTTCACTTAACTGGTATCAACTGGAACTAGTTCCAGTTGTTTGAACTGGTCCTTACTGGATTCTTTACCTGAATACCAATTGGAACCAGTTATGACCAGTTACAACCAATTAGCTTCCAGTTATGAAACTTAATTGGTAACTGGTACTAATACTAATTTTTCTAATCATGTTTGTTAGTGCAATGTACAATGACATCTATATGGAAATAATGGTTTGCCTCCAGTCTGTCCAATTAATGTAAAGGGCAAGAAGACTTGCATGTACATAATAGTGACAGTCTATTCCTCATATACTTGTACATGTATATAAATGAATGCACTTTAGGTTCTGGTTAGTATTTCCTCTTGCATGTTTACTTGTTATTGATACAAACTGATGTAATGTCGTAATGATTGTTGATTTTACTTTCTTTGTATTTTGGAAATGTATTACACAAAACTAAATAATTAGTGATTAAGAAATATGCTGAAAATTCAAATATTTACATCACAATATGAATCTGCACAAATCGTCACTTTTGCAAATTAACTGGTTTCAACTGGTATTCAACTGGTAGTTTTCTACAGGATTCAACAATAGGCAGTCACCAGTTAAATATAGTGGTTTCAACTGGAAATCGTAACTGGATATTAGCTCCAGGTCTGGTTTCAACAGTGGGATGTATCCTACGTTTTTACAAATGGAAAAAAAAAAATAATGGTCTAAATTCATCCAACTTTGTTTATTTCCTCTTAAAACTGATAAAACCCATTGAAACCAGTTAAATCAAACTGAGAACTTTCCAACTGGTTTCAACTGGAATCAACTTGTATATTTTGATATGCCAGTTTATTTCATTGCTTTCAGGTGGAATCGAATGGTAAATCTGCCAGTTGTGTCCAGTGGTTTTGAACTAGTATAAAATCTGTCCAGTTTATTCCACTAGTTTCAATTGGAATTGACTGGCAAATTTCAGAGTCTGCCAGTCTATTCCATTGGTTTCAACTGGAATAAACTGGTGTGTAATGTGAACAAGTAATTTCCAGTTGAAACCAGCTGAATAAACTGGCACATATAGCCTACCAGTTCAGTCAAATGGACTCAACTGGTACCAGCTGATTCCAGTTTACACCAGTTGAAAATCCAAATGGTTTCAACTGGTTTTTCTAATTGGGATGTAATACATTTGCACATGTGCCGGACTCGGACTCGGATGGCCGGACTTGGACTCGAACTCGGACTCAGAAGGCTGGACTCGGACTTGGACTCGGACTCAGACTGACTGGACTCGGACACATCACTGCCCGAGACGCTTGGGCCTCCATAATCCTGGTCCGAACCCCGAAGTAAAGAAATTATTACACAGGGCTCAATACAAATGGATCCCCTATGAAAAGAGTTAATGTGGAGCTCTGTGGTAGAGAAAGCCATATAGATTTAAAGGGATACAATGTAGGGCACAGGTTACATTTAGTTACCCCCTTCATTTCGACAATAAGAGGTTTCGCTGTAAATACCAAAAAACCATTACAGCGAAGATGGAAGAAGCTCATAATCAGTTTGCCTACAGGTACAATAATGGTACATGTATTATCAGTTCAGTATGGTCTATTTGCCTGCTCAGAGTATGAGGAAGTTATATGAGATTCATATACAGAAATGCTGTTTGAAGAATCATGATTAGCAAAAGGAGCGTGAGAGACACACCGCAATATCGTATCGAGAAATTACATTATGTGCATTGTTGTACTGCGCATTGTATTGTCACCATTCGGGGGGGGGGGCACTATGGTTTATTCAAACATGCAATTTGCTATATAATGTTTCTTTATATAATGTTCAGACTATGGAAATTTTTCCTATTTCATAGCTACAATCAGCAGGAATAATGCAGATTTTATGCAGCCAAAGAAAGCCAGTTTTCTGATTAGGCATGTTCCATAATTTAGATTTACAAGATGCACATCATGCAAGTATTTTCTTACAAAATTCAAAGTTGTACTTTGCCTCATATGCACCCATGATACAACAAACTTCCTGATCTCACAGGTTATTGACATAGAGAACAGCTACCTTTCCTCAAAGTATGCCCTTGATTGGACTTTGTTCTTTGCTCACTTGCATAACATGCTAGGGGCGTTCGCACACGAGGTAAAAAATGCGACTCGATTTTCTAATTGGAATTAGAATTTTGATTTTATTTTGTGTGTGGGCAGAATAATCTCACTAATGATCGCGATTCTAATCGCCATCAAACTCGCATTAAGAAGTGAGGATTTTTCAGAATAATCGCAATTATTTGCCCTGTGTTGTGCGTGTGAACAGAGTCGAGATTCAAAAAAATCGTTCTTTCTATCCCATCATCCTTTGCATGTGAACGTCCAACATCCAGTTTTCTCGCGATGGATGCATATGCATATGCATGCACTGCACGCTGTCGTTGTTATGTGGTGAAAAGTTTAAGCAGAAAAGTTTGTGGGCTTTCCTGCCTGTTTTCCATCCTTCCTTTTGTGGTGAATGGTAAAAAAAATAAAATCGAAATTTGAATCGCAGTATGAATCGCAATCCAAATTTGGATCACAATTTGAATCGCGATTCAAATTTCAATTCCTCTTGTGTGTGAATGTGCCTGTTGTTTACTTGGCCATTTTGTTTGACATAAACGTGTATCCATTTACAGCAGTGTCAACTCTTGTCTGGACACTCATCTTTATAAATGTTTATACTTAGTGCTGCTGCCCTCTGTTGATCAACTTGTTCATATATTGTTATAGCTGGTTGTAATTTTCCATCATTGTTATCCTGTGCCAACAAAACATTGCTATTATTTAATCTGCTCGAGTAGTTTATGGCAGTCCAACAAATGTTTGATTTGAAATCCTTTAAAATTAGTGATTGATTTTTAAAACAAAATTTCTCCTTCCTCCTAGTCAATTAAAGGAACATGAATACAAGTTAAAAATTAAAAATAAACACACACAAAAACAATTCCTTACAGACAAACCTTTTAAGACTGCACAGAAAAACAAGAAAAGTCATCTTTCTTTGTAGTAGGCTGTTGGTTTTCATACATGTACATGTATGTGGTACCTTTAAAGATTATGATAAAATCTTTTTTTGCAAAACAAAAATGAAGTGCTTATAAATGTAGTTAGGTGATCTATATATAAAGGTGTTTATTGAGACAGTTACACTGAAAGTGATTTTTTTAGGGCAAGTCTAAGGTACCCATCGTGTCACTTATGTTGCCACGTGTCAAGGAGAAATTCATAAACATTAATTCACATGGAATATGTCATTTCACTTCCTATTTGTTTCAGTCCAAGCTATATTGAAGGTCTATAAACGAATACAACAATTAGATACATAAAACTGTTTCAAAATGTAAGATGTGTTTGGTGATGTACAAGATACTGTAAGATTATACTTTGACTTGCCCCTAAAGACAAGGAGAAGTATGCCTTTGTTAAAATGGTCATTTTCATCCCTTAATTCACAATAGAAAGATGCATGGAAGTGGCAAGCAATTAAGCTTTCTCTGAAAAGCTCTAAAAGAGCTTCTAATATCAGAAGAAGATCCACGGTATAAAACGATTACAGTGGAAACTCAGTATAACGAGGTCCTTGGGGCCACCAAAATTACCTTGTTATAGCAGGAAGCTTGTTATATCAGGGTTAAAAAACAACAGAATATAAAGAGCCAGGACCGACATATTACCTTGTTAATCTCCTATACCGAGTTTCCAATGCACCTGCATACATTCACTGCAGTGATATCTTGCTACTTCCATAAGTTTAATATTAGGGGAGGGGGGACACAATAGAATTTTCTCTTGGGTGTCTCCCTTTTATCCCCAAAATTTGTGGACAACCAAAAAGAAAGGTCCTTGGCTTTTCAGTTGTCTCTTTTTACCTGACAAATTTGCGGACAAGCTATTATATGAAATTAAGGACTTCTATAATTTGGGGGGACATACCATTTTGTGACCCCCAACCTTAAAAACTAAGGGGGACATGTCCCCCTCCCCCTCCCCCTCCCCCCACCTGACTACAATGGCTGCTTCTGTCATAAATTTTTCAAAAAATTCTTGTAACTAAATGTATTTTGTACATTGTTTTGTTAATTGCAGTTACCATCAGAAGTACATGCTCCGTCAGCACCGCAGCCTGTTCCAGAGTCTTATCCTCAAGCCTAATGAGGAGGTGACCTCACACGCAGCAGCCCGTCTCAACGGCTACCTGGGAGGGTTTGGCAAGCTCAAAGACTTTGAGGCTGAGCTAGAGACCCTAGGACTCTCTGAAGAACAGGAGCAGTATGTACGCACCAAAATCAAAGGTGGTGGACTCAATTAAAAAATTATTTATTCAGAGTGGGGGATTATCACCAATGGACTTTTTCTAGAGCAAGGCCCGTGATGGATTGGGCTAACATTGAATGGGGTACCATATTATGTTCTGTGATTGTGGATGGAGCAAGAAAGAAAATATTGACTTGTTTATGAATCAGGATTGTTCAATCTATTTATATCTTTCAAATTCTTGTAATTGATATTTCTATTGGTCAATTCAATTTGAGAATTCCAGTGCTATTAAGTATTTCAGGTTGCCTTTTATGTGGTCATTCTTTTCTGAATAGAAAATGATAAAAATTACCACAGTTGTGACCTCAGCGCGTTAAATTCACTTTGAACTTGTGTCCTGATGCTTTTTTAGCAGTTATGTTTCCTTGTGTTGGAGCATCAATGGGGTTCTTTTTCCCTTTTAGCCTATTATGATAAAGTGTTTATGTTCTTATACCTCTTACAGAGGCGTCGATCCTGGGGGGGCAGGGGGGGCAGTTGCCCCCCCAAAGAAAATTTCGGGCGGGCAAAGATATCATTTTGCCCCCCCAATAATTTCCCAACCAAAAAAAAAAGAAAAAAGGAAAAAGAAAGAGAAAAGAAAGGAAAAGGAAGGAAGGAAGCGAAATGAAAGTGGAAAACAAGGAAAAAGAAAGGAAATGGGAAACTGGGAAGCGCTCGCTCGCTTCGCTCGCTCGCATTTAAGTATCTTAACCAATGCCGATGATAATTACTATTCTTATGAAAGGAAATCGGTTTGCATCTTTTATTTCTATCTAATGTTATACTATTCTTCTACTCATAGGAAGTAATATAACCAAACAAGATATCACTCCTAGAAATCGAGCGACCAGTTGACCTAAAAATAGATCAACTTTCAGGAGACAACGGCCTGGATAAAAAACAAAAACATATTTTTCGTTATTTCGCTCGCTACTCTCGCTGTTAAAAGCTAGATACAAGATGATTTCGGGCAGCAAGTAGCTTATTAAAGCAGCGAGATTCCAAAATATCATCATATTTGGGCAGCAAGGTGGTTGACAAAGATTTTGGAACGAATCCATATAATTTTGCCGGGATCGGTCGTTGACTTTGCTCGCTATATGGGAAAACAGAATGGATTCGGACTGCAAGCGAGGTAGGTGATCGGATGTATTATTTAGATATCATACAGGCATGACAGGTTTATAGTGTATTCTGATGATAATGATGATAATGATATTCCGTTCTTGTATAGCGCATATCACATTATTATGATGACGAAATAACACTTCTATCATATGGAAAAGGGTATATTTTTCCTCGCTCGCTGCGCTCGCTCGTTTGATATTAATGGTTTTGAAAAAACAAACGAATTCAGTAAGTGAGATGAGACCAAATAGATAATGTAGATGTGTCATGGGCTCACATTGTAATTTGCCATCAAAAACACTGTGTGCTTCCTCGCTCGCTTCGCTAGCTCGTAAGATTAAAAAAAACAGAGTGGTTGGGGGGGGGGCAGCAACAATGGACCAGCGATGTGACAAAATAGAGTTCATATTTGACAGCGAGGTAACCATATATATATATATATATATATATATATATATGGAACCATACGTTAACTGTGTAACTTTATTTTATTTCATGCTCTGCCTCATCACAGACATCGAGCACTCTTAATTACAAGGATAGCATTCACCAAGTGTATATATATATATATATATATATATATTAGGTATCATATATGCTTACAGTGTATTCTGATTACTAAACACTTCTCTCATAACAAGAAATTTGTTATTTTTTGCTCGCTCGCTCGCAAAACTAAAAAAAGCTGGATGGTTCACAATCTAGCAAGATGCGTATTTCCCCCAAATGAAAATGCTTCACGTTGATATAGGCCTATATATATGGGTGGGTGGGAGTGTGTGTGTGTATGTATATATAAATATATATATATGTATACATACACACACGCACATATATATATATATATATATATATATATATATATATATATATATATATATATATATATATATATATATATATATATATACATACATATATGGGTATATATATATATATATATATATATATACGTATATATCAGTAGCCGTGGGTTCATCTCCGCTTGGTCGTCTTGCCCCCCCCCCCAATCCGAAAAAGGGATCGACGCCTCTGACCTCTTATGCAGCATTAAATCAGTACAAATTCCACAGCTACCTATAAACACCCATGATGTGATAAACAGATATTACTTTTATTTTCACATGTTTACTTCCTTGTTCGCTTTAATGCATTGTCTCTCTTTTGCTCTTTGTAATTTCTTTATATCTGTGCAGCAGTAGTACCAAGTGGAAAATTTTTGTTTCACACAGCTGGTTTAGGACCCTCTTTTCATGTCACTGTTAAAAACCAGGGTCAGTATTCTGAAAATTGTTTTATCTTTTATCTTATCTTCACTGACTGTGTTAATTTTCGTAACAAATTTTAAAGGCGTACTTGTGATTGGTTTTAGCTGCGCAAAAGACCAGCACGCAAGACAAGAGTGCGCGATGTGAGCCAATGGTGTACACAATTTCTGATTGCTATGGCAATGAAACTGAGATAAAACAATTTTCAGAATACCAGCCCAGTACAGTGAACCTGGTTTTGCCCAGCAGCTTATATAAAACATGTTTCCACTCAAGCTTATAAAAATCGTACTCTCCTGAAACTAGTGGCAAAAAAAAATAGTCTCATTTACGCTTTTCTACAGCCTTTGCAGGATTAACTCTATTGGAGTGTATACCAGTGTGATTTACCTGATCTTGCCACGCACATAGTACACACTCCCTTTCCTTTAGATGTCTGTTGAAAATTTGAAGTTATATCCAAGGAAAGCCTTCTAATTTATAGTAATTTTACACTAACACATATCATTTCACAGGTGTAAAGGTTATCATATCACAATAACAATATTATCCCTGTTTGCTTGAATTTTCTATGAGAATGTATGCAGTAAATTGGAGCAATTAAATCAAATGTTCTTATTTTTTTTTTAAACAGTTCATCTTCTACAAGATATTTTCTAGTTATAACCTGAATATAAAACTGAACTGGTATTTTAAGTGAAATGAGGCATTTGATGTTGGAATTGCTACAGCTGAATTAGTTTATATAACTGTTAATTCACTATAATTGCTTATACCTCAAAGCATTATTCTTGTTGAAAAAAAAAGTATTTTCATGATGCATATGTTAAATAGATGCAACATCAACTTGGTAATACTGAATATCTCAGAGAATTGAATTTAATCAGCATTTTGATGGTCTTATCACATTAGAATGGAAAATGTATCTAGAAAAGTAGATTTGTCCTGATCCTTTTGATTTAGCTTCAGGCTCCTTTAAATACCATCCGGATTTCTTCCACTCTCAACTGGGCTTTTTCAGTGTTTTAAGAATTTTCTGTATTGTGCAAGGTTGTAACTAAATTGTGAAATAATTTTTTTGAACAGAAACTAGAAGTAGGTAGGCTTAGAATATTCACCATGATACACCACGATACAAAAAATAATCCATCTTATTTGTGAGGGAAAGCACTGGTATCTCAAAAATTAATTTTGACATAGAATATGGAAGCAACTGGAACAATTAGAAAGTGAAAGAAAATTAGAGCCACATGTATACAGTGTAGCAACCGACCTGATACCGATACCGCTTTGATATTTTTATCTCCAGTAGCCAAAGTGTTTGCACTTATCCCCATATGATGTTTTGATTAGCATGTCTCATACATTTACTGACATCCCTGTGGGTCCAGCAGCATTGGTTTTAGGAAAATGCTAATCCTATCGGTTAGATGGGTCATGACATAGTAAATTTGAAGTTTGATTGTAGTATTATCCTCCTCCTTCTGCATCCCTTAAAATGTCAAAGTAATTTCATCAAAGATCTAATAATAATTATGGTTAGAAAAAAAGAAAGATACTTGATAAGAAGTAGAACATAAATATGGGCCCGGTTGGTATGTTAAAAGAAGCCTCTTATTCTCAGCAATATTTTACTTGGATGTATTTTTTTCATGTAAAATTATGTCATCAAGTATAAACCTATGCAAGCATTTTAGGAAAAACTGATTGATTTATCATGGGTGAAAGTAGAATTGAATCATACAGTTTCTATGTCATTTCCAGGAAGTATAGCTCCTTTCACTCTGTCTTGTACACTGCATTATAAAACAAATTATTTATTAAAAATTTTTACAGAAAAATCTATTTGTTCAAAATTTTTACAGAAAATCAGAGATTAATATAGGCATATTTGATGCAAATAATGTTTCACATGGCTCAATTTTTATGACAAATGATATTTTTATTTTTGAATGAATTTTAATAAGTTATGGCAGCACTCATCTTTCACTTTCATTTGTATAGATTACGATCTTTGCATCATGTATGAATATGTTTTTCAGAATGTGGGTATTCCCAGGACAGAAAGCACAAAGCGGGCGCTAGATGACGTCATTTCTATTCATATTTATTGGAGGGGAATCTCTATGACGTGTCTGTGTTGTCGATTTCTCTAAGGCTTTTCTTGAATACATAACTCATATAAGATTATTGGTAGAGAATATGCCCTCTTTATGATATAACATCCATAGAATTTATGATTTTGGATAGTATGGTTTGGGGGTATATTTTATTTGTATATGAACTGTGTAAGTATAAAGGCTAATAGATTTACTGTATAATGGCTGGTTGAATAGCTTGGTAGGGGGGATTTCCAGCGCATTATGACGTGGATTGGTAAACTCGGCTAATTGTTCGAAGCCAACCCACTGATGACTAAATATCTGGTCTCTCACCTTCTTTGTTCAGCCAGGCATTGTACACTTCATCTTTGAGTCCATAGAGTATATTTCAATTGAAAAAATATTAAGATTTTTATGGGTTATTTCTAGAAATTCCTCAGTCTGTACTAATGATTAAATGTGTCATCATGGCTTCTTTATTTTCTCAATGAAAGCAAGTGTCACCTTCCTATTTGTGTGTGTGTGCGCTGTGTGTGTGTCAGAGAGAGAGAGAGAGAGAGAGAGAGAAGGGGGGGGGGTTGACAGACAACCAGCCAGCAGTATTTGCAATACTAGGGTGGAGTTGCAATTTGTGATTGCGGTTTTGGATTGGGACTGACCTTCATTGGAACAATGTACAATTGTATCTTTTGAAGTCTATATAAATCATACAGTGTTTTGATAATATTTCTATGATTATACGCTCTTGGAATTTAATGTTGTGTGAAAGGGAGACTGTGTGAACACTTGTCAGTAGCATATCGATATGTTGGAAACAAAAATAAATGAAAATGAATAAAACTTTAAAAAAAAAACAATAGAAAAAATAAATGAATAAATAAATGAATAAAATGATTTTTTTTGGGGGGGGGTAAAAAGAGGTCATAGGTCAAGAAAAATATCAATAGACAGACTCATTGGATTTGGGGCACATTTTTATTCATTCGGTCTTTGAACTTGTGAACAAGTGTTTGTGTAAAGGAGGTAATTTACAGGATTTATAATTCACTTAATACTTTGTCATAAGTACCGTTTTATATTTTCAAGTAATATTTTTTGATAGAAAGTATCAAAGATTTAATGAGGTATGGATCAATGTATAGGAAAATTACAGAATATTGCAAACGCCACATAGAGGAGGATATCACAGAGGTGTAACCCTATGGTGCATATAGGCATAGGTGGCGATCGGGGGGGGGGGGGACATGTCCCCCCCCCCCTCGATTTTTAAAGCTTAATATATTATTTTTCTATTTTGAGTCAGGTGAGCCAACCACTTAAATATTTTGTAGGCCTAGAATGCATCTGATTGCAAAATCAGGCTTCTTTCATGATTTTTTTGGTGGTTATTTTTATCCCCCTCTCACTTTTCGAAACAGTTTTTCGGCGGAGGACTTCCGTGTTTCCATCCCCCCCCCCCCCCCCACTCGTGACATGAAATCGCCGCCACTGCATATGAGTACGCCCCCCTCTCATATTAACGAAGGAAAGTGAAATGAAAACGAAGACTGTTAAAAGACACATGTATCATGCAATGTGGAAAGAGCGAAATTGAAAGTGAGATAATGAAATGTCAGGAGTGAGCATGTGAAAGTTATCATTTATCTACTTAAAGTGATCAAGGAGCGATCATTTATGTTGCTTATAATAGAACAATTCGATCATACTTTTTGAGCACTTAATGGGTGATTCTTTCTTTTCGTTTCACTTGAAAAGTACAGACAATGCCTTCAATGTGACATCAGCCCCCCCCCCCCCCCCCCCCCCCCCCCCCTTATTTTCGGGTATGGCACGAGTCCTTCTCCGTCGATTCCCTCTCCTTGTCTTGCGCCATCTTGTGCTGATTAATAAATACCGGAACCAAATTGTATGGAGATGTATACTATTAAAAGAATATATTCTCGATCGATCAAGCGCTGCATTCATGATGCACCTAATGTGCTACCGAATCTATTGAAGAAAATGCAGTTTTGCTGTCAGAAGTCGTTGTCGCCAATTAACTGTCTTGTTTTAGGTTGTTTGCTACTCGATCTGTTAATTTAAACAAATGACTCTGTTACATTGAATCTCATAGTTCAGTACTTTATTTTGCCATGTTTATGCTCTTGAATGGGCCTGATTACTGTCGCTCGCTCAGATTAATCCAGTAATCATCATCCTTGGTAACGAATGTAGGTTTGTATCGTATGTCCCGCTGTTGCTAGGTGTGTTCAGGGTACTGTTTGTTTTGTTGTTTTTTTTTTAATCATGAATTGTGCACGTGCATATGGAAACGACATGAAAATGTTTTACTGTTACATGAAACATATACACTGTAAAAGATTAACTATGGGAATTTACATTAATTTACTGGCAACCCGGCCGTAAAATACTGTATCATAAAGTTCTGCTGTATTTTTACAGTTATACCGGTATCATCCATGTTTATACATAGTTTTATAGTAGAATAAACAGTACAATGCTGTATTGTATAGCTGGTTGCCAGGATACTGTAATGAACATTTTTATTATTATTTTTATCTTTATTATTACTGTGAAAAGGATAAGTTTGTCACTTGTCACGTAGATGTATATATGCGTTGAACATGTTGAAGGAGGAATTTCGTTCACAAAAACTTCCTGGATGCGGGAATTCCCATTATATTAAAGGCCTTATTATGTTACACCCCTGCATTTTCTTTTTGGTTTTTTTCCGTGCAAGAGAAAAATTGCTTGAAAGCGGTGGGGGCCCGGGGGGGGGGGCGGAGAAAATTATAAAAGATCTTACACGTATTCATTGATCGTAATAAAGGCGGTACTCGATCTCATTTTATTGTGCTATTCTTTTAGCTCCTCAAGACTTTCCTTAATTTTCTTGATTTTGTAAATTTAATTTTCTGAAATTTTTTTTTTTTCATAGTAACAAAAGAGGGGGGAATCAGACTAGTTTCAGTTATAAATTCTGTGTAACACCTAAATAAGTACTAGTAATTTTTCCAATATTGGCTATAAAATTTTCTTACTTTCTCTAATTTTCATTTCAAGACTATTGCTAAACCATTTCAATGCATGTTTAATTCACTTGTTTTTAAACATAATTATTGAAACCAGGATTTACAAAGTTGTTGGGGGGAAAATATTCGTAAACTGGCCTCTTTCCGACGTAATAGGCCGCTGAATTTTCAAGATAAAAGTTCTTTAAAACGGACATTTTGGATGCATTCAGGAGCCTGGAGGGGATTGTATTTTTTTTTTTTTAATCTTTTTTTTTTTTAATTTTGCACATAATAGGGGCCCTCCGCACAACCCTCTCCCCAGTCCGTCTTATACGTAGGCTAATAATAGTGAACTTTCTGACTTGTTCACCTTCAGAGTTATAGGACAATAGGATGTTCCATTTTCTTAACGATTTCGGCGCTGCAAGGATTTCCTTCACAAAAAAGTACACTCGGCTGACAGGCAAAATGGAATTTCCATTATTGTTGATCACAAATCATGAGGAATGCTCATCATCGAGGATATTATATGCGTGCTCTATGTAAAGTCATTTCCAGAGCCAGGGGAATATTGTTTATGAGCGTGTTCCCTGATGGAGCTAAAAAGCTTTAGTATGTAATTCTGCAGAGATATAATTTCAGAGAAAATGAAGGCTAGGAAATGGACAATTTAAAGCTAACAAACAGAAGATTTTTAAAACAGGTTTTAGATATTACAAGGAGAGATGGAAAAAAGGAGATCGGAGATAAATATCAATTAGAGAAAGATAATGATGGCTGGAGGGACTTGACTAAAATGATACACTTTCTTTATTTTATGGAATAATTAAAAGCAAGAGTCAAGGACTTCTCTCTAACGGATGTTGCCATCCTGAGCAGACTCAGACTAGATAAAAGTTTAAAAACTTCTCCCTCCGAAATAAGTTTCATTATATATTTTTTTTTAAAGTGTAACACCGAAAACTGTTGGCTTTCAAACATTCTTATACACTTTCACTAATTTTTATTTCAAGACTATTGCTAAACCATTGTAATGCATGGTTAATCCACTTTAAACATTGAATCCATGATTTACAAAATTGATAAGCGGGGGGGGGGGGAGGGGCAATATTCGTAAACTGACCTTTTTCCAACATAATAGCCCGCAAAAATTTTATGATAAACACAGTTCCTCTGAACAATTTTTTTGGGGGGGGCATGCATTCACGAGCTATACATGGGATGGCAATTTAAAAAAAAATAATTAAACAAAAACTAAGTGCACGTAGGGGTCCTTCGCACCGTCCTCTACATGCTCTCCCCTGTGTTTTCTGACCTGTTCACCGTCAGAGTTCAGACAATAGGATGTTCCATTTTCTAGACGATTTCAGCGCTGCAAAGATTTCCTTTACAGAAAAAAAGTACATTCGGCTGACAGGCAGAATGGAATTTCCATATTGTTTATCACATGCGGAATGATCATCCTGGATGATACTTCACTATGTTCTTGGTAAAGTCATTTCCAGATTATGTTCAGTATGAAAAGAGCGTCTATAGATGCATGGTTTGTTTTCCCTGAAAAGGATGCGGATATTTAGGCTATCAAAGGTATAGCATTTAGAGATGACCAACTAAATTTGCAACAATTTTATTTTTTTGAGGGTTCCACAATTAACTACAAGCAGTTGCTTTTTAGTGGATCCCTCCATTTCCACAGAAATGAATAATGTATAATAATTTATGATAATTATTTACTGATCTGTTAACTCGTGAAGGAAAAAAATATATTATGCATATCTTAATTTCATGATATTGTTTGTATGATTATATGTAAATGTCATATGTCTCTTTTCTGTTGGAAGTGAATAAACATGAATTTGAATTTTGAAAAATTTCAGAGAAAATGAACGCTAGGAAACAGACAGTAAATTTAAAGTTAACCGAAACGGAAGATATAATAGAATGACATTAGTACGGTTTTAGAAATCAAAACAGGAAGAGATGGAAAAGACGGGCGATTGAAGATACTGTAAATTAAAGAAAAAAGGGGGTTTCAGAGACCTGTCACTTTATTATTACAGTTTGGCCAACTCGGTTTTAGTGGGTTACAACATGGCACAATTTCTTGTGTATTGTGCTTATACCAAATCAATTTTTTTTGCGCCATGAGCCGAGTTGGCCAAATTTGTAATAAAGGGCTCTGGACTATGATAGATTAATGTGAAACCGCTCATTCTTCTTCATTAAACATTATTATTTGCTTAATTTTCGTCAAAATGATGGGTTAAAAGCACTGTGAAATACAGCATTACATGCATTATATTCATGTTACATAGGAACATTAGAATATGAAAGAATTAAAAGGCGGGATATTTTCCCCCTCCCCTTATTTTCGATATTACAGTAGGAGCAAGGATCAAGGGGGTAGGAGAGGCTATTTTTTTTTCCTTTTATCACGACCCGGAGGGAGGGGGAGGGGGTGTTTGATTGCTCTTGGGGAAGATGAAGGCGCCCTCCCCCCCCCCCCCCCTCCAAAATGAGAGGATTTTGTATTTCCAGAATGGAAACTTCACATGACGCCCTTAAAAAATCATTATAATATGCAAGGTTGTGTATATATAGCGACGGGGCGAGAAGTTTGCATGGGGTGCCTTGGAACCTTACATTTTAGAGCACTGCATGTAATACAGAAGTTTTACAGTCTGATCTATAAGCATCCACACCTTCTTTCCATTTTTTGTCTTATGTGGGGTTTAAGCATTACCCGCGTTGACTACTGAATTTTCTTATTCCCATAAGTTTTGTATACAGGGATTTTTTTGTCATGGAGGAGACCCCTTGCATAATAATTATTTTGGGGAAATTCCTCATAGGCCTACTTGTCCCATTGGTTGCTGAAGAAATATATATTTCGTTGTGTAAGCCCTATTAGAAGTTTATATTCCCCGTCTCTTGTAGACACACATTGGACTTTCTGTCATGGTTAGGCTGACGTTTATTTTCTTCAATATGCGAGGGAGCGAATAAGCAACTGAGCCTGAGAATTTTTCATTTTGAATGGTCAAACATTAGGCATGTATGTACATGTACAGCAGCCAAGTCCAAACAGCTTTTTTTATCATCTGTATTAATCAGCAATCCGGTTATAGGCAAGCGCCAGGGCTTTTTTATAGGGGGCAAGATGACCCATAGGTGAGTTTATTTACTTATAACATGAATAGATGGGGTATTATATTATAGTTGCGTGCCCAAGCCCTCTCCTTCACCATACTCTTCTTTCTTCTCCCTCTTTTTCTTCTTTTTCTTATCTTAGTTGTTGTTTTTTTTTTTTAAATCCACGTGAAAATCACGTCGGCCCCTGCCTCCCCCGTAGCAGCGCCCCTAATAAATAAAAAAAAAAAGCCCAAGGGAATCCTTCCAATTCAATATAGGGTAAAAAATAATGCTTGACATTGATGGTATCAATACCGATGGTTCATAAAATTAACGAAAAGCGGTACGTAATTTCTACTGGAAAAATAATCGGAACCTGATGTCCTTAGTAGAGTCCAAGAAGTGTGTGTCATTCTTGACAGGACGTAATTGATATCATGTTGATCATGTGAAAGTAATCATAACATACATGTGGTAACCTCGTGTAAATTGATTGGCCTTCCCATCCAGTTAATTGACTCATCGTTAGTGCGCTTATAAAGTCAACATGTATCTTGCTATTGTTTTTAGAAGTTGATTGTTTTTGCAATTGAAAAAATAGCTACACTGAGTTATCATGCAACCTTTAAAAAAAATGAATGATACAAACGGGCTTGAATAAAGTACGACAGCCATTTTCATGATTGTGGGAGTGAGAATAGGGGCGGCGCTCCCGGGGGGGGGGGGGGGGTCACTTCCATTGAAGAGTGGACAGCATCCGCGAGAAAAAAAACGGGGAAAAGGGTATTTTTTCAGGGGTAGGCGCGGAACGCGCGGAACGCGAATAGAGTGTCAAAAACGCCAAAAATTGAAAAGAAGCCCCCTAAATCACGATAATCTAAAACGCAAAAAGGGTATGTAATTTGCACCGACTGCGGGACCGACTGTAACAAGACCCGTGCCACGGAAAATCCTATAACGCCTGTGTAAAACATAATGAGACAATGAATTATCGAGATAAAAAGGGCTCCAAACTTTCAATGGACCCCACTTTCACTCTCTAGGTATGAAAATAGGAATATCCTCGTTTATATAGGGTATGGGGTGTGCAAATCTGGGACATCTGCGCAAAATCCGTGTATAGGGTGTCCTAGCGGCCTGCCCTTGAATCCTCGTTTAGGGTGCTTTTTGAAGGACGATTCTCGCGGATGCTGTCCACTCTTCAATGGAAGTGACCCCCGGGGCGGCGCCAGGGCCCGGGCGCTAGGGTATTTTGATAGGGGGCAAGATGACCCATAAGTGAATTTATTGACGTTTTGAATGAACAAATATGGGTATTGTATAATAGTTGCAGGCCCCAGGCCTATCTTTCCCCACCCTCTTCTTTCTTCTTCCTCCGCTCTTTTTCTTCTTTTTCTCCTTTTCTTTTTTTATTCACTTGAAAAATCATAGGTGGGCATTCGCCCTCCCGGCTGCCCCCTGTATACGCCACCCCTCGATGAGAAGTTTAACTTTGATCTCACGTGTTGATGTTTCCTATGGTAGCTTTGAATGCGTTTTCCTCTAAAATATGAGAGTCATTACCTAACCTAATTCGTGCCAATAAATCCACTATAATCCTGAACCCGGGGGAAGGGCCGCATCCCACCCCATGCATTACCCCCATGTTACACTAGTAGAGTTGCTTTGCAAAACGTTTTTGTTTCGATAAAGCACTCATGTTTTCACGTTTCATTCGTTGCCAATAGTTTTATTTTTATTTGTTTGTTTATTTATTTATTTATTTATTTATTTATTTATTCATTTATTTATTTACTTATTTGTTTGTTCATTCATGCATTTTATATACACAGAGCAGCTTCAAGTCCATTATCTCATGCTCAAAGGAAAATATAAACAAATCGGAAATGCAAATGGTGTATAACGTGTAAAAGGAGGGAAGGAATTGTTCGGCCGGGCAGAATTGGTTTTTCATGATGAATTTTGTTAGCAGGGTAAAGTCCCTGGTTTGTTTGAGTGCTTCCAAGATCAGACATGATCGACACGCGAGGCGTAGCCAATTCCAATTCCCTGGAGAGTCAACAAACTTTCACGAGAACGAGGAAATCCAGTTGAACGAACTTTCTGGGAAGGCAAACCCACATCCCTCCTACTCGATTCATTGGAATAATCCAACCCATATTAGTCATTGCTAGCTTATTAGCATACAATACAGAAAGTCCTCGTGTGAAAGACACGAGAAGGTCGTCTTGTTTACGAATTGTGAACGTTGGTGTCGATCGAACTTCAGCCCCTTCAGCCCGGCTTTAACCCGTTTAATTCAGCCCAAAGCTTCCAAATTTGAATTCATTAGTGTGTTCGTGATCAACATACTCCATCAAAGTTACTTTTACATTTCATAACGCAACCCGCAAACATGAAACGAAATTTGTTACCTATGCTTGTTACCGAAATTGCCCGCTCAGAATATTGCACAAACATTAATCAGGTTGCGATATGCTGTACATGTATATTCATTAGCTCTAAATTGGACTTACTTCCTGATTGGCTGCTTAAAAAATATACAAGGCCCTAGGTGCCATTGGGCCATGTGATTGGTCAGTGATGATCCCATCGAGAGCACGCAACAGGATTTCCCTATGAACCTATTCCATTATGAAAATGGGAAGGACGTAAGAATAACTTTAAAGTGCACAAATTACTTCTGTTGGTGATAATATAAAGAACCAGAACTACTCATCAAGTATCACTTTATAAGTTGGCCCTATATATTTTACTTTGAAAGATCAGATCACTGAGGTCTTATGTGATTAAAACCACCATTTCATCCCTCAGCGAAGCCATTCGTAATAAGCGGCAAGTCTGCACATGACCCGCTAGCGCTTTTTTTTTTGTCTGCTGCGGTTTCGATCTCTCAGCTGTTTGTCGAAGAGATAGAAGTTCACCTTGTCATTTAGCAATAGACTTTCAGTGTTGCACGTACGTAGTCAGCTAGCTCGCTGGATCGACATACGTGTGGAGAAGGCTGAATTTTGGAACGAACATTTGGACTAAAGGCGTTCAAAATGTTGATATTCATCAAGAAACCGGATGGCAATGTGCTTGAAATAGAGGTTGGACCGAAAGCTGTTGGCTTGGAATGTTTGGATTTGGTAAGTTTATGTTTTCTGTTTAAAATCGAGGATCATTCTTTTCCAGAACAGAGTCGGAGATAAGCTTTGAGTCTTGACTTGCATGACTTGAATCGACTAGCTTGACAAAGTATGAATCACATGACATGTGTGAGCTCTAGAGTCTAGTGCTGTAGTGTGGCTGTGATAGTGAAAGAGACATGCATGGATATGTAACATTAAGCTTGTAAAAGTTAGTAGTATAGATCTAGATTTAGACTAGGGGTCTATAGAGTCTAGTAACTAACGACAAATTAGTGTGGATCACCTCATCATGAAGTTTAACTGTTGTGACAAGACAATGTTCTTAAAATCCTTTGTCTGGTTTGACTGGTGTGATTCTTGACTCTTGAGAATGAGATTGAGAAAGTCATGAAGCTGAACTTGAGAATGAGTGTCAGGGCTCAGGCCTCAGGTGAATTTCAGTAACATTAGGCCTAACTCCACGGCACGGGAACATTTCAATAGCCTAGGTCAAGAAAATCATTTTTTTTTTTTTCATTTAAGTCGTTTTCAAATGAGGATTTTAACATAAGGGGTTTGCTAGTTGGCCGGAGAGTTTGTGAGTAGATCTAGATGATAGATCTAGGTCTGACTGTGTTACTAGGCCCTAGATCTTATTTTTATACAAATTTTCACTTTTTTATGAAAGTACGGTTCTTGAAATTTGACATGTGGCAACCAAATTGAGTGGCTGGTTTGGGTCATTTTCAGTAGTTGCCCATGGAACTCCACCGAAGTGGCAGAGCTCAGTGGAGTTAGAATTTCAGAAATTAAGGTCACTCTTTCTGCTAATTCTGCTTGTGGTTTAATGATAATACTTGGGTCATTCAGTTTTTTTAATATTTTGGTCATGTGCGAAATGTGGTCACTCTGCTATGAAACAACACGGAAGACAGGAAATCTACCCAGCAATCTGTTTAAAAGTATGTCCAGTTCTGATTGCTGAGTGAGTAGAAAAGAGGATAGCAGAAGTATTTGGCATCACCCACAGGCAGAACATTTTACTATCCACGAATATAGAAAAAGTGAGCCAAGGTCTTTTTTTCATACTTTATTTTTGGGGTGACATAAATTATTGTGACAAGATGTGCAATCACTTAATTTTCTTCTGTTGAACAGGCATGCTCGAAGCTTAGTCTGGTCGAAGGGGATTATTTTGGCCTCCAGTTCTCAACAAAGAAAGGGGAGAGGCACTGGCTGAATCTTCGAAACACCATCACCTCTCAGCTACCCATTGGATTCTCCCAGCCAATCCGACTTGATCTGAGGGTGAAATTCCATGTTGAGCCACACATCCTGCAGCAAGATATCACAAGGTGAATATTGTGACTTTGAGCATGTACATTTATGTAATATGTATGACATATTCTGTGCTCCATGAAGAGTGGGGGAAATGTGTGGAAATTGCAGTCATCTGCAAATTTATTATGTTTTTGCATGTTTGTTGGCAAGGAAAGGAAAAATAATGGTCAAGAAATCGTGCAGATTGTGCATTGTATTCTGTGATTATGGTTATCCTTTGAAATATAAAAATGTATAATTTGTTTTTTTAATGTTATATTATTTACTTATGTTATTCATTAGAAGATTAACTTTTTTTTTTTTTTTCCTTCTGCAATGCAGACATCTGTTCTTTCATGATTCCAAACTTCTTGTAGAAGAGGGGAAACTGAAGGCAGCCCTGAAAGATGCTGCCCGTCTTAGTGCTCTGTTCACCCAGGCCGAGCGGGGCGACTTTGGTGCGAGCAATGATGTGGAGCAGCTAGCAAGTTACTTCCCCCAGTATGCAGATTCAGAGGAATTTAAATTGACAGCCCAAGCAGAATATGCTCGCCTTCGCAGCATGAAGCAAGACCATGCCCTCCTGACACTACTGAGGGAAGTCTGTGAGATGGATTCATATGGATTAGATATGTTCAACGCCAAAACCTGCTCTGGCCAGTTATGTCAAGTTGGTGTTGGGGCTCATGGAATTCTTGTAACGAATTGCGAGACGCAGGATCGTCTAAAGTGAGTATAAAAATTGTTGCTCTGTGAAAAGAGTAAAGTGCATTTTTGTCGGAACTTACAAGACTGCATGAAAAATAGAACTTCTTTACCTTCAGAACTAACTCTGAAATCACTTACATTTTAGGTTTGTTTGTATATTTTTATCTGCAGTTTTACCTTGATTTATGTTTTCCACATGTAGAGTGTTGTTAAATGCATTGTCATTTTCTTGCATACTGTATTTTGGAAAATGAAAAGAAGGTCCTTTCTTTCCTCAAATCAGAATAGAATTGTGAGATTTCATATTTCCTAAAAAATATTTATCAAATGTCCTTTTCTTTTGTGCAGGATTCCTCTTGCATCAGTGAAAAGGCTGTCTGTCGAGAAAAGAGATTGTCAGATGTACTATGATCTTGATGATGGACATAATTTCACAACAGAGAAGATTGATCTTACCCTAAATACAAAGGAGATAGCTGAAGGACTTTACCGTTCTATCACAGAGAAAGTTGAATTCTTCACCAGTGAAACTGTCAGTGAGCCAGTTAAAGATCAGTTTGTCAGAGACTTCCGCGGGAGTATTGTCTCTTTCTTCAATGTCAACACAGACTTGGGGAAGAAGTATTCATTCGATTTGCGGAGGACACAGCAAGAGGTCCATGATGATGCGCGCCGAAAGCTTTTCCGAATGGGTATCTCTACGCAGTCTGCAGATGCTGACCTTCCTTCCCAAGCACACAACAGGCAAGAGGGAGCGAATCAGTTGGAACAGGAACTTCAGATGTATCGTGATGCAGTGACTTGTAAAGTCTGTATGGCTTCCCATATGGATACGGTACTCTTGCCCTGTGGCCATTTCCTTCTTTGTAGCAACTGTGCTGGCATGGTTTCCAACTGCCCCTCGTGTCGCTTAGACATTGAAGAAAGGAAGAAAGTCTTCTGGGACAGACCGATGAATGTGTTAGGTTAGGTCATGATGGTATACACACATGAGCATACATGTATAAAATGCAGTAGAATTCTGAATCAGTATTATTGAGGATTGCCATGTTTGATATGTTTTTAGAAAAGAATAAGAAAGAAGTTATAATTCTGAAAATTATTAGCAATAGGATCAGACACTGTGTATTTGAGAAATGTTTGTAGTCAACTGATGAAGTGCTGTAAATGAAAGGAAAACAGTATTGTGGCATGAGAAGCAGGATAAATGCATGGCATGATACGTTGTAGATTTGACAGCTAGTCATTCCCATATTTGTTCATTATTGTGAGTTTGTGTAATATACATAATGATTCGCTATGTATGGATTACTGGTAGGCAAATTTACCTGTAATAGTTACATGTACTGTGTGTTAGATCCTGTGATAAAAAACCCCTTGTAAGAATGCTGTAGCGTTCACTTCTACAACTATTTGGTTTCTAACTTCTATAACGTGATTAGATGTTAAAATGAAATTTTATAGATTTTGTGAAAAGATGAAAACTTGTATTTTTGATCAAAGGTCAACACATTTTTAGAATGGAGAATGCCTTGAATTGTAGAAAGGAGAGAACAAGATATTTTTCTAATGTTTGATAGCTAATGCCAAGTTGATACATTTGCTTAAGTCAACTCTTTAGTATTCTCAGTCAAACCAATTGTTCCTTTCCCCAAGTGTAAGTAATGTTTGCCATTTACGGGTCAATTTTGTGTTTTTTGTATTAGAGTTTTTTCAAAGTAGTTCATTCCTTTCCGTTCATTACCAATAGCAGGAGTTCTTTCCACATTATTTGACATTTCTAGCAACTGGTTTTCTAGTTTTGCAAGTAGAGCTTTCTTTATGTGTGCATTCCAGAATCACAGCAGTTTATGTTACATAGATTTGTGCAATACTGTATCTGTAGAAAATTAATCTTTGTTTCCTTCGAAATGCTGTATGTGTTTTTTATTACCTGTCAGTAGTTTACTTTTGTCTCTTTGTTAGAACAGGCTGATATAGTCTTGGTAAGACATAGATGATATCTCTCAACACTTTTTTGTATTCATTCATTAGTGTAGTAGGATGATGCACATGCTGAAAATGTGAAAAGGGACTGTGTGAAAGTTTAAACATTTTGCTAAAATGGGACATGGGAAGTTGCAACTGCAGAGAGTAGATGGTTGAGTTTCTCAGTTTCAGATCAATGGAGTATCAGTGTTTTGAAATAGTGAAGTAATGAAGACTTTCATGGAAATAACATGTATGTCCTGTTACAATTCAACATGTACGCTTTTGGACAAAAGAAGTTGTACTAGACACAGTTTTAGATGTCATTTTTACTTGAAAATAGAGACGGTCCTCAACCTTGCCATAAATTTTCAAGGAAAGCTATACAGTGGAAACTTGGTATAAAGAGATCTGATGTAACAATATTCCTGATATAACAAGCCTTGTTATATCTGATCAGGAATAAACAAGGTAATTTTCCGGTCCAAGCACTTTATATTCTGTTGTTTTTTAACCCTGATATAACGAGATTCCTGCTATATCAAGGTAATTTTGATGGTCCCAAGGACCTCGTCATACATGTACTGAGTTTCTACTGTATTCTTCATTCATAGTTTAGTTTAAATAAACTATTGTTTTGTTATCTTTGGGTAAACCTGGGGAATAGGGGACCAGACACACGTGCTGTATTCATTTTTGTGCCAGCAAATGTACATGTACATGTAGCCCAGCGGCCGAAGGAATGATTTGCACAAGATTCAGCAGTGAAACATTTGTGCTTTTGATGACGTTTCTGGCCAAAATCAAAATCGTTTTCATCAAATAACCTGGAATCTTAGAGCTCAAAGGACAGTAAGAACATGATAACCTGGTAAAAACATGCTTGATTATGGCCTTGCCCCAAATCTCAGGTTCCGGCTGTCACTGCACTGTATACTGTACATGGCTCACATGCGACTGGTCCACTGTTCTCTGGGTTTGCCTATCTTTGTTTCATTACATGTAGTCTAGTCTTGATGTATTCTTCCCTTTTAGTGCAACAGCATTTGTCCTAAAATCATGTTCTCAGTAGAAAGAGATTTTAATTGTTACATATACATGTATATGCAAAAAGTGGTGCAAACCTTTTTTTTTTTTAGACTGTATTTAATTGAGTTAATACTATTAATATATTGTGTTTCCTAGAAAATAGACACAGATCTAATTGAAAGAATTTTGTTTGTAATTATGCATGATATTTATCACAACATGCCTTTACGTGGTTTTGAATCTACAACATTCATGTTATGTCACATATCATTCTATTCTCAATGATTTACAGGTTACCATTATGTTAATGTTTGGATACTCTGAAACTCAGAAATAATATTTGTCTTGTGTGTTTGTGCATGGTTCAAATTGTAACATCTGGAAGATACAACTTGTACATGGACAAGTAGATTTATATATATTCTTAACATGTTAACATGGCATGCTAACTACATGAATGTTAAAGCTGTTTACACTGTATTTTCAATGCAAATATGCATCATCTATCATGTAGCATCTTTAGGAATGTGCACTATTGAATGTAACGAATGAACTGGAAGCATTTTCATTGTACATTACCATGTTCCGAGGCTGTCTTTTTAGAGGCTTATATATGCCTACATGAAACTACATGTACATGTATAGTCTAGTATGCACCAATCTACATGTACCAGGGTTCTTTGAAGTTCATTGCAGCTGTAGTTCTGTCCAAGCTGAAAGCACAAATATTAGCAGACTTTGAAAGCAACTACACGTAGTTGTACACCATGCTCAATAACCGGCTCAGGTTGTAAGTTTTGTACATTCTGTCGTGTCATTTCAATATTTTGTTTTCATTTGAGGCTAAGTATGGAGTACATGCTTAAGGAATTTATGTACATTTGCTTTCATTGTTTTGAATTGCTGGTCATTGACTGATATTACACTTACACTGCAACATGTGTACACTCAACTCTGCCTAAGTCTCGGGACTGAAGAAAATGCTTCGAGTCGACTTAGAGAAAATTCGACTTATGAGGGGTCAAAAACAATAGAAAATAAAGGAATGGGACCAAGTACAGACCTTCGACTTAGGCGATTATTCGACTTAGCGATTTTGACTTATGCAGAGTTGACTGTATTTTTTAAAGTATTCATTCTCTTTATTTTGCTATCCATAATTACTCTATTTGCATTCAATATTTTGTGACAGACGACAGCCATGCATGTTCATACGTGTTTGCATTCATGCTAGTCAACGGCCCTTAGAGGGTTATTCTGTATCTCTTACTTACATTTTTTGATCATACATGTAAGCCAATCTTTGGGGGTTTTTTTATATACTCATATGAAAGTAGAATATTTATATTAACCAGTTGAGCATGATTTGATACATGCACCAGTATCACAACATTTTCCAGCCCGAGTTACATGTATTTTCAATAGCATTCGAGGGGGTTGAACCACAATGGAAAAATACATTGAGTACAGTACAGTGCATAAAACAGGAAAAGTAAAAAGAAATCCATGAGCATTGTAAAGAATTTAAGGAAAACAATTTTGTGAAGGTGACCTACTCCAATTTGCTTTAGGTTTTACTGTTTATTCAACTGTGAGAGCTCTTCTATTGTTATCCATACCCATGGGCCTCTCTCTCTTTTGTACATGCATCGATGCAAGCACTGCTTCTAAAGACGGGCAGGTGCATCGCTCTGCATTCGTGTGATAAGCAGACTAATAACATGATGAAGGCTAACTACGTAACCTAGTTATTATGACAAATGTTCCATTGTAAGATACGCCATTCAAAATGGGAATTTACATGCATTTCATCTAGTTATAAACTTGGTACATTTAAAATTGTAAACAGCAAATGAAAAAGTACATACAAAAAACATGTGAAGTTGTTATTACATCCAATCTCCATTCAGGACACTTTCTTTAAGAGGTTAATTGCCCTTTGATGTACAAAATATGTACTCATATTTAAACATGACTCTAGTTTTGGTCAAGACTTGCTCATGATCAGAGTTTGAAAACCAGGAAAACCTGAGGTCTGTAGTGTGCTATTTGTTTGGTTTGACCTCATGTTGCGGAAACTGAATGGGCCATCTTTTTCGCAGGCATTTATGTAACTGATTTAATTATACAGCGCTTAGAAACATTTGCATTAAGCGCTATATTAATGTTGCATATCATTATTTATTAGGTACCTTGTGTTGATCAATGCTCATCTCAATAGGCCTGGCTGCCACTAGCTAGATCATTATAGTTTCATGTTATACAAATATTGCTATGTTCTTCCTGTTTGTGCTAGAAATATGTAATATGACCTAAACTTGGATCTCCTTGCCATGATATTGAATATTGTTTGGAGGGGGGGGGTTCACTTTGAGTATTGATGACACAGTCTATTTGAGATAAAATATTATCCATAATGGGGGGGGGGGGGGGTCGTTGTAATTTGTATACCATCCTTATTTTTTTTATTATGTTTCAAAAGAAAACCAATGCCATTGTCATTTGTAATGTTAGGAGGGTTTTTTTTGTTCTTTCTTTCTTTCTTTTTTTCCCCTTATTTTGTTGTCATTTTTACAATACATGTGGTTTCCCAGAAAGTAACTATTTGTTTCATTGTCCAAACCTCTGTGTTAAAATAATCCATGTTTATTTAAACCTGTGTGAAATAAATTATCAAGCATTTAATGAGAAAGAAACCAAGTTGCCTCAACATTGTGATTCATACATGTGACATCATATTGAAAGGCAAATGACCAAGATGCTTCAAAAATGTGCTCCTAACTTGCCCAGTCAGTAAAAAAAACCCTTGACACCAGAATTGTGTATCTGTATCCAGATTTTTAAATGATAAACAGTGTACTGTACTTTGCTTATCCAGCCAAAAAATCCACCTGAGCATTGCCAATTTCAGTTGTCCTGGGATTATGGACTTGAAGCACCTGAGTACATTTTCTAAGAAAATATGTTTGAGGCGGAATGGATATGAGAAAAGATCATAGTCCAAGTGGTGTAGATGAACTGTCTGACTTTTGTTCATGTACTTACAAGAGTGTGAGAGGTCAGTGTCAAGAACACTTTTTCAAGAAAAGAAATGCGTATATGCTGGTAAGTGAGTGGGTGTAAAGAGAATAGTACAGATATTTCTTTCACTTCTCTTCTTTTGTATGGTGAAAAAGGTGTACTTCTAAATTGAGTTGATGAGTCAGTGTCACGAGAGCATTGTTATGAGAAAGAGTGGGTGGATAGAGTAGAAAAGATATTTTATGCCAATTGTCTTATATATACCGTTTTCATATTGAGAAGTGGGTCAGAGGCAAGAGCTTGAAAGAATATGATTTTTATGGAAGAGCAAAGAGAAAAGGTGACAAATCACTGACAATAAGAGAGGGGATAGAGACCCCGTAGCTATAAATACTTGTTTGTTAAGAAAAAGAGGGTATTTTTGTTGAGAAAAAGAGGGATTTTTTTTCTGTGTTACTTCACATCGGGTTGTGGATGATGAAACCCAAATTTCCTTTATTGTGGGCAATAATTAAAGGCCGATCAAGGGTCGCAAAATTTATTGTCAAAAAATAAACAAAAATTGAAAAAGAGAAAGGAAGAGTAACGATTTCAAAGTTATTTAATGACTTGCAAGAAACATCAAACATATTTTTATGAATACGACTCGCCTCAAATGTCAACATGTTATTCTCTATTTTATGTATTCACTGTTTTGTCCAGGTATCCTGCATGGTATGTTTGGGATTAGCCAGTGGTCCAACATACTATCCACTCACTCCTGTCCCGGGAGATCAGAACCCCCCCCCCCCCCCCCCCGGCCGTCCCCAGATCAACTTCTGCATGATTATGCCACATGTAATTATGAGTTCGCAATTGTATTAGTTACACAAGGCTTTGTCGTGGACTCTAGTTATTTAGTATGCGGAAATAAAAAACATGAAATTTCAGCATGGAAAATGTCTTACAGTGTGCATTGCAAACTAATAGTACAGGGGGTATAAAGGAATCTTGCGACTGGATTTTCAAATCATCAATCCATTTTAGGGATTGGAGGGGGGCATATTAAATGCCTGTATTTATTTCAAAACATCTTTTTTATGTCATGTATGCAGGTGTTTTCAAAGCATCTTCGAGACGATTGTTCCATTTCTGTCTCCAATATTGACGATGTGTTGAGGCTTTTCTTCTTCTTCCTGTTCTTCTACCTTATTTCTTCTCCTCCTCCTCCTTCTTCTAATTCTTTTCTTCTCCCTTCTCCTCCTTTTCTTTTCTTCTTTTTCTTTTTCTTCTTCTTCTTCTTCTTCTTCTTCTTCTTCTTTTTCTTCTTCTTCTTCTTCTTCTTCTTCTTCTTCTTCTTCTTCTTCTTCTGCTTCTTCTTCTTCATTTCTTCATTTCTTCATTTCTTCTTCTGTCTCCCGTATACTATGCGTCAAGTCTCAAGGAAGAGACATCCTCCGGAAGTTCACAAGCGTCTTATTTTTGTACGTCAAAACGTAAGGATACAGTAATCGTATTATGAAAGTGGTCGACCAATGACATTGTTCTGCATGTTCTTATTTCAATTGAAAAAAATAATCGTTTGGACGATTCATCCCTAAAGATCATTGTTTATGTTATGTTAAAAGATTATATTGTTTCTTGTGCTTTTCCTTGATTTTTAAATTTTTGAAAGCTCGAGAGGGAGATATTCCCCCACCACTTCCCCCCCCCCCCCCCCATAAAGTCCTGCGTATCCTGTGAAGCACCATCAAGACAGTGAAGACTTCTTTGTTTCTGATGGAATTTCAATTTCCTTTAGATACTTAGATATTTTGTCATAGCCAAATTCTTCTCTTATTGATATGATCTAGTTATTCCGTCGGAGTTCCGGTACGTGCCAATACATGTTTTCATTGTCGAAGATTACGTAATCAATGTCACTCACTTTAATAACTTGAGTATACATGCACTGATATACTTCCAACGTTGAAAGTAGTTCACCTGCCGTGTCAATACTATTTCAAGCGTATAGACTCTTCCTCAAAATGACAAATCATTTAGGGAAAAGTTATACACTCCCAAGTCATGCAGAATCCACTATCATGACTGTCGGGAGACAGAGTGGTTTGTGTTCATGTCATGATATTGGAAGGGTTTTGTTGTTGTTGTTGTTGTTGCTGTTTGTTTGTGGGGTTTTTTTTTCATCCACGGTAATAGTCATATTTATCGTTAATATCATGTTAGGAATTACACACACAAAAAAAAAACCTGGAAGAGAGGCTGTGATGAACCCTGAGCGAGAGAAATTCAAACATTCACCAGGTGCTTTACATATGCTCCTATGGAGTGGGGTACATGCCTAATCAGTTCTAACTTTGGTGTGTGTGCTTTAATAGCTAACAATAACAAATATTGAGCATAAAAGGACATGCTTTAAGAATATGCATATATTATATTTGATGTTCTTTTATATTGTTATATTTCTCTTGTAAATGCCGAATAAATAATAATAAATAAATCACAATGATAATAATACATTTCCCGGGGTACTTTGTAAGGTACGATTGACCATCGTACAGTAATTCGTTGTTTTCTTTTTATTGATCGAAATCTTTTGCCGAAAATTCTAGTGCGAACCCACACACATACTTTCGGGACCTTCTAATCCTATCTCTAAGTTTTCATAGCATTTCAAACAGAAATGTTACTTCTATTGATTGAAATATTTTTGTATATTTGTACACGCCATCACCATCTCTAAACAGAGCGCATGGGTGAGGGACATCATACCCTCTTACCCCCCCCCCCCCCCATGGGATTTATGCCAATGACTCCTTTATTCTCTCTTCCTTGCATATTAAATATCTTTTACAATATCCCCGACCTTTTTCTTAACAGTTCACAGGTCACCTGCTAGCAAAATCAATAATTTGTGCATAATAATCAAAATACAATACTATAGTATTACACCACAAAATGTGACATGCATTATAGTCAGTGTATTTCGCAATAAGTTGTAATGCATTTTCTGGTTTACGAGGCTGTGATGTCAAAAAGTGGTTCATGCTTGCAAATCATGAACCTCAAAAAGAGAGCGATTTTAGCTCATGGCCGTGGATGTGCATGGATTAACTGATATGATTAAAGGTCAATTGAAATAATGTTCGAAAACGAAGTTATCAATCGTGACCACATAGTGCTGCAAACATTATCTTTGTTTCTTTGTTTCTTAGTTTGCTAATAACGTGAGAACGATATGGGCCTATTCACACTGTTTCTATACAGGCGTCATGGCGGTGTGTGTATACGCATGTGGACGCCACAGATGAACAATCCGAATGTGTCCACACTGTTGAGCACGTACTGTGGCGGACTGTGATCAGAATGATTTTGAGCTTGAGAAAAGTATGACCACAGACATGGCACTTTCATCATGGTGACTATTACAAGCACTGTTCACACTGTTTTTACACTGTTTTTACACTGTGACACAGTCACTTGCCACAAACAGAACCTGCACAGGGTGTCACCGTCTCTGTAGTAGTATGTGAACATTTGACGTCGTTTGGAATAGAAATATGTAAATGCATCCTCTTTCACTTTTTTTTTTCCACATTGATTATATACACCCACCTCCAACCGCATTCGTAGCCTATTCTATGAGAGTGAAACCTTTGGTCATCTACTTGTACCTGCATCTTTAAAAGACCTTAAAAACTTATTCAACACATATGAATGACCATTCCGAAGAGAACAATAACTGTCCAAGGATATTTCATTCAGGTAGTGGGCACGTGGGGGCGCGTCTGTGGGCCCAGCTATCGATTGGCTGCTCAATAATAGTTGAGGTTCGACAGTAACATGAAAATGAGCGAGGTTGCGGGACAACACAGTAGGATAAGCTGGCTTTTGTCCTATTTCGACTGTATTTTGGCATTACAGCTTAATTGACAAGGTCGCGTTACCACAAGAAAGTCATTTTATGTAGGATGCACCGAACGTGATGTCATCATGGTCACTATAAGACTTTGCTCACACGGTCACACCGTACCATAAGGCTGACTCCACACACAACGATTCTCAAACTGACCGATTCGATTCGTGGCCGTTTTGGACTATGTAACCTTTTCTTCCATCATTTGTCGAATGTCATCCATCCTTCAGAGATTTTTCTTCTCTATTAAAAGAACAATTTTTCAAAGTTTTTTTTTTTTTTGTGTGTGTGTGTGTGTGTGTGTGTGGGTGTGTGGGGGTGTGTGTGAAAAGCCGTGTGAAAAGATACATAATAAGTCACGTCCTGAAATCAAATCAAGTATTTAGGGATGCTCATAGGCTACATGTGAGCATTTACCTTTATCCTCTTATTCTTCTTTTCTTTAAAAAAAAAAAAAAAAAAACTTTTTCAGCTCAGTTGTTCCCTAGTTTCGATCAGACTCACAGTTATAATCTAATTAAATGGGGAGAGATTGGAATAGTGATTTTGCCGCAGACTTATTACAAAGAGTACGTATACTGAAAGAATTGTCAACTAAAATCTGAAAACAGAAAAAAGAAACAAAAACAACTAAGAAACATTAAAACAACGCTTCAACTTTTTAGTTAGTAAATGGAATCTCTGTCTTCTTTCTTTTTTGTTTTTTAAAGCTTTTTGCCTTTATTCAGATTTTTCAATATCATTTTCAATACAATGTTAACACAATTGTCGATACATATTCATTAGAAAACAATTTCAATAATACAGTACAAATTCAGCAATCTGAATAAAGGTTTTCAATATAAAAAGTAAAAGGTGAAAGGTGCTGCTTCACAACTCACAAAAACTCATTCTGTTAACGTTATGTAAATAAGATAACCCGGTGCCTTTCTCAACTCTTCAATTTTTTTAGAGGGGGGGGGGGGGGGGGCCTCTTGTATCAGTGGAGTAAGGAAAAAAAAGTTTATATTTAATTTTCCAGGAACTTTATAACCATGTAATAAAAATAACAAATAAGTGTTGGGATCAATGGGGAAAGGAGGGAGTGAGCAGGAAATAAGTCAATATATTCTTTCACCCGTTTTTTCCGTCGTCGTCGATTCTTTCACAGAGTAGATAAATCACAGAGTGGATTTATAAATCCACTCTGATAAATCATCTGTAGCGCCATCAGCGTCGATATTCATTAATGCGTTTGAGCGGCGCTTCGTTCAAAAACATACCATTGATTACCTGTCATTTTTGTTTACTGTACCGTGTACGAAATATTTTTAATATGCTTGACTAGTAATGGATAATTCAAAGAATGTAGGAACAAATCTGGACACGATTTTCACCAAACTAGGTAAGAAAGAACCATCAATATCGCTTTCATTTGTATGAAATTCAGCACAAATTTTGGAAAGGGACACAAGTTTTAATGCGTGGGACTGTAATGTATGAGTCAGCTTGTCATTTGTATTTTTGTAGACTAGACCTAGTAGAGTCTAGATACATGTACAAGCTTATCTGAAGATATATGCTTGTACTCCACTCATAGGGCCAAACGTACCTCGGACTGTGGTGAACATTCACCATTGCAGCAGTCCAAAACAGACAACATGTTTTTACTTTCATGTTTGTACATAAGCACCACCCTAGTCCTAGAGTCTAGACCGAAGTGTTCTGTCTCTAACAGTCGTCGTTAGCCTCGTATTTTGGTAGGGTCGGCACTCCTCCTTTATAGAGACAGAAGCGCCCCGGTGCGTTGTGCATGCAATCTCATTGTGATGGGCAAGACAATGAAAAACTACCTCAAATCATCGATTTTCCCCTTTTTTCATGGATATAATACGCTATAATACGCTAAGTAAAATCTGATTCAGGGACTCTTCAACTCTTGATATTCCACAAATTTGGGGATTCAGATTTGAAAATGGAATTTTAACAATTGTTTTCCTCTCGTGTATCATTTTCTACCAAGCCCCAACGCCTGGGAATACACACACAAAAGCCATTGAGGCTTTTCCACCGCGATGACTACTATGGAGTTATATGGAGTACAAGCTTATCTCAGATTAACCCACGGGGCTCTGCCGCGAAGCGTCGGAGCCCCACACACATCTATTGACAGCGCCGAAAAGCCGTCAGTTTGGTTCGCTTAGTTTTCTCAAATGAATTCAAAACTTGTGCTTATGATATGTATTCACCAACTCTCTGGCCAACCAGCAAACCCTCTGAAATCCTCTTCTGAAAATGATTTGGAAGAAAAAAGATACGATTTTCGGCGCTGTCAATAGATGTGTGTGGAGTTAATCTCAGATAAGGTTGTACATGTAAGTGCTTGTACTCCATAATAGCTTTTACGGGTGAATAGGCATTTCGGTGAGCTTTGGCATGATCCAAAGGCATGAAAGGGAATGCAAGAATTGGTGGGCACATTGTCACTTGTCAGATTTTCTGGTACGAATATCTGATATGATTTGTCCATTTCGGCAATGTTCGGTGAGACAATCCTCATTCATATTTGTAGATTCATGTAATACGATTCTTCAGGAATCATTGATGTTTCTTTATTCTTCATTCAGTTCACCGCATCATATCCTTAGAATCTATATTTGCCTGTTTCAACTCAACTGTAGATCTACGTTTGTTTTTCTTTTCGTTTGTTTTGTTGTTTTTTGTTTATGTTTGTCTTTGTTTGAAGATTAAGGAATGTGATCATGGTGATGTTTGTTAAGCCAAAGGCAAAGTTTAACTTTTTTTATTCTGTGCATTCTGTTAGTTGCAACAAGATTTTTTTTTAAAGTACTATTTGAAATAGTAAATTCTGGCAATGTGTCTAAACTTCGCGGATGTCCATATTTTTTGCACAGGTGACAGGGCATCTTAAAATCAAAGACCCCTAATGTTAGACGGAGTCATTGTACTTTTCTAGTAAACTCCGAAGATGTTTTGCAGTGCTACCATGTGCATGAATTTTTTTATTTTTTTTTTTCAACACTTGCACATGTTGGTATTCAGATACCTATAGCATGTTCATTTATTTCATATACACCCTGAATGATAAGGAGCAATGTAGATAAAATGCCTTGCTCAGGGGCATAAGTGGTTGGTGGTATAGTGGTTAGCATAGTTGCTTTCCATGTGCATGAATTGGTTGAAACTGTTGAGTACCTTTGTTTACCAAACGGCTATTGTTTTTGGCAGGATTCAGGATGTGTCCTCAAAACTTTTCTTTGAAGACCTTTATAGCATAGCAAAAGAGGAGCAGAAGTTATGCTTCCTTCTGGAGCTGAGAATTTCCTTATATTAATTTGCTTGGATATGAAATTTTCATAATATATTGCAGGTCATGAGATTGAGGAGATTCGTTGCAGAGCTCTAACAAACCTTTTGAGTAAGCTTGAACATCGACTGATTCAGGAGGCTGACCTAGTACAAGAGCGCCACCTATTAATACGTCTGTTAGAATGGTTTAATTTCAAGTCATGCCCTCGGAAGGAAGAGGTGCTCTTATTGATTCACAGACTTGCAAAGGTTGGTTATAATACTAGTAATGTCTGTGCAAGGATATTTGTATTAGAGAGAAACAGGAGATGGTAGGGCTTTGTGGAGACAGAAATAGTCTAAGAATTAACATTTCCTGGGTTCTTATCTTTTAATGTACTTGGGTGTGATATTGCCCTAGCTTTAGGTAAGGGTGCTTCAAATAAAGCATACTTACTAGCAGTACAGAGTTTTCTAAAGGTCTAAATTAATCACCTTTTTTTCAAAAAGAGATTATTTAAAAAGGATAAGTATATCCTGAAATATCTAAACTCCTTTGGAAGTGCATAGAGACGTTAGATAATAATGTGATATGTGCTGTACAAGAACAGGTAATTATTATTATTATTATTATTATTATTATTATTATTATTATTAATTTTGTTCTGTGTTAGGAGATTGCAGTAAGCTAAGCCTGTGAATGTTCATATTAAAAATTGTTCAAGTTAAAAGTGTGAGGTAAATATGTGAACATCCTCTCTCTCGCACATGTTTCAATAGCACTCCTCTGCTTCAGAACACTTGGTGAAGATTGGAGCAGTCCAGTTTCTCTCTCAGCTCAGGCATGATGTGGAGGATAGTCTTCAAGCATCAATCGATTGCATTCTTGAACTCCTTCTAAGCCTCCCTGGTGATGTCACTTCAAATGCTTCATAC
The DNA here is from genome assembly GCA_029962745.1 of Echinometra lucunter. Taxonomy (NCBI): domain Eukaryota; kingdom Metazoa; phylum Echinodermata; class Echinoidea; order Camarodonta; family Echinometridae; genus Echinometra; species Echinometra lucunter. The sequence continues at coordinate 14,979,786 of CM057158.1, read as the reverse complement.
GAGCATTGCTGCTATGAAGCACAGACAACTGGCCACAATGGAGGTATTGTTGTTTCTGTACTCTTTCCTGTATGTATACAGGAAACATGAATTGTTGTGAGCAGCATTACATTAACCCATGTTTTGTGCAGTTGACGGAAAACCAGACCTCCCAAGCATTCTGAATGTGGAGGAAAGAATCTGAATTTTGATAATTCCAAGCTCTTGTTTCAATATGATTTTCCTATTTTTTCTTGATAAGTTTACTTCACACTGCTATGGGAAATGCTGTTTCTTGCCTAATTTTAAGCAAAATCATCCCTATTTTTCAGTCAGAAAGGTTGGGGGGTCTGGAAAAACAATGTGGTTGTCCGAAAAACTCACTTTCTTTTTTCCTCATTTCTGTAGAAAGATTACTTTTTTAAAAGGGGTAAGGGACATCCAGTCGGAAAGTCTTATTGTGAAATGTTGGTTTATCAGAATGATCAAGAATACCCAGATGTGCATAGATTGTAACTGCCTAATCATATGATCATTCACATGTTACGATGCTTAAACTCTTTCCTTTTCCTGAACGAATCAGCCATGTCAGTAAGCCTCAACAAACTCGGTATAAAGCCTTTACCCCTTAGTTTGGGATCCTCTATTACTTATCCCTGTTCCCTGATAAATCATGACCATGGAATATTTTCATCCTCTTTTTCAGTCTGAGTGAATAAAAAGTTAGATAATTTAAGGTTCTACGCAAAGGCATGGAAGGGTTTGGATGGATATTCTTGTAGTGACAATGACTCCTCTTTTGACAAATTGTTTGAAATAACCACTAACAAAGTGCCAAGCTTTGTTGAAGGCAACGACGAATTGATCACAGTAAAGGTCATACTTGTACCTCCTATTCCAGATATCGTCCAGAACTCTGCATCCTTTCCTAAGGTCTCTCCTAGATCTTTGACACTGTCACCAGATATGGCCAATGGCTACTTTCATCTTGGACCTCCATCTCCGCCTGGGATCACAAAGAACAAGTCAAGAAAGGCACTCTTGCAAGACCAGCGTCCTGGTAAGATAGAAAAATTTCTGTATTGATATTATTTTGTGCCCTGCTTCTTGATGATGACAATGATGATGATGATGATGATGATGATGATGATGATGGTGATGAAGATGATGATGATGATGATGATTCACAGCATTTATGTGGCAAATTGTTTTTTCACTGAATGAAAGCATTCAAATGTGCTTTTCTAATTCAATAAATATTTACTCATTCTATTGAAATGGATGAATTTGGGGTATAGTTTTGTATGACTCTCAATTTCATGACAAAATGAAGGAAGTTGCTTCCAAAAGCAGATACTTTCATAACAGAAGAGGGCAAGTTCCAGCTTTTTGTTCCGTAATCCATATATTACTGACCTCTTGTAGTTTTTTTAGTATATCTGATACTGTATCAGCTTATATCCCTAGTACAGCTTGAAACAGATAAGACATTAAGTAATGATGAATTCAAGTAAGTTAATATTTGTGATTCCAAAATACAATATTATAAAACATTTTTATAATCTTTCATATAATACTTCGTATCATATGGATCATAACTTGAACTTGTCCATATACTTTGTCGGTCAAGTTCATGGCTACTTTCCTGTTGAGATGTCAAATTTAACCAAAATTTACATTATGAAATAAGTGTACAGAGTTATTCTATACATTTTTTTTTCCATGTGTGTCATGTTTCAACACATTCAAAAAATTTCAAGTAATTTGTTAGTGTGTGATGTAAGTACAACTGTGCTGATATGTTTACAAGTGTAAATCGTTTGACCGAACCTTTTATTTTTGTCAACTACAGGAAGTGAAGGAATATGTGGAGTGATGTTCTCAACATTCCCGTGGTTACCCTTGACTGCTACAGATGTTCATGTACTTACATCAACAAACAAGTAGGAATTAGTCCTTTGGGGTGGTTATTGCATAATGGTACCATCAATGTTAAAGTTATTAAAGAGCTTTTATGTAAATTAAAGATAAGCTTGAGTACATTTTGATAATGCAAGATCTTGTCCAAAAAATAACACTGTCTTTGCCCTCAAGGCTCAAGTGACATGAATGTTATCAGTATAAAAAAAGAAAGAAAGGGGGAAATAATGAATGGAAATGTTGGATCAGATATAAAATATTTGATTTAAATATCTTTTAAAAAAAAACACATGATAGAAATTACTTTTTTACCATATATATGGATTATATTTACTGTGTTTTATCTTGTCCTTCCATTCTATTTTTTTCTGTTTTGTTTTTTGTTTTTGTTTTTGTTTTTGTTTTTTTTTTTGTTCCCTTTGAGGTTTTATTGTACTTGTAAGCCACTCTTTTTCCTTTTATCAAAACTATTATCAAAGCTTTTAACAGTTTTTGTTCTCCAATTACACCCAGCAATTTTCTCTTCTTTTATCTTTAATGTCTCTCAAGCTCTCTGTGTAGTTCTGAAGCACAAGTTGTGATAACATCATGTGATTTCATCAATGATGTGGTTCTGCATGATTTTCCTGCTGAGATCTTCCTTCAGAGACCAAACATTATACAGGTTTGATTTGCCTGGATTGGAATCTATTCAGACAATATAAAACATATCTCAGAAGAAAAAAATAGGGGGGAGGGGATGATCAAACTCAGATATGAAAAATATAAACAGAATATCATCAAAATGGAAATAGAAGTCATCCGCTGCGATTGCAAGTAAAGCCTTTGTAGTATTTGTTTTATACTGCTTTAGTTACTTTTTTTTTCAATTCATACTGTATGAAAAGACTGACACTTCATATATTTGTTGGACTTAGCAAATTAACTTGCCCACTTTCTTTAGTTTGCCATGACTAAAGTCTAAACACTTTTATAAAAAAAATATTAAAAAAAACTCCTGTGTACTTAGCATTCTTAAAAGAAACTTTCTGTGAAGAATGCCTTGTAAAACAGGCAATCAAAAGAAAATCAGTAGAATATTGCACAATATAAGCACTTGTACTTCGAGAATTTAAGGAAGAATTTACTGGAAAATAGGCAGAAATTTGTGCTATCATTCCTTGTATATTTTAAACTTGAAAATGTAGCATGAAATTAAGAAATATTGGTATTTCAGGAAATCAAACCAGTCAAATAAATGAAAGATAGAAAATCAAATAATAAATATGGGGAGTTTTATTCATCTGTTGGTGCACATAATAAAAATTTGAGTGTGTCTTCTTAAACAGAGTCTTCTAGTTCTTCTAGCAGATCACCGCCAAGATGACAGCAGCAAGGCTCGCGTTACCCAACATGCTGTTGACTGTCTTACCAACATATCTATACTACTCATGGCTCGTTTCCACTTCTATCATGATCCTGCCCTCTACTGTCCAAAACAAGGTAGGTACCAGGTACCTTAACTCTTTGCATGCTAAATTTATTTTGAGGAGAAAATAATGACAACTGTTCTTTTAATATTTTCTTCAATTTCTACTTCCCTTAGTGCAGTATTGATGCTGGTAATTCTTTCATAGATATCACCTAACAACACATGCTATATTTTTTTTTATTCAAATTCAATTCAAATTCAAATTCAAATTTATCTTTCCACATTTCAATAAAAATGACAACAAAATATAACATGACATACAAAGGCATCCAAAAGGTTATAAAAATATTCTAGAATAGGTAACAACAATGTGTAAGAGAATATGAAACAATAATACATGTATAAAAATGTGGTGGGATCAAAAGAAGTTAATCAAAACTTAATAGATTGACCCCAATTCAACATAACAAAGTAAATGAAAGAAAAGAAAGTGAAGTACATAGAAAGTACAAATAGAACAAAATAAAAACATATTACAAGCCTAATATATTCTGAATAGACAAATATCAATAAAGATTTATAGGTTGTTAAGAAGGTGGGTTTTCAGTTTATTCTTGAAGGTGTTTAATGATTTGCACTGTCTAATTTCAGGTGGTAAATTATTCCAAAATATGGGTCCTTTGTATTTAACTATTGTCCGAGAAAAAGTTTCACTGATACAACGTTGAAGGACAAAGCTACTTATTACGATTATTCAATTTAATTGTACGAATGTGCACTGATGGGGAAATACATGTAGTGCTCAAGGAGTGTGCATAGATTTTGAAGATTACTGCATGCTGCCTGTATGAGAAAGAAGTGATTATAAACAATGGTCAACTGTTTCCAATCACTTCAATAAATACCTTTGGCCTGATAAGTCACTGATTTTGCACATTTCTATTTTGCCCTAGAATTCTTGTCCAGGACCAATTCCACTGCCTCATCAATAGGAGGAGAGCAATCGCACTCCACCATCCAGTCTACATTGAGTTCTGAGTCCAGACCTTCTATCATTGGTCGGACCAACCGACGTGTGAGTGGGGACGGCAGAGACTGGGATTCACATAGCTCAGTGTGAGTTAACTTATTGTAGAAGTATGACAGTTTAGTTTTGCATTTCTGGGGGGTGTTTCATGAAGCTGTTTGTAAAGTTACAAATGACTTTACGAACGATGTAAATATGGCAAATTTACCAACATTTCATTACGAAGAATATTTTTACTACAATTTAATTGAGATTATGGGAAATGCAATCACACCTCGTTAAAACGTCTGGAAAAACTTTTGGCATCCCATTTGGCACTTGATGTTCAAGTCGTTCATAAAGTCATGCGTAACTTTACAAACAGCTTTATGAAACATCCCAGGTATTATAAGCAACACCATCTAAAACAGATCACTGAAAATCATATAATTCCATTTTGTTAAATGTTATATCATACTCTAAACAATATTGATATGATACTCATGTTTCATTTCCAACAATCGCTATCGGCTCCCGGTGAAGTACAAAGAATAAATCTTGCCTAGCTTTGTTGTGTCGTGATCAAAAGAGACAACTTATGATCGAAAACCTTGACTAAGGGCAAGTGTACTTAGCAAGTATTCAAGCTATTTCTTGAATGAAGTGAATGCAATGGTAATAGTTTTGTTCATAAAATTGAGAATCTAAAAATCTGCATTACACAATATTTGGCAGTTTGGGTTTGGACCATCACTCCCTTCATTCTTAGACCTGCCCTTGAAAAAATGAGTTTAAATCTCAATTTTTTAAATACTGCATGAATACTCTACGAATTCAAAGTGATACAGTGATGGAAACATTTCATATATCAGACGTTTCAGCCCTATCTTACCCTGAGACAAACTTGGATGACACCATAATCCTCCAGTTCTCTGAGATGACCTTTCCTTGGTTCATTTTGAATGGAGAATACATTGCTACAATCCCTGTTAGAACAATTCAGATTTTTGGTTTGAGTCGTGTCTTACCTAGCTCCATCACTCCTCCGATGGACCCTGAGACAGACTCCAATGTCCTCCTCCAGTTCTCTGGGATGACCTTTCCTTGCTTGATCATTGCTACAAACCCAATTTTAACAATTCAGATTTTAGGTAATAATTCAGATTTTAGTTAATACAAACCAGTGGGGGGTTCAAGTCCCATCTTACCTGGCTCCGTCATCCCTCCCTCCCGTGGACCCTGAGACAAACTTCTGTGACACCATTGTCCTCCATTTCTCTGAGATGACATTACCACAGTTAATTTGGGGTGCCATGTTGCTTGTTTTCAGTCTGATCAGCGTGGAGAGTATGTTGCTACCTATCCTGTTATAACCATTCAAACATTTTTGTTTATGCAACACCAGTGGTTCGAGCCCCATCTTACCTGGCTCCGTCACCCCTCCTCCTGTGGACCCTGAGACAGACTCCGATGACACCATTGTCCTTCAGTTCTCTCAGATGACATTACCACAGTTCACCTTGAATGCCATGCTGCAGGCATTGAGTCTTATCAAGGTCAGCAGCTTGGAGCTTACATCCCATCTCTTCCATCTCCTCCATCGTGCGTTCCGTCTCCTCAGTGTTGCCGTGACAGCAGACATCTGGCAGGATAAGAGCGTGTCTGGAAGACTCCTGGTAAATCATGTTTCAAACTCATCTTCGTCCTTCGTTGTTGTTGCTTTTGCCTTATTGTTTGTTTAAAAAGTTTGTAAACTTGTAGCAATGATGGAGTCAGACTGAAGAAAATATGTTTTGATTCAGCATCCTTTAAAAATCCACATCAGTAATCAATCTTGGTATGTATTATGCAAGTCCTGCAGTGGTTGTTTACTTCTTTGCTATATCAGATCAAATATATCACTTTAAGTTTCATTATTCAGTTAAAATATTGTGTGGAATGAGCCGTTTTTTGTTTTTTCTTTGTTAGTTTGGTTTTTTTAGGATTTACATTATGATATTACCTTTTTGAAATAGATATGAAATAATGCATACTAATAATTATTTATTATTTGTTCTTTCTGCAAAGTGAATTATATCTAAAGTATCTTCTTTTTTTCTGAAGGTAAGGTAACCGATCGCAGAAAATACAACAATGCAAGATTCAAGACCATGGAATCATCACTAATGATAGATTAATTTATTTTCAAACTATTGTTCTATTGTTATTTTCTTGAAGACTGACAAGCTAAGTGAGTGCCTTGAATCAATGGGAGGTCTTATTCATCATCACCATCAATCAGCTCACAAAAGTCACATGACCAGTCAACAGAGAACACATCACATTCAGATCTACCAGGTCTTGGCTTCATTCACTCTGGCAGTCATCAGACAGTTTGCTCCAGTTCCAAAGGTAATATTTTGCTCTGTCTTCTTGTTCTTGTTTATCTCTGTCTGTCACAAGAAGAATCTGAAAACTGTTCTTTTCAATGCCAATCTTTAACTTCCTTTTATCAACTTTGTAAAGTGCTGTGGAACCAGTCATGTGTAAGAGTGCTATATAAATGAATTAATTGTCTTGTATTATGTATTATATTTCTTTTATCATTCACTTTCACTTCTCCATCCCCCCCCCACCTGCTCTCCCTATCTCTTTCTCTCTTTCCCTCCCCACCCCTCCCTTTCTGTCGATCTCATTATCTCTCTCTCTCTCTCCATCTCCCTCTGTTTCTCTTAATCTCTCTCTTCCTCTCTTTCCCCCTCTGTCTGTGTCAATTAATCGATCAATAGGTTATGTGCAAATGTAATTATCACTTTACAGGAAATATATCATCATAGATATCAATCTACTTTAAGACATAATAATATGAGATAACAGGAGGTCCAAATTCATAGACCATGAGTATGTATATTTCATGTGTTATATCGTCGTCGGTCTTACGAACCGGCGAATAGCCAAAATTGGGTCAAAAAATCAATTTTCACTTTTTTGCATATTTGGATAGTTTATGTCAGAATCTATCGAGTGGCAAAATTTCTTCGCTAAATTTTGTTTATTTTTAGAGAAATCCTATTTTTTATATTTTTGGGTGACCGGCGAATAGCCCCCTTACAATTGCTTTACACGCATTATCCCTTGTCAGCTTTTAAAGTTTGTTGACCCACATACGCGCATCCATACATACGCGCAACCATATTTGGAAGATGAACGGCGAATAGCACTGTTAGGTCTTACGAACCGGCGAATAGGCGGTGAATAAGGTATGTTCTGACCGCACGCACAAACCGGTGAATAAGTGGCGATAGCCTGTATTTCTGACCGGGTTTGCGATTTTTTCGTTCTTACGAACCGGCGAATAGGTTTGTGAACTTATAATATGAGTTTTCTTTATATGTGGTGCTTAATACAAAGATGATATTAAAATAGAGTATGTAAACTCTTTTACTCTGCAAAATTGCTGGAAAAAAAAAGATTATGAGCATATGAATTCACCGCTCAAAATGGTGCAAAACTTTTTTTTTTTCTGAACTGTGTTTTTCCCTGAGGATGGGCTATTCGCCGGTGCGTAAGACCGACAACAATATGAATGTCTGTATCATCCCATTACATGAGGGACCTAATCCTTGAGGAGAATCCAAAGCACATAGATTCTTGTCAATTTAATAAGGAGCTATGCCCTGGGGAGCATTTCATGAAAGGACTTGTCGGATGTTTTATCTGACAAAGTCTGTTTTATCTGACAGTTGCCATAGTAACGATGCTTCTCAGCCAATCAAAATCAAGGAAAGATGTCAGATCTGACAGCTTGTCAGACAACAAATGTTGATGAAATACCCCCCAGGTCTACCTTACTAGTAGTGAGAATCTATTTAGGCACAATGAGATGTCTGTAATTTGCAATCCTGTAATGCTGAGCTATCAGGATTTTGTGATAATGATTTGTATCACTTCTCCTTGTTTCCATCATCAGGCCCAGGACCTGATCCCAGAAGAGTTGTCCACAGCCCTGGGTCTTCTGCTGGTTGATGCAGGATTCAACCTGGCATATCCTGAGTGTATCAAGAACCTTCAACATTATGTCCAGTCTGTCAGCCCTGAACAGCATGCCATCTACACTGATATAGAACAAATCATCACGTCTATGCAAAGTGCATGCACTCTTGTGAAAGGAAGCAAGGCATTGGTATGTTCTTTGCCGAACAGTCAAAATCTTGCAAATGATACACTCTAAGATTAAGACAAGACACTGAAATTGGAAGATCAGAAAAGTTCCTCTCAATCTTTCAATAATCTTTTGACAAATTCTTGAAAAGAAGAAAGACAGTTGTATGTTCTATGCAGGACAACAGATGTTGATAATGATACGCACTAGGATTAAGACAAGCCACAAAAATCGGAGGAACAGATTAGTTGTTCATGATCTTTCAATGTTTTTTTTTGTTGAAAATTCATGAAAGTTATGAATGTGTTCCAGGTGATTTGGTGTCACTGAGCTTTCAGTAATCGTAATAGCAAAATTTGTCCTGTTTATTTCGTTTGTCAACTGTATCAAGTATACCTAGAGGAAATGGAATACAGCTTAAATACAGCCCAGATAAATATTTTCATTTATTGATTTTGATATGTGATGTTTTTGTTTAACCCTTATTGTACAGAAGTTACAGGAGCAAGTTGAACTTGCTCATGGGGCCTGTCTTGCATGGTCCTTCTACGAAATAGTTGATATAATCCAGATGCTGGTTCAAGTCTCTTCAGACATGTAAGTAAACCCCACCTTGTACTCATCTCCAGTGTTTCATATCAGTTTATAGCTAGTCTTGAAACAAGTTCTAGAAGATGGTTTTTGGTCATGCTCTGTGATTGCAAATCCTTCAAGGCAGAACTTGGAACCGTGCAGTTTTCTCCTGTAATTTAGAAACCTGCATATTTACTTCAAGCTTGTTTATGGAGACTTAATATTTGATGATCGAGAATTAAAGTCAATGAGGGAAGAAGGGTGCCTACAGATTCATGTACTACATGTATAAGATTAAAGTGAAAGTAGACATTTCTAAGGTAACTGTCTCAAAGAGATATCCTAGTCATTTATTACAGATGTAGTGGAGATACTGGTGATTTTGATGGTTCCGATGTGTACCTCACCATTATTCCAATAGCTGGATTATCCAGTGGTCTTACAAATTACCTATTAAATTGAATTTAAATGCAGGTGTGGAGATGAAAGAGTTGATGATGAATATCATAGAACTTATTCTCCAACGTTACTCCAAAAGCTCGCTCACATAATGATTAGCAAGTCATCTTTTGTAATGAATACAGATGCAGACCTAGTGGTGCTTTGCTTGGTGATGAAGATGAGCAAGCATATCATTACATGTTATCATTACTCCAAAGCTAAAGTATGTAATTATCTCCTATTCCTCTATGTCAACAATTTTTAGATGCAGATCTAGAGATAATGATGATGAGAGTAAGAGAGCATGTCGTTCCACATTACTTCACTACCTGGCACATCCAAACCCTACCTGCAGATTACACACATACAGAGCCTGCCTCAAGATTACCAAGGTATCAAAGCTGACTGGCTAGCAGTGAAACTCTTGCTCTCTCTATAAACTTACAATCTCTTTTATTTTAGAGAAATAACATTGATTTAATCCAGGCATCAAAACTTCATCCCTATCTTTCAAATTCGGAATTACTTGAGTTTAGTGTTTATCTATTCACAAAAATATTTTAGGTTATTTTTAGTTTTCTGTATCTAGGGAAAATGCAGTATGTTCTCCCATTCAAAACAAGCTGCACCTTGAAATAATATTCATTAGCTTTTTCTTTTTTTGTGTGTGTGTATAATGCAATGACAATGGACACCGCTGTTGGATGGGGGTGGGGGGGGGGGGAATAAGGGTTTTATATTTGCAAGATGTGTTTTTTCAGTGGCACAAGAATAACATTCTTTATTTTTGTACAGAACTCATTGCAAGTTGCTGAAGCAATCCATCCAAGGACAGAGGTTAGCCATCATGTGACCTTTCTACTTGACCCCTCCATCCTTCATGAAATAGCATGCTATGGCTTGGATGATCCTGACGAAAAGGTACATGTACCCTATGACCCAAATTATTTGGAGATGGTTTAAATATAATTGTAAAGAACAGAGAATAAACCTTTTTTTGTGTTCACTCTTATTTTGCATCTTGATGAAACAAATTATTTTGTTGGTCCTTCTTTTCTATAAAAAAAAAAAAAAAAAGTTATGTTGGTCTCTTTTTTTTTTCTAATTTATTTGTTAGTTTATTCATTTTCATTATTATTACTTTTGTTTATTTGTTCATTTATATTTGTTTTTCTTTGAACTAAAATCAGTAGTTAGAGTTTAGACCCTCCTGAATTTAAATGGGTTTAGTCTGTAGATAGCCGCACTTGTCAGCCTTAGAAAACCTTACTAACTCAAAACACCACATACTGACAAGGTTTCATGTGTCTGTAATGTAATTGTAATGGTAATGGTAGGTTATTTTACCTGACTGCTAAGAAAGCAGGTGTATGCTTGTTAGTAAGCAACCAGAGGACCGACGGCTTTAAGTCCCCTCCGAAGGACTTGGTAACGAGGATTAATACCTTACCAAAGGGCATTAGCGCATCCGCTTGATTTCGAACCCGGGTACTCCCGGTTACGAGACCACTGCTCTACCACTGAGCCACTGAGCCACAGCGCCTCCTCTAATGTAGTTTCATTTCTTTTGTTCATTTCTTTTGTTCACCTTTTCCAGGTTCAGAAGATGAGTGAGTGTATACTCCTGACCTTACTTCAGGGTCGACTTCTCATGAGCCAGGCATTGTGGGATAAACTCCTACAAGCTTTCATTCCCATCATGCCCCTGCTGCAGGTAAGTGTATTAAGTGTACTCCCTGAAATATATATCAAATACTTGTTAGCAAAGAAGATCGCCATTCTTGCAGCTTATAAGTGAGCTTTCATTTTGGCAGAGGTATAGAGAAAGGTTCTTTGTGATTTACTGCCATCCTTTTATCTAAAATTTTCTTAGCATTGAGTATGCAGTGTAAAAATGCTGTCAGTATTATCAGTTTTCATGTGTTACATTCAGAAATTCATCATAGCCACTACGTTAATCATGTTATTATCATGTTTATTGTTATTGTTATGGTTGGTAATAATTTTGTCACTGCAGTTTCATCTTAAATATGAATGTTATCATCTTTCTCATTCTCTGTTACAATTTAATAACCCGCTCGGTGTTTATTTTTACGAAAATAGTTCTAGTTTGAATTAATGTAACATATGTTGAACTACCCAATCTATGACAGGCGCATGCTAGTAACCATCTAACAGTAAGCCAGTGTGCCAATGACCTGATCAGTAAGTGCCGAGACCCAGCAGTGTTTGGGTCCTATTCCAGGCTGCCAGCTCTAGAACAGATCAGGGGTGGACTCAGGATGATGTTCAGTAAAGATTTCAGGTAATGTACTTTACATACACCACCACAATGACCCTTTATGCCGAAGAAACTGTAGTGATAAAACATGGAGATGCAAGATTTGAAGTCTGTGGGGCACTACATTTAGAAGGCGCTGTTCAAAACTACGAGCATAGATGGACCAATCAAAATTCTTTAATAGTTTCAAGCATAAAATATGTCACAAGTTTGTCTTCACAAGTTTCGGCAAAACTCTCTTATTTGAGCGTTGACGCGTTAATGCACGTTAATTATCATTTAAAGTGGTACAATTTATTGCTCCATATATTAACACAAAAAAAATTTGCAGGGGTTTGCTGCAGGGAGTTTCCACATCATATCTGTATAAGCGCCATATAAGAAACTGGTAATATAATTATTATTACGTGAACTCTCCTGGATTAGTAGCTATCCCATTGAATCTCATCTTTCAGAAGTCCTGTCATCCACTTCCATTGATGTTCTTCCATTGAATCTATACAGGGTGCGTGCAGAGGCCTCCACAAACCTTCTGTGGCACCTGCTTAATGAGCCTGAGGCAGAGTTGAAGCGCCCCACCTTGAGCCCCCCACCCTCTGGTGTTGAAGACCTGTTTGTATTCCATAACAAGGCTAGTCTGGATAATCACAATGGAATGTCAGTGTTTCAGGTAGGCATGATATCATTCCTGTACAGATCATAGACCCTTTGGACAATTCTCTCTATCAAAAATAATTCCATTGCGATTAACATGCGAATTGTCAAAAGAATCCATCTCAATGTACATTGGTTAACATAGCTTAACTGCGGTTGACCATTGTACATTTTGTCACAATAATTTCATTTTCAGAATTCCGTATTTGTTCTTGATATTGAGGTAGTAATTCTTCTGTATTCATTCAGGAATTGTATTGCCTTGCTGAAAAAGACACAATTGCATCAAATTTCATGTTGTTGTTTTTTTAAAATCAACTTGTTTACTGTGCAACACAAGTTTTAGATTTAAGCTCAATGTTTGAAACCCTTCACTGTATTTTCAAATCACCTACAGGAGGATGGATTGTTACAAGTCTTCAACATTTTCACCTCAGAAAACACAGAGAAAGACTTGAAGAAATCAGCTCTCCAACAAATGGCTATCATCTTACAAGGTAAGCTGGATGTTGATGACTGGAAATTTTTGGTGCAAGTAAAAACTAAATATCTTCTCCAAAACCATAGGGAGACTTATTCAATGAAATAAGAATTGTTATCGGTTGGGTACGGTATCCTCCTGATGAGATGTACAGATGTTGGTTTTTCAAACTGTCGAATAGTTGAATAGTTTGAACACTTGAGAAAAAATATTTTTTTGAAAAAAAAACCTTCTGAATATTTCAACTGTCTTCAAAGAGTTATTTGTGTTTAAGCAGTAGAGATGCAACTAGGAAAACACCAAGCTAACAACCTTGAAAAAGTCTTGTTGGCACTTTAGACACTTGCTTGGGTTTTATTTCATCAAAGATTTATAGCATTAGGGTTTGAGTGACAATGGAGTAATAGGTTACATGGTAAGGTTAAGTATTGTGTTTTGTCCAAAGTTGGACTGAAGATATCGAAAGTGACCATCGAACAATAGTCATCAGAGCATGTGTTATACTCTCAGGATCATCTGGTTTACCTTTTAACAGATAGTAGACTGCATCACACCTTTGTATCCCATGGGGGCCTTGAGAAGATGATGGAAACCTTAGCAACCATCATCATTCCTACTACAGCACAGTCTCGCATGACATCTGAGCTGATACCACCTCTTATCTCTATCCTGCGTCATCTAGTACATGCTAACGCAGCTAGAAGGAGAAAGATGGCACACCAATCTGGACTGTACTTGATGCTGCTCAGAGGTAAGATAATGCTTCTAGGTTTGTTCACCCTTGAAGCCCTCAAAAACCTAGGAAATATGGAACTAGGTGAATATGATATCTTTATGCTGTCATCAAGAAGCTTTTTATCGATTGGGGTGCCATTATTTCACTTCTCATTTGTATTTTCCATCAAATGTGAGATGTCAGAGAATCCAAGTACTACAGTAGTTCATTTGTAAAGTTTTGTTGTTGTTGATGATGTTATTTTTAAAGTAGGGTGTAAGTCAAGTTTATTTCTGCGGGTGTGATTTTACATGTCAGTCTGATGTGTCATTTAGAAAACATGTAATTGCAAAACCCTCAATGTTTTGCCCCCCCCCCCCCCCCCCCCCGTACGAAAGGCACTTTATTTGTGATATTGTTTATTCATAGCATTGGTGAAGAAAGTAAGTAATTACTGAATAGTACTGAAAGAACTAAGTGCTTACACCTTCCCAGTAGTTTTGAAATTGAAGTATAAGGTTTACTGTTTAATTCCATGAGAATATATTACTGGTATGCATCATTAATTGAACCCAAGATGATCTCTAATGTTTATTGGTACAGCCTCTCTGATCTGCAGAGGATCACAGGAAGCCAGGCAGGAAATTGCCCATCTTCTCATCCTCCTCATCTTTGATGAAACAATCACCATGGCAACAGACAACCAGGATGGTTCCAGGAAAGTGTGTTTTCCACTCATCATCACACAACAGTAAGGCCTTTTATAGAGAACAGGGTTGGCGATTTTTTTTTATTTTTATTTTTTTTAATTTAATTGAATTTTTCTTATTTGAATCAGATTTTTTTTATTTAAATCAATTTTTTTTTTTGAATATTTTTTAAAGTTCATTTGAAAAAAAAGTGTAATTACCAAAAAACCTTACCCTTACCCTTACAATGATATCTATTTTAGTGTTATCATACAATCATACATTTCACTCCTAATATTTTTCTTAACCATACATTTTGTAATTAAATCCAGTCAAAATGGGCAAATAAAAATCAATTTGAGGAATCATGTATGAATCTGAACTTAATTCTATCATACCTAGGCCTACGAAGGAAACTTCCATAGTGAATTCCCAGTGAGAAGAGAAAATTCCCCTCTGGGAATTTCCACTCAATATTAAAAAAATCCCAGAGGAAAATCCCAAGGCACTCCTCAGTGAAAATTGTATCTAAATGCGCACACAACAGCTTTGCGACAGTTTTACAAAGTGGTATTAAAGCTCTTCAATTGCTACAGATAGAGATGCAAAACTGTCAGTGTTGGAGACCAATATAAGAGACAGCTTAGTCAAAGGGTGACTACACTACATTATGTTACTGTGATTTTTTACATTAATCTACAATTTTTATTCACATGTTCTCTCAAAATCTGTTTGATACATGAAGTAGGAAAAAACAAAACAAAACATGCTGAGTCTTTTGACCATATACAACTGTACTTTTGACTTAAAGGATAAAAACTGCAAAACTGCTTACATGTATATTACAACATACATGTATGTATTACAAAATAAGTATTTTATTTTTAATCAGAAACAACTTACAACTGTGTCTACATCTTAACATTTAAATGCAGTGTTAAAAGTTTTGCAAATTGTTGTTATAGATCCTATATGTGAAAAAGGAAAAAACAAAACTTCTGTTATTATTCGTAACACTGACCATGAAATGAGCTGACAGTGACTTAAAAGGTTTATAAGAGAGCTTTTTTCAACAGTCAAATGGTAACTGTACTACATTATGTTAATGTGATTTTTACATGTTCTTTAAAACATCAAATGTATGATAAATGTAACAAGAAATAAGCATGCTAAATCAGTTGATTACATGATTATTTTTAATTTTACATGAAAGAAGTGGTTTATATGAAGGATCAAAACTGAAAACTGCTAACAAACCTTTTCTCATTGACTTTTATATATTTTTTTACAAACTGCTCTCTGAAAAGTCTTGGATTGTGTGATAAATGATAAGAAACTTGT
Source organism: Echinometra lucunter (assembly GCA_029962745.1). NCBI lineage: Eukaryota > Metazoa > Echinodermata > Echinoidea > Camarodonta > Echinometridae > Echinometra > Echinometra lucunter. The sequence continues at coordinate 14,964,154 of CM057158.1, read as the reverse complement.
TTCACTATTAATAGCTGACAAAGAATTTAAAATTTCAGAAGAAGAGCTTGACATTTATAAAAAATGGAGTTACTGTTGACGACATACATCTTTAGTTTTTAAGGAATTAGCTGATTTTATTGACTTGATTTTAATTTGTTTTAAGTAGATAGGAAGGATTTGTTGATTTTTTGTTGATATAAAGTTAATTCTAAGTTTTTTTCAGTTGATATAAAGTTAATTCAAAGTTTTTCAGTTGATATAAAGTTAATTCAAAGTTTTTCAGTTGATTTGAAGAATTAAAGCTGCCTTGAACAAACAATTTGTCAATGATTTGTACATGCTTCAATGGGAGTGATTTAAATCAATGATTTTTCTTAAAAAACCATGGTGATTTAAATCTCGATTTAAATCACGATTTAAATCAACATAATTTAAATCCGCCAATCCTGATAGAGAACTTTTTTTCGCAACATTCTCTATCTTTTAATGCTGTTACAGCAGAAAATTGGTGTCACTGTTATCTATGTTGAAAAATTTCAAATGTATAAGTATGGAGTATAATTTTTTCATACCACAGTTTTGAAATAATTGATATTGTGAAGTAAATGAATAATGCTCAAAAGAAACATTGTAACCCAAAAAAATATAAAAAATTGGTGATGAGTAAAGGAAACATATAATTCTGCAGCTTACCGTGATAGAAGAATATGAGTTTTCTGCATCATGATAAATATGACAAGATCACTTTTTCCTTCAGACCTTTCTCAGTTTATTAAAATGAATGTATTACATGTTAAAGGATATTATAGTGCTGAGTCTACGGGATGTAGCGTGGTCCACATGCAGGATGAAGCGGAAATCCTCGGCCGTTTACTGCGCTGGCGAAGTGTTATACACAGTCAATACGGAACACACATGCAGCCCTGAGAATTGTCAATAATATTTTTCACTTGTGCGAAAGTTGAGAAAGTCTGTGGACCTTTGCACTAATAAACTCAATACCAAGAGATAGAAGTAGAAGTAAGGGGAGTCAGAAAACATCTCAGAGCCCCATATATTGTGACTACAATATTCCTTTAATGATAGCTCAGGAAACTTGTTCTCATCCTTCTGCTTTGATCACTTCCCAGCTTCCAGCTTCCATTCCGATGTGGGATAACGTCGTCATCTCGCCCTCATCGGTTGGCTCCCAGACCCAATCCAGACCCTCTGAGACAGCCTGAGAACTGGTCTAGGATCAAGCTGGAATGGGTCAAGGCCTGGACTGTAGGTCAAGGTGGTCTAGAACAAGCCCTCCTGCATGATGATGGAAGGAATGTTGAGTACAGGTAGCCCTGTTCATAGTTATATTTCACTTACAGTACATCTTCTTTAAAGTGTTTATGGCAGAGGCACAATACTTTCAAATCATATTTTGCCCCTGTATGGTGCACAGGTGTGCATTACTTGTAAAGTTTGACAGCAGCATTAAGGATAATGATATTATAAAGATTTCTTTCATGATATAAGCTTTATTCATTAATTCACAGTAATAATGATAATGATAATTTTGTTTACCCAGGGAAGCCTCATCAGCAATTGCTGTTCTTCCCGAGGACCCTGCAATTATTATTACCTCAGCAATTGCCAGGTACCCACTTACACCTAAATGGAGAGTGGTAGATGTAGATGAATGTATTGCCGAAGGACGTTTAGCGACAGGCTTGGATTTGAACCCTCAACCCTTAGATTGAGAGTCAAGTGAATGAACCACTATACCACGGCAACTCCACTCCACTGTGTGGATATCACTATTCTTATGTTCATGTGTTTTGACCCTGTTGTAAGTTACGTTTGATATAAACTGAACTATCTGTTGCAACTCTTATCATATAAATGATCAAGGAGCCTTCAAAAAATGACTCTTCAAATATACAAGTCTGTCAGCTTTGTCTTGAGCAAACGGAAAAATAATATTTCTCTATTGAGACCTTCAATATTTTTCATTTTCATCATCCAACAGTTCTGAACTATTACTGGAACCAGAGGAGAGGGCGTTGCTAGCCACTTCATATGCCCCAACTTGCCTCCACCAGTCCCTCCAGACAATTCTAGCTGCCACCTCCCATTTCACAGTGAAGCAGGCCATATGTCAACTGTCCCTTATGAAGCAGTGGGCTAGTCTACTACAAAATAGGGATGTCACAGAGGGAGGGGAGATGACAAGTTTAACAAGAGCCCTCCTAAGCTATGATTGGAAGGCAGCATTGAATAGGTAAGTGAAAGTGAACTCTTTGTTTTAAGATTTCCTCTATTGATATTGCTACTGTTGTTATACTTCACCACTGTGTTTTAAAAGATGTTGAGTTGCATGCTTGAAATAGATTTCATTCTGTTGAATGTTGCCTCAAACATTTTACTTTTGCAGTTATCTGACTATTTTGGCAAAATGAAAGTGGAATAGTCTCATGAATATCAACTATCATTTTGAACTAAAACTGAGGACAAGAACCAGATGTATTTTCTAACTGTGACACTGAATTTACCCATGATCATAATTGAACTATATTACTATGAATTATTTTAAAGATCTATTGAAATGAATACAGGTTATGTCATAATATTTTATGACAATATGACTCTAGAATATACCTTTACTGAAATTATGTGAAGCTATGGAGATTTGTAAAAAAAATATATAAAATAAGAAATAAAAAATAAAAAACAGGGGAAAGTCCAAATAGATGAACGTGTACTGAAAAACATGTGTGACCTTGAGGCATTACCCATTTTCTGATTTCATAGATTTTTAGAAGTGGTTCCAGCCAACAATGAGGATGAGCAGCTCCTGGCCCACCTTCTCTCCCTGCTCTCCCAACTTTTGAGGTCACCCGACCTAGTGACCCCTGACCTCATTGAATGGGTGGGGTCAACCTGTAGCGGGGGCAGGCTCTCACTGGTGGAGCTCCTGGGGAAGTACCCACCTGCAGGCCAGATGGCAGAAGGGCAGACCGATGGAGCAGGGAAAGGCAAGGAAGGGTCACAGGCTCTGGTGAGGAAGGAGATTCTGAGATTACTGACAGCCTTTGTGCAGAACTTACCACTGTCACAAGATGCATGGTGAGTTGTCATTCTCTTAAACTTTCTGTGCATTTACAATGTGAATATATTCAAGAATGTGGCATGGCATAAGAGCTTGTCCCATACTTTACAACCACATCACCAAATTTCAATATGATTCGGCACTTGTATCCTGGGGTACCGTCATAACCTGGCAAAAAGCGTAGTCTAGTGCTATTATGTGTTCATTAGAATGCAGTTATGTAATGTTGTCATGGCAACTCTTATGTCTTGATCTGTGGTACTGGTAATGATCCCAATGGCAATTTTCATTTGAAAAATTTCTTCAGTTCATTAAAATCATCTTACATAAAACATTGAAAAGTTACTGTCATACCTTTTTTGTTACCCAGGGTACAGCATTAAAAGAATAATAATACTTCAACAAACTGGTTATTTCATGGAGTTATCTTTGAAGTTTCTGAAGGTTTTTACTATCTGTTGATCACCACATTATATTAGGTAACATCTCTCTCCAATTTGAATTGCTAAGTCTCAGTTCACCAAAATTTTATTCCTGTTTGTTCTTGTGTAATGTTAGTGGTATATTCCTCATTTAAACTATGTAATGAAAAATGCTGCATATTTATTCTTTTTTTTTTTTTAAATATTTGCCAGGAGGCGTAAAGGGATGTTCCTTGGAGGTTCCTTGGTTCATGGTCTACTAGGAAGCTTAGACCTTGCTGATGCTCTTCACTTCTATGATCTACCATCCTTGGAAAGCACACTCCATTGTCTTGTCCATGTAACTGCAAGGTAAGAGATTAAGACTTGTCAGTTGAATCAGTTTAGTGATGTCTTTCATAATTTCATATTGTATTCTTTCAGGACAGGTATAGACTATAAAAATATGTATTTACCTAACACGCATGTTAGTAGACTGTACTTTATTGTGACTTCTGTCAAGATTTGTCAAATGCATGTCCAGCATAGCAATCAGTGTAGTGATGTCTTTCATAATTTCATACTGTACTCTTTGAGGACAGGCATAGACTATCAATATGTATTTACCTTATACACATGTTAATGGACTACTTTATCGTGACTTTCGTCAAGACTTGTGAAATGCATGTCCAACATAGCAATTGCTATTACACTTAAAATGTAGATAACCAGAAGAAAGTCAATTGTTCAAAACATCTGCATTGAATTTTAATACTTATCTTTTTACAAAGTGAAAATGACCTATATCAGAATAACAGTTTCCTATCATGTAGCAAAGAACTTTTAAGCAAGCACTGTTAAATAAAAATATACTGTAAATATCTGTACTTTGTGTGCTGAGTGATAACCATTACATAGAATGAAGATTTCTGTATGACTTCATTTCTAGACCTGGTTGGAGTCTGGACTGGGCTGATGGAGACAGCCTCACTCTGTGTCAACAAATGCTCACTTCCCTTCAAGAGGTAAACACAAAAAAAAGCTTTTTCATTCTAGCAATAAAATGTAATGATATTCTAACCCTATTTTGATGTTGATTTTGTCCATCACAATATCACATTACAGATAACAAACTTGAACAAAGTTTTATTAAACGATGCATTTAATTTTTTATAAAAAAAACAGTTTGTTACAACTGCAAGAAGAAAAGCAACAGCATCATTTTCTCAAAATTGAATCTCAGAGGAGCTTTTATTTCATTGTGATTGTGTGTGAATTTATCATGATTCTTCCTCTGTGTGTTTCTCAAAGCCTGTCGAAGTATTTCAAAATACAGATAAATGCTGCATGCAGTCTTGGTGTGAATGTATGCTGACTCACCAAAGTTAACTTGAAACCTTCACATGTTTTCCTTTAATCCTTTGGCTACTTTAACCCATTCGTGACAGGAATTATTTAAAGCCTAATTTGATCAGCTTCTATTCTTCAAATTGGCAACACCAACTTTTTTATTTTATTGCTACATTTTTCTTATAAAACGTCATGTATCTGAAATGAATATAAATTGACAGAAATTATGATGAGAAGTCAAAAAGTTGCCATTTGCAGGGGAAAATGGTGATTTTAAACTTTCTATCACATTGCCAATTTAAGGATTTTAATGCTTATTTTCCTTTAAAAAAATTTCAGCATCAAACAACAAATATTGACGCAACCAAAATGGGGAGAGTTTGTGTAGAATTTTTTGCTCTTTCTGCTCATGTATTTGGTATGATTTTCAGGGCTTTGCATCAAAAGATATTAGGCCAAACCACAAAATGTGGACCCTCTGTCACGAATGGGTTAATGAAAGTGATGCTATGTTGTTACCATGTTTTAAATTGTACATCAACATTTTCATGTCAGAAGAGGAAGCACCGAATAAGAGTGTAACGGAAAGTGCTTCCCTGTGTCTGCTTGTCATGGTGTACATATTTGATAACCGACACAGAATATCATTGTAGGTTGTAAACCAATGTCATTTAGATTTTCTTGAACTTGAAGAATTCTGTATTCTGACCTGTTTCCAGGTTGTATCAGCATTCCATGTAGGCAGAGGAGGTACTGCTATGTCGTACATGGGCAAGGGTGTTACTAAGAGTGCTACTCTGTGTCTCCTACACCTCACCAGAGAGATGGCAGCAAGGGCTGTAGACAAGGTATAGTTTCATTGCATTCCAATTCTCATCCGTTTGAATCCTAAGTTCAGAGTCCTAGATGTAACAAAGTTATGTTTATATTTAAAGATGCCCAGGCATGTTGATGTCTAATTCATATTACATGATGAACGTATATTATATTTATTTTTACTATTCTTATGAAATGCAGTTTGACATGTGTCATTCTGGTAGTTTGTGAGGTGCTGTGAAGCAGTAATAATGTGACATCACTTGAGATATATTTTTAATAAGTCACGATTCAATCCACACTTCAGCCTGATTACTTTTCACAGTATATATGTGGGCTTCGGTGAAATAGTTTATAAACAAATTGAAACCAAGTAAAGAAAAGTAATATTTGATGTGGAGGGAAATCATGTGAAAAACAAATACATACCTGATAACAGAAAAGAGCAAGAGGGACTGTATAACCCAAATAAAGATAAAGGATATGAAAATAGGTATTACAGGAATGGTAATCAAGTGGATGATAAAAATCTATAGTATTGGAGTGTTAAACACGAGAAAGACAGGTAAGTTGTGTTTCTTTTTGATTCATTGTATAATTATAGGGATGGGAGTTTATTACAATGAAAATATCTGAAATTTATGAAATGTTGTATGTGACTCTTGTATTGATCAACAAGATTGATTTTTTGTTTTTCTTTGATGATGTAGAACTGGCCTATGGAGTGGTTATATACCAGCAAGGGATCTTCAGAAGCAGGCTTTGCTTGGCTTACTCCTCTACTCTCGTACAGGGACCCCGAGGTGAGATGAAAATGATGTCCCCCCCCCCCCCCCCCCCCCATAACCTCCACTTTTTTTGTTTGTCTAGTGACAGGCAGGACAAACTTTTGTACTTGATTTGTCTGTTTAGATTGAGTATTAGGTGATTTAGTGTATGTCAGAAAACATTTCCAGCCTGCTGGCTGACTGCACACTCAATTGATGGAAAAATGAAGGTGGGGTAAAAAGTAGTGAAACATGAAAGAAACATCAATGAATGAAATAAATAATCAGTTGTCACTAATGAAATAAAAGATTGGATTAGTGAGTAAAAATTGAAATCATATCATGTTCTTATACCTTTTCATCCTATATCACTATCTGATTTTTATGGCTTTGTGCACAAAGCACTTAAAGTGCAGGGCTTGACCCTAACAGAAGTCCAAGTGAAGATGTATATCAACATTAACTTCAAATTAACAAAAACTTTTCAATGAAGAGGTATATCATACACTCTCTATTTTCTTGAAAGATTCCCCTAAGCACTGGTATAAGTTGTTAATGGTTCCACATACTGAATGACACAATCGCAGCAACTTGTCAACCAATACATAATTTCAGGAAGGGAATAATGACTGTACCTTTCCAATGTCCAGGTCCGAGCTGCCGGTCTGGGTATCGCTGCATCTCTTGCCTCCAGTGAGCAGGGCTGTGTTACCATAGCAACCTGCTTCCAGCAGAGAACAGGAGGTGTTTGGGGGCTTGCTCTCTCTGTTCTCTTGGATCATTCCGAATGCAGTGTGGTTAGACAACAGGTACATCTAACTTCATGTGAATTAATTCTGCCGTGCCATGACAAAAGGAAACGACTCTGCAGAATAAGTTTCTTAGTAAATGAAGAAAAAAAATGTCACTGTTTTATGTGGAAATCTATGGAGTTGCTTCCTTTTGATATGTCTACATTTCAGAAATTGGAGGTCACGTGAACTTAATTTCTTCTTCATCATGTGGAGCACACAAAAAGGTACCCCAAATCAAGAAAAAGTCCATTTTGGAAAAAATCAGAGTTGCTTCCTTTTGTCATTAGACAGCAGAGTTAGTTTTTAACCGTTATATTATGGACTGATATTATCAAGGTGTGGTAGACATTAACCCTGTTCCTTCACCATGAAGTGGGAATCTGTCCAGTATGACATCATCTTTAGATGAGAAACTGAACATTCTTTCTTGAAAGATACAAGGAAAATCAATCCATTATATATATATGATTATAGAGTGCCTGTAGGTATTTTTTTAATCAGTCTGCCAGTGAGATTTTACCCAATGAGCACAATTGGACTTCTGTATGACACACATTTCCCAGAGACACTAGCCTGAGTTATCTCTGGCATAGGGTTCAACGGGTTTTTTAGAAAGTCCCATTATTCACATATAGACATTCAAAAACAGTAGTGATTTCAGCTGAGATTTGAATTGATCCACCTGAGTGACATTTCTTAAATTCTGTGGGAGTTTATTCCAAAGTTCAGGAGCTATCTTTTGAAATGCCCTGTCCCCATATGATTTGGTCTGCACAGAAATTTATAGTGTGAATAGCTGGGCCCAAAAGTTCACATACACCTGGTAAAAGCTGCTAGCCTCACATTTTAATGAGCTAAATCATTTTCGGTATTGTGAATCATCTACCCAGGACATGTTTCATTGTCGGACTCAACATATATTTTCTCTTGGTGAGAAAAAGTTGGAAGAAATGCATGAGGATCCCTCTTGCAAAATGCCCATGTATGTATAGGACAAACAATGTTCTTTTTTGCCAGGTATATTTGAATGTGTGGGTCTAACTGTTTATTTCATTTCATATTTCATTTCAGTAGTTTGTTGATTGTTTTCTTTTTTCCTTATGGTTTATGATATCCATTGTACAGGCAGCGTCTTTTCTTGCCAATCTACTGTTACAACCTTTTAGCAGAGATGAATCACCCAAAGGTCAGAAGGTCACACCCTCAGATCATCAACAAAAGGTGAGTAAATACTTGCTACTTCTTATTTCAGTCCAGAAGTATCAAAGATCTCTTTTTGAAGTACTGGGTGTTAGAAAAAAAATTCCACTTTTGATCTTTAATAACTCAAAATCTATACATCAGATAATTGTGAAATTGTCATATGTTACTGCTGAATAGTTTACAATTTTTATACCCCCACCAAACCAATTTTGAAGGGGGTATATAGGAATCAGCATATGGTCGGTCAGTTGCAAATCTTGCGGATCGAACTACTTCCTCATATTTTGAGCAATGCTCATGAAATTTGGCATACACATTGGTCTTTGGTGACCTAATTTTTATACCCCCACCAAACCAATTTTGAAGGGGGTATATAGGAATCAGCATATGGTCGGTCAGTTGCAAATCTTGCGGATCGAACTACTTCCTCATTTTTTGAGCAATGCTCATGAAATTTGGCATACACATTGGTACCATCAAAGAAAAGTGGCCCTGTGACCATAGTGGCAGTTATTGCACACCAAACAACCACTGAAGGGGGTTCAACACTGTCTGGGTGTTGTGATTTGATTTGATTTGATTTGATTTGATTTGATTTGATTTATTGAATTGCTTTGATATGATTTATCATGTTTTGAAACATCTGCATTCACATGCATCAATGATGTCTTACAATGGATACAATATACATATACAATACATGACCTACACATTACATGTAGATGGATATTTTGCAGAATTATCATATAGGAGAGCTAAAGCACGAGCATGAAGCTTTATTTGCTTGCAGCCCTCATTTAAAAGTAAAGGCATATATGTTAAAGACGCTAGGTCGTGGGCTTTTATGGGGAATTTGACACCATGGGTGCTTACCCAGTAACAGGTGTTGTCCATCACTGTGAGTTTTATGACCAACAGATACTATGTAATGCTCTGTATACTTCACCCTTTCCCCATATCGCAAAGTCATTATCTCACTTTCCCTGGCCCGAGAATGCCCGAAGCAGTCCGAAGAATGTTTGTGGTGGGACAGCTTGTTTTGCTGTGCTCCAGAAATGTAGCTCTATTACAGGTATTTTTCACAAAGTCTGGTGTCAGCAAATTATGATCCATTCCCCATGAAAGCCCACGACCTAGCGTCTTTAAACAGATATAAAGACAAACTAAATTACAAAGACTTGCTATAATAGAGAGAGAGAGAAATAGAGAAAAGAGGGTAGAACGCTAGTTTCCAAACTACAAGAGTAGCATCACCTGTCGATGTGATGACATGTTTTTTAGTGCCAGGTCACAGACGATAACAGTTTAACGGTGGATGATTTGTGGTTTATTGTCAGTTTTGCCCAGACGATTGCATTATGGGTCGCTAAATGCCCATCCAGATCGACTTTTATCAGACATGATGAAGTTGGGCAGATCATCTGGTGTTAGTTGATGGAGGACCTGAAGATGATAGGGCTTTGGGTGTATGTCATGCCTGAGTATCGTCCTAACAGAACTGTACAACACATCACCCTAATGAGATGCCATATCCCTAAGAGAGGACATTCTCCCATTATGTAAAATAGCCCGAGTTTGTCTCTCTGTGTTTTCATTGCTTGCTGTTCTGTTACGGCCCAAATTATTTTTCCACCTATTCAGAATGGTCTCATGTTGTGTATACAGGGGTGTTAGAGTAAGAAACCTTGGAAAAATTGTGTGCTTTTAGCGGTCATCAGGGTGCCTCTGCACGCTGCAGACAAACTTCACAAAGTCCCCAAATGATTTTTTGCATGCCTCAACAGGTAGTGTGGTAGTGCATTCACTTAGAGCATCGGGAGACTTACCCATGTACACCTTTGCAAGTCTGATGTCAACCCCGGGGTCGAACTTTTCACAGGGCTGCTGCTGATGTACATCGTGGCCTGGACCGTGTGGCCACTCAATGCATGGAGGCACGCCGAGCACATCCCCTCTTTTCATAGACTCAAAAAACCTTTCAAATGTCAAAGTTTCATCAAAACTATCTACACAAACCATCTATCTACACAAACCATCTGTAAATTCCTACAGATGAATTGCTGTCCTGAGCCCCGTAACACAAAGGTTTGCGATGGATAGTAAATATGAAAGAACTTTCTGATTGGTTTCTGGTCAGTGGTCGAACAAAACGCGCATGTAACATTGATCTTGATTGGCCATTGCCATTTAGGGATTGATCGCCAACCTTTGTGTTATGGAGCCCTGAGCTAGTATTTGGCAATGTGCACAGTGCACTGATCAGAACAGTTTAATACGCATTAGCTCCTGGCTGGTAGCAGGAAGCCGGAGTACGGAGTGGCCGTGCCTAGCCACAGACTAATCCTGGCCTATCCGATAGGCAGCTAAAGTAGCGGGGCGGCATAACAGACCAATCAGCGATCAACTTGGCAGACATCACCAATGACAGGCATGGACACATGTCACATGGGCCATGCATGGCAGCCAATCGAAAATATGTCTATTTTGTGAGGTGGCAATTTCATATCAGGACTTTTTGATGCAGGAATTTCGTCAGCTATGAGTGTTGAACTCTTTTGGTGCAGGAGCATCGGCCTTAGCTTGAATGAACAGAACTTAATGTATGACTAAACATGAAAAAATTTGCTTGCATTTTACCCTGTGTAATTGATAAAGCATTCAGCTACCGTGGACCTAGATTTAGACGAGAAACATGCTCACTAATGAGCATTAGGTGTATGCCTTTAAAGCAAACTTGCTTGTAATGTATGGTCATATATACATATTCATTACATATTATCAGGAGAAAAATGTAAGAAGAACTGAAAATTCACAGTAAAAGCTTGAAAAATAGTCCAGTATCCATGCTCATAAACAAACATGTAGTTTGTATTGTGTGGTCACATATATATTCATCATGAAAAAATATGAAGCTGCAGCATACTTGTAAGAATATTTAATTGTATTATATATTTATGTATACATATGCATCATTTATTATCAGCAAAAGAATATAAGAAAGAGCTCAAAATTCATGTTAAAAGCTTGAAAAATCATCCTGCATCCATTTATTATCCAACTCCATACAGATTGGTGTTGCTGGTGTGTCTGCAGTCAGTGCTTTGCTCCAGTACCATCGCTTCTTCCCTGAGATAGCCACCATGCTCACCCACTACTATCCAGATTCAACTATCCAACCCATCAGCATAGTGGAAGATTCCACTCTGTCATCATTAAGCATGCAGAGTGGACCTCCTACACTCACCACTCCAGGTATGTGACTTATTTTGGGGTGGGAGGGATCGCATGATGTAGGCCAAATGGATTTCTTATGATAAAAGACTAGTTCAAACATACCATGGTAAAGCTTATCAAAAGAACATGGTGGTTTTGTTACCCGTGGTCTTTGTGGAGAAGTTGTTGGCTAGTAGAAACATTTGTACATTTGTACCCCCCCCCCCCCCTTTATTCTTTCTCTCTCTCTCTCTCTCTCTGCCTGTGTCTAAGTAAATGTCTCTTTCATTCTTCTCATGTTCTGTTGAAATTCACACTAGAGTGAACTGAGCAGTCAGTTTCTTCTGATTCTGAACAGAGGTTTTTTGACCGCATTTGAAATCTTATCTCAAATTTGGTTTCCGCAGATTCATCTGAAAATGATGACAATATAAGACCCAGTCAGATAAGAGGTCAAAATTCACAGGTAAGACAAAAGTGTAAACTGTATGTGATACCAACATGAAAATATGCTTTGTAATATAGCCATATTCATTTCAAAACGATGAAAATATACTTAACACAATGATGTTCTGCCACATTCATTTCTGCTGTAAATTAGTGTAACATGTCTTTAAATTAAAGGACTTTTCAAAAACTGTCTGTTTCTTTGTTTTCCCCCTCATTATGACACTTTTTACAAAGCATGTTTAAAGCTTTAACAATGTAATACTTATTATCTCTCATAGATGTTATGTAAATATCACATTGCATTTTCATATGATTGTCATCTTTCTTAGCATGGCTCACTTTTAAATCTGCTTTTGATTTCTTTGATTGTTTTGTTTTCCTAGGTTGCTAGAGAGACCAGACAAGCTGAGATGAGATCACCTGAGGGTATGTTCCTGAATCTTGAAGATAATATTAATAATAATAACAATTGGATGTATAAAGTGATTTTTCCATCAGACACAAGGCACCATCTCATAGTCAATTATGCTTTGGGATTTTTTTTCTTTTTTTTTATAAGAAATCAAGTGAAGTATCTTTTCTAAGAAGTCCATGGAGTTTGTTTCAAAGGCATGGGCCAGTGGATTGAAAGGATTTGAAGCTGACCTGTTTTAGAGATTTGGGAGCATCGAAGTGAATGTGATGTTTTCTGTTGCTGCAGGAGGGAGGAGATGTATGGAGAATGAGTGTTTAACAAAGATTTGTTAAGTGTGAACTAGTTTGTGATGCTGTATTCTATCAGCAATTGGAAGCCAGTGTAGTTCATTTAACAGTGGGGTAGCATGAGACCACATATTGAGCAGTATCATAGTCCTGCCTTTATAGCTGTGTAGCTGTAACTAAGAATGGGGTAGCATGAGACCACATATTGAGCAGTATCATAGTCCTGACTTTATATAAATGTGTAGCTGTAACTATACTTTGAAAATCTATGCAGTAGATGCTTTGTTTCTCGTTAGTTTGTGATGCTGTATTCTATCAGCAATTGGAAGCCAATGTAGTTCAAAAAAAATTGTTAAAAATGGGGTAGCATGAGACCACATATTGAGCAGTATCATAGTCCTGCCTTTTATAAATGTGTAGCTGTAAACTATACTTTGAGAATCTCTGCAGTAGATGCTTTGTTTCTCGTTGTCTTTCAGGTCAGTCTGTATCGTCCTCCCAGGATACTGTCTCCACCTCTTCTTCTGGGGTTGGTGGAGGCCGTTATGAGAGTGTTGTAACCCCTGGCCTGGTGACCTCTACTGCTTGCCTCCTTACCAACCTCTTAGCTGTCATACCAAGTGATGCAGTCCATGCTGTTAGCAAGGAGAACATCCTCCAAACTCTGCGAGGGTAAGGCTGATAACCCTAGTTTTGAGTTGCCTCTTTTGCTGTACTAATTCCTTCTTCATTTTTATGTCACCAAAATAAAAGTTGAGTTTTGGTAATGATTGAAATGAATGCTCAAAGAATCAAATAAATCTTATGCAGAATGTTCAGAACTACAGATGACATCTGCCAAACAATTTTGAAATAAACTGTAGGATATCTGTGGAATGAGCAACAAAATATAAGAATGTCAAACAAGTAGCCCAGGACCCACATTCATGATACATGTACATGACTTCTTGTGTATCAGTTACACACAAGAATTCATGTACATGTATCATGAATGTGGATGACTTCTTGTGTGTAACTGATAGTAGTTCTTTCTGTGATTGTGATTTTCAGCAAGTTTAATTTAGTTTTTTGTGTTTGTTGCTAATCTACATAAAACCCACTTACCCTTACTTAACTATGTAGAATGTTTGGCAGAACTCAAAATTTATATATTTTACTTCCTATGTTTCCTTTGTAGAAGAATGAATGGCTAGAACTCTTTTGATTTGAAGTTTGATTGCATTATTTGTGAACACATTTCCATCCTTTCTCCTTGACAGAATCATCAACGTCACTCGCATCCAGACACTCCTACAGCAAGCGACTCCCTCTTCATCTGATGACCATGCCCCTTTGTCAGCTGACCCCGCCCACTCCTCTACATCTTACTATGCCAACCAGGTGGAGCTATGCAGACAAAGCTTTATGTGTACTGCCATCTTGAGGCTCTATCTGGCTTGCCTGCAACAGGACATGCCTGCTGTCCTGGATGCTATGCAGGATGGGAAGCTTACCACCAAATGCTCTATGATCCTGGCTCTCCAGCTGCCTCAACAAGGAGGTAAAAAATTGTCCTTCTGGCATACAGTTGTGTTGTGTGTCGACATGTCCTCCCCCGTTTCATAGACACAAGCTTTGTTTTAGTGGAAAAACACTCTGTCCCTCAGATAGGATGATAAAACACCACCTTTGCTTGTTAAGAACCCACTGCACTATTCTAAGAAGAGTAGGGGGAAACCCAGGTGTGATGGTACACCTGCACATCCCAAAAAGCTATATCGGGAGGAGAGACCCGGGGCTCACAGTGATTAAGTTCGCTTTTCCCCTCCCAGGCCTAGATGACGCCAAATACTTTTTGATTATAATAATAATAATGTTTATGATGAAATAATATGTGTTTATCTGTCACTTTACTTTAGTTTGTATTGATATGCTCCTGGTATGATAGGGTTACAAATTTATTGATGTGGAATAAATGAAATTAAAGTGAAATTCAATTATTCAAACTCCTGATGCATTCTAATTTTATCTATGAAAAATTCATGTTAGTGGACAACTAAGAATGATTTCAAATTATGATACCAGGAGATAGGGTGCCCTAGGGGTGGCCCAGAAACTTCTAAACTCCCAATATAAATACAGTTTGTAAATGTTTTAAGGTACTCTGAATTTAGGGTTATTCTCAGAGGTGTTTCAGAACCTGTGTGAGATGCACCTCAACCAGCAGAATACAAAGTTTCATAACATCTTGAACAGTGCAAGGGATATCCTTGTATGATCTTCACCTCAATCAAAATCAGATACATCTATTGTCTGACTGTCATTTTGACTGTTCCCTAATGTGCTCTCTTTCTCTCTCTCTTCATATTATCATGTAGATGCCAAGTTAATAGCTGGAATCCATGAACTATGGAGGATAACATTTGAGTTCCTGACAATGCAATGTCACCTCTCGGGGTTGGAAAACCTCAGTCCTGTCCTGAGCAGAAACTGGAACAATATCACAGGTAAGGGGGAAAAATCTTGATAAATTTGTGTGACATTTTCTTTTTAAGCATACCCCAATAAAACCTGCATGTGAAGTCTACTAAAGCAAAACAGGAAAATTTGCAATTGCCTTTGTGACAAGTTTATGATTGTTTTTCAGTGACTAGGTTTAATAACCATGTAAAAGTAGCAGGAACCTTGATGTGCAGGAGTTAACAGTCATTTTTTTCCAATTGTGTACAGTTTATACATAGTAACATAATATATTACAATAACATAAATCAAGGAAGAAGGCGAGGTCCCTAAAACTGAGTGCTTGTGATGGGCTCACCTGAACAACTTAGCGCATATATTGAAATATATATTATCCTTCGTGATTGAAACATCTTCCCATTTTTTGTCTTTATTATCACTCTAGACTGCCTAATATCTGTAGTGAGCAAGCCCAGTCCTGCATCGACTCGCACCACGGCACTCAACTTTCTCTCCATCATTCTCACCAAGGCAGAGGAGGAGGAAGAGATGAGAAGATCTACCATCCCTTCCATGGGTTTAGATGATGGAGGAGAGGAGACGGCTGAGGACCAGAAGGAAAAGTCTCTCCTTGCAAGGCTTCTGGATGAGAAGAAAGAACAAGGAGGTATTCAATACTCATTTAAAAGCAAGAAGTCAATTATGAAATGATAGAATTTCTTTTCTTACTATTTGAAGCCTGAGATGGTGTTGATTATGTTCACGTTGTGTCTGTCTTTGTTTCAAAATTCTGGTTCATAAAGGAATTGATGTATGTACATTTGATGTAGAAACAGTGAAGAAATAATAATGATAATATATTTGTTGACCCAAGGTAGCCTCTTCAGGACTATGTAATGTTCTCCCAGAGGGCACTGCAATCATATTTCCCCAGCTCTTACACAGCAGCCATAGCGCTAAGTGTATTCAAGGATAAATCCTACTGGGTACATGTACCTACTTACTGCGCTTGAGTCAAGTGTGGCAAATGTAGATTAATTACACCACTTTGTTTCTTTCTTCCTTTTTTTTTTTTTTTGTATTGTTAAATCTTACAAAGTGCCCAATATGCACATACAGAATTTGCAAATATTACTGGCATTAATCGTAAAAATTATGATATTCTGAATTGTTCCACTTAGGGCCATCGGCTGGTAGTGAGCTGTGTGAGGCCTTGTTGAAGGCCTATGATGGTTCCCTACCAAGGTCTACAGGACCTGGTCTAACCCTGGAGAAACCAGCAGTCTTCTCTGCTCTAAAAGTCCTCCTTGCTATCTCTGATACAGCCAAGGGTACAGGATTAGATGGTGAGTGAGATACACTGCCTCTAGTATAAAACTCTGCTTATAACAATGATAACATCAAGTAAAGAAGAGATAATGAAGGGGAGGGGAGAGGGGTGAGGGGAAGAAAAGTAGAGGGGGAGAAGAAACCGGCAGTCTTTTTTGCTCTCAAAGTCCTCCTGGCTATCCCTGATACTGCCAAGAGTACAGCATTAGATGGTGAGTGAAATACACTATTGCATGAATTTCTGCTTATGACAATGATAATGACAAGTAAAAAAAAAAAAAATAGATGATGGAGAGGATGAGGAGGGAGAGGGAAAGAAGAGGACTGGAAGAAGAGGAAGAGAAGAAACGAGCTGTCTTCTCTGCTGTCAAAGTTGCTTTCTCACATCAAAATTTTGCATTGGCAGGTTGTTGTAGCACCTCCTTTTTTTTTTTTTTTTTGAAATTATGTGTTTTATTGATTTCAATGATTACAGACAAACAAATTAGGCGACAATTACATAAGATAAACAAATAAAAAAGAACAGCAAAATAACATCATAGGAATAAATTTAGCAATAAAAAGCAGTAAAATCTCCTTCAAATAGGCTATTACATATAAGTGGTAAATTTGCAAATCAATAACAACCGATGGTGCTAACAGAAGCATTACATCAATTAATGTATTATGTATATGTGTAACTCTATAAATCAAACTTCCATTTCTTAAAATGGATAGTAGCACCTCCTTTTTAGTAGGAAGGACAATAACTCTCCTAAGTAGGTTAGACATGTAAATGTTATGGAAACAATAATGAATAATAGAACAAATGAATATACTTTATTATGCTGAAGATTCAGTTTGACTTTATCTCTTATCTTACTTCTTCTTCTTGTTAGCTGGAATAGTAGAGACAACAGTTGACACCCTCAAACAGATCCATACCAAACTCACTCTAGAGAGTCTGCACATGGACAAGACCAGTACAAAGAAAAAGGTAAGATGGCTGTTTATCTCTATATGACTCCTGTTGCGTATGATGAATCAATCATTTTGAGATCCCCAAACCTGAAGGATTCAAAGCTTTGACAATTTCACCTCTTAATATGGCTTGGGGTTACAGTGAACAGTATACCAAACAATGCAAGCCTAATTATGGAGCTTTTGTGATGAAGCATGTAGCCAGGCTCACTTTAAAAGTCATACATATTTTAGTATACACCATATATTTCATGGACATAAATTTTTGTGAATGGTACTAGTCAAACCATTTCATTAGTGATTAAATTTGCGATTGAAAACTCCTAATATCAGTGATGATTCCACATATGGTACGGAAGTTTTAAGGGTTTTTTAGTAATGACTCCTAATATTTCTTTGTAATATTCTGGGCAATTGCTACTGTTTCTCATGGCTGTAACTGCAGTAGCACATACAGGTACTACAATGTATACGGTGATGTT
Organism: Echinometra lucunter; assembly: GCA_029962745.1. Lineage (NCBI taxonomy): Eukaryota > Metazoa > Echinodermata > Echinoidea > Camarodonta > Echinometridae > Echinometra > Echinometra lucunter. The sequence goes on along the minus strand of CM057158.1, from coordinate 14,946,184 downwards.
CGGTTGTGATCAAAGATAACTCTCCAAAATTTTTGTTGTGATCTTGTATTATGTGCTAATACTTGTACTTGAGTATTTGATTTTTGCAGTAGTGAGTTGTTGAATTTGTGATCCATTGTTGACTTGCAAAAAAATTATGAAGATAAAATCCCAGCAAAATATATGGCTAATACAGTATAAGATTCAGATTGGACAGATTTTTTGTGTGAAATTCTCTGCCTTGAAGCAACATATCATACATGTATGAGCAGTGCAATGCATTAACATCTGAGACTGATGTCATGAAGTAAGTCAAAACATTTGACATGAAAAATAGTCTGTCACTTCATCAATAAGCCTGTTGTTAAGTCTAATGATGTGTTCATATATTACTGTTTTGTAGGAGGATCCAATATTTGCTGAGCTGCAGTCATCCTTTGATCTTCTCAACAGCATTATGATGAACAGCCATGATGTCAAGGTAATGTATGTATATAACACATCAGTACGTAGTAAATCACAGGTCAAAGGACAAAGGTCATTTGAAGTTGCATGGGAAAATAAAACATACTTTGCAAAGTTGGTTCTTTGTATTTTGGAAAAACTTGCTAAACATATTAAGATTTTACCACTAAGTTTATTCGATTTTTTTTTTTGGGGGGGGGGTGTTCTTTGCTTCCCCCCTTTTTTTTTTTACCTATCACTGATTCACCATCAAAGTATGAAATGTATTTTGTGTTCCTCTCTTTCCTGTCTAGTTTAGCCTTACATTTCCAAAAGCAGGAATTTAGATTTAGTCTTTCTGTGCATTTTCAAAAGCAAGATTATAAATCTATTTAACATATGTTATACAGACTGTTTGTGTTGTTCCTGCTTTGTAAAGTATTGTTTGTTTGTTTGTTTGTTTGTTTGTTTGTTTGTTTGTTTGTTTGTTTGTTTGTTTGGGATGGTTTTATTTTTACTTCAATTTAACAGCATCTGGGCCCATAATCTATGAACTACTTAAGCATGATATTTAAAAGTTTTATCTTATCTTTTTGCTAAGAGAGAATTCTTAGCCAAAGTTTGATTCTTTAAAACCATGGTAGGCTAAGAATTTTGACCCAAGATTACATAGAATATTCTAATAGATTTTGATTAAGAAAAAAATTCTTGAATAGAGTATAAAATATAAACATACTAGGGAGGGTGCTTACATAGTCTGCTGGGCTGCTATAGCCCTGTGGAATAAAAAAAAATATGAATGCACCATAGGTTCTTGATCTACATGTACATCTGCAGAAACTATCCGCACTGCACAGGTTTATGTCAGGATACGCAGTATAGTATATGGTGACCGGAATTTATTTTGTATATTATACGTTACTATATTTTGTTTTATCAGGTGGCAGCTCACCAGGCAGGCTTAGGTGTGACCATTCATAAACTATGGGCTTGGCTTGGTATGAACATGAAGCTTATGACCACTGCACTTTTACTTCTCACTACCTACACTGCTAGATGCCCTGTTGGTATGAAACCTTCTCACCTTTTTACCTTTTTTTTGTAATTACATGTACGTGTTATGTTTCTTGTAGATATGAAGTTAATTTCTAACAAATTTTTATGATGAATCAATTGCAAATAGTTGATAGGTAATTATGTTAAACAAAAGATTTCATTTTTGTAAACAATGTAGTTGTTTCAAATGGAGCTCTGTATATTATAGAAAAGGTATACTTTAATATAATGCCATTGCAAAGGAAATGAATCATGGTAATTTCCTTTTGGAATTCTATTGCATGAATGTTAATAGTTATTTTTCCCTTTTGGTAGATCCTGTAAGGTATAAATTCTTTTAGTTTGTCATTTTGCAACCAAGGGAGTGTTTCATGAAGAGTTTTGTCGGTGATTTTCACTGACTAATTTGCTTTCAGCCAATCAGATACGAGGATTTTCAGTAGCTTATAACATTTGTTGGTGATTTTCAGCGACAAAACTCTTCATGAAACACTCCCCAAGTTTCAGTGTTAGGATATCAGGGAATAATGAATTGAATTGTCTTTTCAGTGTGTGCAGCTTTAGCATCCAGTGGTCCAGGGCAGACTGGTAACTCGATCCTGCACTACCTTATCAGACTGGTAGAGAGGGAGAGATTAAAGACCGAGAAAGGGTCAGAGTCTGACCTGTTATGTAAGGTGTTCTCCATCTTGGGTAACCTGGTTTGGTTTGGAGAGTGCAGGAATGTCCTGTGGAAGGTGAGAAAGTACATATGAGAAATATATTTGTGACTATTGCTTTTCTAAACCTATAAATGTAAAACCCCAGACAGTGTCTTACTTTATTGATGATTACCATCTTATGTTTTCAAGAGGGGCTTAACATTAAAAGCCACACATTCAATAAGCCCCTCATTTTCACATGTCATATAGTTTTTGCTTTAAATAATGTTCAAACTGTTATACCGCTTCAATTGTCAGTAATGTAACAAATTACTGATTTTTTTTAATATAATATTTTTCCAGCTGTAGAATCCACCACTTTGTTATATTGTTTGTCTTTTTTTATATACATGTATATCGAACATATGGAAATAAAATCAGTAAATAAACAAATAAAATTTAAAAAATTAAAAAAAACACTAGTCAACAGCCAAAGTGCACTCTGAACAAGAAAGTCAAATAAGACTGATTTAGTCACTGAAAATGAAAAAGATGACACTTAGAATTGCTGACATTTTCAGGATCTTCAAACAAAAAAGCCAAAAGTTTTGGTTTTGCTTGTAGTATGTACACTGTCAAGAATAGAAGGTATGTTTCATTCAAGAAGCAGAAAGCTTTTGCTAATTGTTGACCAGTGGTATTAAATGAAAATTGCAAGCTCATCCTGTGCTCTGTTGATAGAAATGAATTTCAAGAGAAACTTACTTAGAGTTATTCTGGATTGTTTTAGATAGGTTGTTTAGATCTGAAAGATATATCAAATTAATGAAATATTGATGGAAATCTTATTTTCTAATAAGGTACCTTATCTTTTGCACACTCTAAGCCCACACTTTGACTTTGAGTCAACAAGAAAAGATCTTTTATCAGTGATATAGTTCCAGTAACATGTTTAATTGAAGGACCTTTTCTGATGTTTGATGATGTTTTGTATTATTTCAGAGTGGATTTCTTGGGTCCTTCATCAAGGTCAGACTTCCAAGAAGCTCTAAGCAAACCAAGAATACTGCCAGCTCTCAAACGTTTGCTGCCCTCTGGCTTCAGCTCCTGACCAACCTCACCTTCGCTACGGAGGGACAGCAGATGGTCATGCGCATTCCAGGTATGAAAGAAACCTTCAATGCAATGGTTGACATGGGCATGGCATGCCTGCATCATAGAAAGTCTAGTCATGATTTTGACCTCACCATTAAAAAAGTTGCCAGCATTGTTCAAGAGTTGCTTTTTATTTTCTTTTCGAAAGTTAAAACATATTTCAGCATGCCTTATTTTTGTAAAGTCTAGTCATGATGTTGATATAACTACTAAGTAAGTTGCCTTCAGTGATTTTTTTATTTGTTTACTTTTAAAGGCAAAACACATTTCAGCATGCTTTGCACGAAGTGTATGAATGTATGAAGCATCTCTATAAACCTAATTTACTTAGAATGTATTTTTTTACTTTAAAAAGAAAGCTGTAGAGATGAAGAGAAATGTTGTGAAAAAAGTATTTGCAAAATTTGAAGAGATTGTGAGTTATGAACTACTATATTGCACTCATCTAGGCACAGGGTTATACCAAATAACCGCGTACATTCAAGGTCATATCTGAGTCTAAAGATTGCAAGGGGAGAAGAGAGGATTGGCAGGGAAAAATTTGTTAGTGGAAGTGGATTATACATTGAGTTAGCTTTTATGCAGCAAAATGGGAGTGGCGAGATAAGACACATCAGGAATGTAGAAAGTACTGAAAATAGTGTGCATTTTGCATCCTTTACTTATGTTTTCTTTTTACTTTGTTTAGTAAAGCTACCTAAGAAAGATAAAGTAGCTCTACCCTAATTCATGCATCATGATTTGAGTGAAAAGAAAGCCCTTGTAAATTGAATGTCATGTCTAGCCCTACGTTGTTATTCAGACATTTCCTCTGTCTTTGTTTTTTTGTTTTGTTTTGTTTTTGTTTGTTTTTGTTTTTGTTTTTGTAGAATCTGTCCATATTATCTCTTGACCATGATATAACCCGTAATGCAATCAGTTAATATTGGTCATTTTCCACGTAACAGCCGTTTTCCCCTAGTGTATAGCATTGTTCCTTATTGTCCATAGACCTTTTGGTGACCTTTCTGCTGTATGGCTATTACTAATTGACAATATTGCCTCCAGGAAATTCTAATTACTGTGATCTTAAGGTGCCTAGCAAAGAAGGTTATTGTGTCTTATGATGTAAGTTGTCTGGATTATTAATGGTTGTTAATCATATCTCAGGAATGTTTTCTATTCATCCATAGCACTATAGTGTGTTTCCTAAACAGTTTATGGCAGGATAGGTTTTTAGTGTTATATACCCCTTCCCTTTTTTTATTGACATTTAGGTCTTAAAATCCTTTTATATTTTTTTATTCCCTGTATATACTTTGTCCTGCTTTTTACAAGGAAATGCATTTCTTACTCATGAAAAGTATTGGTATTGTAGAGAAAGTTGCTCTCCTGTGTCAAAGGTTGCCATTTCATTGCCCACTTTCCCTATCACCTGACAGAAACTATAAAGCCCTCCCCATATCATTTCAAAACTATTTCATGACTCATCTTGTGATGATGCACTTTACAAGCCAAGCCTCTCCCTTCTCATCAACCCCCATCCCTTCCATCACAAATCTGTTGTGCAGCAAATAGTTTCTTCTTTATAGATACTAAAAAAAACAACTCCTAGTTAAGGTCAATTAGAGTTTTAAGGTTGTTGTCCTCTATCAGAAGAACTCCCAAGTCACTGTGGTAAGAGCCATCCCAGTGTTTAAGGCAGCTAAGTATAACATATGCTGTGATGGTTCCAAAGCAGTCCATTTATTCCAAATTTAATACCCTTGTTTTTTTAAACTGTGAGATTTCCCTGTGTTTTGTGTGATTTGCACTTGTTTTCTGATTACTTTAGATCAGTGAATCTGAATTTTTAACCCTGTAAAGTTATTAGACACAATAATTTGAAAAGTATTGAAAATAGATTTTCAACATTCATGCTTGATATGATTTTAACAATGGTATGATATATCATGAAAATGATGCAGAGACTAGTTATTATGATATAATTTGGATTTGATGTAGTTTTAGATGGGATACCATAGTCAGTGAGTAGGATAGAACCCATGCTGTAACCCCCCCCCCCCCCCCCCCCCCTCTCTGAATAGGCAGTTATGAATGTAACCAGGTTTCAAAACAAAAATTGGATAAAGCTTGAAGATGACCTATAATTTTAGAATTGCTTCTTTTTTTTTTTTTAGTGAGCCAGAAAGGGAAACAAACCTAATTCAAAGATAAAACTTACCAAGGAGCCAATCCAATTTTAAATGACATGCAAAGATTCCTTTCCTGTCTTAGGATAACCCCTTAATAATTCATTTAAAGATACATTTATTTATTATTTGTTATTTCATAAATAGAATGAGGTTTCATGTTTTTATGGAATATGAATTCCACATAACCTTTTTGAATCTTCAAATATGGTATTAATTATGGAATGTTGATTGTTGTGGTAGAGAGAAAGAGGAGGCACAGGTTCCCCAACTAGGTCAGGTAGATTGTGGGTGAGGAGTGGGTCATCCTTTGGTCACCTCCAGCATTCACTCCACATACGTAGTTCCTCTGTTTCCTTAGCAATAAGCACTCTCTTAGGGATGGAAAATGGTCATGAGAGTCGTAAACTCCAGGCAGGCTAACCTCACGGATCGTCAGAACGGAATAGCTGTCATGAGAGAAAATGGATCCGGAAGAAACCGGATGTGGGGAGATGGATTGAGGGAAACAGAGTGATGTCTGTTTGTTATTAACCCGTTGAGCATGATATGATTTCAGTACAACAACCATTTTCCATAAACCCCAGCACAAGTTATCTTGAGTGTAGCATTCAACGAGTTAAGAATAGAGAAAACACCTGTATCAGAGCTTTATGACTACAGGAAGAATGTTGTCATAAGGGGAAGATAAATTGAAAACAATGTTAGTATGATATCGATAGATGTGCAGAAATTACTCCGTGTCTGTGGAGACTGGAGAGTGATTTTGCATGAAAGGGTTTTGTTTTCTCCTGTCGGTTTTGAGGTCATAAAAGTAGTGTCATTCCTCAGTACACGTATTGTTGATGAGCTTCAGTCACTCATCAAAGGTTATGCACAGTTTTGGTTAACAGCTCAAAAGCTCTTCATTAGATTTCTTTTCTTTTAGATAATGAGCAACAAAATATTAGCAAAACTAAGATGCTGTGCAGTTTTTGCCTCTAGTGGAATATCAAACAAAAGAAAGGCAAACAAATATTTCAGATCGCTGGTCCAGGGATGTGAACCTCCAACAGCTTTAACCCATTCGTGACAGGAATTATTTAAAGCCTAATTTGATCAGCTTTTATTCTTCAAATTGGCAACACTAACATTTTTATTTTATTGCTACATTTTTCTTATAGAACGTCATGTATCTGAAATGAATATAAATTGACAGAAATTATGATGAGAAGTCAAAAAGTTGCCAATTTGCCGGGGAAAATGGTGATTTTAAACTTTCTATCACATTGCCAATTTAAGGATTTTAATGCTTATTTTCCTTTTAAAAATTTTCAGCATCAAACAACAAATATTGATGCAACCAAAATGGGCACAGTTTGTGTAGAATTTTTTGCTCTTTCTGCTCATGTATTTGGTATAATTTTTAGGGCTCTGCATCAAAAGTTATTAGGTCAAACCACAAAATGTGGATCTCTGTCACGAATGGGTACGTGCATGTACATGTCATGTGTAAAATCTACAAGGGTTTGGAGCATGTGAGAAGCATAACAAAGCACTGCGGTCATTGTGCAGGAAGCCTTCAGGGTGGACGGGTCCTAATGCATGGTAGAGTGTAGCCTTTATTTCATATTCCTTTCAGAGGTTTACACTAAAATTCATGAATGGAATATCACATGATCTCATACATGTATTTTTTATTGCAGGGTAAAGAATGTAGGGCTACATGTACATTTAACAAGTGTGATCTGAAAATGTATGTAAATGTATGTAGTGGATTGTATGTTCCAGTTAGGTTACACCACCCCTTGTTGGGTGAAAATATTAATATCTCCATAATAGAAGTACTCCAACATGAAAATGAAAGTTTTTTCCTGATTATCTGTGCCTATTATAGTGAAGTTGTCATTGATTTGTGGAAATCATTATACATTAATGGTAATGGCTCAAAGTATATGTTCCATATATGTGTATTTTCTTACTCTCTCTCTCTCCTCAGATGCTCTAGACCTGTTGATTGACTTTGCCCAGTGCCCAGTACCTTCTCTCCAAGACTCTGCCTTGCTGGTATTACACAATCTCTGCTATCTGGCTGCCAATAAAACAAGATTATTGGCAAATGGTAAGGAATGTTTTTGTCAAACTTGATATAGTAGACACTTCCGTAGACAGACCATGTTATATGTCTATCATCATATTTTGCATATAAAGTGGAACCTCACTATAGCAAGGATCTTTGGACCTTAAAGACATTGGTTAACATTGTTATGATTTTAAAAAATCTTGTTTTGTTACTTGAAAATGGGATAAACATAAGGGTTATAGTGTAGAAATACCAGTCTGAAAGTTTCAAAGTATAATATCCACAGGAAGTATTTTTAGATATGAAAAATGTGATCCAATGTTTGAAAAATATACGAGGGTCGGTTGCACAGAATAGACATAAGGAATGCGCATGCGCGTATGACTCACCTTACCGTACTGTGTGTATTGGCGTATCACGCGGCGGGAGGCACATAACGGCATTTTCAAATTCAAGCAAAGTGGTCCTCTTAGTGATTGTCTCGTGAGACGAAGGGTGATAAAATCGCCGTTTGCGTCTAAATTACACTTTTTCATTCCAAATTAGGGTTGGTTTCAGGGTTTTTGAGTACAAATACAAGTACTCATACACATGTTTCATCTTAGTTTGAGAATTTTTTAAAATCAGCTACTCACAAAGTTAGCCAATGCCTTTAACAGTTAGCTTGTTATATGAGAAAACTTGTTATATCAGGGTAAAGAAATAAAGGCACAGAGCTGGGACTAGTAAAATAATCTTGTTTAAATGTCTGGTCTGAATCTGAATCTGAATCTGAATCTGGTACATCTCTTTAATATTAGATTTTTTATGGTTTCCTCTGTGATGTAATGACAAAACCTGCGCAGAAAGCCCCTTATCCTAAGCATGCTGTAGCCATGAATTCATTTTTCTTTTCTTTTTATTGTTGGTGTTTTATTTGTTTTGTTTTGTTTTGATAATGATCAAACTTGCTGGGAAAAGTAGTATTTGTTTTTGAAGCTGGAATTCAAGTACACTGGTTCTTATTTCCTTTTAGTGCTTTTTTAGATTAATCAGTGTATGACAGTGTGTTAAAGCTAGATCTTTTTGATTTCTTCTCTACCCAGATAAGCTGGTCAGTCTTTTTCTGACCTCTCTGACCAGTGGAGATCTGAAAACGCAATACACAGTGACCAGTGCCCTCTATGCTCTCATCTATGAGAGTCAGAAAGTAAGTAGTATCCTAGATACTTCACAATATGTTAGTAAATACACAGACAGGACAATAAAGCTTTGAAAACCTCTGAGATGTGTTAGGGGAGCTTATGAACTGTCTGATAGTTAAAGGGGGTACCCAATGCTGAAACAATGTTAGCTCATTTAAAAGAGCATGACTTTATTAGCAGAAAATCATCTGCCTAAAGTTTGTTTAAAAGTCGTGTTGCCAAGGAAACCCCCAAATGTGGTAAGATTTCAGGATATTTTTGACCCCTCAGCTGTGACCCAGTTTCAACTGGGTACCCACTTTTACGCCAAAATGACGTCAAAGTGGGTACCTTGTCGCACACTTCTAGCAAAATGCGCGAAAGGTATAATACATATTGTACAGTCTAGCGCGCAGCACAACTGCGATGTGTGAAGCTGGGTACCCACTTTGACGTCATATCTCATACTCAAATTTTTTGGTCAACTCTTGACTTTTTATGAGAAAATTAGCCAAAATGCATTGCTTTCGATTGAAAAATCATCATTTTTTTATGTTATTCTTCTTAGAATTCTATTCTCGATCACATATCAAAAAAACTTTTACCATTGTGTAATCACTTTAAGAATCATGGTGATTTATGTGTTGGTCAAGTTAACCTTTGTGGATATCACAAAGTTTTTAACTACCATATCAAGTACTTTATATTACATATGAGAACAAGATTTTTTTTTTTTTTTTTTTTAATTATATGTTTTATTGATTTCAATGATTACAAACAAACAAATTAGGCGACAATTACATAAGATAAACAAATAAAAAATAACAGCAAAATAACATCATAGGAATAAATTTAGCAATAAAAAGCAGTAAAATCTCCTTCAAATAGGCTAATTATTTCATATAAGTGGTAATTTGCAAATCAATAACAACCGACGGTGCTAACAGAAGCATTACATCAATTAATATATTATGTATATGTATAACTCTATAAATCAAACTTCCATTTCTTAAAATGGATATGAAGTTTCCCTCTTTTCTTAGCTACAAAATATTCTGTCTCTTTTTGAGTTTTCATAAATTTCTTAAAAGATACAAATTCTGGCTTGGTATTTTTGAATTTGCATAGAAAGATGAAATATTTCAGGGACAGAAACAAAAAGCACAGGAATTTGTCAGAGGGTATACCAAACAATTTCTTGAAATTATCCAATGTAAAGTTATTATCATGTTTTGAACGAACTATTTGGAGTATATGAGAACAAGATTTTGCTTTATCAGCATTATTGTAGTGATTTGACTTATCTGTCATTGTGTCTGGTATTTCAAACAGTTTGCTGGAACACCATCAGAAAGACTGTGAAAATACCAACTTTAGGTCATTTCAGTAACTTGTGCGTCACTATTTTGTTATGTGTAGATAATATTATGACATATTTTCTAATGTCAACGTGATTTCGATAAGCAGTACAAAAGGGCATTGACTTTGTCTGTAGGTTGATTTTTTTTTTTCAGTCTTTGCTATCAAGTTCTAGTCACATGCTACATTCCTAAGTCATTCATATTACCAAATCATTGAGTATTCTTCTCTATCCCTGTGTTTTATTCTCCAGGCTAAAGCCCTTCTGAAGCCATCACGTCTGAGCCTGAGTCTTCAGGAGCTGGAAGTGGTCTTGCAGAAAGAGATACAGCGCCCTCAACCCCCAGCTACACTGGCTGAGGCAACAAGAAGAGACATAGCAACTAGGTGCCAGTTTGTAACTTCATCCCTGACAGCTCTACTACAAGACTGAACCTTTACTCCATACAAAACAGTAAAGGGATAAATAGCTAGGTACATGTACATGCCAGTTTGTCTCTTGGAGCTCTTCTGCTGGACCTGTTCCTTGCTGAGAATAAGGCAACGAGCATAGATATGGCTGCCTGCTGTCAGCGTGCCCCTCACAGTTCTTCTGCAAAGCACATACACTGATCAAGGCGACAAGTAGAGGCATGAGAACTAGTTGTCTGTTTGTTACATCATCACTAACAGCTCTACTGCAGGACTTACTCCTCACTCTGAAAGAGACATGGTTATGTTTCCATGTGTTCCTTAGTGCTGTGCTTCAGGACTGATTCCTAGCTGTGGAGTAGTAAAGAATGACCTGGCTTCAGGATGTCAGTTCAATTTCTTACCCTTTACAGCCTTCCATTGGGGCTAAATCTTCACTCTGTGTGGGCAGTCTGAAGAGATGTGGACGCCAGGTTATAGTATGGTACAAATCCTGTGCAGCTCTATTAAAGGACCAATCCTCACTCTGAGAGAAGCAAAATAAAGATAAATGACTACCAAATGTCAATGTATTTTACATTTTTATTTTTGCAGGACTGAAAGCTCACTATGATTGAGTCAAAGAGAAAAGACATGGCCATCAAGTGTCGTACAGCTCTTCTACAGAACTGAATCCTCAAGCTACAAGAAGAGATATTATTACTGTTAAAGTAAGCAGTCAATGTGTCTCTCACACCACTTCCGCAAGACTGACTCCACCCTCTGACTGAGGCAACAAGAATACGGCTGCTTGGTGTCAGTTTGTTTCAGCTTTCCTTTGTACAGCTTTTCCCCAATACTGACTCTTTGATCTAGATGAAGCAATGAGCAAACTAAACCTTGCCTACCACATGTTATTTTGTACCTCATAGATCTTGTCCTAGCCCGATCTTTGTGCCCACTGTGAGTCAAGTGGGATGAGATATCCTGAGCTTGATGAATTATGCCATATTTTTCTGCCATTAACTGTTGTTGGTGTATAAGGTATGAACAGTTGCGGTAGTGTTACTATGGACTGCTGCATCATATGTATTTCTTCCCGTTCAAAAAGAAATTTTCTGAGATATAAAAGAGTTGATCATCATGAAGATTTAGGCATTTCTGAATTGGTAGATTAAAAATGTACCACAACATTCAATAAAATGCTGGTAGCATTCACATACATTGTGTTTATTGTTGTTTCATAAGTGCTGTGTCCTGATCAAAGGCTCTCCACTATTATCATGACCTTATTTCAACATGTGTTTGAATGTTGTCATGTCATGAAAGATTTTATTTTGAGTATGATTGTATGACCTTTTTGCTGGTTCAGTGTTCCCATACCAATGGAGAACTTCAATTTACATTTTATTTATAACTGAAAAAAATGTATGTTCCTATACACTTCTTGTATTGTTGTAAATGCATGCTTGTAAGTATCTGACTTTGCTTTTGTTGTAGATATGTGAAATATGTAAATATCTGTATGATAAAAGATTTTAAAGTTTTATACACACATCTAGTAAAGTTGTAGAATTTTGTGAATGCAGAATAAAAATTAATGAGTCAAATATAAGCAATTTATTGAGTTTAAAAATTATGTTGGTTCTTAATTTATTCTCGATTTGTCGTATTGTTACTCACTTCTCTTTCCATCTCTCTCTTTATCTCTCCTCTTCCAGATCTGTTTTGATCTCCTTTTCTCTTGCCTTTCTGCCTCTTTTTCATTAACTCACTCTCTCTTTTCAATACATATTTGATAGTCATCTTGGAATGGTGTACGAACCCATCTCGTAGCTCCCACCTCTTGACTCTCGGTTCACTTCTGCCTAACCCTGTATTTCATGACTGCATACCAGTCTACTAGCAAAACTTATATCCTAAAGGAAGTTATTGATGTTATGTGTCATTTGAACTGAGAGTTGCCCTGTTAATTTTATGTGGGATATGTGTCACCGACTTGCTCCCATATGTGCTGCCATTGTACTTTTAGAAAGCTGAAACAGTTCAGAGATGTTTTTCGGAAATTACCAGAGTGTTAGTCTCTTCCTATGTCTTTGTCAGTGTACAGACGTGCCACACCAAATTACATGAGTTTTGCATTATTATACTTTGACTTCTTGATCAGTATCAGTACCCCGGTAGATGGAATTTCATTTAACAGTTTGCAACTAGTAGCCCTTTGAATACAGGACACTTATAACAGGGAACATATAACACAATAACTACCAGATGTGGGTCATGTGCCAGTATGTCATAAAGCTACTGCCAAGGGTTGACTTGTAAATCTGTAAACAATAGTGGATTCCGGATCTTAGAACATTGTGTCTGTATTCCTGAAGTAATGACATCATGGGCTATTTCTGTCACAATGAGGGGTCTTGGATACAGAGGTTCTTTCCCTGGTTATTCATAACCTTTTTAGTTTTATACTCAGGGATCCACTTAAACTCCACAGTCAATGTGGAGTGTACTTTTAGAAATGACTAGTCTCTCTTTCTTTGCTGGAAAGTTCTCTTGTGTGCTTACCCTTTAATGTACAGTATTTTAATCTATTCTCATATGTCTCTCTTTCCCTCTCCCACTATATCCTCTCTCACCCTCCCCCCCCCCCCCCCCCTCCCTCTCCCCTCTCCCTTCTGTCGTTCTTATATCCCTTCTCTCTCTCTCCCTCACATCTCACATCTTTCAAAAAATAAATAGATATAAAAAACTTCCCTAACTGTTTTGGAGGAGACGTCATCTTCTCTTAGGACAATATCATCTATTTCAAAACCACTTCCTTCTGGTCTGAATGAACAGTGCTTGCTAATACTTTCAAGATTTTTTTTTACATTTTACAATGAAATTCTAGTAGTAACTTTAAAAAGAGAATCTTTTGCTTCCCTTCCATCGTATTCATCAGTTTATAATATCAGAGTATCCCGTTCTCCCAGTTTGTATTAAAAAGTATCTGTCTGCAATAACTGTAGCCTTGTCAACCGCGACAACAGTTATTAGGGGAAGGGGATATAGTATGGTCGTTAAATGCATCCCTCTGATGAGCTTGACGGAAATGAAGAGTGATCTAGAGATGTCGGATAGCGCACTAATTTAAGACACGTTTAAATTAAGGTGGAGATTTTGATGTTATTGACACGTACCGGGAAGAGGAAGAGAGAGAGAGAGGGGGGGGGGGGGCGGGGAAGGGGCGGAGGGAACCACTGCCCTCAACAGAATCTGAGTTTCTGAAAAGCAAGTTACAGCGGTGGGGAGGGGGGGGGGGAGGTTAAAAGAAAGTGATGGCGTCGGTGCTTTCTATAAATAAATGAAGAAAGAGCACAACGGTGTATACTACAAGCACATGTACACAACACAGCGAAAAAAATTTTGTCCCCCCCCCCCACCCCACCCCCTTGTAAAATCTTGGATCCAACCCTGTTGTTATGTCCGAGTAGAGACTATCGGGACTGAGTTTGAGTAAGTTAGGGATGTGGATATTAAGAAATGCAAGAAATGAAATGAAATTTGTATAACATGATATAAATACTAAGATTCATGAAAAGATCGATAGAATGGTTTTGAGGAAAAGGGGGTTTCTGACCATGATCCGTAGCGAGCGAGGGCGTCTGAAACAAATACGAACTTTTATCTCCCCCTCCTAGAGAAAAAAAAAATTAATGTGCGCATGTTCTATCAATTTTTCAACAAGTGTCTTCAAAACGCCCCTCCCGCTCTATCCTCCTCCCCTTGCTCTTTCCTCCCCCAACACTGACATCACTATGCTGCTTTTATAATTCTAGAAATTGATAATGAGATAGGCCGTTAAAAATGGCCTAAAAATTAAGATGAAGGCGGAACAAACCTGGAAATTATTAAAATTTTGATTAAAAAGATCTAGATCACATACATGTAGTTTGTTTCCTTTACATTTCACAATTTATTCACTGTACACATAAAATAATCATTGATTGCTATACAGTAGAATACACACAACAAAAACATCTCCCCCTAAACGGGCAGAGATGCCTATATCGCCAACACATCTATACACACAATAAAATAATTTGTTACAGAAATTTACATGGTACTTGTTTACATTTAAATAGCATCCTCAAGACATCTAACACTCAGTTGAATAATTACTTACCATTCAATCATTAAGATTTATACACGTTTACGTCTCATTTTAATTCCCTTCAAACTTAGAATACTAGTTGATGGATTTTCCTTCTTCTTAGGTCAATAATGCCCTTTATACTCTTACACGACTTTTTTACCAAAATAAAAACATAAGTATAGTTTCATATTTTACACAATAACTTCGGTTTAAGCTCTTTTAAAGAATGACACTATGATTAAGCCATTTTTTCTGATCCCTACTTGCAGTTTGGTCCAACACTCTTTAAATGAAAATAGCAAGTCTTCATTTTCCCAATGTTTTGGAGGTAATAAAAATAATTGTACTTTACAAGAATATTCCTGAATGAAACAAACCTATTCTAATTACATCAGTACTTAACTATACTCGTGAACTGTCTCTAAGGAACAGTTTCCATCGTCACAAATTTCGCAAGTACTCGACAAAGGGACTTCGCTGAATGTGGAGAGTCTTGAAACAGCGCTTCATAACTTTTACTCCAGTACATGTACTAACTTGAAAACAAACAACCTCTAGCAAGTAGAAACATTAACCGTCTAAATCGAGAGGGAATTCTACATTCGGCTAGCTTTAACATGTTATTCCACATGACCTTTTATCAGGGAAATCGTGCATATTTGATTCTTCCGGATTACGGTTTCTGCTAATTTGCAGCCATGGCATTCATCCAATATGGGTGGAAACAGGTTCAATATGGATTCCGATTTTCTATATCAGACATGTCCAGCAAGTTATTTTTCGCGCGTATTTTTAGAACGGGTAATGCAGCAATCGAGAAATGTATCGCTTTGCATCGACATTAAAGGGAGTTGAGACTACGAGCAGGGGCGTCCAACCTGGGGTGTGTTTGATGGGGAGAGCACATACTGTGATGCAATGGGAGGAGGAAGCTACCCCTTTATTCTCAAGTAGCGATGCTCCCGTGCACTAGATGAAAATAAAAGGAAATGATCCTTCAACATTCGGCATCAGATCCCTGAAATCCGCCCTCTTAAGTTAATCAAACAGTGACAGAGGATGTCAGTCAATCTATAAATTATTCCCCACTTAATTTTTTAAAATATATTCTATGAATACAGTAGGGCTGACATAAAATTGTTATGAACATCATTTGCACCGTCAGCATTATAAATACATAAATGGAGACTCCCAGTGGGTTCATAGGGAAGGACAATCGGAACGATGACTCCATAATCCTAAGTTATAATTCTAATCGCCATCTTTATAAGTGTTAAATATCGGAGCAATATTTTAAAAGACCACAGGCCTATAAAGAAAACAATAGTATGTGTTTTGATCGCATACGCTCTCATGCTCGTCTTTGATAAAGCAATATAACGAATAATGAATGGAGAGAAATCGTTACAAACGCATTTATCTTGATTTGTTGATTATGATACTCATTTTGACAATAAAACCATACACATTCCTAATGATGATGTCATTCACCATACACTATATTACAATGAAAGTCTACTGGAGATCCTGTAGCATAGTTCCTCGCAGATCGATAGGGCCCGCGATTTCTATAACTTTGAAATAAATATTAATTTAACCTTGAAGAAGAACGAAAAGTGGGATTCATTATATGTGTAAGATCTGTTCAATTTAAAGATCTACACAAAATATCGGGTACATTCAACACATAAACGTTATGCGTTTCGCATTTAGATCAAAATTTTATCAAACATCCCGAAGAATCGTTCACGGGTTCCTTTAATCATCATCGTCAGTTGTCGGGTTCACTTCCGGATATTTCTCGGCAATCACTCGGTGGTAATTCGGCTGTCACTCAATATCGAGCGGAGGTGTACACAAATCGCACGATACTGGGCAGTAATGTCGGGCATAATCGCGATTGTCGCATAGCCTTGTAGACCACTGACAGTGATGAAACTTATCCCTGCAAGCCACTGAAATAAACATACAACAAATCGGGTGATTAGTTATTACGATCCTTGCATGGAAATCATCTGATGAATCGGATGCGGTTCTGTATGAGTTAGTTTGCTGTAAGCAACCATAACCTGCTTTCATATAAACAGATAGGCTTGATATATATAAAGGGGCGTCAATCAGTCGTATCTTTCGGGACACTTTTTTTGGGGGAGGGGGAGACATACACACACAAAAAAGATCCTCAGCTTATAAGATTTTGGGGGACATAATATTGTGTCCCCCAAACCTTAAGGGGGAGAGACTTGTGCCCCTGTCTCCCCCTGATTGACACCCATGGTTATGTATAGACAGAACTTATGCATTAATAAATCTTTTCATTTATTTATTCATTCCAAACTTCTTCATGCAGGGTGGACCTTTCAAAAACAACTAATATAATTCTTTCACTGTAAATTAGCAAAGCAATACGCTATGATGGCATGATTGCTGGTAGGCCCACTAAAGATAGGTTTGGTAATAAATGGTTAGAGAGGAATTCAGGGAAAGTTTGGATGTATAAATCACATTTGTATATTTTTTTCATATTTTGAAAATCACATGAATTGAATCCAATCTTTTGAACATAGGAAAACATGGTCCGCAAAAATGGTATCAAAACAATTACAAAGAGTCACTCTTCCAAATCATGCAACATACATCTATAATCACACGGTTATTAAATACTTACACGAGCAATCATCGCCAAACCATTCTTTAGGACATTCGCATTCACAGGCTGATCGCTGCAAACTTCCTCCATTCTTACATCTCTTACGACAGTTACCTGGAGAAAAAAAACAGATAAAAAGAAAAAAAAACACATAATGTGAAAGCACTGTGGTATAGTAATAAAAGCCCTCGCCTCCCATGCGAGAGGTCCTGGGTTCGATCTTCGCCAAGTGCTTATGCATCCTTGGGCTTTTGCCCACATGGGTGTATTGAATGAGTACCTTGCAATGGTGGGGTAATAAATAATTGCAGGGCCCTCAGAAAGAGCATTAATTACACCGATATATCTACCCTGGGTAAATCCGCCTCCCCCGCCCCCCCCCCCCCACCCAGGGGCGTAACAGGTACCTGTTATCAGGGGGGGCAGAGCCTAAAAATTTCCCGGTAACTAGTCTATGTCTAGAATCTGTGGCGTAGCTAGGGCTGCATTTTTAGGAGGACGGTAGTGCTCATCGGCGTAAATCCAATTTGAGGAGTGGGGGATTAAAAACTTTTTTAACGATTTTTTTTTCCCTGTCACAGACATTTTGATATCTATTTTGCGAGCGAGCGAAGCGAGCGAGCCGAAAATAATCACTTTTTTGCTTTTGAATCGCATTTTCGAATAAAAATCCAAAAATATGACGAAAGAGCGATGCGAGCGAGCCAAAAATAGCCACTTTTCTCGATTTTAATCGCATTTTTGGATGGAAATCCTAAGATTTTGACGAGCGAGCGGAGCGAGCGAGCCAAAAATAACCACTTTTTTGTTTTCAGTAGCATTTTCAAACAGAAATTCTAAAATATGATAATTGTTTATGACAGATATATATTCAGAATTTTTACTAACTGATTAATAATTAAAGGAGTTTCCCCCCCTCCCGCGCGAAGCGCGGAAGCTCCGACGTTTCTCTGCATTGTTAGTTGTCGGTAGGAGGATTTCATTTTAGGAGGACGATAGTGCTCCCTAGGAGGGAGGGTGCAGGGAGGGGGGAGTTTCCCCCCTCCCGCGCAAAGCGCGGAAGCTCCGACGTTTTTTCGCTGTCAGTTCCCGCTCTTCTTACGCTCTCTGCCTGTTATCGAGGGGGGGGGGGGGGGGGGGAGGGGGCATACGCATAGTCAAAAATTTCCCGGTAATTAAGTTTAGAATCAGTGGTGTAGCTAGGATTTTCTTTTAGGAAAACGTTAGTGCAAAGCGCACTCCCTAGGCATGCTAGGGGAAGGGTGGAGGGATGGTGATTTTCCCCTCCCGCGCGAAGCGCGGAAGCTCTGACGTTTCTTTGAATTGTTCGTTGTCTGTTAGCGGTCTCATACATTTTCTGCCTGTTATCGGGGGGGGGGGGGTGCAGAGCCGAAAATTGAAAAGCCCGCACCGCGAGTTGTTTGTTTCGAAGCCTTTAGCGGGTGGGGCCCAGGGTTCTGGCTTAGGGCCCCTGATGGGGGTCTACAGGGAAGCCACTGCGGTTGTCCAGGGAGTGGAGCACCGGGAAACTCCGGGTTTGGTACTAAATTTTCCCTCATTTTTTTTTTTTGTTTCCCTTTGCTTTCTTCTTTTTCCCCCTTCCCTCTTTTCCCTCTCTCCCTTCTTCTTTCTCCCCTTTCTCCTTCTTTCTTTCCCGTTCTCCTTCTTCCTTTCCCTTTCTCCTTCTTTCTTTCACTTTCTCCTTCTTTCTTTTCCTTTCTTTTTCTTCCTTTCCCTTTCTCCCTTCCTTTTTCTTCCTTTCCCTCCTTTTCATTTTTTCCCGGTGGTTTGGTGGATTTTCCCGCTGAAATCCTTCAGGGGGGGCAGAGTGCCCCCCCTGCCCCCCCGGCTGTTACGCCACTGCCCCCACCACCACCACAAAAGGGTCTGAAAAAGAAATAAGTTGCCAAGAGCGTAATAAAGATCTCTGCAAATCTTTAACTCCCAAGCAAAAAAAGGGGAAACGATAAAGAGAGAAAGGAAGAAAAGAGAAGAAAAGAAAAGAAAAGAAAGAAGATAAAAAGAAGGGTCCGGACCCCTTGCACCACCCCGCCCCACTTTATCCGCTTCTTATAAAGTTGAAGGAGGATTCTCTATATCGTTTTCAAACAAGTCAAAGGCAATGATCAGGCAATCAGTGATTGCTATTTCCTAAGGATTCTGCTTACATCTAAACCCAAATTATGTATTCAACCACTTAACGACTGAAGACCAAGTTCACGTGTTATCATGTGCTCTTAATTGGGATTAGGACAGAGCTGGATAGATACTATCGAAAATAATAGATTTTTAGAACAATTGCGACCTTGGCCCTTCATAATACAAACTAAATAACTTGAATAACAGGCAAAACAGTCTACTTCCTAACAATATTTTTCTCCGACATTTCTACGCCTACACCTCTGCACGAATTCATAGCTGAATGTTTAAACCGTTTAGCTACAAATTCATGTCTATACAGCTTTAAGCAGAGTCCAATATGATATTCATGCATGCGGGGAGCAGAAATATTTCTCGTTTTCTTATATTAACCAGTTAACGGAGAGATAAAATTGTGATATTGCAATATAAAGGTCTTATCGCCCTATTTTACTTGAAAATGATCAGGCTTTGTTTGAAAATGAGCTTAATAATCCTTTGATGGATAAAGGGGCACAATAATATTACCCCCCCCCCTGTTTTTTTAATACCTCTTAACCCAATACCTATAATGCACGTTTTCCCCAGGTAAATTTTCTACATGACCTGGCTGCACCAGATAATATTTCATGGAGCGAGCCGTGTATCCATAGTTTAAATTGGATAGATGGACAACAGGAGATGGGACATATCCTGATGGATACCCCCGATGGTCTGATGGTCACAAAGTATGGATCATGGTAGATCAAAATGAATGGTCACGTGTTTCGCCATGCTGTAAGAGAGAAGCGCCTTTCTATGCCCGAACCATAGGCCCGAACTGACCAACAACCACGCGTGTCAACCGCAACACAACTTGGATCAAAGTAAAGTTTCCTGTCCGCTTCAGGGAAAAAATATCTTCTGCAACCATATATTTCAACATTAATTTTAACTGAATGGGCCGAATTGTAAAAATTGAATTATTGACAATTTATTCTTACCTGCTCTCGTATTTCCGCCCGTGCTTATTTCTGAGAAAAGGAAACATGAGAAAATAAATACAAATGAAATTAGGCCGTTGATGGAAGTACATTAAAACTTAATCGTGGCTGGAACATTTATTTATTTTCTAATTTCTGTATAATCTCTTGTCCTTTCTATCTGCCTAGGATCACGACAGTATCTTGTTGTTTTTAGTGACGTTTTTCGCCCTTCCCAGCCTTCTCTCTCACCTTCTCTTCCTCCTCCTCATTCTCTTCTAATGTTTATACATATCACTTTTGTTAATTTTTAAACAAGAATCTACAATTTATAGGACAAAATAAAAGAAATTGCACAAGAAAACGCCAAAAAAAAAAAAAAATACGCCGTACTATATATTTTCTACTGTTGGTATAAAAAATAGATATTGCGCTATTTGTCTTGGATTAATATAGATTAACAGTCATGTACAGTATACAGAGAGTAACTTCATCCAATGGAGGAAATCTAAGATTAGACCCCTTTCACCCTCATCTTGACAGCGTACATCAACCTCTCTCTTCCCCCGTCCTATCGGGGTAGGAAACCAGAGGAAACAAACCACGTAGGGCCTACTGGGGAATGCTCTGACGGGAAATGCCGGCTTACAGGTCGACTTTTTAAAAACTGGTTGTGAAGGGGTGGGTAAATGTTTGGATTAATTCTGTACATTAGGGAAGTCTTTTAACCGAGTTGTTTTCACTGAGTTCGTATAAAGAAAGCAAGAGTTTCAGTGACTGCATGCGGCACCTCATTAGTACTAAAAAGCTGTATCAATATGATCTGATGTAGTGAACCCCAGTAGGATAGTGTTTCAACACTTTGGTACCCCCTCCCCGCCCCGCCCCGCCCCCCCCCCCCCCCCACCACCACCACACACACACACATATACGCAGGCACACCCACATTTATTAGCGGAGCTATACACTCTTAAACATTCCGAGTCAGACTTTACCCGGAAAAGAGTCCGTTGGACCCACACTCCGTTCCGGGTCAAAAATGACCTGGAATAAAGTAAAAATGACCCGGAATAAGGTTAAATGTTACCCAGAAATAAGTCTTCATGACCCTATTTCTGGTCACTTTTTGACTCGGAACGAGATGTGGCACCAACTGACACTTTTCTGAGTCAATCTGACCCGGGATTTTTAAGAGTGTACCATTGATCATGGTTCGGGGTCAAAGCATACAATCAAGAGATTGCTATATCAACCGCGCTCTTTACCACACCTGGGTCCATAGAGGCAGTTTTTAATAAAATGCCTTGATTAAAGTCATATGCACTCTTAATCTAGTGATTTTATATTCCATGAACGCAAACCATTCTACAGCAATTTATAACAAAAAGCGTTTACGATGAAATTCAATTAACAAACTTGTGCCTTAGTACATCAAAGTTCAACTGACTTTATACATGATTATGTCGAGCCATGGCGTTGGTAGAGTTAATGGTCATGATTGAAACTTACTCCATCCACACTAGCAAGACATTAATTTTGTCTAGAACATGCAGGGATGATAGGGTTAGGTTTAATTTAGGTTTAGATTGAAAACTTACTACAAAGTTCACACATGGCTGGACAGTTGTCTAGAACATAGGGGTGTTCGTCATCACACCAGTTTGGGTACCAACCATGATAACATAGCTGATGCTTGTTCTCACACGGTTCTGAAATACAAACGAAGAAAGAAATGGAAAGAAATTTATCATTATCCGGCTGAGTAAATGGTCGAATCATCAATGCATCTTATAAAACAAGGTCAGAACACGTGCCTGATAATGTTACTTTGAACAAAAATCCGTGCTATCACATCCTGTCTTCAATCTTGTTGATGTCTAAAATGTTTCACTGCATGTTGGTGATTTTGATTGCATAAAGTGATTTCGATTGCACGATGCTGATTTTGATGGAATGGATCCTACAATACATTACCATGATTCAGTCGATGATTACAAATAACCTTAAAGTCACTTTACATGTATACCATATTCTTACTAAAATGAAATTCCGAATGCTTTATCAGGAAAGCATTATTTATATTCAGATCCAATTTTTCATCATCATCATCATCATCTTCGTCATCATCATCATCATCATCATCATCATCTTCGTCATCATCATCGTCATCGTCATCATCATCATCATCATCATCATCATCATCATCATCAAGTTGACTCTCACTCCAGCTTTACACTAAAGATGTAGGAAAGCCAACAAAATACATCATTCCAAAAAGCGATTGTCCTTCATAAAAATGAGAGAAAATTAAGGCAACGAATTTGTTACCTTTTAGTATCAAATCATTATATTACATTTGGTTCTTCAAGTTTCTGCTTGCATAGTTTTAAGTACGGTTTATCATATGTATCTTCTTGTAATTCAGGCGTTGGCATTACGTGGTTAAAATCCCGAGCGGTTCTTAATAATCAATGCATTATGAGTGTACATCATGTAAGACTAGAGTCCAATCTGGGCACTGCCGTCTCAAATTATGAGGAAGCCATCGAACCTGACATCATTAAAGGTTCTGGAATACTGAAACGATATCATAATTAGATATAAGGGTACTTTAAAAATCTAACAACACGAAATTCGATGTGCACTTAACGGTAATTTTTAACCTCATCAGTTTTTGTTCTCTAATGCTGTTTTTCAGGGGGCTTGTTTTAACTTATTTGGGCAGTAAATATCTAAAAGGTTCTATTAAATAATCATATTTTTAAAATGAAAATAAGAAGACAATGAACTGTGTATGAATTAACATCGAAATACGATCAAAACTTATCAGAAAAGTATCGGGCAAGTATGATAATGTTTACATCAACGCATGTACACAAAAGTTCCGTAATTATCAATTACGGTTTTTGGGGGGTGAGAAATGTATTATTCTCCGATTGTTTTGTTTTCTTTGTCATCATGCTGTTTCATAACACTAATTAAATAAAAGTAATTTTACATTTTGGCGGCCCAAACTATTACATAATATCGACACAGGCTTGGTCTTAATTAGATTCAATTGTTTCATCCTAGGCATGCTTTTATAAAGAAAGAACTCATTTAATACTCTTCCTCCTTTTCTCCCTTTTAATTAAAAACTAATTTCTTGTGAAATACACTTAATAAAGCAACAATTAGTGACTACGTGAAAACCTTCATTAGTGTCTGGCATCGGTTTGTATGAGAATCATTCTTTGGGATAATACTGATATGTGATCTTTATAACTAAAATTGTTTCATCCTAGTCATGTCTTTACCTAAAATACTTAAATATCCCTCCTTTTCTGCTTTTTATTCTTTTCTACTTGAACTGATTATGTGACATCCATCTAATTAAAAGAGTGACTACATGATTGTGTTCCTGTAATCGTGTTTAGCGTTGGTTTTTAACCGATCTTGAGGGGGATCGCTGATTGGAATGATAAGGGTAACCGAATATGTTCCGAGTTAGACCACTTAGGCAATCTCCTCTTGATGATGGGGTAATTAAGAGCATCATAGGGGGTAGCCAACATTGAATTAAAACATGACAAACTCAATCGAAAGTCACGTAGTATGGGATGACTGTCGCATATAGAGAGGAAACGGGACCATCAAAAGAAATCTTTGACAGAGGTTCACAGGCATCGAATTCAGCATCATTTTCTAATTCATGAATTCAGTATGGCATTAATAATTTGAGCATGCTTTTTGTCGCTAATTTTAGTATACATGATACCTGATGCTGTTTTTAAATAAAAAGCATGTCCTGGGTTTGATAATCTCGTGAATAATGAAAAATCTCTTGAATTTCTTGAATATTTCTTCCAAAAAGACAAGATAAATGTAAAGTTACTTCAATTAAAAAACGAACGAATTATTAAAATACATTTATCCCAAAACTGAATCCCCATTTCTGGCAATTTTATTTCAAGAGATGATCTAAATCATGCTTCTTCTCTTTCAATCCATTTTCGTCTTTAGCTTCAAACTTATGGCGTTCCCTATGATTCACAATAAGAATAGTTAGAATCGGGTTGCAGAAGTTAAGCTAAGGACAGGTCTCTGTTTGTGCGCTTACACATTAGACACATCGCTGAACTTAAGAGAAAAAATAAAGGTCCAAACTAATTCATTAATCCTTGAATGTTATCCCTCATATTTATTAGCATCCACAGCAACGGTAAATGAGTTTGCAATGGGTCCATCGTTATCATTCATCGCCACTGATACCTTGTCCATGATGTTGTCCCTTAACTCATCTAGAATTTGGAGCATTATTTCTTTTACCTGGTAATCATAATTAAACATGCTATATGGGAAGTTTTGAAGGCCCAATTGTCATCGTGTTATGATGATGATGATCCACATTTACATTACCATTGGCTCTGGGTGAAGGCTATGTCGAGCTGATTATAGTTTTGATTTGATTTGATTTGATGTTCATTTATTTCCATATACATCATTACAAATTAACAAATTTTCAACATGTCTAGCCACATAAAATTATACATAAAAAATGGATCGTCATAAGCAAGGCTTGAGTTGACAACCTTTGATGTCATAAGTCATGTCAAAATGTCATGACTTTTAAAAAAAAAATAATGTGAAATATTAGGCCCCTAGTGACAGAATTCAAGAATATACAATAACATCCTTTCTCGTTTACTATGATTTACAGATTATAAAAAATATGATAAGTAAAGTATGACGAACCAGCAACGTGTTTTCCATACAGTAGATTATACTGAGTTAGTTATTCTTGATTACCTTGGATTGTCTATGTTCTTGTGTTATGGATTGTCTATTTTCTTGCTTTATGATAACTCTACAGTTAATGATTACTGTACATTCATGCCCTATGTATATACTCTTGCTTTATGTACATCATTAGTGTTACAAACTAACCTTGAACCAGAAAAGCTTAACAGACCTTACTTATTTGAATTGCATTCTGTTATATCGTTATATTTTTCGTTGAAATAATGAAATGATCACAACAACTTTGTTTTCGACGTCTATCCGTTCTTTTCTGCAAGAGATGCTGTGGTAGAAACATTAATATAGGGAGCAAAATATACATTTGAAAGTTGAATCTAAAAAAATAATAATAACGAAACAATGTTAAACCTAGCTTAACCCATTCGTGACAGAGGTCCACATTTTGTTGTTTGGCCTAATATCTTTTGATGCAAAGCCCTAAAAATCATACCAAATACATGAGCAGAAAGAGCAAAAAAATCTACATTTACTGTGCCCATTTTGGTTGCGTCATTATTTGTTGTTTGATGTTGAAAATTTTTCGAAGGAAAATAAGCATTAAAATCCTTAAATTGGCAATGATAGAAAGTTTAAAATCACCATTTTCCCCTGCAAATTGGCACTTTTTGACTTCTCATCATAATTTCTGTCAATTTATATTCATTTCAGAAAAATGATGTTTTATAAGAAAAATGTAGCAATAAAATAAAAATGTTGGTGTTGCCAATTTGAAGAATAAAAGCTGATCAAATTAGGCTTTAAATAATTCCTGTCACAAATGGGTTAAGGGTCTTGTGCAACATGTTCAAATTGACACTGTAAAGCAGCATCATTTCACTTTTAGAGTCAGAAGGGTGTCATCTCTACTGATTTTAATTAGACGAGGCGAGACGAGACAAGCCGAAAGCCATTATTGACTAACAATGTTATTAACAAGGTTTAATCTCTAAAGATTCTTACCTGCACATGTTAATCCCATCCATCCATCCTCACACGTACACTGACATGTCGATTCGTCCAAGGTTCCATGCATACACTTGATGTCACAAACTATACAAGAATTTTTTAAAAAACAAAGAAAAAAACTTTAATATTGATAAAATGCTTAATATATATACACCACATTTTACATACTTTATCGCGACAATCGGCGAAAAAATTAAACATGATCTGAATATAGAGATGGGATCAGTAGAACATGATGAGGAATATCTTACATGGTCATAACACAAATCAATCAAAACAGTGCAACGATACTACAACAAATTTTGTATTACAATTTTTATTCCATTCCGCGAACAAAGTAAAAAATAGAGTGGGATCAGTAGAACATGATGAGGAATATATTACACGGTCATAACACGAATCGATTAAAACATTGCAGCGATACTATACAAAATTTATATTCCATTATTTTGAGAGGGCCTATTTCAATCAAATGTCAATATAATATATCGTATTTATTATCACAAATATGTCTCTATGTACTGCGATAGAGAGAAAAGAAGGAGAAAACAATAGACAGGATATAGAGAAGATTGAAAGAAAAAAAAAATAATTCCTGCAGTTCCTAGTTACCACTGGAATGTTCTTTAAACAAAAGAAAAGTCTTTAGATGTGCTTTTAAGCTGTCAACAGTTTCAATTTTTCCGACACTTTCTGGCATTTTTTTCTAAAGGTCTGCTGATGCTACCTGGAAAGAGCGGGACCCATAGAATATTATGTTCATTTCTTCAAGGAGAAACTTTTGGGAAGATCTGAGATTTCTCCGGAGATTTCTGTTCGGTACATAATATTTGTGAAGCAATTCGGTCAAATGAGGCGGAGCCGATCCTTTGAGACACTTAAGGGTTGGAAAAAAAGTGCCATTATCGTTCACTCTCCGTTGAAAAGTTGACTGAGAAGCTGAATGAGGGTATACAACACGATATGCTTTGATATTTTGTTATATTCCTATGTGTTTATTATGTCAAGATCAAAATGTTATGAGTATGTCTTGATAAAGTAATGTTGTTTTACTTCTGATCTGCCATTTACTATAGCCTCAGCAATCAAATCACTTTTTAGTTAATTTATTCATTGCCAATAATAAGAGGTGCAGTGTAGATCGGTGTTTAACCACTCAACTTCAGAGTTGTATCCATTCTCATTATCGTCTCGGAATATGTATGTCTCTTGAAGGCTCACTCAGTACGGATGAAGGGGGGGGGGGGGAGACACTCTACATCTTTGCGACGTGTGCTTTCACACAGGCCGATCCAAACAGTGACCTTACAAGGGGGTCCGGACTCACCCTTTTCCTTTTTCTTTTCTTCTTTCTTTCTTTCTTTCTTTCTTTCTTTCTTTCTTTTCTCTTTCTTATTTTTTTTTCTTCTTCTGCTGTTGTTGTAATGTAATGGCAATCCCTCCTCCCCTCTCCCCTCTCCCCTCTCCCCTCTTCCCTCTCCCCTCCTAAAAAAAAGATCCTGAGTCTGCCCTCGCTTCCGATCTAAGAGAATGAGACGTAGCACGAGACTTGTAAGGGCAATGGGAACCCGCTGGAGGAACGTGAGCTATTCACATTAAAACATCACAACCCGCCACCCAAGACCCGGTAGGAATGCAGAGACTGTTGATAAGGATGGTTAGGGCAAGGGCGGGTGCTGGATCTATGGAGGGGCAGCCTGCGCGTTTATTCTTATTTGACATTGCATGCACATTGCTATTGCTTTATTAGCAAATATGTCTCGTGCAAATTATTCGACGCAACATTTGAATCGTTTCTTTAGAAGTTTTTGTTGTTATTGTTGTTGTTGCTGCTGATGTTATTGTTGTTGTTCGATGTCCCTCTCACGAGAAACGTTAATGACCGCACCACTCAACGGTGTCCTGCCTCACGCATGCACAAGACTTCTCGCGTGCAAAAGAAGAAATACTCTTCAAGCTCGTGGCGACTAGTTGCTGGATGTTAAATGATTATGTATTATATCAGTGAGGGCCATGATTGCAATAATCATCATCACCATATCTTAACAGGGCCATTACATGTAGCTATCCTCGGCCACCCTGCGCGCGTGTAACAGGATGCCTTTATGGCATACCACTAGCAGGGACAATGACTCTTTAACATCTCATCAACATTGCAGTCAGCCTTGATGTCTTCACTGACTTATAGTGCATTTGCTGAAGGGGGACTGTGAATGTTATCACATCAGACCTTCCTTCTAAAGGTATTTTATCTTTCATTTTCATGATACAACCAAGTTCAAAAAGAGTTGATATTGGTGTGATATGTACATTAGCCCAATCTCCTTCAGAGTGACGCTATTATGGAGAGGGGCACATCTCTCTTCCCCGCTCCGTCGAATAAGGGAGAGAGATACAATATAAATACATAATATAGAGAGAGCTGAAGAGAAATAATAATAATTATAATAATAATAATAATAATAATAATAATAATAATAATAATAATAATAATAATAATAATAATAATAATAATAATAATAATAATAATAATAATAATAATAATATTCTGTTCTTGTATAGCGCATATCACGTTATCATCTATGATCTAACGTCTCTATGCGCTTCCAAAGGACTTTTCGATATCATTACCCTGGCTTAAGCCCGGCAGCCTTTTACAGCGCACAGGCATTTCAAGAAATTAATCCCTGCCAGGTACCCATTTACCTCACCTGGGTCGAGTGTGGCAAATGTAGATCAATGTCTTGCCAAAGGACATTAGTGCTGCGGGAGGGATTCGAACCCCGTACCTTGTGGTAGTTTGGAGAGGTAGTTTGGACAAACATAAATATGGAAAAAATTGTAACACGAACGAACTTATCCCATACCATGTTCTTAACATTTTAATTCATCTAGCGAGACATAATGCTCCTTCCCCCCCCCCCTCCATCATGTTTAGGCTGGACGCACGCTACGCCAGTGCCCCTTTACTACCCCTTCTCTTCATTCTAACTCCTAGAGGCCGGATACCCCGTCAGGGTGACCTACCTCGGTGTTCGCTCTCTAGTTCGTTTGTATTCCAATTCTATCAATGGGTTATCGGTCTACCATACGTCTGACACCAGAAGATTAAAGTTAAAGGACTTGTGTTGACTATTCAAAGGCAAAACTGCACGTGACTTTGTGGAGCAAATCTATCCAATATGTCCTTTAAAAAATAATTGTATTCAAGTATATCTTTTTTAAATCCGGAAAAATATTATACATGTGCTCTGCATGCATTGTTGGAGACAAGTTTTAAACATTTCTGAATTAAAAAAAAAAAAATATATATATATATATATATATATGTATATATATATATATATATATATATATATATACTGAAAGAAATGAAATGTTTTATTATTTACAAGGGAGTTGCCAAAGTTGTTTGCATTTGTCAAATTTCTTTCAATATATATATATATACAGTTACCAATTTATGAAACCCTTTCATTTAGCGTTATGGGAATGCCTTCTTCCCTTCAGACTTGTACCGTTGTATATTTCATTCATTTGAACATATGAAAACACTGATAATACATTTCACTGTTGTTTGAAAAAAATAATAATATCCAAACACTGCTACTTCATTCGCCTCGTAAAACTGGAGGTGACATCTCACCCATATACCCATGCTACACTGCTTCCCAATTCTCAGGATATAGTTACAGAACTCCTTGCCTATTCCTACACCTTCCCCTGTCATCGTCCTCCTGCCATCAGAATCACAATTCCCAAACCCGAAAGAGCAAAACTGTCAATATTATGCCAACAAATCAACCCTCGTAACTGGAAATCTCCTTCAACATGTTTGGGTGTCTGTACGACTTTAGGGTGGATCAACGAACATCTAATTACCGGCCTGATTAAGCAGAGATTTTTTTTTTCCTCTTAAGATGATATTTTCATCACGATTAACCTCATGATGTAAGCGCTATTTCAATCTTTTAAGCACGCGCTTTTATTTGTTCCAATTTGACTGATTTATTTTAAGGAAAGCTCACGAAAATGGAAGGGATGTATAAGGCGAGAGATGTTTCCCAGTACTGTATACCTCTGATGTATTACATGTATATCATTGAATGCAGATTATTTCACCGGGGTGGGGTACATTAATATGATAATGATTCTCATATTAGTATAACAGCTGGATTTATTATTTTTTAAAGGCCTTTTCATAAGGGCCCAAAGCCATGAACTTCAAAGTATGTAAAGATATAATTTAGCATACGTCCGTTCATTTATGTGAGGTGAACTAAATACATTCAATATTACTCTCTACATCAACAGAGCGTTCATTTCACAGGTGCACTTATGATTTTTTTTTTCAAATATACTGACGTAAACATGAAAATACCCTCTTTTATTCTGACATCAAAATTTATTCGAAAGCCGACTACAGCTTTCACCTGTCTACGTCATACAGAGTTTATGTTCGCTAATTTCATTTGTTTGGTGATGTAATATTCATTTACTTTCATTTATCCAGTCGGTAGTCTAGCAAATCCGCCATCCTGTCTAATTACACCGTAAACTACAAAACGGTATATGCTCCTCATTTAAAGATCTGAGATACCTGATACCAGATATGTACGAAATTCGACATAACATTCGTGACGTCATGAGCATGTTTAAGTTCAGCATAATATTTTGAATGACATACCTCCGTTCCCTAATGAGTAACATGAAGAATTTGGTCAATCTTTAATCAAGAGAACCACGAGTTCCCATCAATCATTACCGGTAATTCATGTATTAAAGATGTTTAGGTCGATTGGGTAAATGTTACATGGTATTAACTTGACATCTTAAGGCACTGGGGTTTGATTCTTAAGTTCCACCTTTTACATTTTCAAAAATAAATATGATTTGAAACAGTATACCACCAACTACTACTGTCTAATTCTGTACTATTCAGACATTATCTTTTTTGTATCTCTAGTATATCAAACTATTAACTCTTTCAGTATTATTGATGTTAAATCCCACCTTTTTTTTTTGGGGGGGGGGTCTCGAATACCTTTTTCCCGGGATCTTACGAGTAAAAAAAACACTTCATTAAATCATATTGTTGATACATGTTTTTGTGGGTGAACTTTAGTACTAGTCAGGCAATCACATCATATGAAATTGTCTGGAAGATATTCTGATTGGCTGAATTCGTACATGTAAAAAAATATATATATATTTGAGGTATTGATCGAATTCATTAACTTCCTGATAATCATAAACAATGAAAAACACTAAACATAGTTTAGGATTCTGAAATTACGCAAACATAAGGCCTTAAATTTTTCATTTTTAAAATTATAACTGACGCAAATGAATTCCAAGACTAGTGTCTTTTTCCTGAGACATTGTTCCTATAATAATTATTCTTTGCCCATGTGAGTAGAATAAATGAGAAAGCTTACAAATATAATCAGAAATAAGCGTTGTATTTGAAACTGTTCCCTATAGGTCATCTTCGTTGATTGGGTCCTCCTTTAAATTCAGGTAGTGTTTCGCGCCTAAACTGACACGATAAGATGACACGGTCATGGACCTGCATGTAAGCCGACATGAAGGCATTCAGATGATCAATCAGCATCTCCAACGCTCACGCGCGCTTTGCCTTAGATGCATGTCTATCTCCGGTATGCCAAGCAAGCGAGTATTAGATGAAGCGTTTCAGGCAAGTGGGTTATAGCAATACCATCGGAGAATCTACATTTGGGTCACAATGTGGCCATCTTTCTCGAAAAAGTGTTTGGGAATAATCTGAGTTACCCTTTTTAATAACGACTGAAACTTTATTAAAAAAAATCATATGTAGCTGTATTTGTAGCTGTAGTTGTAGCTGTAGTTGTAGCTCTAGTTGTATTTGGCACTGCATTTGTGTCTGTCTTTTTACACAATGAACATTTTAGCCGGGGAGTGACAGTCATCTTACTGTCGATACAGCACTTCTTTCCTTATTTTGTCGATTAAAAAAAAACTCTCCTTTTCAGTTCGTCAGCTTGAACTGACTGCGGTGGTTATTATGACTCCTTGGTGTATAAAGCTTGACGATTAAATGTTCGGCAAAGATGCCCATTCCTTTTTTTTTTTTTTTTTTAGATGCTTGGACGAGCATTTTTTAAAAATATTCTTTTACTCTGCTAATTCCTTATAGATTGATGAATGGGATAAACTGATAGACGGATCCATTTCCACGGCGTACTGATACACTTTAGAAATAGAAATTGTGAAAGGGAGATTTTTTTAAAAAGCACACAATACTCACCAGAACAGTCTTCTCCACTCCATGGGGTGGGGCAGTCACATTCACACGTGGTACCACTTTTACGACCCCCGTTCATACACGGCGGCCCTCCACAATCTAGATCAGTGAGAGGAAGAATAAAGAATGATAATAAGAAGAATATTGATAGAAGACAGAAGGAGATGATATAGATACGATTAAAAAGAATTTACTAATTAATGTCAAAGTGTCGAGATTTGAGACCGGTCTTCAAGGTCTGCAGTAGTGTATTGTTGTTCTCATTTTCTGATGTATTTTGTATCAAGTTTGTTAATTTACTACAACATAAAAATTCACTGGCGTAGGAATTAGGGGTATTTTAGCTGGCCCGTGCTCAACCCCTTCCAATTACACCTAATCAAGATCATCACTGTTATAATTTAATCAATTTGAGAAATATGTAAATATGTATGACAATCCATTTCCCAAGATCATTATTCCTATAACTGAACTAATTTGTGAAATATGTAAAATATCGGCTTACAATACTTGATCCCCTCTATTTTTTCCCCACTATATACGTTTGTCCAGTCGTTCATTGTTTTATGTTCTGTATAATATGTATTTGTGTTCTAAACCCTGCCAATGGTACAACTGTAATTTATAATTGCACTGTGTCATGGACCTGGGTATTTTCTGTTTGTTTGTTTTCACTTTTTTATGATTTTTCTGAATAAAGACGATACATATAAACATGTATACACATTATGTACACAACCTGAAATGTGCTTCCCCCTTCTTTGAATTGTTTCATCGCAAAGGCATCTCAATGGTTTTTTGTTTGTTTGTTTGTTTTTGTTTTTTGTTTATTGTTGTTTTGGGGCTGGTGAGAAACTTTTCAAAATTGCGTGCCCCACCCCCTCCAAAAACCCCCAAATAATAATGAATCCGCCCTTTATACTTACCGCATATACCGCACAATGCGGGACATAGTTCTTCTACAGGGTTGTTGTCATTGTTGTTGAAGCACCAATCCTTAGGCCAACCGTTACCACACCACGGATGCGTATTGTTACATACATCTGTGAAAATTCACAGCAAAATCAAACATACAGAAATAAGATAAATTTCAAAGGTTTACCTCTGGGTGTTGTGGTGTGCGCCTGTAATCCAGCTAACATTGGAAGTTATAAATTAATTCAGCGGACCCAGGTTCGAGTCTGCATGAGTCACGTCTTTCGGGTGGTGACGTAAAAGGTCGGTCCCAGATGTAAATAAGTATATCTGATTGATACGCGTCTGTAAAAACCCAATTCAACAACCTCGGTTAATCATTTCAACAAATATCACTGAGTGCTTCATCACGGTGGTGATTTTTTCAAATAAAAGATATCTTCAATATCTTCTTATAAAAGTGAACTAAAATCGAAATTATAATCCCAAGTATTTGTAAGGGATGTGCAATGGTAAGAGCAGATAATGTACTGCATCGTGCTTCTCTTCCTTTTCTTCTACCATGTCTACCACTAACAGGACCCCGTTTCATAAAACTTGTTATCGGTAACAGCTGCCACATTTCTATTACAAATTTGCTCTCAGCCAATCAGATGCGAGGATTTCAGTAGCTTATAATAGTTACTGCAACTTGTTATTGATAACAAGTTTTATGAAACGGGGCCCTGTAGTAAATAGCATGAATAAGTCTTACTTTCACATGACAGACCCATCCAGCCAGCAGGGCATGAACATACACAGTTCTGCTCATCTAAGATACCACCATTCTGACATTCCAACATACAATCTAAGGGAGAGACAGAGAGTGATAAAGACAGTGATAAAGATAGTATAAAACGTCTTTAAACAAAAATATATCTAAAAGATAGTGAAGCAAATCTCCTAGTACGATTATGAAGTCTGAAATAAAACCAGGGGCCCGTTGCATAAAACTTACTATAATAGTAACTTTGCTATCAGTGGTAACTACCATGGTATAACGTTGCTTAACAGTCAATCAAAATCCAGTATTCCATAATAGCAGAGTTACTATAATAGTAAGTTTTATGCAACGGGCCCCTGGTTATTCTAGTTATAGGACAACAAAGACCTGAAACAAAAGAAAAGAGAGAGAGAGAAAAAAAAAAAACAGTATCAATCAGGTAGTACAGAAATAAAACAGCACATTTTTTTGGGGGGGGGGGGTTGTGTGTGTTTTTTGTTTTTGTTTTTACTACCTGTCGGCTAACTATCAGGCTAAGTTCTCACATTTTTTTTTATTCGCCTTTGAATAAATGGAGATAGCACGCGCCGTCGAGATAGAATATTGTGGAAATTTCTTTTTAATTCATCCTTAAAAGATGCTCGGTAATCTCAAGGCGAAACTTGGGGAGTGCGAGGGTCAAGTCGAAAACACTTCCTTCATTCATAAGCTTTACATCATAAAATCATAACCAATATGATTTCCTGAATATTTTGCCGTCTGATCTGTGAAGATTTTCAGTCCGACTACACCCCAACCACACCAGCGATACCGATACCAGGACGATAACAATCGAACAAAAAAATGACACTTGTCCATATTATGAATAAACTAAGATTTGGAATCAGTCTTTTGGTGCATGTGACTGAGGTATCGGGGAAGGTCAAGTCGTTATCAAGTGACACACGCTACGCGCAAGATACGTCTATCGCTCGGACGTCGTAATCATCACTCCATGAATTAAGGAGTTTATCTGAGGGGACACTTCGATACCCCCGGTGGATCCCTTAGACACACCCCTCCAGACGTAAGCCACCTTTATCATGTTTATAGGCTCTTTAAAGTTAACAAGTTTTGACACGGTTCAGCCCTGGTCTCATGATGCTCCATGGAGCTCGCTGTGATGTTGTGATGCTTCAACCTTGTCTAGATCTGGTTAGTTCAAAGTTTCTAAGATTTCGACCAGAATGTAGATCACAACTACTTCTAGTGAGAGCAAACAGGTCGATAACTCTTTTTTAAAATAAGATAATGAAATGAATTGATGTTATCCTGGCTTTGAGCACAGGAAGCTTTGCTCCACCATAAGGCAAGAAAAAGATTTGGAATCCATGAAAGTCGTTGAAGTGTAATAACCATGAAAAGAGGGAAAAAGCGTCAATCTCCCATCATGCCCATTAGAAATCTATGTGTACTGTTACTGCTAAATTATAGCTATTACATTGTAATTTCCTTTAAATCTAACTACGTTGCGATTTTCCACACAATCTTGCTTCCAGTGACCTTTGGGAATGACTTTTCTACACCTGCATGTATTTCAAAACGTAAGAATGACCCTTTCATGCATGACGTCATTATTTCACTTTTAAAAACTTTTTAAAAAAATCATGCGTTGTTTTTAGAAGAAATGCTATTTTGGGTAATGGTATAATACGTTATGTAGAAGAAGTCTTAAATTATATATAGCCAAAGCATAATGATGGCTCACGGACTCCCTTGTTAGGGTTATCAATTTGGACGATAATGGTCTTAAATCCGTCACCTATATATAAATAAGTTTGAAAAATAAGCTGATAACGAGGAAAGCTAACACTTTCGATGTGGCATTATGAAAGATAATTCCTAGTACAAGTAAATGATAGTGAAATGCGACCTGCAAACTAGCGTAGATCGATATATGGGCCTACTTTCAAAATCCCGCGGTATATCATCCCACAATTTTACCTGAATCTGTCCGCTTCATCGCTTACGGGTAATTCAAATCAATATGATGGAAATGAATCGTTGCGAGGGAGGATAATAGCAGACAAGGGTTTAGAATAGGGATAGGTCAAGCATTAGAAAATATGGAATGGCGGCCTAAGGAAATTACCAGTGGGCAGAGTTCATTAACCCAAATCTTGGCTTTGGCCATGTTTCAAGGGGGATGACCATCTACCCTAGTTTCAATGATAAAACTGTTTCTTACTGACCGGAACAGAAAAATAAAGGAAGATAATAAGTGAACGTTTTAGGAAAATGCGATAGAGGATGAGAAAGTTAAGTATTTTATTTTATTAATCACCTAAAATGAGCAATTATGTGATTTATTCTTTGAGCATCTCTTGATAAAAAAAAAAAAACATTACGTGTAATTTAAATTTTCTTGGTTGTTCATGGGTGAATAGATCTGCCTCATAAAGGAAGTGTGTACTTGTGTCAATTGATATATCTAGGGACAGTGTACAGTGTAAATGTTTGGGGGAAGGAGAACAAAAAGGGGAAAATTATTGGTACAGATGTCAGATGGATGTGAGAGCATAGTTGGCAAAGTAAATCTCGATGTGTGACTGACCATGATTAAGTTGAAACATCCATTTTTCAAAGATTTTTTCTAAGATTTTTTTCACATTTTCCTAGAAATATCTCTAATCTCTTGCTCTCATTTTCCCGCTGTCATTCAAGCCAACTCGATTCTAAGAATAATATTGAAGAAGCAATGTCCACTCTCGAAGAGTGGACTTTCCCTTTAAGGTCTGGGTGAACTTGGGGGGAGGGCACTTTGGTGTCAAGTGGCGAGAAAAGGGTTCATGTACTTACCGCAAGCTGATTCACGCAGATCACAGTCACCTGAGGAAAAACAGAAAAATTAGGATAAAAATGGGGTCAGATTCGTCATTAATACGGTTTATGGTGGCACAACTTTGTCGACAGGGGCTTACACATTCACAATCAATCAGTCAGTTCAAATTAGAGTTTCAAAGATTGGTCAGTTTCGTTACCGCTTCTGTCAGCATAACGAATCGTGGAAGTCAGGAAGTTAGTGAAAAATCCTTCTCGAGGTCAACAAAGTGATGATACATGCAACGGCCTTAAAATAAGGTGATTTGATAATCAATATGCTCACACTGTATATTTCTAATCAAAAGGGATATTTTTCTCAGCTTTAAAATTGTTTGCCAAATAGTGGTTCGATGCTCAGTAAAGATTTCTCGTTGTCATGGGTCAATGGACGATAATCTTCTTACAAGTTTTAATAACTTTCGATACGGGATCACGCAAGTAATGATCTTCAAAAAACTCTTGACAGCATTTTATTTTCTATTTTAAAAAATACGTCCATAAGTTATCATGATGTCTTGTGTTTTACATTTCACGAACGAACTTGAAGCTGTGGGAAAACTGGGTTCGGGTTTTGAATATTCAAGGTAATTAAATGCTAGATTTTGTAATGTGTCAAAGCTCTTTTTAAAAACATCTTGACCCGTCTTGAAGCGGTATCCGAGGATTTGGCAACCACTTCACCCGAACAAGTAGATTGGGTTTCTATAATTCTAGTGTCAGTTTCTGAAATACGTCTTGATTAAATAAGCAATTTACAACAACAATAACGAGAGCACACCCTGTGAGTTGTGATCAGAGGCGTAACTAGGGGAGGCACGGGATTCGTCCCTAATCACATGGTGAAAAAAAAAGTAGAAAAAGAAGGAAAGGGAGAGGAGGAGAGGGACGTGAAAAGAAACAGGAACCCTTCTCGCATCCTCCGCCTTGTAAAAATCCCAATCAGAGCGTTCCCCCCCCCCCCCCATGCCACTGCCCCCGCATTGGTGGACTCGAGCTATACGCCAGAGGTTATATTATTGGGGGAAATCGCTCATTGTGCACTTGACCTACAAGAACGCAAGTCTTGTGGGAACTTAACGAGTGTGCTTCGGCCTGCGGCAGTGGTCTCTGTGGCTTGCAGGTTCACAGCATGTAAGACAAAGAGGGGCCATTACCATGATTATGACAAAACCAAATCGAATTATTCCACCTGAACTTCAGCCGACCTGCATTAGGGATTGCGATTTAATTGAGGTATAAGACTGATGATCTAGCATCAAGGGAGAAATTTTT
This sequence comes from Echinometra lucunter, assembly GCA_029962745.1. Lineage (NCBI taxonomy): Eukaryota > Metazoa > Echinodermata > Echinoidea > Camarodonta > Echinometridae > Echinometra > Echinometra lucunter. The sequence goes on along the minus strand of CM057158.1, from coordinate 14,908,032 downwards.
CCTAAAGGTCATGATTACCCCCCCCCCCCCCTCCCACGATGTGGATTGAGACTGAAATTTGGTTGGTGAATGTATATGTATTACAGGACTATCAACCTACTTGCAGATCGGCGACGCCAAGACCAGTCCGCCCTGCCTACCTCCTGCTCAACCACTACTACCATCACCACCACAATAGACCAACAAATTGATTCAAGATTGCAATAATAATTACGCGGTTTTATTACAATAATACCCATTCTATTTTACTCCCAAAATAACTATTATGGTTGTGAATCCATGAAAATTTCCTCTGAAATAAAAATCTTGCGGTTGTCTCAAGAAAGAGAAGGTACATGAAATTGGAACGGTTAGACATTAATGTGGTTTTTGGGCAGGTCCCAACATCCTCATTATTGAAGACATCCTCGACCCCTGCTTGCTTTTGGACGTCCATGAGAAGAGTCATCTTTAAAGAGATTTCCAACCGATTTAAGACATCGGAATGATCGGATATTGAGCAAAAAGGTAAAGGCCCAGTTGTTCATTATCTGGGGGGTGTAACATAAAAAATACAATCAATCTTACGATTGATATCAATCGTAAGTCTATGGCAAACCATGTATTAAAGAGATACAATTGATTGTAAGATTGATTGTATCTCTTTATGTTACACCCCCCTGGTATTACATTTTTACAAAACTGAAACCGAAGTATTTGTCCAATTAATTGAAGTCATAGACTCGACTGGACAAACTGCATCAACGAACATTTGCTTTTGGACATTTATGAGACAAATCATCCTTAAGTGGAATGTCAATAAATACAGGCCCAACTGAAGTCAGAACAAATTCTCACCTAAATGGACGTCATTCTATTTTCGTTTTTCTATCCCTGCAACTTTACTCCATTTAATGAAACAGGCCTGCATTATATTTTTTGAAGGAAGGGATACCTATGAGAATTATGCATAACCATCTTTCCAAGGTTGATGGCACGATCCGAAGATGTGGCCAATATTGTGAATTATAAGTTAGGCCCCCCCCCCCCCCGGAATTGAAAGGAAAAAAAGTGGGTCTTTTTCCATTCTCTTTAATTTTGGATAAGCCATAGGTCTAATTCTTTGTGCGTCATTACCATGATTATAATCATAATTTGCTCCTTTTAGAATTCTCTGTATAGAAACTAATGGTAAAGCTCTATAAAAAGATCCACGTCTCTTTACTCATTTAAGGCAAACGTTAAATCTATGTTGATATCAGAATATTTGAAGTAAAATTTCTGTGTCGATGTGTCATCATTAAAGCATCATCACCATCATCCTCTCCATCGCCTTCATCTTCACCATTTCACCATCATCTTCATCCTTATCATCTCCATCTTCATTGCTCAAATTACATTACTGCTGTTTTTCATGAAATGTACTGTTTATCGATTCTGCTGTATTAATGTATTATATTAATCAATGAGTTCTAACCTGGGGTTGTCATTTTTTCAAGCAATCTGCTTATGATGACAATCCTTCTCCTGCAAATTGTAAATGTTAACTAATTTGGTATGAGATCAGTTTTGTTTGTAATGATAATTTTAGTACATTTAGTTATGATTCATGCCAAAAAAAAAAGTTCTCAATATACTAAAAAAAAAAATAAAAAAAAAAATAATCATAATCAGGTTCGTAGCTTTGCTTGATAGACATGATTACCTAAAGAACAACTGCAGAACCTTCAAAATGTTGATACATCGGGAAGAGGGAATAATTTTCTGGCACTCACTGGAAGTGAAGAAATAAAATTCTCCAACTTGACTTCCCTGAGACAGTAATGCATGCTGGGAGAAAGGTCAGTTTTCAATATCAGGTGACCACACTTCCTTACAGCCTATAGATCAAGGATCTTGTATATCATTTCGTTTTTCTAACGAAGCTCATCCGAAGAAAACTTTGTAAGCCTCTGTGTCAAGACTGATTGTCCTTAAACTTATAAATTATTGCCCATCGTTGTCATCATTATGACTTTTATCCAGAATCAAAGTGAACTCATCAATGTCACTTCCCCTCCTTTTTCCTTCATCCGCATCAAAGCATGAGCATAAAGCCTCGTTTAAAGAAAAAAAATCAGAAGAAACATGCTTCAGCAGGTTCAGTGTAACCGCCGATTGTCCTTGAAAGCATGACTGCTCACTGACTTGACTTTCATGTTCATCATGCTGATCGTCATCGTCAATGAAATTGAAGACACCATTATCACTTCCCCTTGTTTTGACTTCATCCGCATCAAAGCATAAGCATAAAGAAAAAAAAAACTCAGAAGAAACAAATTCTATGCTTCAGTGTAACCGCCGATTGGCATTGAAAGCATGACTGCTCACTGACTTGACTTTCATTGTCATCAAGCTGATCGTCATCGTCAATGAAATTGAAGACACCAGGGGAGCGTTTCATGAAGTGTTTTGTCAGTGATTTTTACTGACAACTGTTATAAGCTACTGAAATCCTTGCATCTGATTGGCTGAGAGCAAATTTGTCAGTTAAAAAAATCACTGACAAAACACTTCATGAAAAGCTCCCCAGTATCACTTCCCCTTGTTTTGACTTCATCCTCAACAACGGAGGAGCGTAACTTTAACCACTGAGAAAGCTCGAGGGCAAAATGCGCTTCTTCACGTAACAACTGATTGTCCTTTAAATCATAATTGTTAAGACGACTTGACTTTCATTGTCAACTGAAGATCGTCATTGTGAATGGAAGTTAAGTGAAGTCATCAGGATCACTTCCTCTTGTTTTGACTTCATCCGCATAAAGGGAGGAACACTGACTAGTAGCACTGCCAGGGACACGGGGCACGTTTCCTGATGCCACACACACAAATGTAAATGAGACAGAGAGAAGAGAGAGAGAGAGAAAGAAGAAGAAGAAGAAGAAGAAAAAGAAGAAGAAGAAGAAGAAGAAGAAGAAGAAGAAGAAGAAAAGAAGAAGAAGAAGAAGAAGAAGAAGAAGAAGAAGAAGAAGAAGAAGAAGATAAGAAGAAGAAACTAAAAGAAAAAGAATAAACCATAATCAGAAGAAGAAACGAAGAATAAGAAGAAGAAGAATTCGAATAGGCTTCTCAGCCTAAGCCGCCCCTCCTACCCGCCCTCCCCTCCTCCGCCACCTCCTCGCTTCCCACCGTCTCCCGACCTGCTTCTTCTCCTCCTCCTCCTCCTCCTTCTCCCCTCCTTCGTCTTCTCCTACTCCTACCTCCTCCTCCTCCTCTCCTCCTCCTCCTCCTCCTCCTCCTCCTCCTCCCCCTCCTCGTCCCTCTCCCCCTCCCCGCCACACCACCCTCCCCCCCCTTTCCGGTCAATAAGAAAATGAGACCAGACCTCCCATATCCTCTCCCCAATCAAGCTCTGTTTGATATATCAGCCATCGAGTATAACCGGAGCCCCCCTCCCAATGATATCGATGCCCCCTCAGTGTCTGTACCCACGTTATACCATTGTATCCTTCAGTACAAAACTCTCGATTCAATAACAGGTAACAGCAATTTATGAAATCCTGTTGAAAAGCAGAGTAATTTGACATTCTTATCTGCTCCAATTAATTTCAAATCTCCTCAAAAAAATAGAGCTTCATCATAACATCTAGTAGATGAGCCATTGTGTAGTTTCAATTCAGTTGCAAATTTTATTTATTTATTCATTATTTATTTATCAATTTACTGATTTATTAAATTACTTATTATTAAGGTTTTGTTTAAAACAAAAGGTAAGTAAATTGATTATATAAATTCGTACCATGCAGTAATCTTATATTATTTATTTGTTTTGATTACTAAGTCTTGCTTCTACCTCTACTGCTTCTTCTGCTAGAACAACCACTAATATTTCATTCGTCTTTCTATTCCTTTTACTTTTCCCCTCACAAATCTTGTTTTTCATGCAATCCTCTTCGTAGTTGTTGTTGTTGTTGAATTGGGTTTTTACAGACGTGTATCAATCAAATATGATTATTTACGTCTGGGACCGACCTTTAACGTCACCATTCGAAGGACGTGGCAAATGTAGATTCATATCTTGCCAAAGGACATTAGTTCCGCGGCAGGGATTCGAACCACGGACCTTGTGATTCAAAGTCCGGAGACTTATCCACTGAGCCACAACACCTCTACTACTACTCTCGTAGTCTTCTTCCTACAAGACTTATATATTCAGCTCTACATTCTAAAACAAACTAGTTAAAATGACTACATAGGGTCAGCTTGGTGCAGCTAATATGTCTAGTCATATATCTTAACATATTCTAGACAGAAATGACTGTGTTCTAGTCAAAATACGACTAGAAAATACGCAGAAATAACCATAAAAAATATGAAACAGTAAAAAATGACTAGCATAATAATATACCCTTTCGTCCAGTCTTTTTTTTTTTTTACTCGTTTGTTTTAAGAGTGTAAAACGTCAGTCTTCATCCAATACAAATCTAGTTTTATTTTGAAAGAGAAAATTGTTACGCCTAGAAACAGACAATAAGAAGTTCCCTGGAAATGTTATTTGAAAGTCATTATGAGATAATCTATCAATATTGGCTTTAGACTAATTGAAGTAGTAATACTTGGCGTAACTCCAAAATATGCGACTTGTTCGAGGGCAACTTTTTTTAATGGGGGCAGTGTTCTCTTAACCCCTTCATTACCTCCAGCCCAAATAACAACTGACTTTATGCACAGTATCCCTTGTCAGTATACTTATGCCAGAGTTAATTTATCATGGACTCCTCGGAGAAACCACACTTATTTTGAACTTGTGGGTGACTGTTTCCTTTCTCCCACCATCGGAAAAAGAAGAAGAACCCCTACCTCGGTAAAAGGTCATTTCAGTTTACATTTGCTGAGATACCGTCATAAACAATCGGCTGCAAAAACGAGTAAGAATTTGGATTGTCAGATTGATTCCCTGTTTACCAAACATCGCATCTTACTTTGGCATAATGAAAATTTAGAGCTCGATGTACAACAAATGACTCGGTGATGTACACTCCCTTCCAAATTTAGAGCTGGAGCAAAACATTGTGCTTTTTTCTGAATGAGGAAGAATCTGACTGTTTTAATCATCATTGAGGAAAGGATTTATGCTCCAACATTAATATCAGATGAATATTAAAGATTGTGGTACGTAGGCGGACTATGTACAGTCTAAAATAGAAATTTAAGTATGATGAATCTTAAGTTGACATGCATGTAGTTGATCCAAATGCTTTTAAAACATGAAAGTAATGTCAGATGGAAGTAAAATTAGATTTACAACTTTTCAACAGAGCGTACGCTCGCTCAGGTATCGGTATGATGATATATAATCATAAATGGATTATTGGCGGGTCAAGCTATTCTTATGACTTTACAATGGCAAAAATTATTTCTCAGCACCTGCTGAAATCTAACTGATGTTTTTCCTCGACATTTGAATTAACAAAAAGCTAAAGTATTACTTCGGAGGATGGTAAACCAGTGGCAGTCCATGAGAAAGAGTTATAAAAAGAAAGACGCCACGAAGAGAAAAGAAGGATACAGATAAAGACGGAATTGAAAGAAAATGAGAGAGAGAGAGAGAGAGAGAGAGAGAGCGCGCTAGTGGGGGTGGGGGAGTAGTAACAGATTGACGTAAATTTGCTCTTCTTATCCTTATCGGTATGTACGTGCATATGTTTTCAACCGAGCCTTAATTTACGTTTCTTTTGGTTTAGTACAAGGTTGTACAGTGTATGTTGGCTAATCACTTAATTGCTATGAATTGTTTGCAATACTCTGCATACTATATAGCCTCTCCCTTTACCAAACATGATGAATGTACAAATATGGACACTCCATATGGAAACATTCAGACACTTTGCTAAAAAGAGCTAAATTCCCCTGTAGAATAATAATTTCCGGATAAGCACCACGCATATGAGTCCGTTACGAAGGTACCTCCATACAGACGCCAAATGAAATACAATTGATAAAAATCCAACTATTTTCACAATGTATGACGGGTCTTGAATCATAACACATCCCCATACAGGGAGTTGGTCTACCATGAACAAAAGGTCGGGGCAAATGAATATTTTGTATTCAAGATTTAAACAAATGCTTCCGTCGTGATTAAGATTGGCATTGCATCGTTTTTAAGATGACTGAAGTTTTCCATCCTCTTAAAATGAACAAACATATTCTCATCTCTTAATGGAAGAAGGGGCATGCATCCCATGCAACCTTCCTCATCTTGTCTCCCCCATGCCTCCCCCCATGGGGTTAGAGAGGATAACCTTGACTCTCATACTGAGTCGCGTGTTAAGGACACCTGTAGGAGTTCGTTTGATGGAAACATTGATACTGACTCAGTCAACAGAAACTACGTTCCTATGTTGAAATATTTTCTGATTCTATTTTTTCTGGACCTTTTTTTTTTTTTTTTACTGTGTGTGGATAGATACAGTGACAAGAAACTACGACGTGTTGATAAAAAATCGTCGTAAGATACTTTCAGTCAGGGATTCTGCTTCTTTGAATCAGTTTATACTTTTGATGCATTGTTTGATTATTGCTTAGTCAGCATAGAAACAATTAGCAAAATATTTTTATTCAAAATATGCACATAATCATATACACATATCCCAGTAATCTACTCTTTAAAAAATCTAAATGTGAAGGCAGAAAATGCTAAATTAGGATTATCAAACCCTAACCCCCTCCCCCCAACACCCCTGTAGTGACTCCTCTGGTGTAAAATATTTGTGAGACATGTAAACTTACTGCACAATCCATCTCTGCATTTCCCTGAACCAGAAGCGCATTGTGTGCACGGTCTCCCGATGTCATATGGCTTTTTACCATGAATATTGCCTCTGTTAGGAAGAAAATGAATAAGAACAGCAATGCGATTACAATGATTACAATTCTGCAAATATTTGAGTAAGATCTACACGCTTTGAAATGTCAAGGCCTGAAACTGCCGCAAATTGGCATACTATGTTCAGATGTTTGCTGTGTCGTAAAAGTAAGAGCTTTACTCAATTTTGATTAACGCTCAAGATTGTGTTTTCTTCCCAATAGAAATCCTTTTTAATCTCTCACCAGAGTGAAAAGTGGTTGTAAAATATAACAACTATCTGCTAACATAAGTTTGGGGTTAATATTTGAAAGTTTGCTAAAATGACGAATGAGATTTCCGTTTAGAAGGTTTACTTTCGTGCAAGGACTGTTGCAAAAAACATATTTGAATGTGTCCACAAATTGCTTTATCCTCATTGTTATCTTAGATCATGGCGACATCAGTGATGCTGAACAGCAATGTTTCATTCCAAATGCTTAAAATAGACCATTTTCGTTGCGTCTTCAAATCTTTTGCATGTTTTCCCTTTAAAAAATGCACTTGACAACCCAAAAAGCTAAAAAGCTGGTCGGAGCTTTATCCGACATAGCCAGTACTAATGAAAACACTTAGAAAAATGAAACACAATCTGTCAAACTGAATCGTTAATGATAGGTCAAATTTAATGTATGGTCACTATATTAGCTTATAGAAGAATAGAAAATTGCAAAGCAGTCGAAAAAGGGATGATTTTCTTACCCGGGTCCATAGTTGCAGACGAGATAAAGTGCATCTCGTATGACCATAGTACTACCAGGGATAGTCAGCTCATCACAGAAATGAGTTGCACATCCTAGCTTATTGGTATCCGACCAAACTATCTGAAAGAAAACAAGCAAACAAAATACTGAAAGATTTATCCAACTGGTGGATGCCAAAAACAGGTGCCGATATGTACTACTACTGATTACAGTTCGTTATTCGGAAGGTTCGTTATTCCGAAGGAACGTTATTCAGAAGGCTCGTTAGTCCGAAAATGAAATAAGGTTCGTTAGTCCGAAGGTTCGATAGTCCGAAAATGAAAAAAAAAGGTTCGTTAATCCGAAGGTTCGTTAGTCCGAAGATGAAATAAGTTCGTTAGTTTATTAGTTATTTTCGGACTAACGGACCCTATTTCATTTTCAGACCATCGAACCTTCGGAATAACGAACCTGATTTCATTTTCGGACTAACGAACCTTCGGAATAAACGAACCTTCAGAATAACGAACCTTCGGAATAACGAAATTTTAGGAATAACGAACATCACCCCTACTATTTAGCCTAGTAGTATGGCCGAGCTGCCCTGTGGCGTTGAAAACATTCGAGAAATTGCTTCCTATATACACCTCGGTTGAGAGTGGCAAATGCAGAATAGTGTATAGCCAAAGGACATTGTTGTCACGCTTGATAGCACAATCGCAAATCGTTGGGTGAAGTACGAAAGGGGAAAATGGAAAAGAAGGTCCTAATTTCTAACCCTGTGATTACCATATGCCATCAGATTTGGCCCTTATTTACATTTACACATGATTTATGACTTAATGACATCAGTGAGAATCTACAGTGCAATCAATAAGAATCCATAATCATGGAAATTTACATAGAAACGGAATCTTTATATTTATCTCATAATGATTTCTATCTAACTGAGCGATATAAAAGTTGCATATTTTCTAGAGAAGTTGTTTTGAATAGACGGAATATGCAATAACCATCACAATCATGACAATATAGATCCATTCAATGTGTCCCCTGTGAAAAATATTCAGTATCCGCCTCCTTTTCTAGCAGACAAAGTGACTTGAAATCCATTTCAAGGTAAATGAATAATTTATATCAACCAGAGAAGGCGTCAACGTGCAATTTTCAGCAACCATTTTGAGCTGGAAATTTTGAAACCAATGTCGTTAGCCTTAGCTCATAACTTGTTTTATTGAGAAATAAAAGTTGTGAGAACTCTTTGAAGTATATTCTTCTTTTATATTTTTATCTTCAATCAAAGAAATCTCACTTTAAAAAATTGTGGTGGTGATCGATGTAATTATAATCAGAAGAAATTCACATTAATATGTCGGGGAAAAATACATATGAAGCAAACCTCCGTTGTTTGCTAAATATTTGTCTGTTGCGTTTCGTTTCGTTATTATAGTTTTGTTTGTTGGTTAGTTCGTTTGTTTGTTCCTCATGGATCCCCAAACTTGTCTAATATTGCATCTCTTTCCCTCCCCCCTCGTGTTTTAAATTTACTTTTCTTTTATTTAGTGGATGGTGAGTGGTGACACTTAATACTCGACTGCATCATTAACATATTAAGCAAAGTAATCTTCGCTGAATAAGTAATAATCATGATAATAATGGTAAAATAACTCTTAATATACGTGTTGTTTCTAAGCGCTTACATTTTTCTGCAAATTGATTTGAATTTGATTAAATTAGGAAGAAAAAACAGAAATGAATAAAAAATAAAAACGAACACAAAGTTATAAGGCTGAATAAGATTATGAAATTTTACATAGGTATGCATAAGTACAACTTAGGGAAATACAACTTCATTATATGTATACATATTTAACTAAACCTTAGAAATTACAGCGTGAACCTTGACGGTATAGAAAATGTAGTATGAATCAGCTAATGAAAGGTAAAAAGTAGGGCAGGGTCATATGACGTAAACACTTTTCCCCATTAATATATTTTTTCTGGCTTGTAAAATCTTGACAATTTTCCGAACACGATTTAGAGTCCTCTCATTTTGGCTAATATTCAACTTGTTCAACGGGAATAAACCTTCTATTCTCTTTTAACATTGTTACCATAACAACCATCGTCATCAATATTGTCATATCCTAATCATAAGCATCCTTATCGTCATCATCATCACCATCATTATCATCACCATGATCATCATCATCGTCACTATAACCACTGCCATCACCATTACCACCACCACTATCATCATAATCATAATCATCATCATCGTCGTCGGCGTCTTCGACATCATCTCATCATCAGCAGCAGCAGCATCATCATCACTGTATTTTAATTGACTTCTGTTTTCCACTATCCTATTTTAGAACCTATGCATAATTAACTTTTTACTCATCTAACTTCCATTTTGATATTTGTAACGATTGTTCTTACAATCATGTAACGTATGTAGGTTGGTTGCTTCTTGGCCCATCCTCTTTAAAACTAATTTTGTCAACAGCTAATCTTATAATTACCCCGTTATTGAGCAAGAAACTGTGCGATTCTCTCGATGTTTTCCACCTTTCCGTTGGATACAGACATACTACCTATCAAACCTACACTGTCTAATAACTTCAGCCTAGACCTTGTACAGTTTGTTTGTTATTTTCGTGATATCTCAATCAATTCTCATCCATTCAAGCATTGATGCATGGTAAGCCCAGACTTGGGTAAAATCCAAGAAGAAAAAGCTCAACCGCTAAGGGGCATCCTCTCCACTGAGACTATTCGGCATTAGACGTCTTCTGCTTTAAACTTTTGATTTTGGAAAAGTGTGCATGTCAAAGCTGATTATCTGATCTAAACACATCGGATTTTCGAGTGCAGATAACTTGTATGACTATTGTGTATGTTATTGTTTTCTCTTCCGCTAAGTGTGCTGTGCAGATTAAACTACTTTTTTTCATGATTTTCATGGCAAATTTGTCCAAGTTTATCTTAACGATTAGTATTCCTTCCTTGCGACAATCATCACGCAAACGTACTGAATCGAATGCAGGTATACATTTTTAATATTTTGAAAATCTTCAATAACATTACTAAAACATTAACATTACAAATTTATCATAATGTTATAACAACAGGATTATCATCATCAGAGCTTACAAGTCCTACACGTCCCTTATTTTTTAATTATATCGATCGTATAGAAATGTGAATTTCATAAATATATTCGTAGGAATTATAGTGATGTAGAAGTAATGAAAACGAACTAAATCCAAATTATGAAGGCTCGGAAATTGTACTTCAATTGGTCGCGGGTTCGAACCCCGGCCGCGTCATACCAAAAGACGTTAAAAGATGGGAGTTGCTGCTACCTTCTTTGGCGTTCAAGAATTGAAAAGGATAGAGCAACGTCGATCTGGCGCTGCTCAGTGGCTACCGGGCCCACGATCAACTGGGCAAAAAGAATTTCCTTTCTCGGACAATAAAATTTGGAGATGATTTTTTTTTATATGCCCTACGTACCAAACCAGAACCCTTCTTTCTACAAACTTACTCACTGCACCACCTGACTAAGTTCAAGTTAAATTACCCATGTCAATTTCATTTCCTTCAAGATCGCGTTCCCCGGGGTAATAATGTTTCTCGCCCCCGTGCCAGACAAAATCATTAATCATATATAGCTTCCTCGGATCAAAATCTTACTACTGCCCAAGGGACTAAACTACCCGATTCACTCAATTGAAAACTAATATTTATTTCGATTGTTGCAATCTTTCTTTTTCTTTTTGCCCCCGCTCTTTGATAGAGGGTGCAAAGTGCTAAATACCATGTTGAAAATATACGAGGGTTGCTAGGCAACGCTTTTATAAAATGCACAAATAAAACACCTTGGTGTGGGCTGTAAGGTCGAATGGATGTAAATTTGAGTAATTGCGGCATTAATGGTTGGCGAGAGATCGCCACTTGAGTGCTACGTCATAAACATTCTTTTACTTTTTTGTATTTTTACTTGGAATCATAAATATTTCCGTTTCTATGGTTCATAGGTTATGTTAAAGAAGGGATAAACGGTGGTTTTGTTTGGCTTATCGTGACACCTGCAAGTTGACAGAAATAATACACTGCATTGGTAAATGATGAATGATAACCTCAAGTTTCGTTTGTTTTTTCTTTAAAAATAAGAAATTAAATAAAAAGCTCGCAGACAGTGGGTGTATGTGTAGTTGAAGTTTAATCGAGCTTTTATATAAAGTGCCTTTCCCGGTTTTATACTTTTGCTCTAGCAACCAGATAACCGACACAATAAACAAGAAAATTATTATTTCTCCTGATTATTGTCTAAATTGACTGCGCAATTTAGCCAGGAGCATCCGTGGGGGGGGGGGGGGGGGAGAGATTTAGGGTCGGCAAAATAGTTCACAATTATGATTTTTTTTTTTAAATGGAGGAATACCGTTGGCAAATCTTTTGAATTCCTTGATAATATTAAAACAAAGAATAAGAAGAATCAAACATTTGGTTTTACTCACCTGTGTGTAATGTCCACAGAGTGTGTTGGGTTTACATGTATCCGTCGTGATATCGTAGTTATTTTTCTCATAGTACCATAACGAAGCGAGGTAAAACGGCGACATCTTTATCCCTTTAGGATTTCTCCCATAGGCCAAATTCTGTCCAACATGTTTGAACTGCTTAGAATCGATAGCCTGCCCATGAGCCCATATACACTTCTTGGCATATTTCTTCGACATCAGTGTTAATTCGTCATCCCAAACCTGTGTGAGGGGAACGAAGAAAAAAAAAGGGTAATCGGTTAGAAAATTGAAAATAGCTAGTATTTAGTTCTATATCGTTCAAAATAATGAAGAGTCGAAATCATTCTCCTTTCAGATATCTGATAGGTAAAAATGAATACACAACCTAAAATGCATAAAATGTATTTTGACAGTCATGCCCCGCGGTTGTATATTGTGCATAAAATTGTTAAAGTGAGTGTGAGTGTAAATGGGTTTGATAGACATGATAGACGTGTATCAATCAGATATGATTATTTACGTCTGGGACCGACCTTTACCGTCATCATCCCAAAGACATGACTCAGACTCGAACCTCAGTCCGATCAGAATCAGTTTGCAGATGAAAACAAAGAGCTGACTTCGGACGTTACCGCTAGACCAACTCCCGCTTTCTATAATGAAACTATCACACAAAGGATGGAAGAAATGACTAGGAAGAGTATGTTCTTTTCTTGGTTACATACCCTATGTATTTCCTACATGCTTTCCGCAAAAACATGTTTTCGCGGGACTTGCACTTTTGGTCGGATATCATTTTTATGACGAAATGTTACATTTCAAAATGATATGATGAGACGTTAATTTACGTATATAAGACTATCTTTATGAATGGGTCGTTCAAAAACGCTTGAATGACATTTTGTGGCAAGGTTTCATCTTTTTTTAAAACTGCTATGAACGTCATCGTGATGTCATAATTGATAAGGATTCCTCGTCAGACGTTCTCCGAATTCTCTGAATGACTTCCAAAATTGTGACTTCTGTAATCTTATTGTTCAGTTGTATGTGTTCGCATTCATGTTGTTTTGATGTCATTTTTTTTTATTGCAGTCACTGGGGAAATCCGTCCTTCGGGGACTCAAAGATAATTTGAAATATTCGCTTGAGAACCTTGGTCTTGTTTAACATCAGATGTCATCACGTTGTCAAGACCGAAAAGGATTCCCCTGGAATAATCAAAACCGTCCTCTCCGGCATAATCGGAAGGACTTCTGTAATTCATGTCCTATTTTGTGTCCAAACCGTATGTGCGCTACGAGATAGACGTGACTTAGCCGCGCTCCGCCAACCCATTGTCTTAGCACAGAAAAAGCGGCCTATAACAGCAATGACGGGCGACAAACAACCTAAACAGAGCAGAGCAGAAAACCAAGCCGGCGGTCGCCCGACCAGGAGGAGTAAGCAGTGCCACGATGAAGCAGCCGCGGTTTTAAGTGATGAATGCGATGACTCGTCCAGTTCTCTAACTGGCGTTATTAAAGAAGCTATAGTGAACCTCCTTGGAGATGACATTTTTCTACAGAAGTTTGTTGATGCTGTTCGAGACAAACTTCTTAGCAGCATCCATGATTCTTTATGTGAGGAGATCAAGCGTTCCCTTGATTTTGATATAGAAGAACGTGATGCAAAGATAACAGCCTTGGAAAATGAAGTTAAAACACTGAAAACAGAGAAGTTGCAAGCCGTCCAGGCCTTGCAAAAGGAGACAAAGAATCTCGAGGCACAGGTGGATGACCTGGAGCAGTACTCCAGGAGAAACTGCTTGGTGTTTACTGGAGTTGAAGAAAAGGCTGGTGAGAACACAACTGCGACCATCATCAATATCTGCAGACAGGATCTCGGCATTGAAGTTCTTCCCTCTGATGTTGACCGAAGTCACCGTCTGGGTCCTTCTCAGCCTGATGCTGAGTCTGTCGGTGATCGTCGACCTCCAAGCCAGGCTGTAAGACCCAGGAAGAAGATGCGGAACATAATTGTCAAGTTCACCAACTATAACATCCGAGAGAAGGTGTACAGTGCACGGAAAGATCTTCACAACTCGTCAACAACGCCGAGGGTGTTTATCAACGAAAACCTAACCAAAACAAGATCTAATCTGTTTTGGAAAATCAGAGGAGCAGCTAAGAATTCTAATCATAAAGTATGGACACAAGACGGGGTTATCATCGTAAAGACACCAACTGGCGGGCGCATCAAGGTTTCACGCGAAAACCATATTTCTAGACTGACTGACTTGAACTTTTAGTCTGTCACCACAGACAAACTCTTGTGGTCTCATGGTATTTACTTTTACTTTTATTTTATGTTTATAATTGTTACCATTTTGTCATGCCTCATTCTTCTTGCATATTACCTTGTTATTTTTTCCCATCCCCTCCCTGTGTTTTGTCCCGTATGTCTACATGTACTTGGTTAGTGTTGTGTTTGTACGTGTGCGTCGTTTCTGTGTGTGCGCTGGCTCCTCTCGTTTCTATTATGTTATTTAAACCTAATTATGGATGATTTGGTTGATGATGATCGCAATTTACTTAACAGATCTGGAGAATGCGATTATATTTCTTGTGATGATTTTGTTGGTAGATATTCTAATATTGGTAGGGATTTCTCTTTATTACATGTGAATGTTAGAAGTTTGTCTAAGAATTATGATGACTTATTGGTTGAACTGTCTTGTCTTGATTATGAGTTCTCTGTAATTGGTATTTCTGAGACCTGGTTCAAACCTACGACAGATATTAATATGTTCTTAATCCCGGGTTATTCCCTTATTCATGTCTGTAGATCTGCTAAATTGGGAGGAGGTGTTGCTTTATACATTAAAGAAGAGCTTGAATTTAATATTTGTGAAGATATATCTGGTTCAAGACCTGGCTATGAGTCTTTATTTGTTGAGATTAGTATTAAAAATAAAAAGATCTTAGTGGGCTGTGTGTATAGAGCCCCGGATAGTGATATTAAACTTTTTATTGAAAATTTTGAGCAACAGATGGCATACACTAATATGGTCAACAGGGATACGTATGTGCTAGGTGATTTTAATATCAATCTGTTAAATCTGGACTCTGATAATACTGTGAATGACTTTGTTAATTGCATGTATTCACATGGCTTATTAGCTCTGATTTCTAAGCCTACTCGAGTGGCACGCACTTCGGCAACTTTAATCGATAACATCTTCACAAACTGCATTCATAATGAATTTACTTGTGGAATTCTATGCTCAGATATATCTGACCACATGCCTATTTTCTGTTTTAATCAGGGAAGGGTTGTTGATTTCAAGAATAAAGGTCAGTCAGCTTTCAAGCGTGTGATAACTGATGAGAAAATATCAAGTTTTAAACATGAACTCATGGGAATCAACTGGCAGAATGTTTTTAACATAGATGATGCTGACAGTGCCTACGATACTTTCATGAGGGACTTCTCGGAACTGTATGATTTTTATTTTCCTCTGGTTGAAGTGAAATGTAAAGCTAGATCTGGGAAACCTTGGATTACAAACAGTCTTTTAAAGTCAATTAAACGCAAACGTAAACTGTATACCACTTTTATCAAAAACCCAACTGAGGTAAATAGGGTAAAATATGTAAATTATAAGAATACTCTGACAGGCTCTATTCGGACATCTAAAAAAAATTATTATGGTAATTTATTTCAACACGCAAAAAATGACATGAAAAAGACATGGTCTTACATAAATGATTTGTTAGGTAGGGGCAAGAAATGTTTACTTCCAGAGGAAATGTCTCACAATGATACTTTGCTTACTTCGAATAAGGAAAAAGCTGATTATTTTAACAGATATTTCATTGAATTGCCTCGGAAAATAGGTGAGGATATTCCCACAGTCCCGAGATCTTTTAAGGAATATTTGAAACCATGTAAATCCAACTCCTCTTTGTTTTTTAAACCAACAACTACTTTTGAAATTATCAAAATTGTTTCACAATTTAAGCCTTCGAAATCTAGTGGGCCTGATGACGTTTCTCCAAGAATTGTGAAGGATTGCATTCATTATATTGTGGAGCCTTTGTGTGATGTGTTTAATAAATCTCTGTCACAGGGTTTAGTTCCTGCTAATCTTAAATTAGCAAAAGTAGTTCCTGTGTACAAGAAGAATGACAGTAAAAATATTGAAAACTATAGACCGATTGCATTGTTACCTATATTTTCTAAGATTCTCGAGAAATTGGTGCATGTAAGGTTATATGATTACTTAACAAAAGAAGATATTTTAATTCCTCAACAATTTGGCTTTAGGAAGAATTTTTCAACTAGTATGGGTGTTTTCAATTTATTAAGTACAATTGTAAATGCAATTGATAGGGGCAAGTACTGCCTAGGTATTTTTCTTGATCTGTCAAAGGCTTTTGACACCATCGACCATGACATACTTTTGAAAAAGCTTGATAATTATGGTATCCGAGGTGTGACTCTAAACTGGTTTCATAGTTACTTGAGTAATAGGAGGCAATTTGTTGTTGTTGGAGGTTGTAAATCACAGATTGCAACCATACATTACGGTGTGCCTCAGGGCTCAGTTTTGGGCCCTCTGTTGTTTTTATTATATATCAATGATATTGTCAATTCGTCAAAATTATTTTCATATTCCCTGTTTGCTGATGATACCAGTTTATTGGTCTCACATAATAATCCACGCATTTTAATATCCTTGGCAAACGAAGAGATGGAGAAGCTTTATGAATGGTTTTGTTGTAATAAACTTTTATTGAATGCTAAAAAGTCAAATAGTGTTATCTTCAGGTCAAAGGGTAGAAATGTACCCGAAAATATCGATCCTTTACTTATAAATGGCCAAGTTGTTTTGCATAGTGAAAATGTACATTTTCTTGGTGTTATAATTGACGAATATTTGACTTGGAAGTGTCACTTGAACAATTTGTGTGTTAAAATTTCACGAGGTGTTGGTGTTCTTTCAAAACTGAGATTCATTCTACCTCAAAGAGTGTTAATAACCTTGTATAATAGTATTTTATTACCACATTTATTATATTGTAATGTTGCTTGGGGCCACACATTTAAAACACATATACATAAGTTGCAGGTTTTGCAAAAGAAAGTGATTAGATTAATTTCTAATTCTCATTTTAGACATCCAAGTACCCCTTTATTTGTTCAGCTACAGTTGTTACCTTTCGATCAACTGGTTTCCTTGAGTTGCCTCGTGTTTATGTTCAAACTCTTCTCTAGGCCACAACCTTGTTTGTTGACTGATTTATTTGTCTCTAACTCTGATATTCACAACTATAACACACGGCGGAAGAATTGTGTGCATCAGCCATATGTCAGAACTCATGTTGCTTTGAATTCTTTCTACATTTATTGTATAAAGCAGTGGAATTCATTACCCCCAGCAATTAAAAATAAGACTACTCTCACCAGCTTCAAGATCTCATGTAAAAAATATCTTTTTCAGCAACTCAAATCACATTAGCATTTTCTAGGAAATCTACTGCCTCCATGGCGCTTGATAAAGAGGAGGGGAAATAGGAAGACTATAAACATGTTTTCACCCCCCCCCTCCCCCCCCCCCCCCCCCCCCCCCCCCCCAGCCAGGGCTTGCTTTATTTGTAGTAGGTCCATGCACATACATCTCATCTGTAATTTATCACTGTGGCCTCGCTCGGACCAACGATCAAAGAGAAGAGAGAGAGGGAAAAAAAATCCAAGTGGGGTCAATGATATCTACTGAGCCAGCCTGTCTTTCTGTCATTGTGTGGTCTATCTGTTTTATGTCGTGTTGTGTAACCCCTTGTCCCCCTCCACTATCTCTTCTCAATTGTTATCTTTTGGTTTGCCCTATTTCATGATTTCCTCTCTACCTCCTCACTTTTGACTCCATGCAGTCTGCTATTTTCCCCCTCCTTCTGTCTCATTGCTTATCTTCTTCTTATTCTTCTCTTTTTTTTTTTTTTTTTTTTTTTTTTTTTTTTTTTTTTTTTTTTTTTTTTTTTTTTTTTTTTTTTTTTTTTTTAAATCACTTAAACATATTATATATACATGTTTTTTTATGTTTTATGTGTCTGTTGTAAATATGTAAGCTCTATGTAGTAGATTTATCTAGTTGTTTTTAAGCCATATACAAAGTAATTAGTTGTGATCTTCTGAGGGACCTAATTTACAAGCTCTGCTTCTCCTGGTCACCTCATCTTTCTTCTCTTTCCCGGTTGTAATATATCGAAACGTACTGTTGTATGATTATGTATTGTACAATGATATGAAGGAAGATAAATAAATAAATAAATAAAATAAATAAAACATTCCTGCTCGGAATACTTCAATGCCTTCGGTTCTGTTCTACGTGCGAGTATAAATACAGAAGTCATGACTGGAACGATAGAAAGTCCTCTGTCACCACCTCACCCTGATTCAGAGGTTTGTTTGGGTCGGTTGGGGTTTAATTTCAAGCTCATGTTGGTCTAGAATTCCCAAGGCAGTCTCTGATAGCAACTGCAAGAATAGGAAGCAGTAGAAGCAGGATTTAACCTACTTTATAATGAACATCCTATTTAATTGTGACATTGATGCGGTGTAGAGAGTGCAGCTGCCTAGAAGTACATTCTTTTGGGGCCCAATCTCTTTTCTTCAACATGGCGTAAACGTGGGTGACGAATGCACAAACAGAATTCATGGTAGCGGTTTTTATCTAAATTGCATTAAAAGGATGATGTTTTCCGCATTTTCCTTTTCAATTCAGAAATTCTATTATAAAGCAAACGAATTTTACTTTTCATTCAAAATATCATTTTACACAATTGGTTTAATTTGAATAGCACAAAGTACATGCACGTATATCTTACACCTTGCTACTTTGCTCACTGTGTCTCATTTTGGTCGTGCCGTTACTGACGCCCATCAAGCCTATGACGCGACGGCAGCCACTGTATACTCCAGCAGTTCATGACAACGTTTGTACTGTTCATTTTTAAATTCATTTTTGCATTGTCATGTTACCTTCATGTAGGAAATCAAAGGCAAGTCGGTCACTGACGCATGCGTCAGCAAATGACGCACCAGTAAGCAAAAGACACAACTTTACGAACATCGACGAAAGACTATCTGCCGAATTTTTCGCTTCGTAAAGTTGCCAATCCAGGACAGAAAGTTGAACTGCGGGTCTCGCAACCATTTTAAAAGACTGTTAGAAAAAGAAAATCTAGATAAAAGGATGCACTGTTTAACGGTAAATCATTGATAAGTGAGTGAATTAGAATTGACTTTGGAGACAACAGTGATTTTCTTGTTTGGAGTAGAGTCATCATTGACAATGACAGATATACGTAAACCAATCCGACTTCACAAAAAACTGTTTATTCAAAAGCCGATCAATGCCCAGCATTCACTTCTGTAAATCGGTTGTGAGTCATGAAATAACAATAGAACACCTTGAGGACAGTAGCATTTAAAACTCCGATTTTTTTTTCTTTCTGAAAATCCAGTTAAGCCCCTTATTTATCCTTTACATAGTTTGTATTCCAAATGTACTCTTCAAGATAATTTAACAACAAAAGATCGCGTTGTAAGTCATCTCGGTCGCGACAGTGAATGAAGTTTCTAAAAATCGAATCAAAAAGTCACCCTGAAACCATTGACGGAAATCCTCATCAATTCTTGGGAATGATCAATGCTTCATAGCAACATAATGAACAAGTGTGTTGTGGGTTACAACCAAGCTTTAATAAAGCGTTGGTTAATGTTAATGGAATGACCCTATTGTAGACAACGGGCAGTTAGAACTCTTTCAACTTGTCGGCACATTAGCCCTCCCCTTTATGACTTCTAAAAATGATAGTGGTATCAGCCGATATTAAGGATGCAACAAGAAAGATCACTGTTATAATACTTGTTTTGATTTATTTGGAGGTTTGAGGGTGGTTGAGGAATAGTTGATGAATGCTGTTCGCTTTGTTTGGTCGTTTGAAATTGTTCTTATCGAGGACATGCTTTGTATCTTAGCATTAAAAAATAAAGATATATTTTCATCAAATGGAATAGCATATACTCGGAATCCTTCCATTTGAAAAATTCTTATAAGATTAAAATCATTGATACAATATTGATAATATTTATTATCATAATTAAAGGTATAGACAAATGTTGCTCAGGAGTAGATAAATGGCAAAACGTGGACCTCTGGGGTTAAATATTACCAATACAATAGTCTGTCTAGCAGCGTTTATCATGTCATGATTGATCGTTCGCTGGAATGCTGACCAAAATGGTGATTAGGGGTGTGGGAGATCACTTATTCAGAAATGGGGGCCTCATAATTATAAACAATTCCTGATTATTTGAGGGGAAATCCCATCGCACTGCTGGAGGACTGTTACAACTGTTTGCTGGTTCTCCAGAAATAGACAATCGGCCCCTTTTTCAATCATTCACTGGCAAAAGAAGTTTTTTAACGATAATATTGAACGTATTTAACACAGATGCGTAAGTCAGGCGTAGACAGCGGGGGGGGGGGGGGGAGGGGTATGCATCCCCCAACCTCACAAGATACAAGATGTCATCCCCCCCCCCCCCTTGACATGTACAATCATCCCCCAGGTTTTAGGGAAGGATGTTTGCTTACAATTAAACTGAATTAACATGTTTAGAAATCATAGGAACAGCAATAATGATAATAATAATTATCATTATAACAACAGCAATAACAACAACACTAATAATAATAATAATAATTAGTAAATTACTAATTATTATTATTATTATGCCTATGATAATAATAACAATAGTTATCATCATCATCATCATCATCATCGTTAATGTGACTGAAATGACGATTACTATCATAACTATATCGATCATTATTCTGATTTATGTAGTTATTTATATTGCTTTTGGGTAATTTCGGTGCTGTCACAGTTTTTCTGAAGTGGTGTAACAACAAAATTTAACAAAAAAAGACAAATAGCGTGATGCAAATATGCAATAATGTGTGTCAGTCCATATTCTATATTCATTTGTCACGGTGCGTATATCTTCTATTCATGTCTGTGCATCATTGGCGTAAATCCCGGGGGGATGGGGAGATATATCCCTATTTTTTTGAGAGGGGGATGGCGTGTACAAATATCCCCCACCCCACTTTTTAAGGAAGAAATGATATTTGAATTAATCGTTAATAAAATTTTTAATAATCTGTCATAAACAACCATCATATGTTAGAATTTCTATTTGAAAATGCAATTTATAACCAGAAAAGCGCTCATTTTTGGCTCGTTCGCTTCGCTCGCTCATCATAATAGAATTTATATTTGAAAATGCGATTAAAAACCAGAAAAGTGGTATTTTTTGGCTCGCTCGCTCGCAATATAAAAATTAAAATGTGTGTAAGGGAGTCTGTGCAGGTGGGTGAGGGCGTGTGTTTATACTTAAGTGTGAGTTCGACAGAAAAAAAAATCGGAAAAAAGTCGATCACCCCCCCCCCCCAACTCCTCAAAGTGGATTTACGCCGGTGCTGTGTGGGTGTGTGTTTGTGTGCGTGTATATCTGTATGCGAAATTGATCCTCGATTTCTCGTGAACGGCAAATCATCCCCCCCCCCCCCCCCCAGGTGTAAGAACCTGTCTACGCCACTGGCTTAAGTCAATAAGTGTAGTGACAGATACATATCTTCCTGTTTTTGTTTGGTTGCATTTCATCAGCTTTGATCATTAGGATTTTTAAAATATTTATCATATCTAAAGTATTCCTTTATATATATTCATTCATTGCGTCAAGTTTGTCAAGTTACTATCATTTCGGGCGCCAGTTAATTTCTTCCGATCGTCTAGAACAAACTCCATCGGTAACACGCACTGCCCATAAAATTTTATAAGTATCCATGGAAGATATTCCAGTGGTGTTTTCCGTAGAGGATGGAGCCGTTTTACTCCCCCCCCCCCCCCCTTATCTAAGCTGATGAGACTAATTCGCAATAAGTCAATGTCGCATAGGGCTCATGTGGTATACACTCGGAACCCCTCCCCCCACCCGGTTGGGGGTTCCGTCCCCAATCCTTAACTATCTCTGGATATGCCACTTGATCATACTTATATACCAGTCTTAACAGAGTATCAGTTAAACCAAGAATCTTTCTACAAAAACGGTTAAATGACAAACACGTCTTAATGAATGAAGCGGTGACTAGCACTACTCATCCTTGACAAACACCCTTCAAGTCTAACATGTGTGTCACAGACGGACTCGTCCATGGTAATGAGATGACGTACATGATCACCTTGCTGGTCAGAAATTCATTCATCAAAGAGAACGGTGTAGTTATATGGGGCATGGGGAGCACCTCCCTCCTCCACCCCACAAATAAGGAAATGGAGAAAAAATAATAAACCAGAAAACATTAAGAGAGAGAGAGAGAGAGAGAAGGAAATGACAACGTGAAGAGAAAATACTACCACTCCCTTTTCCACGCCCTCCCCTATTTGGACAATTCGTTCTCTTGCATTTCGTTTACCTAGAAGGACCCCCACCCCCCCCCCCCCCCCCCCCCCCCCCCGTCACTGGTGTGACCCCCGCTCCGCCACTGATGTTATCATCGTCCTGGTATCAGTTAGATATTATCACTCATGCTTTCATTCAAGAAGCAGAGCGAAAACAAACGTGAGTATTTTCAGATTTGAGATTAATATTAAAGTCACTTGGATGAAAATAGTGTTTTAAATATTTACAGCTTAAGACTTCATAATATTAGTGCCTTTCAACATACCTCATGATAGGCCTATACTCAAGGATCTGAAAATACGCCATCGATTTGCAAATCATGTAGATCAATCAAGCATGATTTTGTGTACCTTTCTTACTATGTAAGGCCCCTTTGTAATTCACAACTGAATGAAGTGGATTCAATTGAATCAAATGTGCAGGTCCAAAATGGGGTAAAATTTTGACGGCTCTTGCCCGGGAGGAATAAAGGTCTTACGACTTTCACTTTTAATACCGAAGTCAGGGAAAACCTTGCCAATTTTCATTAACATTTCGGAAAGGTATCAGAACTTCAGTAAGGATAATGTTATTCATGATAGTGTAAATTTCATTATTTTCCCGCTTTGCTCACCAGTTTCATCTAGAAGCCATTTCAGGACTTTGACATTTTCAGTCAGGGAACTTTTTTTTTTTTGTGCAATGTGCTGTTTTATTATGCAAAACTTCGGCAATACTACTAGAGACCAAGGTTAAGAAAATTACACAAACTAAAATCAATTCTGAAAGGTTGCCACAGCAAATTATGCGTCTATCATTTGCCATGCAGGATCATGCATTTTTTTTTTAGAGAATGAAGGTTGATCAATCTATTACTAGCCCAT
Source organism: Echinometra lucunter (assembly GCA_029962745.1). Taxonomy (NCBI): domain Eukaryota; kingdom Metazoa; phylum Echinodermata; class Echinoidea; order Camarodonta; family Echinometridae; genus Echinometra; species Echinometra lucunter. The sequence continues at coordinate 14,884,577 of CM057158.1, read as the reverse complement.
CGAAATCTTTCACAAAATACTCGAAGCTGCTGTTGACCAATCAAAATCCACCTCTTAAAGATAGACCGTTCATAAATTCATGTTACTTGTGTCTAATTTGTGGCCAATTGAAATCATTCTTTGAACAAAATGATATATCAAACAGGGAAGAGTTGCGATGAAACCGTCATCTAGATTGGTTTATGCCCTTGATGATATTCCAGTATATTTTCCATGGTTGACTAATTTTGCTTCATCTTTCTTCTCTCCCAAACGTGTGTCACTATGAACATGGCGAACAAAGAAAGCGGACAAAATAAACAACCTCTCATTCTACCCTTCACAATGGTTCTGGTAGTCAAAAAGAACATCCCTTCACAGCTATTATGTTTAATCATGTAGTTCCAGGTGAATATGCATGTGACACATGTTCCACACATTTTAGACAATAGCAGTGAAGGGATGTTCTTTTGACTACCAGAACCATTGTGAAGGGTAGAATGAGGGGTTGTTTATTTTGTCCGCTTTCTTTGTCCGTCATGTTCATAGTGTGTGCTTTGAGTTGTTTAAGAACACTGACCTCTGAATATTTCATTCAGCTGAATTTTTAAGTGTCATACTAAAACCACATAATAAACATGCTCGACGTGATTTATTCACGGTTTTGTGGTTTATCTTGTCTCGTATAACTCCTTAATCTATCATCACTTCATCAGATTTCTCTTAGGAATCCAGGGATACTCCAAGATGGAACCTTATCTCCAAAATGCAACATACGAAGTTCACCTGGTCGAGATGCTTTCCTGAAAATTTAGAACATGAATATGGCATGACACATATAGAAAGATAAAAGGGAGGGAAGGGAGAGTGGGAGGGAGAAAGAGATATGGGGAGCGTTTCATGAAGAGTTTTGTCGGTGAAAATCACCGACAAATGTTACAAGCTACTGAAAATCCTCGCATCTGATTGGCTGACAGCAAATTAGTCGGTGAAAATCACTGACATAACTCTTCATGAAACGCTCCCCTGAACTTGAGCGATTTCGAGCTCTTTTTGGTTGTGCAAAAATACCTTATGTCCACATATTTTTTTTCAGACACAAAAAGTTTCAAACTAAAACCACTCTTTCCATGATTTCATCACACGACTTGGTGGTTTTGCTTCTCTCATATATTTTATCTTTCATCTATCATCACTTTGTTAAATGTCTCCTTGGAATCCAGGGATATTCCAAGATGTAATCTTATCTCCCAAACACAACATTCAAATTCCACCTGATCGAGAATGTTTCTAAGAAATTCATGAATATGGTATGACACATACAGAAAGAGAAAAGGGAGGGAGGGAGGGAGGCAGAGATCCGTAGTTTTGAGACTGTGGTGTGTGAGGGTAACCAAAAGCAAATTAAAACTGACATGAGGGTTGGGCTTGGTTTTAAGCAACAAACCTCCCCCCCCCCCCCCCCCCCCACCCCACGCAATATCCCATAATTAAATGCATCTACAGCCAATTGATTAAAACATCCACTGCCAGCCAACAAGAAGGAGGCCCCCTCTTGAACTGTAGCAAAGGGTCGAGTTTTCGAAGACGAGCAACAAATCTCGTCATCCAAAATCCGACAACAAAACGCATCAATTTGTTAAATTGTGTATGGCAAACTAATGGAAACAAGGAACTACGTATTACAAAACTAATGTAACTGGCCGTGTTTTACGAAGACAAGCAACAAATCTCGCCACGTATTATCCCCAAAGAAACCACATCTATACTGTAATATATCGATTTGTTAAATCCTTCAATGTCAGCACTTGGAAACAAGGAGGGATGAGCTCCCGAATGAAGAGAAGAAAAGGGTAATGGATTATTGAATTATAAAACATGAATACAAAACCGATGAAACATGAGAGCTCTTTCTCGAAGAAGAACGGAAGAGGTAGCAGAAAGGCTGGCATCCTGCGGTTTGCTGCTTGTTGACACACTACCAATTCCGCACTTTACCCCTCCCAAGAAGAACAAATGGTGAAAAAAGTTTGGCAAAATTTTGGTTAACAGTTTGATTAACACCTGAAAGTTATCTCCTTATCAATCCATTCCTTGACCTTTTCCTGTATATATTTTTAACTTTTTATCTGTTCAAGTTTTGCAGCTGCTTTTTTTTTTTTTTTGGGGGGGGGGCTTGTTGTTGTTTGTTGTTGTTGCTGTTATTCTTTCTTTGTAGATTTTCACTTTGACAATAAACCTATTACTTTTGAAGGAATATTTTGCCAGGCTTTGTTCTTTACATAATTTCTTTCCTTATAACTGAAAAATAAACTTGAATTAAATCAAGCGTCACACACATGTGTGATGTAATTTAGCATCAATACGGCTTCGACTTAAATAAAAAAAAAATCTCACACACATTATCAGTTTCGGCAAATGAGTTACTTTCTAAATATATCTTGCAAGATATGGAGATGATAGGAGAAAGAAATGGCAGTGGCATTGATAAAACGGAGATAAATCGTACAAAAATAGAACGGAATCATATCATATCCAGTCAGCCTTACTTTGGACTTCATTTTGACGGCTGCATATCAAGCAAGGGATGGATCAGGGGTACACCTCCTCCCCTTTGGTGACCAATCTTTAAAAACAAACAGCAGTAAGACTGCCGAATACAGAAGTCCCCTTCTAGTTTCTGCCCCTCCTTATGCTGATAAATCCACTTTTGACATAATTCAGCCGATTACAGTTCGTTATTCCGAAGGTTCGTTTATTTCGAAGGTTCGTTAGTCCGAAAATGAAATAAGATTCGTTAGTTCGTTAGTTATTTTCGGACTAACGAACCTTATTTAAATTTCGGACTATCGAACCTTCGGAATAACGAACCTTATTCCATTTTCGGACTAACGAATCTTCGGAATAACGCCACAAATGTTCGGATTAACGAACCCTTTTTCATTTTCGGACTTACGAACATCTAGGTATACGCAATTTGCGTGTTTCGGAATAACGAACCTTTGGAATAAGGAACATCACCCATTTAGTCCCCCCCCCCCCACACACACAACAAAAGCAGGATACGCCACATTGTCTGACACTGTCAAAGGACATCCAGGTGATGGCCAGATTCTCGGTCTACATGGGATTGATTAAGACGCACACACGGTTCCATTCCAGAGGATGAAGAAAATGATAAGATAGCTCAAGAATCATCGACCCTGGGACATGTGAAAAGAGTACGGGAGCAATCTAAACCGAGTCGCATTCACCTTGCGATTAACACCAAACTTGATTTGTAGCATGGGTTTGCCTTGGTAAAGTGAGGCTTCGACACGTTCGGAGGTCACTCTGCACATGACTCTGGAATTTTCAGCTTTCTTCATCAGTCATTCATAGCAAAACGTGAGATATCAAACTATCAAACATGATTTATGAATATTACAAATTTACGTATGTTTATTTGATGTTCATAAGTCATGTCCAAAAAGTTCAAGTTCAATTGAAGCTTTTTTCCTCAATCAACCACAAAACGATAACATACAATAACAATTATATAAACGTTATAGAATTTACAGACGTGTACATGTACGGTTTATTTTTTTCAAGGGGGAACTAAAGAAGATAAGGGTAAAATTTGTAAGTCGTTGTTCTTTAAAGACATGACAGAACAGCATGAGTGAGTTAACTAAAGAGGCCAGTGCATCACGGTAAATGCAAATTGAGGTATTACCAATTAACTTCACCTAAGGAGGCAAATACTGTATATCACCGTGAATACAGACCGAAACAGTATTTCTCTGTGTTCTATATTTTTCAATATTGACTTAGCATAAAGAGGCAAATATATCACGGTGAATATAGGCTGAAGCAGTAGTTCTTTATTCTTTTTATTTATCAATTAACCTAACCTAAAGAAGTAAATGCATCACAATGAGTACAAACCGAAGCAGTAATTCTGCATTCTGTATAATATGGATCACTATCTGATTGTTCACTTCTGTGGTCTGTTGTATTGTTTCATGTTATAAGTCATAAGTAGTGGTAAAAATGCACGTATAAAGTCAATGGAAATAGATTTCAAAATATCATGCATTTACTAGTTTTATCCAACATGTAAGGCTTTTTGAAAAGACAGTGTATAGGCAAAGTTTGAAAGGTTGCGAAGTCGAAGTGATGAAGAAGGTGGGAACCCATCTTAACCAAGAACCGCACACACGAACGGCGGTTTTACCAACAAGTTAACTTGTTAATTCTTTGGTGAAGCATGGGTTCAATATCCTGAAATCCCGCTCTTCATAATTAGTACAGATGCAGGCTCTATGCTGATATTCAAAAGAAAATGATTCATAACCACGACCACATAAATGAATTTATCAAAAGTGACGATATACACTGAAAGTCGGAAGTGTGATCCCTTGTACTATAAGTCTGCCCGACTCTGTGCGTTATTTCTTTTCTCATTGTAGTAGAATGATATACCGCTTCTTGGAATGCCCGGCCTTCGTCACCCATTCACCAACCCACATAACCCCATTTTTCTTGTTGCCCTTTCCCCCATTCTAACCCTCCCCATATTCCACGTCAATGTCCCATCTATTCATCTTGACAATAAAATGCACTTGATGTACAACTTACATTCTAATAAACCTTGTACTTGAATGAAAATAAACTTGTGTGGTCTTCCTAGGCCAATAAGGTCAAGAAGGTCGGTGGAGTGAAAAAAAAAAGAATCATTCTTTGTTTCAGTCATCATGATGTTGCATGAAGACTTCGAATCAATATTTTGATGCTCTCTTTGATCATGACAAAGATGAGAACGTGTATGGCGCTCTCATGCTAGCAATATTTGAAGCCTTATCGTCCTGTAAATACTGTGGTGTTCACGAATAGGTTCAACACTGAAGAGAAGTTATATAGGCTAACAGTATGTGGACAGCCTGCATGTGCCGAAACCACTTTTATTACCATTATGTGCTATCATTCACGTCCCCCTTATGATGGATCTCAAGTTTCATGCACCATGTTTATCGTCAAGAACTGCATTTACTTACATTACCTATACACTCCTTTTCTTATTTATACATAACTATGAGACGGCATTCCAATTTTCTTCAGCATGTACCCACAGCACTGCGACGTAGTATGTTCAGCGCATCCTACATAGTTTTTGTTGAAAAGTAAATAAGCGCTTACCATTTCTTCCATGTTAGACGCAGGTCCAGGAGCCCGTCTTCTGTATGAGTTATGCATATCGAGAAGTCGTTGCTTATGCTTGTTACTTAGTGGTGTAAACTCGCTCCGTAAATCTTTCCGTCTTTTTGGCTTTTTCTGTAAGAAAAAACATTAACAACAACAAACAAGGTTTATGAAAGACGAAATCAATGAAATATCATGTTTTAGCATTTGAAATACATTTAACTTCCAAGGTATAGAGGCCTTCGAACCTTTCTCCGGGGTCGGCCTAAAGAAATACTTAACTGGCTGAACTTATGCAACAAAATGAAAGAGAAAAAAAATATCAAGGGTTTCGATCATTCCTAAAATGCAGATGTTAAAGTGGCCCGGCATAAATCAGTCTGAAAACCAATTGCACTAAATGAAGGAACGTCATCTGCGTAAGATGTGGAAGTACAGTGATTACGTAATGCATCCAGATAGCGTATAGAGATGGTCTCCGACATTTGTTCCTACATCAATCGCTCCGGTCTTTAATTTGTCAGACATAGAGGATTAGGATTACAATGAGGACCACTGTTGGGTTTCAGGAAAGGTTTAAGGTTACGGTTGAAGTTTAGAATTCACTTGTGTAAGGCATTGACGCGGAGCAATATTAGTAGGAGCATGATCGAGTCGTACGACAGTCTGGATATCTTTTTAGCGGCTAATTTATATTATGATAGTTGGCATATGCAGAGAATGATGGTCATAATGATCTGAATTTGATGAACATTGTTAAAGAAAGTGAACTCGCACAGAGTATGTTCTATTTCATATATTTTGGAATACTCTTATGCTTGACACGTTAACACACTATCAAAGAGGCAAGATTTTCTTCGAAAGATATTACAAAAATGCCTTTAACAGTTTATTATGTGTCCTCAGAATGTAATCTTTTACCTCCCATTAGCACTATATGAAAATATGTTTATGATCATGAGTAAGTTTGAAATTCGTAATGCAAAATAGAAAAAAAATCCTTTTTTGTTTTGTTTTAGCCACCGCTGAATCTCGGATTTACTCGTGAAGATAACCATAATCAGGTACACACAATACATATCACAAACATGACAAAGGGTAGGCCCCTAATTTATCTTGCAGTATAGATGACAATGAGTGGTCTACACTATCTTCAGTCATGTTTTCCAATTATATACTAAAATGAGCCCATGAGGGTAATGTTCATATCTCATAAATATTGCAGGAAAATAGGTGAAGACCGTTCGTGCATTTATTTGTTGAGCAAAGCAAATGGTTACTATGGTTACCTCTGGAATATTTAAGAATGTTTTGATCATTTTGAATAGTTGCCACAATATTCCAGCGTATGGGTGGAAGAACGCATTGTACTGTTCAAGGTTATACATTTCGACAATTAATCCTCTTTATGAAATGTAAAGTCTAATCTTTTCAGATTGTGCATTTTCATTTCATTCAAATCTGCATATTTCTACTTTCAAGACCTCAAATAGTCTAACATCAAATTCAAGTTTTATTTCCTGCAATACCAAAATAGACATTAACAATGTAGCCCATTATAAGGATTGCCAAACCTTACAGGGTGCGTATACGTAACTCTATGATTAAAAAACAAAACAAAAAACAAAACACCCACTGTATAAATATAAGCAGCAGCAAATAGAGTGACATTGACAACCTCTGTGGCCTTTCAAGGAGGACAAACTAACAAAAATATTAATACACTGTACTACGAAAAAAGAAAAAGTCGATAGTTTCCATCAAATTCAGATAAACATAACTCTCCTTCAACTTTCTAGCACAAGCTTGTAGTATCTTAAAATAGTTCGATTATCTGTAAATCAGTTAGTTATCAAATTCTCTACTTATCGTTCTGTATATCTGATACTTACTAGCTCTTGATGTTGTATGTTTGGACAGAATGAAGGTACTCATTCGCATAGGAAATGTTTGTGACTTGGCGTGGATGCCAGTCAGAGGGAAACGGAAATCATTAATGCGATCTTGACGGGCTGCCCTGGGTAATTAAAACCACAACCATGCACGATAGGGATAGAAGGAGAGGGGTGCGCCCCCCCCCCCCCCCCATTAATCCCCTTCCCTTTCCCGTCTCTCTCTTCTTCTCTCTCTCTCTCTCTCTCTCCCTCTCTCTCTCTCTGTCGGACTACCCTGGTAATTACAGCGTTGCACTTTAGGAAGGGAGGAAAGGAAAGAATGCACTCTCCCCTTCTCTCTCTCTCTCTCTCTCTCTCTCTCTCTCTATCTATCTATCTATCTATCTATCTATCTATCTGTCTGCCTCTGTCCTTTTCTATCTCGTTTCCATCTCTCCTCCATTGATCTCCTGTCTTTCTCTATCCTATCTCCGTCCCTGTGTGTCTCCCCCCCCCCTCTCTCTCTCTCTTTCTTTCTTTCTTCTCTTTCTGTCTCTCTGATAATGGTACACTATGAACATGACGGACAAAGAAAGCGGACAAAATAAACAACTCCTCATTCTACCCTTCACGATGGTTCTGGTAGTGAAAAGAACATCCCTTCACTGCTATTGTCTAAAATATGTGGAACAGGTGTCACTTGCATATTCACCTGGAACTACATGATTAAACATAATAGCAGTGAAGGGATGTTCTTTCACTACCAGAACCATCGTGAAGGGTAGAATTAGAGGTTGTTTATTTTGTCCGCTTTCTTTGTCCGCCATGTTCATAGTGGTAGACAGGTTGCAACAAGTTATTGCTAAAAGTTTCATTATAGCAGCGAAGAGACTATTAAAGAGGAAGAAGAACAGAAATTTGGTTGTCATCTTCCTTTGAGACAGATAACGTTTAATTTTAGGTTTCGTTGTCAAAATTTGTTGATGATTTTATTTTGATCTGGACTTGTCGAGTTGACAATTGGTAATATAATTATGTTTTGTTTGTTGTTGATGTTTGTTTGCGATCAATCGTGTGTTTCGTTCATTTTTGTTTGTTATGCTTGTTTCTTGGTTTACTATGTATTATTTGTTAGTGTGTAGGGCCTTCATGAAAAACAGAGTTTTAACCACTGATGAAACCACCCCGGATACTAAAGACTCAATAAAGAAATAGATAAAATCCTCCCTTAAAATATCGTGCTCATGATTATACGCATTTCATTCATCAAACTCTCATCGGTCAATGGCTCCCAAATGTGCAGATTAATGAATAAATATACGTTCTATGCTCTTCAAGGTTCTGCTATATCGGGCAACCTTCTTTTGGTCGGACGTTATTGATCGGGTATGTTCATTCGGTTGAGCAAAAAACGGAAGGAACCGTCTTCATAGAAGGCACACATGATATGCAACATGGGCGTACATCCGCCCAAGACTTTCGGATATCCGAGTGGAGTTGGATATTGGGCTTAGCCCGGATATTGAATTTAAGGGGTCAAGGAGCCAGGCAACATTCATGACGTCACGCTTCATTTCATGATATTGTAATTTAATGTGTTCTTAATAATTGGAACGTGAATCATTGGATGTCTGTACTTGTATTGCACTATGGTGTACATAAGCCTTATATTCATTTGATTTTCTTCGGGGGGGGGGGGGGGGGGCTGCATTCGATGTATCATTTTGGCAGGCATTTGAGTTAGATTAAGACAACCTAGCAGAATTCGGTAACTAGGTCAGGGGCAGTAGACATTCTACGTTCCGAGCATTCGTAACATCGTTGCACCGACACGCAACATAGCATTGAGTTTAGTGAACGTAAAAATACCTCCAGATCATATACGTTTCTAATCTTTTCTCCTCATAACACAGCAACCAAGGTTTTGTCTCCAATGTTCAGCTCTCCCTTTTCTTTGCTTTTCCACTCCCTATTAATTTCCCTGATAATTTATCTCTTGACATGATATATATGATGGAGACAAAATCCCAAAATATGTAAGAAGCAAAACGGGTCATGAGGGTTCTAAGTTTTTTGTGCACACTAAGAAAAAAAGTTCAATTTTGCACCCTTCAAATGCAACACTGGGAGCTCCTTTATGGGTACAACTTTGCACCCAAAGAAGCAATTTGCACCTTTAAGGGTGCAGTGAGATACATTTTGCACCCTTAGGGGTGCAGAGTTGTACCCTTTAGGGAAGGTGGAAATTTGCACCCTTTTGAATGCAAACAAAAATGCACCTTGGAGGTTGCAGACAAGTACAAAAGGGTGCATCTTTGCACCTTTTTCATGTAGGGTGCAAGATTGCATCCAAAAAGGTGCTGCCAGTGTTGCATTTAGGGTGCAGAAATTGAACCTTTCATTCGAAGTGTGTGCCGATTTACTCAAGAAATTTTTGCCAAGCAGAAGACTTGCTATCTAATTTTACTGATGCTATGTTATGAAGTAATATGCTAGGAGAAAGGGAGAAATCGGTTTTCATATCAGTTGATGTAAGTTTTGATTCATCCAGCATGTCCAGGTAGAGTTCAAATTAGAAACAATTGTTAAATCAATACATCTGGACTTATTTTGGATTTTGAGATGAGAACGTTTCACGTCCGATCTGGGACGCTTCATCAGCTCCTCTCTGAGGTATGTACCTCTACATAAATTATCTGATATTAATCAGTTTTGATAGTTTATTTTTCCTGATTAGTTATATATGAAGCACAAAGTACATAGTTTGGTTATTTGAAGACTCACATTTCTGCAATAGACTGAGAAGTTATGATATAAATATTGTTTTTCTGCTCTAATATCACTTCCTTCGACTTCCAGATGTTTTTATTCTTCGACTTGAATTCATTAGAAGTTCGGTAGTAACTTCTTTGCAGTCTTTCCCCTGGCAATGTTTAGACTTCTTGTGCCCAAGGTTTACCCCATACTTATTTTAATGCAACATTTCCACTCTGGCCCGCTTTCAAGGTTCTGGAAAGGTTTTTTTTCAAGACATTTTAAGACTCTGGACAAGAGTCATGTTAGAAGAGTTCGGTTTTAACTCAAATCACCCGCTCACTACATATCAGCTATGCCACCCAAAAAAAAAAAAGGGGGGGGGGGGTCTAACATTTTCCACGTTTTAACCGCGAGCTAGAGCTAGGTATAGTTTAGCCACTTGTGCATTGCGGATTACGGATGGGGGGCAAAATTTCGATTCAAGGGGCATCTGAAGAAATATGACAAGGGTCATTGGATATTTCTGAAATTTTTGGAGTTGTGAATACCCCATTCTGTTTATCACGCAAGAGACAAAATAGTAATAATATTAGAGCACGTATGGTGTTATGTAAATGATTTAAAAACAATGGAGCATTATTTCTAGAAGAAAATCTCAGCAAAACATTGTGCTTTAAGCTTGTGCATTGATTTGTGTCAAAGAATGGAGGAGAGAATCAGATGGTCTTTACCGCTCAAAACCTTCCTAGAATGCTTCCCACCTCTCCTCCACCTCCCTCCATAACATGCCATGTTTGTTGGAAATTATCATCATCCGTAATTTGCGAAATTGATCTCCAGGCAGGGAAATCGTAAAAAAAAACATCAAAAACAAAACAAAGCAAAACAAAACAAAAAACACGGAATTTTAATAATCGCTACGGTCAAAATCATGAAAAATTTCGTAAAATCAAATCTGAAGAATTGCTGCTATCCTCCATTTTTACTCATCTAATTTACAAACAAAAACAAAAACAAAAACAAACAAATAACAAAAAAAAACATATTTAATAAGGTGACCTCTCTTATTACCAGATTAACCTAGATTCCATAAATAAAATCATTATACAGAAGAAAGACAAGTACGTAGGCACGTAATATATTTTAGTCAAAATAGGCAACATGTCCGAAATGTCCAAATGAGGTTAAGCGGATTAAGGGTTTTTCAGTTAGGAACATGTTTACAGCAATATTTATCTGTGAATCGATTTTCTCTTGCACAATGATTACCAATAATTTCTGTTCATATCATATTGTACCATATGTTTTATGTCTTTAATTTGGGTATGATATACAGTTCTAATATCGATGAAATTAAAATTTCCATTCTTCCAAGCAAGTTAGTCTATTTTGAACTGATCCTCATTATAAAGTTTTAGTATATGTTTGAAAATGTTCGTACCCATGATTTATTCAACTCCCCAAGTTTCACTTTCCTTTTTTAAAGGAAAAAAAGAAAAACACTTGGCTTAACTACTATGAAATGACGCGCCTCCTCATTTTGCAAAAGCGACTGCCCCTTCCCTTCCCCCGGTATGATGAAGGGGACTTCGTTGTCCTCATTTTCGCTCCTAGTTGTACGAGGCCAATTACTAGTTATTTAAAGGTGGGGGTTGTATGCCTGATCTCTGACCGCTACCTTTGAGCTTGATATACTCTTAAAACAGATGGGTATAAAACCTAGCATACATGCTTCTTGGGTAAAATATTTACACAATTTGGAGTAAATTTAATTAACTATAGGTTAAATTTGACCGGACAAAAATGCATGTTACTTTTTTACCCAAGTTGGGTAAACACGTCACTCGGCTGATTTTAAAGTAAAATGTTGTTGCTACGAGATGGTGGAAACCGTTCTATAACGAGGGAGGAGTTATAGATCAGACATCTGGAAGCAAGATGGCGGCCGATAATACACTGTGGGATATCATGCATGTATTATGACGTCACCAATTACGTTTTGCCCTTTAGGAATAACGGCAGATCATTCCCAAAATTCTCGGAGTCATGTATTTGGGTACCGGCTATAGCTACCCAACACGTGATGACATTATAAAGTTGGTTTTGAATGATCATGGCCGTTTGGCAGCACCAAGTTATTTGCGACAGCAACGTATTATAAGCCTTACTTCCATGGGTTTTTCCCTTTCAATGATACTGTTCTTGGCTGAGCCTGGATCTAGACTACAGTTCTACACTATCTTCCTGATTAAAGACCGGTTTATTCTGTGTAAATAATAGTACGTATTCTAAAAGTCTGAGTATAGGAAGTCTGAGAGGGATATGAAATCTTCAGGTTGTTCTTCAAAACAAAAATCGCAGTAGGAACTTTAGTTGCATGACTGATTTCTCGGTTTATCTTATCAAACGTGTCAAAAATCAACATTCCATTGCTTGGTAAAATGTTCTTCATAATCATGAAAAAAATTTAAGTACCATATCTACACCAACAAACTTTAAACATCCACATCTCCCAGAAGCTAAAAAGGGATATTATATGCCCATATTTGTTTCTGTATACATACTTTAGCATAAGAAAACTGTAAAACATGGAGTAGATGCCAACTGGACAAAATAGTGGAAGATATTTCTAGCGACCCCCCCCCCCCCACCTCCAACAAGACATATACATACCAGACTTCTCATATACATGATAAATCCGTGTTATAAACTCCCAGGTCGGCACAAGTCACATAGATGCAGTGAGGGGCGTCGGCAGAACTTTTGAATGCAAGTGCAGGACTTTTTTTAAACTTTCGTTGACATAAATTTCTGGAGTTTTCTCAAAAGCCCCCCCCCCCTCTTATTCGCATCCTGATATCCCGAAATTCTTGAATTAGGCACCCAACCTTCTTCCCCTCCCCAAAAGGAATTGGGGTATTACACCCCACCCCACCCTCTCCTTGGCAACGCCCCTGGATACTAGTACGTCAAAAGGCAAGAGAACTGTGGCAGTGTGTCAGTTGAAATCATAACTCAAGCAAAACATCTCTATAGCTTACATCGAATCCTGCATGTCATGTCATATCATGTAATGCTTTATAGAGGGTGAAATATGTTGGCCTATCCTACCCCCTCGATGTTGGGAAGAGCTCGGGGTGAAGTTGTAGGGGTATCATTAAGGGGTGTAACACCAGTTTGCATCCATCATCCTTTATCCAACCTATGTAAGTGTATTGAGACCTTCCAACATGGGACTTAAAGTTAAACGTTATGAAGAGGTGATATTATTTTCATATGTTTATGTTAATGTTTGAATCTTTTTGCTACATAGACATCTGAGGCGTCAAGCCGTTTTAGGCAAGTTTCCTTTAGCGAGCAAAATTTCGTGTGAGCCTTTTGACCAATTTCCGGGATTCCGTAAGAAAACTATGTGTCTTTAAAAACAAACAATGTTTTTTCTAGAGGGGCTAAATCATAGTTGAGGAACTAGTTCAACAACAATACGCCTTGCAAGCGTACCGTATAGTGCTAACATGACCATGATGGCTAACTGGGTTTTGAACCCGAAACCTCCCGGTTCAAATCCTAAATGTATGATACTCCAACCGCTGGGCTACATCACATCCCCCTGGGCATCTGCACCATGTGCTTTCATCACAGAACGAACTTGGAAATAAGAATAGCTGTAGTTTCTCGCATCCTACAACCTAAAAATCCGCCACTGAATGGGTGCCCATTATCTTTGCTAAGACTGGCTACGCCACCATTCCAGAGCGGCGACAGGAATGAGGATCCCCCCTCATCCTCTGCCGAACATCAGCTACTAAATCCATACCATAATCCATCACGCACAGAGTCGAATCACTCTCAACTAAAGGTAACGGTACACATGGTGCATGTACCGCTTCAGGGCGTACAGGCATTAGGAACTCGGATACAACAGAGATGAAGAGGGCAGGGGAATTCAACACAATTCTGAGCTTTCTGCGCGATTGGTACGATCACGTACTTACTTTTCAAAAACAGATTTCAAGTACTACGAATTATTTGCGCCAAAAACTCTTCATTTTGGTAGATTTTCCCTAAATACCTCGGTAATTTTGTTCTCCTTTCCAGTGAACAAAGTACCAAAGAGGTGTTTCGTTACATGTTGTTGTTTTGCTCTATTGCCCAGCTGAAACTTTAACGCGTGTATGCCCCCCCCCCCAAAAAAAAGAACAAGAAAATGAATAACAAAAATAATCTAAAATAAAGCAGTAGTTCATACATTTCTAAACTTCTTCACGTTTCCTGAATTTTCTCTCAATAAAACCGACTGAAGATTATTTACCTCCTGCAAAGATTTGACTTCAATACCACATCGAAAAGATCCGATCAAAATGAAGGCGCCATCTATTTCATGATCAGAAGGGCCGATTTCGGAATATTTTCTGCAATGAAATCCCTCATTAATTTGGAGGAATCCATTGTGTCCATGAGAGTAATCAATGTATTTGGGGCAAGGTAACGATTTGATTCAACATTGATTTTTGTCTCAAATGGAATGCGATAGAGTTTTCAGGCGATATTCTGGAAAGGAAAGCAATAGATTCATCTCCAAACGGCGAATTCTACAAGAAGAAAAGGGGAGACTCGGTGAAGAAGGAGAGGTGATGGAATCAAGAAGGTAGAGAGACAGTTCTATGTCAGAAACAGGATATACGAGTGGAGAAAGAGAGAGGGAGGGTGAAGGAATATAGACGGGAGAACTAGATAAAAGAGATAATGGGGAGATGGGAGGACAGGAATGCCAATGAGAGGGGGAGAGAGAGAGAGAGAAGGAGAGAGACGAGACGAGAGAGGTAGGGAGATGACAAGATAAAAGTGAAATATATGAATATTTATATGAAGATGCAATGATCTGATGATGGAGAGTGAATCCCAGTAAAGTGGACTCTCGCACGCTATACTCGTTTTGCCTGATGGATAGTTGGGGTACATCGCTGACTCCTACAAAGTCCTGGCAAGTCTACTCAATATCTGACATGAACATGAAAACGGCCAATAAAACAAATTGACTTGGCAGATTTCCATGACTGGTTTGAGGTATAGAATACCGCTGACATAATACAGTGTTTTATGAAGTTATAGGGATGAACTGAACGTAACAGTTTATTTCTGTCACTTCTGTTTAAAAAAAAAAAGTTCTGGCATCATAAGTTAATACGTTGAAATGGTAAGATTTTAACTTTAGACATATTCGTAGGAAAATACGGTAAGTGTTTAAAGTACTTATTTTTCAGGACTCTATTATTTGAATTGATTTACCATTTATCTAAGAAATGAAATTCTATCCTACTATATCACTGAAAATGTGAGTATGAAATATTCATCCCCGCCTTTTCATTTAAAAGACATGTAAAAGACATTCATTGTGCCATTAATGACATCGCCATAAAAACTAAACACAACAACAACAATCTCGTAATGAAACAGAATACTCAGTGTTCAGCATGAATCAAAGGCAAGTTTGTACGCACAAACCTGATTATTGGGTACTTGTTTAGCACAGTGCTAAAACAATCTGCAATCAGGTCCAGACATACACCCACCCAACAACCACACCCCCCCCCCCCCCCCCCCTCCTGCATAAACTTTGCCTTCCTATCAGCTATTAAATTTACTACAATTGTCTCAAGTCTATCTAAACTCACGTGTACACATCTCCACGTGCTCATGTCCAATGCCTTCAGACCTCCAAACCTAAATTGATTTGATTTAATGCGAATTCGTTTCAGGATGGAACATCCGAAATGATAGACGTGAAATCTCTTCGCCTATGACCCATTTTCCTGTATCAGTATTGTAGTATATTCAACTTTCCGTATAGTATTATCACATAATGATAAAAATATCCCTATAAGCGCTTCCAAAGTGCTTCCGACAGTTTTATCCTGTTAGCTCTGGTAGCCATTAAGATACACTTTTTAATACAGGCGTCTTTAGCACAATCTCTGGTTATCCACTTTTCAAATTGATTATTCAAATTCTTGTTTTATATATTGTACTGTAACTAATTGATTAAATAATGTGAATATTCAAATTAATTTCGATCAGCATCAATTCTGTAACATTTTACATATTCCCTTAAATATCCAAATACATCTTACCTGTAGGCAATCTACCAGTTCTTAAGGTAAGCGAAATAATACATTTTTGGTGCAAAATCATCAAAAATTAAAAAAACCCAAAACAAAATTTCACATTCTCCTGAGGACGGTAAGAACGTCGAGAGTGAGTAGGTCCTTTTCAGGACCATACTCATCTTCAAGAAAGAATACTTGGTGTACCGTGAAGCCTTCTACATCTAAAATTTCACGACTTAGAATTTGCTCAGGGAAACGGTTATAAAAAAACACAAACCCCAAAAGAAAAAATGCATAGCATATAATTTGTTCCGTTTTTCCCAGCGTATTAAAATTTTAAAGCAAAAACTTGAACTGAATGAGTCATGACTTCTGCATTCCCGATCGTAGACTGATATTGCCAAGAATGCATGCATGGGGTTATGGATCGATGCTAGTTCGCGGGTAGTTGGACGTGTTTAAGCATGTGAGTACTGATCGACGTGAGTGATGACAATTATTGTGAGAAAAGTCACGTCATACCTGCCCATTTTTAATGCCCGGGGTATTTCATGAAGCTGTTCGTAAAGTTACGCATGACTTTACGAACAACTTGAATATGAAGTGCGAAATGGGATGCCCAAAGTTTTTCCTGATGTTTTAACAAATTAATATAATAATCTATATACATGTTTTTATTCTTGGGGTGTTTACATGCAAGTCCAGGTCGGGAAGGATAGCCTGCGGGCTACAGTTATTTATTTAACTTTTTCCTTTTCCAGGCAACCTGGACTTGTTCTGCAAACATCCCTTTTCACTCTGTAATTGTATTTTCTCCTGTAAATTGATTGTAAACTTTTTTTGTTGAAATGCCGAATAAAATAATAATAATAATAATACTAAATTTCCCATAATCTCAATCAAACTGTGGCAAAAATTATACTTTGCAATAAAAATGTTCGTAAACAAAAGTGATGTCAATCGTATTTCACCTTTAGCTGATGTGATTTATAATGACTGAGAATTCCATTTGGCTTGCCATATTCAACAATCAACATGTTCAAGTCGTTCGTAAAGTCATTCGTAACTTTACGAACAGCTTTATGAAACACCCCCAGCTCCTTAATAGCTTTAACGACTATTATGGAACCAAACGTGTCGTTAAAAAAAAACAACTAGTTAACCAAGAGAATATACAATCAAATTATCAGAACTTAGTTTAATTTTTAAAACAAGAAGTCACCATTAGAAAAATTAAGCAAAGAAAAAGTAAATCTAACTGGGGCAATCATCTCTGTTAACACACCATGCAATAATCATATCACTCCAAACTTCCCTCTTTTATGAGATCTTACAGCGACATTCAATCCCATCCCTTCTTCTTTCATTCCTAAAAATGCTCGATATTCCCTTTAAAAGCGTATTCGTGAGCTGTCATAGGATGTAAATAAACAAAGAAGGGAACAGGAGTAAATATTTATGTTTTGTACCAGATCCACTCAAACATTCGTGAATTAAGTAGTAACGTTTATACAAGAACTATCCAAATGATGTGATGTTAAAGCGGCAACATAAGGGCACTTCTGCCTAAGTCCCTCCCCCAATGGTGCTAATGGATATATCAGGTTCAGCAGTCAAGTTCGACATCATACCTCAGTCACACTGCAAAACCGATTCCATATCGATCCCAAAGCGATAGATTCCTGGCCAACCAGGGTAATGCGATTCTTTTACTCAGTCTATGTCAGTCTGGTGTCTGTTTTAGTAATATGCCTTGGGCATAACTATATAAAGGTATCCATGGTGTCAGTCACATCGGTAAAGTCGACTCCACACCTATTCCAAACTGATCGGTTCTCAGCCATTAGGTTTGTTCGGTCTTTCGCCGGTCTGTTGGCGGTCTCGTTACGTGTGGCAGGGGTGTCAGGAAGGAAGGATAGTGGAGGAATCTTGCGCAGTTACAGCTGTTTGATATGGATACCTCATTCTGGATGTCAGTGAATCATCAAATGACATTAACCCGATTCTATGAACCTGAAGGTAAAACCACTCTTCAATTATTGTGTGTGGAGAGTCGGGAATGGGATTGGGTTAAAGAAGGGTGTTGACAATCACAGATACAGGTGAAATCTGGACAAGCAATAATTGTGAAAGAAACTGTCTAGAACAAACTTGTTAAGAAATCATGATTATGAGCGACATAAGAATTACTTTTTATCGTAGGATTTAAAATTAATAGGTTGAAATCGACCTAATTCAAAGAACCAGCGTTTGAACACATTCTTTAAAACCACTCTTCAATTGTCTGTGGAGAGTCAGGGATGAGAGTGGGTGATAGAAGGGTGATGACAAACACAGATACAGTTGAATAATAATAATAAGCAAGAATAATAACAATAAGCAATAACTCTGCAAGAAACTGTCTAAAATAAAATTGTTAAGAAATTATGATTATTGGTAGAATTTGAAATCATTAGTTTGAAATCAACCTAATTCAAAGAACCAGAAGAATAAACACATTCTTTAAACTTCTGCGAATAGCAGTGGACAAAAGTTGTGTTCAAGAAGACTGCTAACTCACTTGGCTGCCTCAGTGTTCAGATCAGGGCCCCGTCTTACAAAGAGTTGCGATCGATTCGGATCAATCGCAACTTCGAGATTGATATCAACTCCTGTCTCTTAAATACACGGTTGAGATCAATCTCAAAGCTGAGATTGATTCGAATCGATCGCAGCTCTTTGTAAGACGGGGCTCAGAACATGAATCAAGCCAACGGTTTCGTGGGTCGCAAATCCATCAGGAAATGACGATAAACATGAACAAGAAGATAACCACTCTAAAACTGCCCTTTGTATAAAGAGCCGTTGGTAAGAGTTGACTGTTAAAAAATATAGTTCGAGCTCTGGTCAAGCAATGGCAATATGAAACTATTTAGACATGTTAGAAGTCAATATAAATTACCTGGGAAGGTTGACGACATACCCTTTTCGAGTAAATGCAGATCTGTCATGTCAAATGATTGTATAATTCTGACATACATGGTCGAGATGTAGATCATTACAAGTCTTTCCGTATGGGCGATTTAGTTTGGCTCCTGACCATGTTGATTGCAGTATAACTAAAGGAAATTTTCTTTATCTATAGTGGGAATCGTCATGAAAAATATCTATTTCCTTGGTAAATTAGATAAAAATAAAAATAATTCATTCCTGGATTCATTATCATTCTTATTCACCAGCCACTTTCAAAGAATTTCGTCCCAATTCGAGCTCATAAACAAGATCACTTCTTAATTTCATTAGGCATCCACCGGACTTATGTCAAGGAGTTTGTCGACATTTGGGAAATTAGCGTTTTCTTCCTATTTAGCTACTGTAAATAATGCATATACCGTATACAAGTAGGTGAAATCCGTTTGGTAGTCTACATGAATTAGATTTTGGATGAACAGGGAGGATTGCCTACTTCGCATGAGCGGGAAATGCGTTCCAGAAATGAGACTCATTTTGAAACGCTCACTAATTTGACGGTGACATTTGTCCACTTTTCCCTCCTTCGTTTCCCATTCGTTTTTCAGCAAGGAGCCACAGACTAAGTAAGATCTACATTATGTTGTACATAAGTTAAAATAATTCATATTTAGCCCAGGGGTTTCTATTTTTTAACAAACAATTAAGCGTCACCTACTGACTGATCTTTACGTCACATTATGTTGGTTTTTATTTTGAATAGATGAATCTAAAAATTAATCTAAACTTTGAACTGTATCTTTTTTCACACTGAACTGCGTGAAAGATACAACAGGTTTCTTACTCCGTGAATTTGAATTTGAATTCTGTTTGTCTAATATAACCTGTGCAAGTATCAACACTGGTATATACTCATGGCTTAGTTGGCAAATACTAATCATACGCATCTTCCAATCTGTCACAGTGGGGTTGAATGCTCTCTCTCTGTCTCTCTGTCTCTCTCCTTCCCCTCTTTTTTTCTCTCTTCCATTTTCCCCACTTACTCCTCTTCCTTCTGAGCCTAAATTTTTCTATGATGATACCACATCAGGCAGGATGAAACTGGGAAGATACACTCCCTGTATCATTACCGTTCGGAAACAAAGTTAACAAAATAAATCTTGCGAGAAGGGTATACTCAATCAAAACCCACCTCGGCAGCGGTGTTATATCAGTCTTTCCTTCCCGATTAATTAACAAATTTGTGAGCCCATTGTATCTTCACTGGCTTTATTTCCTTTATGTAATTCAGTGAATTGAGTGACAAGATTGTCGATAATTAACTTAATTCAAGCAGGGGCAAAATGTTAGCCTAATTATGAAGGTTCTCGTTGTCTCTATGCATCGCGAGTTACCTGTTATAATATTGCATAACTAGACTCTTATTTGAGGCTTAGCTCAAGCGGAATTTATTTTGTTCCGGATATTTTTTTTTTGAAGGTATAGTTTATTTTATTTAAAGTGAGCTCTCGAAATACCTTTTAAGATTCCTGCTTTACTAAGCTATCATTCCTCCAGATGGTTGAAATGATTCTTATCATTTACCATAATTATCATTAGACAATTGCAAACCTCAAAACAGATTTATATATACCTTTAAAATGATCCAAAAGCCTTATAGCAATAATTATATCTTGTGCAAAATATCGGAGTGAAAGTTTAGAATTTGGTGTGGACAACATGTTTGGAAGTATAAATATTAAGATAAGACGATTGTAGGAATATTCATTTACGGAACTTACATCATTTGCTTCTCATGGGCTTTTTAGTACTATCTTTAATTTGAAACACTGATGTTAGATTCAAAAATAAAACACCTAAGAACATAATTATTGTTCCTGCTATTTCATTTCAGCGTACATTGTAAAGGCAGTCTGTGGAGTCATTAAAAACCGCGATGAGACGACGAATTTCCAGGGTAACATTATACCGAAAGCACAAACCACCTGCACGTCTCAAAGTTTATGCTTAGACTTACATACATACACACTATTTATAGAGGCAGTATTCCCAAATCAACCAAATTGATATTTAATGAAAATCATGGCATGAAACGTCTTTTATTAGGTTTTTCATGATTGCTAACATAACGAACTGATAACAGAACTAGGATAAAAATCTATATGATATAATCAGTGCGTAGAAAAGAACTTATTAATCACACATGACCGGCGAATGCCTGTGGAGTTATTGAAGCTGCGATGTGTATTGCCTAGTTTTCAGACAAATATCACATTTTGGCTCTGCATGTAGATTACAATACTGAAATATAATAGTAATATACTGTTTTATATGGTTTTAGATCTGTTTGGTGTGGATTTCTTTGATTGTTTATTTTACCAGACTCCCAACTTCCCAAGCATGACAATGTATACCTGAAAATAAGTAACCATGGGACTTACGGCTTTAAGTCCTATCTGGGTTAAGCGGTAACCAAAGGGCACAGTGCATGGACTTGGTTTCGAAGCTGGGACCTCCCGGTTACGAGAACCCTCCCCAACCACTGAGCCATCGTGCTCTCTCTGACGCAAAAACTATCAAAATATATCATATTCCTCGAAAGAGGAGGGTCAATACATAAAAGAACATCAAGATAACACTGAGGAGCCTATTTGCAGGCTCTCCAAACTGAATTACGATCATATTAGTTAATTTCATGGCGGCGTAAAGTCAGTCCGCTTGAATGCAAGGCTAAAAAGGAGACCGAGACATTGGGCAGGGGGTCGTGTGTGCTAAATTTAACCCCCTAACTCCGGTTAAGATGATAATCTCACCCTGTATTAAGTCTCTTTCAGGTTAAATCTAATAGTTCATAACGATGGTAAGATACGGAGCTCGTCCCTTGCTTTAACCGGTTCCTCCTTCCAATATTCAAAGACGGATCAATGCTAACACACTGAAGTCTGTAAATAACAAGACACATTTAATATTGCTATATTCACATTCATTCTTTTAAAGCAAAAAATATAAGGAAACGACATGCCCCTCCCCGAGAATTTCGCAACAAAATCTATACAATACTATGAAACGAGAAGGAAGTCACCAATGACTATAAGGTAAAATTATTTACATGAATATCCTGATTGCCAGTCACAAATGTGACGCTGCAATTAAAAGGTGCGCAAAGGAGAAGTTCGGGGTTTTTTCTCGCTGAAATAACGAACGAAACTCCTTCCGGGAAACCTCACCCCCCCCCCCCCCCATCCATTAAATTATTACCTATACTGAATTGATATTGCGTTTATTACTAAAACAGTGAATGTTTCACCAGTTCATGCAGATATTTCACTGACTGCCACACCATATCGTGTAAGTACACATATCATATGCAATATACGTTCTACCCTCTCCTGTCTCAACCCCCTCTCCCTCCCCTCCCCCCTCCCCCCCCCCCCTCTCTCTCTCCCTCTCTTCTCTATATACTATATAGGAAGTATTCTTTCATCGCCTGACCTCGTAAAGACTCACAAGAGAGAAATTAGAGTCAACTACTCACAACAAAATCCTTCAGAAGCTACAGTAATGTTTGTCCTGTTCGTCTAATAAGCGACGTGTATTTCAATTCCAGAGGCAAAGTGTTTGTAATTTCAGCTTTGCTAGAAGGTAAATGCTGTTCAGAATTAAATTTAAAAGATATTTTCTGACAAATTAACGAAACTCCATATGCAAATCAAATGCCATTACCCTTGAGTAAATAACTAGCCACTAAACTGTTCATTGCTTCTGGATATAATGATCTCTGATATTTATACCCGAGTTTGCATCATAAAACACACCCATCAGGGGTCACGATCTCAGCTACATTCAGCACAAATTTATCCAAAAGTACATCCATCGTGACATGCTTGTTTTTCTGTTCAGCACATAATTTTACTGTGTGCTCCACTCCGTAGCACCTCATCAATAACTTTTTGAAAGCTCTTTAGAGCGACATTATTCTGTTGCGCTGGCAGTCGGTCTCGTGGGCTGTCGTAAGTCTCTGAAAACTGTTTGAAAGCTCACTAGACCGACATCATCCGGTTGCGCTGGCAGTCGGTCTCGTGGGCTGTCATTATAGTCTCTGAAAACTTTTTGAAAGCTCACTAGACCGACATTATTCGGTTGCGCTGGCAGTCGGTCTCGTGAGCTGTTGGCGTCGTCGGATGTAGCCTTATTTGTCAGAGGAATGAAGTTGAACCTTTGGACCTTGAACCTTGAACTTTGAACTTTTAAAGGCAGTAGGGGTACATCTGTCTCATCATAATACAAGCTGGACTGGCCACTTACGTGCACACAGCATACATAAAACTATTATAAATTTGTACAGTGTAAAATGTTTAAAACTATTATAAGATACACAAATACATATCAGAATTACCTGACGGTTAAGACTTGGTAAGAGTTCAAACAAAATGAAGAATTGTGAAAGTAGATCAAAGGAAAATGTGGAGGCGGCAAATGAAATGAGATGAAAGACTGAAAATGCATATAGGAGAAAAATAAAAGGACAAAAAGTGAAAATGAAAGAGCAATATAATATAGAAACTAAAACACAGCTGTCAGGCTTGTGTAAATTCTGCCTGCGGTCCAATAATAACGTTTATGTAACACAAGTATTTCCAAATCATTTTCGACACCGTTGCTGTAAGCATTTAAGATAGTTGTTAATGTAAATATTCGAATCGTTTGCGGCGAGTCTGTGTGTACTCAATCCGCAGAAAACTAACAATTAAGGGGGGGGGGGAGTACGTCGGGAGGTAGCGTTTGACAGGTTTCAATGCCATTTCATACAAAACTATGATGGTCAGTGCAGACGAATCCTGTTCTTGACCCATTTCCATAATGGATACTAGTCTTGAAATGCCGTCAATGGGGAAACAATTATTGTACGAATTCGATTAAGGCATGATACATACGTACATTAATATCTCATAATCAAGACTAGAGCAGAGATAGTAACATTCCATCATGCCTTCTCTCTCTCTCTCTCTCTCTCTCCCTCTCTCTCTAATTGTGTTTATCATAGTAAGCCTTTCTATCAATGACCAAGCTACTCTTTATATAAGCAGGAAAGTTTGTCTTCAAAACATGCAAAATAAACATGCAAAATAAAAAATATTTGCTTGACCATTTTGCATATAATTTTGTTCAATTCACATGCAAATATCACGCTTGTCAGCAGAACGAACTACTGAGACACTGGATATTATTTTGTTTCACCATGATTTTTGTTCTACATCATCGCTCGCTCATTTCTTTAAGAGATATACTTTAACTGAAGAAAATATAAATAGCATATTTTCCATTTTCATGACCATTATGAAGTGAAAGCAGGAGTATAGAGATAGAAGATTTCAAGACATTCATTAAGATTAAAGTGATGTTGCAAGAGAGAGACGAATTAGTATGGTACATCTACTTGTCAACCTGCAGTGATGATGGCACTTGCTTGACTTGCTTGCTAATGGTCGTGTATGTTTCAGACTCCATCTCAGGTTAGTTTGTAGCATTAAAGTGGTAATTTCATAAGCATATCAATTTGTCAAATCAGTCAGGTCCCGGTCCTCAAGGTTAGTTTAGTTGTTGCATAGATGCTGAGAGCCAAATGAATACTCGACTCGAGATGCCTCTGCTGCTTGGTGTTTCCCTTTAAGGTTAATGTGTATACATATTCTAGACTGGGCCATAGACTGGTAAACTGAGGGAAAGTCTTGTCTTGAACTTGAGGTCTAACTACCACTGTCTGGGGGCACGATTACTCAGCATGTATGGAGAGCAAACCTCGGTCTTCCTACACCCGTTCAATACTTTAACCAATAATTGTTGTTATCATCGAATGACAATCCTCTTCCGAATCGTGATTTCCGATACAAGTTACATAATGATGTGTACATACATGAACAGCGTAAACTTTTAACTACATTTAAGTTGCAGTATTTCATTTGAAATTCAATTCCTGTCTAAAGTTAAAGGTTATTGTTCAACAAAATTTCGATACAGGTGTACATGGATGAGGCTAGACAACCAGGGCATCATAAGAAAGCAGGCTCGCGCTCGTGGGCAGCAAAACGCTGATTTTGTACAATAACTAGTGACGGCCAAGAAAGAATAGAGGCATACTCAAATGAAAGATGAGATCGTTACCTCCATTCAGCGCGAGCATATATGTGAATTAGATATTCAAATCGACGTCTTAGGGTATATAGTACGATTATTCCATGCATATTTTTAACTTTATTAAACTTTAGTGAAATTTGCTTGGTTTTGATTTCATGTTTTAAAAGATATATCCCTTCATTCGATCTTTTCGGAATCTACAAATGCCTTGCACAATATTTCCTCTTTTCATCGATCTGCCATGGGGGCTCAGTGCTACAAAACATCAGCGCCTAAAATATTCTGAATACAAGCATCGTGCATTAAGGTGACAATCGTATTCACAATCGTATACAACTAGTGATTCAAAACACAATTTTTTAAAGAAATCACAATTTCATTCGATATAAAAATTCAAGCAACACAACATTCTTCATTTCAGCTTCTGAATGATTACTCTCCTTTTTCTTTTTCTTCTTCTTCTTCTTCTTCTTCCTTTTGACCATCCACATTGTAGTGTACTGTGAGCCTTCTAACTGGAGTAAGGGCCTAATCGGCTCAAATCGTTAACAATTAACATTTTAATGTCTGGTATCACTCCGATTTGTGTTCAATGGTTTAATGGTTTATTTTTCATTTCCAACAAATTATAACAAATTTTGAAAGAAAACAAACATACACAAATATACATACATTGTTTTACAAAGAGGCAAGCATTGCAGTTCATCTTTTTCACATAGGGGACCCATGGTTATTCAGAATCTCTGTCATTCAGATTTTATCATATGTAAAGGCCCCGTCACATATTAGCGAATCGAGCTAACGAATGCCTAACGAACAGCTATTTTTTCAAGTCCAGATACGCGCAAATTAGCTAATATGTGACGGGACCTTTAGATCCTATTGTGGCCAAGAATTTTAGCGTATCTGGACTTTAAAAAAATAGCTGTTCGTTAGGCATTCGTTAGCTCGATTCGCTAATATTTAAGGTTTGAAAGAAGCTTTTCGAGTCGGAGAGTCGTCAGATACAGCGCGAGGAGGGCTTACTAATAATGCCCGTCCGTCCCATGCAATTATCTTCCCTACGGCTAGCACATGTCTAACAGGTTGTACGTTATACCTATGGCTAAAAAGAACATTCGAGTCAAACAAGCTTGCTTTCAATACTTTCTCAAGTGCTACCCTACAAATGAGTCGAGCTATCATCCGAGACGGAAAAAAAGAAACTAATCAATTATAAATTCCCTGTTTGTTTTTCATGCTCTTTTTTGGTCTGTTTAAAGATAAAATTAATAATTACAATGTGAAAGAAATCGTCTTCAAGTAGCTGACAAAGGTTGATCATTTTTCAATAA
Organism: Echinometra lucunter; assembly: GCA_029962745.1. Taxonomy (NCBI): domain Eukaryota; kingdom Metazoa; phylum Echinodermata; class Echinoidea; order Camarodonta; family Echinometridae; genus Echinometra; species Echinometra lucunter. The sequence continues at coordinate 14,858,261 of CM057158.1, read as the reverse complement.
AAACAGGTGTCTAGTGTTGGATTTTAAAGAAATTTAAGCCCTTTCCCCCAGAAGTCACGTGCCTTGCACAGAGAAATGAGGATATGTGGGACCATACGCGGATGTGGCTTGAAAGTTCTGCCCCACCGCTTCAGCTACCGGTATTTCTTACTTCAAATACGATGGTACTTGAAGAGCAGTCCTTCTCAGAGAACTTTTCTTCATTGAATGAGAAAGCTCACTAATTATTCGGAACCTTTCCCGAAACACAAGAATCCCATGTGGCCCTGCAATATTTAAAAACACCAAATGTTTTTTTTTCATATTTAACTTCACAAATGCCATTTCAAATGCAGTTATGACTAACACTTGTCGAACGGGTTGCTCGTAATACCAAAATTAATAATAGACCAACCCAGTCATACTTCTTGAAGTATCTTTCAAAATTATATTAGATAAAGGGCTACACTTCCAGTGAATCGAGCTATCAACCCGGACAGAAAGAAGCTGAGTCATGGATTAAATACTAAATTTTTATTTTGATTCACTTTTTTTTTTTAGTTTAAAGGCCGTGCAGGATCATGATTCAGTCCACATACCTAGGTTCTTTCAAATTCTTCCAAAATCGGATCGTCGTCAGACTTACACTGACACCTGTCGAACAGGTTGTTCAATATACCTATGACTAACTAGACTACTCAAGTCACACTCCTCGAAGTAGTTTCTTTCAATAATAGAACAAGGGATATCCAAAAATGTTCCGAGGTGCCATTCCACACAGGAAAAAGCTTAGTCATTGATTATATGCCAATTTTTTTTATTGCCCTTCTTTTTTTCAGTGTAAATGATGTAAATCCCTTGTAGGCCCCGTATCATTATAATACAAAAATGAAATCTCTTTGACAGCACGTAATATCACTATACTAGCAAATATAAACGCCTCTTTGTTCTTCTATTAAAACGAATGAGTGAATAGAGTGAAAACTGATTAAGGTTCATAACTTAGTCAAAAGTTCGACGACTTTTTGCAATTCTTCCAAAAAATTTCCACAAGCTTTGAAACGCTTCAAAATCGTTTGCCAATATACACACACAAAAAAAAAACACGATTACATCAACTTGTTAATGGTGTCATGAAACTTCGAATGACTCCAGTGGTCTTTAAGTGGCAACTTCTGTAGTGGTTACTTAGGAAGAAAAGATCTCAAGTTAGATTTACCTTATTGTATCCCTCTTATTTTAAGAAATTATGAACAAACTCACTTCTGATTTCAAATTGTGTTCTTTTTAAAAGTGTACGTAATACAGAGCAATTGCGACATGATACGCAGAGTATGCAGTCAATTTTGAGAATAAAATTATCATGTTCATCAGTTCTGACGAGATTCCAGCACTTCGAGGGTCTAGTGCAACAAAGGGCTATCTGCATTTTTGGCATTTTTGATAGATCTTGAAATAAAGATTCGTTGCACTGACACACTGCAGTTTAAAGCAGATAGCCATATCTATTTGGGTGATACCAAGCTGTAGCAAATTTTGCTTTAGAAACCATTGTTACCGATGGGTTCCTGGTCTCTACTGGATCATTTTAATTTCGAAATCTCATTCAATTAAAAAAAGCAGATAGCCCGTTGTTGCACTAAACCACACAGGCCTTCAGGAAAAATTGAGGAAACCTCTTTCTTAAAGCGATTTACACAATGGTAATTTTTTATATATATATGATCGAGAATAGAATTCTAAGAAGAATAACATTAAAAATTTGATGATTTTCAATCGAAATCAATGCATTTTGGCTAATTTTCTCATAAAAAGTGAAGAGTTGACCAAAAAATTTGAGTATGAGTATGACGTATACGTGGGTACCCAGCTTCGCGCATTGCAGTTGTGCTGCGCGAGCTAGACTGTACAATTTGTATTGTACCTTGCGCGCATTTTGCTAGAATTGCGCGACAAGGTACCCACTTTGACGTCATTTTGACGTCAAATAAAATCATGCTCTTTTAAATGAACTAACATTGTTTCAGCATTGGGTACCCCCTTTAACACTTTCTGTTTTTGGACTAAATCCAAAACATGCAATTCTGACATCTTTAGTAAAATCTATGTCACACCGTTCTGTCGTATATGACGTTTTTGTAACTTTCGTCATTCCTTTGTTCAAACTCCAAGAGAGATGACCAGATGCAAGTTTTTATGCAAATGGGATTAGACAATAGCCTCTCGTGTGGTCAAATTTTGGTATGAAACACATCATAAATCTTATATGACATAATAACCAGTCAGACACATATTTTGTCAGAAATTTTCCAACGTTCTTGTAGTCGTTAGGTGTACTTCTATCTTCTCATTTTGTTTTATATGGTTAACAAAATAAGATACTGTAACAAAAATTCTCTCTTGGGAACAAGTGATTTCATATTAGATGTGTCAACTGCTGGCCAAATTTCCCTTTTCCGCCTCCTCCTCCAACGTGGTCTGAATTCGTTCAATATTTAGAAATGCTTCTATGGTTGGACAAAATCTGGACCATTGGAAAATAAGAATTTCCTAATAAAATCCCAGTATTCGACGAATGGATGTATGTGGGTCCGCTAGACGGAAGTGAGTCACTTTGTATTTGACACATTTGAAGTTATTGATCATGATGTAGTCCTTGGTAACAAGAAAAGAAGAAATATGTAAACTATCATCATGACATTCCTCTTCCCGTTTTTCCAAAAGCGGAAATTGTTTTATCTTACGTCAGGTACGTAGTTCAAACTTCAAAGGAACTTTCTAAGTGTTTGGAAACCCACGCTAAACATGCTAAATTGGAGTTGTTTTGTTCAATGTCACTGAGATTTCCAATAGAACTCTGGAAACATTCCTCGAAAGATTGATCAGCGAGATGAGAATACGAAAACCTAATGGACTGAATTTTCAAATGGAGCATTTTTAGAATGTTGTTTGCATGATTTTGTCGACACAGATTTAGGTTCATGTAATTGGTATGTGGAAGGAAGAAGTCTGTTCCTCCGATCTACAACGCATCATATGCTGGTCATAAGTAGATTTATATACGTTAGAATAAGTTAGAATATTAAATATGGGAATTTGAGAACAATTCTAGCTGAAATGTAGAAAAAGTAAATCATAGCTGGTCTTATGACACTCAAAGCAACATCTACCAGACAACATTCAAATTGCATTCTAGTAAGAGATGATCAACTAAGAAAAAAAATATGAATTCATACGTTGGTTAAGATACTTTTTCATTGTCTCTCTTTAATTAATATCATAGGAATAAGACTTCAGCTTTGTGATACGTTCAGAGTATAATACATTTCTAATGTGTAATCAAGAGCGGTCAGCTTGGATACAATTTTGTGCAAAAGTGAATTTTTACTTTCTTACTGTTAGTTCGTGTATAAAAGAGTTATGTAGAATGTTTTGTGTGGTCCTGAATCACGTACGACGACAGTCATAGATAATAACACTTTATACCAGGGCGTGGTTATACTTACCCTCCTTGGTTGAGCTAACCGAGACGACGGTCTCGATCTCCTAGCTTCTAAAGCTTGTCTCAGAAGCTCGCCATCAACCTCCAACTCGTCGAGCCTTGATTCAGTCTCTAACCTGCGTACTAAATCCTCCAAGTCGGTCTCATCAGTGCTTTCAGATGGAACCTCCCCGGTGGTCGAGGCGTCATCGTCTACGGAGCTAAAATTCCAGAAGAGGAGAAAATCGTCATCGACATCGTTTATCGAAAATGAAGGGTCATATGCTTCTGGACCAGGTGTTGATGAGGTCGTCGCTATTGACGTGAGTTCTTCCTCATTTTGAGTTTGTTGCTGATCCCGAGTTCTGAGAATAATCGCATCGGGGTCGACCTCGGCGATGGGGTCCCGCGACGTCCTCTGCTGGACACCATCGACCACCGTGACGAGGATATATAGTAAGAAATAAGCAGAAAAGGTTCCGGAGTGTCTCCGAGTATTCCTACTGTACAATGAAGTCATATTCACAAAATATCTGGTTTCAATAAAACAAAGACGATGGATGCATATGATGCGAGTTGTTATTCCTGAAATGACCTGCTTTGATCCTGACGAGTAAAATATATATACAGCTTGTGAAAGATGAAGGGCAGACTTGATGGCAGTGGTTGCGAAGATAATAATCCAAGAAAGGTTGGGGTAGAGAATAATAAATAACCAGGAAAGATGGGAGATGATGAGGTGCAAACGAGCCCGATGTAGCCACCAGTCGGCATCAATCAGTCCACTGGGATAAGAAGTGTGCGCGAGGAGTGTGGGAGGGAGGAGGTGGAGTGTGTATCCATACTGGTCCAGTGAGTGTATGTGTCAGTGAAGTGTGTGCGTGGTGGCTACTCGAGTGAATCGACCATTATGAATATGACGTGCAACAATATAGCAACTAAGTTTTGCAGAGAAGTGTGGACTCGTCGATTCGAAAAGGCGGGGAGTTATCTTGTCATGCCCGATGCCTTCTTATTTATTCATACTAGTATGTTTTAACGTGTGTGAGCATAAGTTTCGACCTCAAATAACATTGATATTCCAAAATAATTGCATACCTTCCGTGTCAATGTTTTAACATTGACTTTTTTCCCAAATGATGATTAAGGAGCAAGGTGTCACGTTGTAAACTTACTTCTTTTCGCCTGTCCATTCTAAAATTATGTTTCTGTAAACACCCTTACTGGTAAAAGGCAAAGCGGACGGAATCGGAGCAGAGGACGTCAACTGACAATATGGGGACTTATTCACATTCTATGCATTTGTTTTAAAAAATGAACAAAAATAGATCGGGAAGGGGAATATAAAGAAAAGAACGAAAGACGCATAAAAGAAGTCAAAGAAAGAGAACTACGGATAAACGAGCTATCCTAGGACTGAATATTAGACTGCTACTACGTATACTGCGTTCCGATGGACAAAAATGAAATTCAAGCATTGATTTCTGGCCGCCCACGGGTTGCAATTAGGCCGAGATTGCGATCAATAATTTGAGACTAGAGATGGAGCTGTTGTAATAAAGATTAATCGGTGACGCTGGCTTGCTCTCAGATTGGTAAAGCTGTGACAGGTTTCCATTAAGCATGTAGATCAATGTGCTTTACTTCATTAGGGCTGAATTAATTATGTCTCTATTGTTTTGACGTACATGTAAATATAAAGATCAATCATGTAAATCTTGGATGAGATTTTCATGAGTGAAAGAAATCGTTAATGTTGGACAAATTACTCGTACATTTTTTGTTCTTCATGATTTCATAATTGAATCATTACGTCAAAGTGTGAGAACAGGTATCGGTAAGGTATTATTTTGTCAATTCAAATTATCCCAACCTAATGAAGTACATGTGTGCTCAAATAAACTAGCAGCAATAAACGTCAATGATACAATCATGTTTGAACGAGATATTATTCAAGACAGATAGAATTGAGGAATACAAGAATGCATATTGTAAAAGGTAATACAAATTATGTGGACTTTTGATATCTTATATTGATAACAAACGACTTTTTACGCTTTGGGTACGTAGTTCTGCAAAAGAAAAAATGCAGCAAGCGCTTAATTTGTCAGGTATGAAGTAGTTGCAATAATACTTATTGTGTGATGAAGAAAATTATTATGCCCATCTTTTGTTACTTTGAAGATGGATGTAAATTAAGAAATTAATTTCCTTTTCCCCTTATTTTGCTGGGCATAAAAAAGAAAATCGGGCAAACAACTCATTTAGCAGTAGATATGGAAATTTGCTTTAGGTAGGGTATCAAGAAAAACAAGAGTGGGTTTGAGAGAGAAGTGGAAAGGGATAGAGTGAGAGATAGAGAGACAACGAGAGAGAGAGAGGGGGGGCAGACAGACACAGAGATACAGACAGAAAGAGAGAGCACGAAATTAGAGGAAGAGAGAAAAATGAGTGCAATGTCCTTCAGAAAACGGCTATGATTATGTTTGCTAGCTTACTGAGTCCATCAATCTATACCATACCAGTGACCTAGTTATCATTTCTTGGATCCTGAAGCGAGAAACCAACATTAATGTCATTAATGTATTTGAAGAAGACAGGTGGTCCATGCCATGATTCCAATATGCCGTGATGTTTTCCCGTCTCTAGCTACCAATGTAAGCGACCAGTCACACCGCCACGCCGACTACAGACGGACCCTAACCCTGTCGATTCTTGGCCATTCCGTGTAATGTCATTTTGAGTTCTGTCTGTTATCGGTCGATGATTGCCTTTGGTCTCGTTTCGTGTGACTGAGCCATAATGGATGACCTCTGGTATGCTGATTGCATCCTGGTAGAAATTATACTGGAGGATGTGGGATTATAGTTCTTGTTTGCATAATACAGTACTCTTCGGGTGAGATAGGTTTGACTGTGTGACGTAGGATTGAGAAAAAATAAGGTCGAAAGGGGAGAGAGGGGGAGAGGAACTGACTGAAAAAAAAAAGAAAAAATGTATTCAAAGAGAAAGGGTTAGAAAGAAAATAGCAGGGGAAGAAGATTTAAAGTCAAACTAAAAGAGAGAGGGGGGGGGAGAGAGAGCGAGAGTGGTGGTCTGAATGAGTTGAAAGATCTTGTGAACTTCTTTAGAACGTGATTATGCAAATCTTCAATAATCTCACTCTTTAAAGTAAATTCCATAAACGAATTGATGTTTATTAGGTTTCTCTTACATAAAATTTTGAAAGCTATACAACTAACTGTACATTATCTTACCGTTTTTTTATAATTAATAGTTGGAAGATGTTGATAAACAGTGATTTCAACACTTTTTATTGTACACCAGGCACATTCAACGTGACTAAGCAGGGTTATCACAGAGGAAGAATGGCGCCTCTTAGATATCACGTGATCTTTAGGCTTTAGCGGCACTGAGGTCAGTGGTATGTACGTAAGGGCGCCATACACCATGCAGTGTAGTATTAAAAGATGTTCTCAGCGACGCCAAATAATAAGCGTGTAGAAGACCTAAATCAAAATGGATTTTTTTTTTAGAACGTGACGATGTGCAAATCCTCAAAAATCTCACTCTTTAAAATAAAGTCCACAAACGAATTGATGTTAAATTTTGAATTAGGTTTCTCCTACATACAAATTTTAAAGATATCTAACTGTACATATCTTACCGGTTTTTAATAATTAATAGTCGGAAGATGTTGATAAACAGTGATTTCAACACTCTGTTGTACACCACGCACATTCAACATGACTCGGTAGGGTTATCACAGAGGAAGAATGGCGCCGCTTATTTATCACGTGATCTTTTGGCTTTAGCGGCACTGAGATCAGTGGTATGTGTACGTACGTTCGCCATACACTTACACCAGTATAGTACTGAAAGATGTTCTCAGCGGCGCCAAAATGATAAGCGTGTAGAAGACCTAAATCAAAAGAGATTTTTTTTTCTTTCAAAAGTAACATTTATACAGTTAACAAAGCTAACGGAGAAATTGTACGGTACATGAAGATTCTGTACTGAATGAGACCGATCAAAATCGTGACCTTTTCATGAATAGACTACAGTTGTTTATTAAGCTAATAATAAACCGGGGATGAAATACGAGGTCGACATTGGTTTCATTGCATGCATGCTTCCCGCAAAAATCCTGCGATCGGAGGCATACAAAGATACAGCATGTATTCATTTTGCAGAGTTTATCAAGAGAGGCGTTTATGCCTATTCCTCCATAATTATGTTGGATATTCGCTACTGGATTTTCCCCAAGAGATGAATAATTTTACAACTGATTTTTAAATATTCTTTCTCATGATCAACATAAACGTGTAATGCTGCTGCTAATCGGTCCATTCTTTAAAACCTACAATAATTGAATGAAATATACACCGAGGCCTGGTTCCCATTCACCCACCCATAAGTATTTGGCATCTTGCAGCAGAATCCTAATCCTGATTGGCTAATATGAAAAATCACGTGGTCATGCAAACAATGCTTATTCAACGGGCTCTACTGCCGACCAGCGATTGCAGACACGGGTTTTAATCAACCCGAAGGTCATTCTGAAAATTGGGTATGACTTTGATCTCTTCCTAGAGATAGGAAGCTAATGAGCAATGTTGATTAAGGCGCCGCAGTCCGATCTGAGACAAATAGTGACCGAAATTGATACCAGGAATTATTCTTCAATTCTACCAAGGCACTGACCTTGAAAAGTGCGTTCCCACAGAAAGATATTAAATCCGGTTACAACACAGCACATTACAAACGCAATAACATCTTCAGATAAAAGAAACTTTTTCTGAACAGTGTGTACGCTCACTTTCTTTCCTCTTACTCATTATGGCAGTACAGTATTTCATGGTACCACTGCGATACTTCCAAATGATTGGTGTTAATAGGCTTCTAGTCAGAAAAATTATCGTTTTCTACATTTGTATCTTTAATGTGGGCGGAAATGACAGCCTTTATAATACAACAATCAATCAAAAATGGGGTTAAAAATAAAAAGATACAGTTCTGCACGTGTTGCAGAAGAGGAAATAGACAATCAAGAAGAAACTGGGATGCCTTTATGAATGAAAGTTGAAACCAAGTTTTATGAACCTGTTGGGGATTGTAGACATGGTAAAGGTTTAGCAGAGTAAGTAATACTCTGATTTTGATTGGGAAATTACCAAGAAAGATTTAGAAGCCACTGAAATCTGTAAGGAAGTTTTTTTATTTTCTTTTTGAAAAACGATCTCAGACACAAAATATATTGTATTTTTTCAATAAAGTTTTAGTACAGAAACACTGTATGTCTTAAGGAATATAATTATTTAGGGAAGGGATAATATAGCCAGTATGTTATGATTGACTACTCACTATGACACTTTCGAGAAGTTATAATGCTCCATACAATGACTCGATGAAACACCACCTCTAATATCAGCAATATATTATTTCTCAATAACTTTCAAAATTTTAAGCTGCAAAGGCAATACCGGAAGCCAGCCATTACACTTTTAAATGGTAATATGAGGATAGATATAATTTGATACTCATAATGCTTGACCACAGCTTAATGGAAGTGATATTGATTAGACAGGTGGGGCTATTTTGAAGTGGTCCATAAAGAGCATCTGGAATGAAGTGGTCCATTAAGGACAATCCCCATCGACCTATATATGACCTGCCCGTTATCCTTTGTGGACCATTATCTATACAAGGGCCCCGTTTCATAAAACTTCTTATAACAAGTTGCAATAACTGTTATAAGCTACTGAAATCTTTGCATCCGATTGGCTGAGCAAATTCGTCATAGAAACGTGACAGTTGTTATATACTGATAACAAGTTTTATGAAACGGGGCCTGGACCCTGTACTCTAGCATTCCTCTTTAACACAAAGCGACTTCACTATATTTCTCTTCTCACGTGACAAAAGATGGCCTTTTGCATAGCTGAAATTTTCCAGTATATCTTATCGATATGTTTTCTTTTTTTAACTCTTGTTTTTTGATAAAGGATTAAGGGTTAGAGCCCATTTTTTGTTAAATCACAAATGCAATTATTGTCATGGTTAAGACACACTCTAAAAACAAACTAAATCAGTAGATTAAGGGTCAGCTGGGTGCAACTAATATGTCTAGTTAAATATCTTACTATATTCTAGTCAGAAATTACTGTGTTCAAAGTACAACTAGAAAATAGTAAAAAAAAAAAAAAAAAAAAAAAACAACTAGAAAATAGTCGAAAAAATGACTAGAATTTATGATTGCACCCAGCTGACCCTTTCGTCTGGTCATTTTTTAACTAGTTTGTTTAAAGGAGAATGCAACCCAGGCATCAGCATGCTCTTAGTGAATAAAGATGACCAAGAAGAGTAAACAGTGAAAGTTTGAGCAAAATCAGACAATCCGTTCAAAAGTTATGAATTTTGAAAGTTTCAGTAAATCCCTGTTATGGGGATCCTTGAGTTGGCAACTTTGCCAGCATCTGTGATGTCATCGTGGACAACTCTCAATTCTTTTTGTACATACTTTTTCAAAAAAATTGATTTATTGAAATTTCAAGTCAGGAATCGATATAATTCTTCCCAAAATGCTTGCAGAATTGATATAGCCATGCCATGCTCAAACAATAAAGCAAAAGAATTTTTATTTTTCTTGAAAATAAAGAAAATGTTAAATTCCGTGTACAAAATGAATGGAGAGTTGTCCACGACGACATCACAGATGCTGGCAAAGTTGCCAATTCAAGGATCCCCATAATAAGGATTTACTTAAACTTTCAAAGTTCATAACTCTTGAACAGATTGTCCGATTTGGCTCAAACTTTCACTGTTTACTCTTCTTGTTCTTCTTCATTCACAGGAAGCACACTGATGTCTGGGTTGCATTTTCCTTTAAAGAGTGCATCCTCTATACTGTACTAAGGTACTCTCTTTTAAAAAAAACCCAGCGTGGTTATACTGGATTTATCCAAAGGAACCAAAAACTACATGAGTTTCTTCTGGTCATGAATAAAGAAATACATACTATAGTAACGTACATACAGTCTCAGGAACGTCCGGGAGACTGAATTCAAAGAATGATTAGTATCTCACTTATTGTCAGACCGGTGTGCAAATATCAAATAACCACTACCACTGGAATGTCTTTACGTGGATGGCGAAATGGGTTCGAATAAATTTGTGTGTTTTTGTTCGTTTTCTTCTCATTACTCTTTCAAATTTCGTTTGGTTACCACAACGTTTAACAATTTGCATCCTGTTTGATAATAGATTGCAAACACCACTGAAGGGTAGTTTTGTGTGGGGTTTGTTGTTGTTGTTGTGCATTTTCTTTTTTGAATATTGTTTGGCCATGATTACATTTGATAACTGCATCCTGCTTCATCAGAAGTTACAAAGAGATTTTAGGGTGATCAACATCTGTCCAAAATGAGACTAGCTTAGCACCGCCATGCCGGGAGTGCCGATATTGTTATTAGATGCAATTGGACCCGGGAATTGGACGAACGGTGAAACATATCATCAAACGTTAGAAACAAAAAATGATGAAATTTCCTTTCAAAAGAGATTTAAACCAAGATTAGTTTAAAATGTTTGATTACTGGAGGGAGCGAGTTGGCTCAGTCTGTAAAGCGTCTGCTTGTCGAACCAAAGATCGTGGGTTCGAATCCAACCCATATAGGCGGATGACTGAAGCCTACGTTGTGTGTTATCGTGCCCCTCCCCTGTTTCATAGACGCAGGCTATGTTACAGTGGAAAACATTCCGTCCCTCGGATAGGACGTTAAATGGAGGTCCCGTGGAAAGGAGAGTCACCACCTTTGCACGTTAAAAATCCCACTGCACTATTCGTATAAGAGTAGGGGCAACCCCGGTGTATGTGGTCCACCTGCACACCCCCAATCAGTGATATCGGGAGGAGAGACCTCCGGGTTACAATGATTCAGTTCGCTTTTCGCTTCCCAGGTACAGGTGACGCCAAACCAAATAATAATGTTAATAATAATTATAATAATACATTTATACTAGTTATTATACTAGATATGAATGAAAATGTATTGAAAATGATAATAACTAAAAACATTAATCATGTGAGGCAGAGGAAATACGTTTTCCCTTTCATTTTCGTAGCAAAGAGCAAATTATTTTTTTTTTCGATTAAATACTGAATAGCAAAAATAACACTTTTCATTAAAAAAAAATAAAGAGCAACAATTTTAAATCTTTGCACTCAATACTGTATATAGATTGAATGGAATTGTACAGCTTGCCGGATGGCAGTGGAAATACAAAAAAAAAATATATAAACGAAAATGTCCCCAAATACTGCTACGTCAGATATAATTATCTTGAAGTAAATCAGATGGGAATAGACTGTGGGCTATCTAACTCTTCTCAATGCCACCTTATGTTAACGTCAAGGTATGACGTCACAATGTCTTGGAAATCAAGCCGAAACCGCGAGAAGGAGGATGACCGAGCGAGATCAATATTTGTTTTGAAGCCTTCCGTGCATTAACTACCCACACACAACGGTCCTATATACCGTCATTTATTTGTTCCTGTCTTCTTGTTTTCATTTACTTTTCAATTGAAGGTCTTTGTTATTATTTACTCATTCTATTCTCACAAAGTGATATCTTACTTCATTTTGATCTCCATTCATTTCATTTTCAATTTGCGTTACATGCAGTCAGCATCCTTTTGCAGATTTTAGTACAGTTTAAAACATGCTTTTTGTAAAGACGGCATTCATTTCCAAATTTCCATCCTATTTTATTGTTGTGCTCATGCACGAATACCTGATTTTTCTAATGCATTATCTCTTCTTTTTCAGTATTTTCATATAACATTACATATTTTGTTTTCCCTTGTATTTTCGTATTTTGGTTAGAAATACATAGTCATCTTTTTTATATATTCACCTATTTTCACGTGCATGTGCCTTCCGTAGTTTACCCCTTTCACTGTCTCAAACTTCTTATGAAATCAAGTTTCGCTCTAAACTGAGCACTACATTCATCCAATCATGTCAACATTCACAGCGACAGGGGTTGGTGTAGTTGTTTTGTTGTTGTTGTTGTTGTTGAATTGGGTTTTTACAGTGTATCAGTCAGATATGATTATTTACGTCTAGCTGGGACCGACCTTTCACGTCACCATCCGAATGAGGTGAGTCCGAACCAGTTTATAACTTCCACTACTGGCTGGACTACATCAGACGCACGCCACAACGCCTAGTTAAGAAAGGAAGAAAGCCCCTCACCATTATCATGATTATGGATTTGAATGTATGCGTGACCTAATTAACCGTGCTTTAAAAAAAGGACGAATAGGATTTCATATAACTCTCACAATAGGGGTTGGAGATTAGAAAGAAAGGAAGTCAACATTATAATGAATGTATGGGTAACCTACCTGTACCTATTTGTTTTAAAATATAAAAATAACCCCCAAAAAATTTTTTTTTTTAATTTTTTAGCCCTCCATAGGCTATTTTATTGAGTTAAATAAGCATTTCACAACGTAGAAGAATGTATTTTACACTCAAATGAAATACAATACTTTACATTTCTCTCTTTTAGTTTTAAACAAACAAAGATTTAAGTGACTGCCATTTAGCAACAAATTTGTTATGTGTACCTGAAATAAAATTAATATATCTCTCATCTTCATAATATTGAATAACCTTTTTCTTTATGGTACTAAAATAGGAATTTTATTATTAAGCTTTTGTACGAACAGTTGTTGTTTGATCAAAATTACCATGTAATTTAAGGCATCATTTCTCTTTTCTTCAAAGCCAAAAATTATATTTCGTAAATTAAACTTTATCTGTACTAAAGAACCTTCATTTATCCATTTTGCTGTTTCCTTCCAAATTGATTTACTGATTTCACAGTCGTAAAAGAAATGTACAATGTCTTCCACCTCTTTTTTATAAAACGAACAGGTTTCATTACTGACTATTTTCATCTTATACAGTTGCTTATTCAAGAACAAAATCCTGTTTAAAATAACAAAAATGTTAACATTAATGGAAAGGACGAATATATTAAGAATTCCCCTGATAACTCTCAAAATATACAGACCGTTATTATAATCATATATAATTTCAATACACAAACGCCATATAAGTAGTCAGGCACTCCTTAAATTCTTATCTTATGGCAGAATATTGTAAGGTAGATTTTATACCATAAAGAAGTCAGCCAACAGACATGGGTGAATGTCATCCAATGTGTCCAAGTAACACTTGAGTATTTCAACACGTATAATGTCTAGGCCTATACTCGAGACATTACCTTTACCTTCGTCGTAGTTTTGAATACAGTATTTGTAAAATTACAAAGTGCCATATTATTAGCTACATCAATATTTGCAGAAATTGTTAGTTCAGTTCAATAGATCTGTCAACATTTAATAAGCGTCAAACTTACGGAAATGGGAAAAATCTGGAACACCACTATAGTATACTGACCAGAATACGACGGGGGAGAGGGATATATTATCAACTGAGGTGTAATGAATCCTTTGGTCAACGTATATAGGATTAGAATAAGTTCATTGTCCGCTGTATATAGGACGATGACATCAGCTTTCTTTTTAAACCCCCTGCCATACCAACGAGACTTGACACTACATCGAAAACATATCGAAAGAACAATGACATTACCTAAATGTCCAAGTATCAATTGGTTTGGAGTCAATTTCGAATCGGTTTCGTGGTGTGACTGATGTCGGATAGAGAGTGCAATGTCAATACGTGATTTCAATACATGAAGATTCATGGCCCGGTGTCGCTAGCATTTCCGCTCGTTAAGGGAGCATTACAAGTAATCATCATAACTATGTGTCTCTTAATCATAAACAGCATATTTAGGTGAAATGTGCACATATCATCCTCCGTTGCTAATGGTTACAGCTATGTAAACAGTCACCACAGTAACGCAAGTGTATGGCAAAATATAATTTTAATGAAGAACGGGAATATTTTTTGTATTGTCATCTGAAGATGTAAAAGACATAGATCACATTACAAAATATAAAACACTGACAAATAAGGAATTGTGTAAAAATTAATTATCAGCAAGTTAAATTAGTTTTTCCTTCTTCTGCTCCTTCTTCTTATTTATTTATTTTTTTTTTGAGAATCTGATTTACCTTACTTTAACTATTCCTGTATATATCACGAAAAGTACACATTCACTCAAAAGGGTAATCTTATAGCACATTCACAGAAATTCATTTGTATAAAAGAACACAAGTACAAAATAAGGAGAAACCTGATTTCGTTTCTAAATCTGGTCATGAAACAAATCCAGCTTTTGTCGGTAGCAAAGCATTCATGCATGCCATCTAAACAAAAACAAAACAAGCCAAAAAAAAAAAAAAAAAAACATTAATTAGTTTCATTTGAAGAAAAAATCTTTCCGAAATTTTGCCTCAAGCATATGCAATGAAATAATCTGTCTATTCCAACATTTACTTGTAACGGAATTTACGATCTTCCTAAAGCTCTTATTATTCCAGACAGGAAAACATTACTTTCCACTTGTTCCACTGGAATCATGCCCCTAAACAGCGATGAAAATTCAACAAGATGCCACACAGACACTCCAGGCAATCAGTCAGGCCTTTAGGTTCCAATCTCGAAGATTAAAAACCAAGATGAAACAAGTCCTTGTCCTCTCATATCTTGTCATATCTTCTTGTAGATTACCAACGAGGATCATTTCCCTTTTTACGCACTGAATACCGTCATGTTTATCACAAACTGAACATCACCAAATTGATGCAGAAAATATAATGTTGATGAATAGTCTATGGACGTATGTGCCTAATCAACATGGTGATTTTTATTTTTATTTCGTAGGGTGAAAGGTCAAATTAAGTGCACAGTTTTCATTCCAATATTCGAAATCTAGAGAGAATTGTTAGCAAAGTGTATCAACTCATCAACAGGGTTAATATTGTTCATGTCCGTTGTACCTGTTTTAATGCACTATAGCTTCGAACACAAGCAACACGATTCGGCACTAAAAATAACCATTGTAATATATTTTAAAAGATTATATGAATTTTAGTGAAAAATATCAGATTTCTTCATTTGCAACGGTATATATAGGCAATGAATGATACCGGCAACAAGCATCTTTGATTGTGGAAATGTCGAATAATGAAAAATAAACGTTGTTGTTGAAGGAATCCATGTATGACGTAAAATATTACATCGGTAATTTCCTAGCTGTTGATGAATACGCACTGTTTTTTGTTTGGATTCATCAACGGCAAAAATATGTGAGAAATATTTCTCCAGTTCTGTGATATTTCGTACAAAGAAAATGATATAAAATTTAATTCAGGCTATGCTCGATCCGAAATTATTTGTCTTTTTTCACTACATTTTGTATTTTTTTTTTTTTAAGATAGTAATTGAACAAATCTTGATTTCATTGATTTCATCTTCCCGTTCACTCGTTCAGTTTCATGTTATGATCATGGTCATTTTGATTTCACATTCACTTGTTAGAATTCGAGCGATATAAACATCAAACATAACAATACAATAAAGAGCACACAGATTTGCAAAACCGTTCAATGAAATCGTATTAAAAAAATAATAAACATTTTATCACTTTTGCAAATGCGAAATAAACATTTCTTTACCAGACGAGCTATTCTAACTTTCTTTTATAATACAAATATACGTAAATTACGTAAATGAATATAACATGGACGGCTTTTACTTGGTAGACTATATATAATATGTTGAACTGCAGATCTCTTATCCGGGTACTCCTTGCTTTACAATGCCTGACATAGGGCGGACCTTGGTTGTGTGTGTGCTGTATTGAGAACAAGAGCATTCATTTTTGATGGTATTTCATGCAGGTTTTGCCACTAAAACAATTCGTAATATTTTAGGTTTTAGGTTGATTAACATCATCAATTTCCAAAATTTTAATCATATATTCACTGATCTTAGTGATTTATAAATTTCTCAACATATTTCACCCTTTAATATTCATTTTACATGATTTTAAAATCAATTTGATTCGATTCTAAACTTCATTTCAAAGATAATGTCCCTTCCCGATAAAAACGTAACAAAAATAAGAATATACACTGTACTCGAGAAAATGTGTTATTAATAAGTGATAATAATGTTCCGCCCGCTTTCAATTCTGATGACAGATGGTCATCTGGATTCAATACAAGGGCAGTTAGTCAAAATCATATCACCGAGTAAACTATTCAGATAAATAGATTTAATTTTTAGAGAGAATACATTTTTGCGGAATGCTTCCAAAACTCTGATTCAACGTTAGAAGAAATAATATTTTCTATGTCAGTGAAAAAAATACAGGAGGGATAAGGTCGATTTGCCCCCTAAATGTAGAAAATAGCCCTCATAAGTTTCAAAATAGCCCCCATAAATTGCCACTGGGATGAATACAAAATGTCATTTCGAATGAACAGAAGTAAAAAAAAAAAAAAAAATATCAAAAAATTATTTTAAAAAAAATGCCCCCCCCCCCGTACAGAAAATCTTAATTTTTCCCTGCTGTGGGTATATCGATACAACTATAAAGGTATAGAGGACATAAAACGATTTGATTTCAGTGTTTTTCTTTATATTATATTACCTCCTTCAAATTTATACGCATTCTTTATTTTACCCCTGGCAATAACACAAATCAAAACAAAAACAGCGGTTTACCTTTTATGTATGCAAATGATACCACCGACAATTACTGTCATAAGAGAGATGACAGAAGCCACGGCGATACCCGCAATGACCGCGGCCGATAATGTCGACGTCGAAGTCTCTACCTCGCCTTTCGTGATGTCTGCGATCGTCATGTTGAGCTCGAGCTCGATGATGTCCAGGTTTTCCGTGATCGCTGTATACAAAGCTTCCTGGTCAAGATAGGACACTGTACATGACAAAAACAACAATAACAGAAATTTGAAAGACATTAGTGAAGGGAAACACATCTAGGTATAGAAGAAGAAAATGAAAGGATTGTAAAGTATGAGGAGACAAGTTAGGGGTCAAAACAGAGAAGCAGAAAAAGGAGCAATAAGAGAGAGAGAAAGAGAGAGAGAGAGAGAGAAAGATAGAGAGAAAGAGAGAGAGAGGAGATAGAGAGAGAAAGAGAGAACTAGACGCAGCAAGCTTCGGTTCAGCGGCATAGACATGATTTTCATGTATACCACAAAGTTTGAATTTGAAAAATAGAAGAAAGAGATGTTTTCCTACATACTCTTGTGCAAATTTTTAGGATTTTTTTTTTATTTTAAAAAGTTGCTCATTTCGGCTAATGTCATTATTTACAGAATGTTTTTTTAATGATGCAAGATACCTTCGATTTCATCGCTTCTCTTCTGGCGAGGTATAACATTCAAATGAATGCTCCTTCGTCGTCTGCTCGTAGATCCCGAATCACAGAGTTCGGTCGATAGAGGGGGTGTGACGAGCAACATGATGGACAATGATGGAGTGCTCGAAATCGTGTCTTCTTGAGGATAACCACTTGCCACTGCGATATCAGTTGCGTTTACGTAGTCGAGCACCTCTTCGCTGGCAATGTAAAGAAATAGAACAGAACAGAATGAATGAAGTAGAAATCGATAATTCAGTATAAGCGCTATGTAAATCCATGATCATAATGAGTTAACGTGATAAACTGAACGCTCGATCAAAATTGAACGTCGCTATCAGTGTCAACTGGAAAGAAGATGTAGTATCGTGTGCATTGTCATACGAAATCGGCATCATTCCTAAGACACATCACTAGTTTTCACTACTTATTAGATAAGAATGAATAAACAGTTAGATAGTTAGCGACCTAAACAGGTGTAAGCTGAATGAACTGGCAACTTGGTCTTTACTTCAGATAACACGATAGCAATATGTTGGCATCGTAACAAACGTAAACGAGTCAATGCAGCACTGGCGTAAATCCCGGGGGGGGGGGGATGGTGTGTACAAATATACCCCCCCCCCCCACTTTATAAGGAAGAAATGATATTTTGATTCATCAGTTAGTAAAATTTTGATAATCTGTCATAAATGATTATCATATTTTAGAATTTCTATTTAGAAGTGCGATTAAAAACCAGAAAAGTGGCTATTTTTGGCTCGCTCGCTTCGCTCTCTCGCAAAATAAAAATGAAAGTGTGTGTAAGGGGGTCCGGCGAGGGTGGGTGAGGGTGTGTGTTTATACTCAAGTGTGAGTTCAACAGAAAAAGAACCGGCAAAAAAAGTTGATCATCCCCCCCCCCCTACTGCTCAAAGTGGATTTACGCCGGTGCAATGCAGTATGGCAATTCTTAATAAAATGAAATGATAAAGAAATTAAATATATCTCCGGTACCTGTTCTTTGAGCCCTGATTGGGACAGCAGGTCGAAAAGTTGATATTACACCAGTCTGTTACGATCTCTGCTACGACTCTCAGAAGAAGGTCTCCGATGGACTCCCACTGACAACAGAAATAGTCATCCAAACCAGATGTTAATAAAAAAAAATAATAAAAAATAAAAACTACACGTGAAATTGACCACATACCTGCAAATATCATTACATGTATTCCTTTAAGAATGGTATCATATTTTGCGACAATACCACCTGAGGAAAGTGTGTTACAAAAGTAGTTAATAATCAAATATATGGTCTGGACAGGTTTACTTCCTCCATCTTTTTCTGTCCTATTCACTAATCTGTCACCTATAGTTATTTACCTCTACTAGCAAAAATCTCAAATAGAGGTAATGTATAGATAATTTCGGACTGTCACCATATAACAGGACATAAATGCCGTTTCACTTACGTCACCAGTCAGTATTTACCACTCTGTCTCAAATTTTGCAAGGGGATTCCCACAGTGTTCCATTGTTTTATTTAGCATAAAAATTCTAAAAAGTGATTTTTTTTTTAACGGTGAATGACTTACTATGTCCATGGAAGCTTGCATTGTGATCTCTACACCATACCCGACTTCCGTCTTCAAGTCTGCATAGACAAGAAACAAAATCTGACGAAATTATATTCTTGGAGAAAATTTATAAACTATGTAATGAACGGTACATCGCTAAACTCAAGAAGTCAGTTCCATTGCACGAATAGAATATTCAGAAATATGTTGAGGAATAGACGCATCTTCTTCATGCGAAGACTAGAATTTCAAGTTACTTTGACACAGATTTTCCATTCACAAATATTTGGGATTAGCCGTGTTATGTCAACACTTGTCGTCTGAAACTTCAGTACCGAAAATGTCACAATCTTAACATATCGTTTCATGACACTTGCTAATGATAGTTTTCCAAGACATACTGTTAGAACAGAAAACTCACTTTGGCATTCGTCACCCTGATATTCATCAGCGCAGACACACGTACAGGAAGATTCCTCCAAAGTACCGCCATTTTGACATGTGATTCCACTGCAGACGACATCGGTACCAGCAGTGACTGATGTACTGGCACTCGTTTGATAACCAGAAGAAGTGGTCGACGTGTCATCATCGACTACGTTTTCCGTTTTCATGGTTGTCGGCTGATTTTCTGTGTAAGATACAGAAGACGTTTAGGCAGGGACGTAGCTAGACCTTTTTCAGTGGGGGGGGGGGGGGGGGGGGGGGGTGTAGAGGCCACTGATTACCGACAAACATTGTCACCGATTACCATCGACCAACATCTATTACTCAAACCGTCTAAAGCCCATGGGGCACTTTCAATTGTGTGCCTCTATCACATTTTTCTTCGTCTCTCCTACACATTTTCATTCAATTTCAACCAGATTTGGTGATTTTTATATGAGCGAGCGAGGCGAGCAAGGAAATGATGCTCCTTTTCATTTTAGAATTGATGATTCTTCATCAAAATACGAGATGGGCCTATACGATATTTAAATCATAAATTTGGTCACTTCGCCTGCAGAATTCATTCGCTTTCCCCAACATTCTGTGTCTAAATACCATTGGCGGCGATTTCATGTCATGAGGGGGGGGGGGGGGGGATGGAAACCAGGAAGGCCTCCGCCGAAAATATGTTTCGAAAAGTGAAAGGGGGATAACTGATATTATGCGAGCGAGCTAAAAATTATCGCAGAAAATAATGAAAAGAAGCCTGATTTTGACATCAAAATGCATTCTAGGCCTATGAAATATTCAAACGGTTGGCCTAAAGTTGGTCAGCTGACTAAAAATTGAAAAATAATATATTAAGCTTTGAAAATCGACACTCTTTGTCATGCTATTCACGAGACGACTTGGATAAATTTGACGTATTTGCTCATTGGCATACGGACTTGCGGACTGACCGTATTTTGTCATCAAAATACATTTTGAACAATAAGATATCTATTCGGTCACCTCGCCTGCAAGCGAGGAAAAATAAATATACTCTTTATCATGGTAAAGGTGATAATTCTTCATCGACCCCCCCCCCCCTCCTCCCCCCCCCCCCCCCCCCTCCCCCGCTAGCTACGGCCCTACGTTTAGGGATGGAAGTGTTTCTTTGGAAATGGAGTGACTCTGGTTTTGTCACGGGGAGTGGTGTCTGTCCAGCAGGTTAGCGAATAGCCTACTGTCCCAGTGATCGAAGGAGTGTCAGTAAGAAATAGGAGTGTCAATAAATTCAAATTTGCCTACGAGGGTAAGGAACGGTTTTACGATTTGAAATTGCGTTCAGTTCAAAAAATTATTCAAACAAGGAAAAAGTTTTACCGTTGTATTTGCTGTGAAATTTTTGTGATACTCCTGTTAACTTCCAAACCATGCACTGAACTAGTCAATGATCAATAATCACCAAATATTGTCTTATAAAGATACTGAAAATTCACCATAATACTGTTTTATAACAATTACCGAAGATTTTTGTTTGTTTATTCGTCTTAATATCACCAATGGTCAAGCATTTATTAATGCTCTTGTTGAACAATACATTCTGACCAATTGATTAAAGCTTTTTAATTTCGGCACATTTTTTTTTTTACAAACCCCAATGAAATTAAAATCTTGTGCAACGAAATAAAAAAAAATCAAGAGAAGTATTACTGTAAGTGATGGAAAGAAGCATTGATGAAGTTGACGTAGTCTGCCCCGTTGAATGGGCAGATGACATAGTCATAGTCGTCTGGCCGTCAACTACAACACTAGGCGTCATCGAAATCGAACGTGACGTACTCGGCAAGGGAGATGATTCCGCTGCATCGGTTGAATGTAAATTTTGTTCCTCTGATATCATCGTAGCTGTCGTTGTCACGGTTGCCATTAACTTTGTCATCGCTGTTGTCGCCGTCGTCATTGCTGTCGTCAATGTCGTCAAAACTGACGAATGGGTAGTGTCATCTTGATTAGTATTACCGGTCATCGACGTCGTTAGATCCGAATGCATTTCGTATTCAGTACTGTTGTCTTCCGTGATGGCTGTACTCATTTGCATGGTCGAAGCATCTAATTGGGGCACAGTGTATTATAAAAATGAAATACATTTATTTGGGAAGAATTTGCATTCAGGATTATATTTGACAACTGAAAGGTGAAATATTTTCTTGACTAAAACTCCCTATTGTGAAATAACTTTTCGAAAAAACTGCAACGTTTTCATAAAATGCATCATACTGCAGCCCCTTCATCGGGAAAAGGTTTCTTATTACTCGCCTTTGAGACAGTGTAGATCGGACATTATTCTGATATCTTTGGGATTCGAAAGAAAGAAATGATCCTCTATTCAGCTTTTAATAGTGAAGAGTGCACTTTTTGTCATTTTGGCTTAGAGGATCTGACCATTCTCGTTATTATTGTCACTTTTCCAACAGGTCTCATCGCAGTCTAGTAAGCAATGCGTTTTAGCTCTAGGCTTTATTAATTTCACTGCTATGACAAAAGTAAATATTTAAAAAAAACGCCTGATTTGCAGCCCTATATCTATTACTCCCATGAGGAACAGCCCTTTTTATTATAACCTCACCTAGCAACATAAAGAATTGTGGCAATCTCAAGATTAGGAGCCCAGGGGAAAAATTAGCATTTGTGTCTTACGTTCGTTACCCCTCTTGCCCAAGAATGCCGATTTAATATCAAAACGCATTAAATATCTTAAAAGAGCCAAGTCACTTACCACAAACGAAATCCGGATCTGCAAGGTCTGTTACAAAATGACATTCCATGAAAATTAATCAGATGCCTTATTGAAACAAGACTAAAATAATTCGAATCTGCATCACCGCAACATTAGCTTGTAGAATATCCAATGTTTTATTCATAATATAGACGATGATAATGATATTGGTATCATTTACCCAGTGAAGTGTTTAATACTGCTCTTCCTGAGGACCGAGAACTTATGAATTACTTTGCAGCGTCAGGTGCCTATTAACAAGTCGGTTGAGAGTCGAAAAAGGGAGGGGACTACTGCTAGTAAAATAAATGTTCTGTCCAGGGGAGCGTTTCATCAACATTTGTTGTCTGACAAGTTGTCAGATCTGACATCTTTTCTTGATTTTGATTGGCTGAGAAGCATCGTTACTATGGCAACTGTCGGATAAAACACCCGACAAGTCCTTTCATGAAACGCTCCCCAGATATTCAAGTACCAAGCACAAATGAAACCTTGGACCTTCTTCATTAAATCATCACTGATTTTTGTTTGTTTGTTTGTTTGTTTAATTTTTTGAATACTTTAGTCATCATGGTCATATGTTAGGGTTTTTCTGCTACTGTTTCATATTAAAGCCCTGAACAATAATTTTTCCTTTCTCAACGTAAGGACTCGCAAAATCCACCGAATGGTACTTACTGCACACTCCACACATGTATGGGCATCTCTTGGGCACGGCATTATGTACGTCGCAATACTCGGGACCCGGCCAGCCTGGACTATTCCAGCAGTATTGATGTGTGTCAGCACATTCAGCTGTGGAAATGTTTTTAAAAGATAAAATGGATGAAAAAAAATGAAATAGAAATAAGCATGACCGTTTTTTTTTTTCTTCAAAACACGAAACTTAAAACGTGTTTTAGAGGGAAGAGGAAATTCTTAGAAATAAGCAGGAACTTAGCACGAACTTCAAACGGGAGACGGTCAATTTCATATGTGCGAAGTTGTCGAAGAGTTTCCCTAAAATCTTCCTAAAAAGGAGTCTCCACTTTTAACATGTTAAATACTGAATTCTCAAATTCCCATAGGCTTAATACAGGGGCTATCTGGTTCCAGTAGCAAAAGGTTAAGAGTCATGAAAAGATCTTCGAAATTTGGATTTTATTCCAACAACAAAAATCTTTAAAAGTAATAAATCAACACGGAGCACTCATAGTTTTGGATGATTTGACAATAAAATTTTGAATGGGAGTCACTTGCCCCCCCCCCCCCCCGCCGCCCTACCAGAATTGATGATTATCCACATATCCGATTTACTTACAACTTTGGAAACATCCGTGATAACAGCCCAGTAATAAAAAAGAAATCTTTCAAATTTATTATTTGGCTATATGATGATTAGGAGCATAAATTATTGTTAATAAATAACTATGATTATACTTGCTTGAGCAATCTGTGCCGTACCAGCCATCCTGACATTCGCATGTACAGTTGTTTGTTACTGTGGCACAGTTTTCACATGAAACACGGCACTCTGTAGAAGGGAATTCAATAAAAAGGCACATATGGAAAGAAGAATTCTGTTCATATCATACCCCGTTACTTGACCCGAACATTTGGAAAGCTATTATGTTCGTTGAATTGAACTGTAATCATCTCCTAAGAATATAATATACATAAATGGAAACAGAATACTATTTTGTAATTAAATTTAAATTATGCCTGCCAAACATTCATTTTTGCGTTTGTCTGCAACATGCTCGATTGTTTTGCATTTGCTTGCTACCAATAATATATGAGTCGTGAAACTGATCAAAATGGGAACCTTTCTAAAACTTTTCTAAACTCACGTTTCGTCATTTATGCGTATTTATTTGAACGAAGTGACAATTCGATACTATCAATAATAACACAATTTAATGTAGCTTCCAGTTTAAAATTGTATGCATATATATCACTTCATAACCAAACTGCCAACGACAGAACGCCATAGCTTTTGTAGACAAGTTATTATGATAGTAATGTTAACCTTACCACAACCTTCATCTTCCAGTGAACACGTGCCTGCCAAAAATAGAAGAGAAATAAAGAGTTTTATCGAAACTTGAAAGCCAGCTCATATGAAAATGGAGGAAGGAGAGGGGGAGAGGAATTTTCCACATGCATGATGCACTTTCGGAATCATTTTTTTTGTGTGCTGCTATCTCCCACCTATCGGCTCCCCCTTCAAAGACATAATGGTTCTACATTTTCCATATTAATAACTTATTGCATTTTAAAGTCATTGGCAAGTAACAACGATCAAGAACTTTAAGAATCTTGGCTCTCGACTATACCATATTTCTACAAAACGTACTGCAAAGGTTGTTGTAACATAGAGCGACTCCAGAATCACATTGAGTACAGCTTGGTCCTTCATCATAAGGCTGAGCTCCAACATAGTTCCCCCTGATAATCACAAAAAATGAGAGAGAGAGAGAGAGAGAGAGAGAGAGAGAGAGAGAAAGAAAGAGAGAGAGAAAGAGAGAGACAGATAGACAGAGACAGAGACAGAGACAGAGACAGAGAGAGAGAGAGAGAGAGAGAGGGGAGGGCGAGGCAGAGAGAGAGAGATGCAATGATTTGAGCTGTGTAATAGGATGAGCAAATTCATCTAAGCCTACAAATGGCACATTTATAACAACTTTTCACTGAAAATTTCACCTCTCGATTACAAATGAATAACATTAAAAGTCGATGAGTACATGGAATTTGAGTGCAAAGATTTAAAATAAATTTCGATTAGTAGTAAATAGTAAATTTACTTTCATAATTGCCTTGGTTTACCTTCGACTGGGAAATTTTTCATCAATAATCACATGACTTTCCATGTCTATTGGTACATTCGTTCGTTTAAAAAAAACACAAAAAACTATATTATCTTTACGATACTGAATCGACTAAGCGATTCGCTGATACGATTCTTTCTATAATTCAGTTTTATACCTTTCCGATTAAAATCATGAACCCAGGTCTCTTGTGAAAAGAAAAGGGAACGCATCATTAGAGAATAAGCTTATATCCCTTTTACTTACGCGGGTCCATAGTTGCATGCGATAATGTAGACATTCGTATAGTTGGAGCTTTCTGATGATGCAAAATCACAGTATGACCTACCACATCCAACTGCATACGAGGAAGCCCAAACTACCTATAGAAAAATACATGACAGAAATAAAAACGGAGTGAATTGAGCAGTACTGGAATTGAGTAATTTACATTTGGAGGCATGAAATCTCAATTGTCAACCACATCCAAATTCATACAATTAGCATTCATAAAAAGGAAGCATTTGAATAGTCCCTTAGTAGTTTTCTGTATGTTACTCTAAACCTATTTTTTTCTAAATATATAAAACATACTGAACTGTCAAGTCTTAATTGTAATATCTTCTATTTTCTTCTTTTTATTATTTATTTTATTTTTAAAATGTCTTTCTAGAATTCTTTTCTAAACTTTTGCTCTGGACAGCTTTTCATCTTCTATATGAGTTCCATATATTTCCGTATTTTAAATTCATCCGATGTACAAAGAATTTCCTTTATGGACAATAAACATATTCAATTCAATTCAATTCAATTCAATTCAATTCAATTCAATAACTTTCTGCGATATTTTTCACAAAAGATTCGTAACAGAACCAGTGACAAATTTCATCTTTCAATTGATTTAGGGTTTAAAACACCTATTCTACCTGTGTATAGTGACCACAGACATAGCTGCACTCCGTCGTATTGTAGTCATAGTACTGAACCTCGTTGTACCAGGCCTGAACAGCCCCTGTCCCATCAGGAGGGGTGTTCCCCGCTGTCCCTAACCAAAGATTCTGACCCAAGCTACTGAATGGTGAGATGTTGTCGGGCTGACCGTGGCCGAAGTAGCAAGTCTCTGACCAATGCTGTGCCATGGTGGCGAGATCGTCGTCCCAGTTCTGTACGAAGATACCAATGAGAATCTTTTACCTGTCTACTTTCATATCTATAAACAACGCAGGAGATAACTTTTTTTAACAATTTGGTTTTGATGTAAACCAATCTGTTGATGCCATGTATACTGTTACATGTCACTGTTGAACGTGATGACGAAGATAATGATGCTAAGGAGGAGAATGAGGAGGAGGAGGAAGAGGAGGAGAATGAAGAGGAGGAGGAGGAGAATTATCCGTTCATAGAGGTGGGAATACTAACAGGGCACAGGATAATTAAACAAAATTACCGCTGAAGATTATAGACCTATTCATTCTTAAAGAACTATCTGGTCCGAACGAAATGCATCGTCTCCCCCCCCCCCCCCCTTGATATGATGTTGAAAATATATCTCATGACCGTATCATGATGTAATATTGGATGAAAGCTTCAGAACTTTTCGAATAGTAAACGATCTAAAAGAAAGGGTCGTCGCATATGAAACACCCTATCGGCAGTCTTAGACTTACCAAAATCTACAGTCTCAGTTGACATCACGATCAACTTTCGATGATCACTTTCCTCTATTTTGGGGGAGGAAATAAGTTCCTTGATTACAGACAGATGGTAAAACATCAATTCTTTACTACATAATAGTGACAGATACAAGTATCATATTTGCTTTCCAGGTAGACAAATACCTGTATCACTCCACTTCTCGACACATGACGAGTAAACAAAAGAAGAGATTGAACACGTTAGTTTCCCCGGGGTGTTCCAGAGATGTTCTTCACAAACATTTCATTTTTCCTACTGTCAAACAATTATCTTAATGTCACTTTGTAAGAACTGAGTCTATTTCGAATTTGAGTAAACATAATCTGATTACAAATAAACCACAAGGCAAAGTAATATCTTATATGCAAGTTTCTTTGTATTATTTGAATAATCTTTTGTTTTGCAAATTATGTATTGATTGATCGATCTTTTCAATATATCAATGGAACACATTAGTAAACGTGGATGAATTTTACTCCCGCTTACTCATAACAAATATAAAGTATGCTTTCGTCATGTGAAATAGCGTGTATTTCCACAGAAAGGAGTATTGTAATTAAGTAGGGAAAAGCTCACATTATGACTTCGTAATTCTGCAAGATTATTTCCAAATTTCAATTTAAAACATTCTAGAGTTAGAAAGGATGACGTATGCTATCACTTTAATCATTCCCTTGATCATGCCAGTTTCCGTATCTGAAATCTATTTGTACCTGAAATTCCTCTGATGATGTTAACGTCTAGGTGCGAAAAACATCCTCAGTGTTTGGGCTGTGGTCTGTATTTGTATTTACTCTTACCCCCAAAAGATTTATTGTGTCTATACTAACCAATGTTCTTTCAACTACCAGTCAAAAATCCGTGTTTGATAGTTAAGTAAACAAGCACTCGAGCTAAATTTACACCTACTTAATTGATTCTCATTTATTCTGAGAGTCAGGAGAGGGGATTTTTCAAGGTCTCACTCTCATCGCAAACACGAAACTCGTAGTGAGGTGAAAAGCCAAGCAGAACAAAAGGTTATACAGGCAGTTACGTATTAGAACAAAGAAACGCAGACCTTGGATGCATTTAAAGATGAACATTTAGTCACATTTCAAACTCCTTTCATATCATTCTTGTTTCTTTTTCGTTATGTATTACAGTGAAAAGCACAGTCATAGCCACACAAAGGATGAAATAATAGCTAATCATATACGTGCATATTTATCAGACTAATATACTAATAAGTAATTATTCATCTAGATAATCTCAAAGATTTTTACACGAATTACATGAAGCTTTTCATTTTCTTGTTAAATATCGCACGTACAATATAGGATAAAGCGTAGTTTTAAAAAAGCATTAGCAATATAGATCATTTCTCTTGTCAAATTTCTTTATTTTATTTCGTTTAGATTTGAATCAATTTTTGCTCCATTTGAGCAAGATGTGTTACAAAGCACTATTCATCAATGATCACATTCGAACTCTAGAGTTCAGTGCTCCCTTGTGAATTTTGCCAAGTAAACTGCATGAAAATTGATCGAGGGAGGACAGTTTAATGCAAGAAATCTATTAATAATTTTTTTTTTTGCTCCTTCACTTGTAAAGTTGCAAGGTATGTGCTTTTTAGGGGGGCGTTTATTGTTTGCCCAAGGCGCTATCCTTATATATCTCTGTATATTTTGGTCTTCGAGGTTTTGATCCAAATGCTCAATCATAAGAAGAAAAGAAAATAACACACAACACAAATTACACTTCAAAATGTTAAATGATATTGGCGCAGACATGCAATTGAGCAAAACATGGTTATCAATATACAGTACATTTTTTATTCAAATCCTTCAAATACAGAAGACGGAAGACTTATCATCGGCCTCTTTATTTCATTTTTTATAATAAGAGATACGTTACAAGAGCCAATATTCAGCAAAACTATGAAATTAACCTTTGACATATTTTCTTTACCATAAACTCCATGTTCGAAGCTTCTGGCGACACTTGCCCTCTCAACTCGTTATGCTTATCAACGAGTGCTGCCATCTCATCCGTAGAAAAATCCGTCGATCTACGATACCGATGTCCATCACGATGTCGAGAAATCATAAAGTCATCAATCCCGTCATCGAATCCTTCTTTTTCAATGTTACGTTGAGTCGTCACCGCTTTCCTGTTGCCTTGGAGTTTATCAAGGTCCTCGAGATCATGTCGAACTTTAACACTGTTATTCATATCAAAGGCCGGTAGATCATCTCGAGTTTTATGTAAGGATGGCCCAAGGATGTAATTTTGCTCGGACTCGAGTTCAGTTGACAAAACGCTCATTTCAAGAACGAATAATAATTTCAGTATGAGCATATTTCCCATCCTGCCAATTCATTACATACTTTAATTAGATTTTAATCTTGTTCATGATCCTTCTTCCAGTTGTTCTTGACTTTATTCCAGTCTGTATAATTAAGCAGAGAATCCCCCAGATATAATTTGTATTACCATCGTCTTGGATCAGTTTCCCTTAAGAACCAATCGAACTTTTACACCTCGACGATCAAAAGGCAAATACTTAACAAAACAGGACATGCCAAAACGGACGTTGTGTGGCGTGTATCAACTATGGTATCAACAGTCCTCATTGGCGTAAATCCCGGGGGGGGGGGATGGGGGGGATATATCCCCCCCCCCCACTTTTTGGAGAGGGGGGGATGGCGTGTACAAATATCCCCCCCCCCACTTTTTAAGAAAGAAAATATATTTTAATTAATCTGTTAGTAAAATCTTTGAATATCTGTCATAAACAACCATCATATTTTAGAATTCCTATTTGAAAATGCGATTGAAAACCAAAAAAGTGGTTATTTTTGGCTCGCTCGCTCGTCATTATTTTAGAATTTCTATTCGAAAATGCGATTAAAAATGAGAAAAAGTGGTTATTTTTGGCTTGCTCACTTTGCTCGCTCATATTTTAGAATTTCTGTTAGAAAATGCGGTTAAAAACTAGAAAAATGGTTATTTTTGGCTCACTCGCAAAATAAATATTAAAATGTGTGTAAGGGGGTCTGTGGGGGTCAGTGAGGGTGTGTGCTTATACTTAAGTGTGAGATCGACAGAAAAAAAAATTGTCAAAAAAGTCAATCATCCCCCCCCCCCCCCACTCCTCAGAGTGGATTTACGCCGGTGACAGTCCTGCAAACTTTTTCTGAACACATAATATATTTGTCGCCAACACCAACGAAGCGCCCGCCAAATCATGCGCAGTGAAAAATCGATTGAAATAAAGAAAATAAAAGTTCAAGCATGTGCGAGCTCTCTCGCGCTCTCTCTCTTTCTCTCCCTCTCTCTCTGTCTCTTCGATAATGTTTCTCTACCTCTGTCTGTCTTTATCTCTGTCTGCCTCCCCCTCTCTCTCTCTCTTTCTTATTGCAGTTTTGCTACTTTGCGCCTCTACCTAAGACTATAACTAAGAAAAGCATGATATATGAACATATTATCATAATAATAATAATAATAATAATGATGATGATGATAATAATTGTGAAAACTTATAAAGCGTACACACCGGTACACACCGCCCAAGGACGCTCATGGCGCTAGCCCAGGAAAAGTTCTCTTTGATGGAGGTATGCTACAAATTAATTGTATATCCTACACAGAAAACCTAAATCAAATTCCTAACATTTGTATCACCCACTGGAATTCTTAGCTCCACCCGGTGAGGAAAAGATTTTACAAAAGAGTAATCAAATTGAGAAAGAAGGCAAATTCTCAATAACAATAACAACTGTAAAGTAGAAAGAAATACCCCAAAGCAGCATTTTTAGTCTGAAATAAAGAATATATTTTGTAATAAAATAACTATTGACTAACTATAGATTTGTGTTATATATTGTGCCTAAAGCACATAGCCGAAAACATGAATTTTATCGGGGGGGGGGGGGGGGGGCGGCGGCAAGATTATGTTCAATATTCGAGAGAACACGCAAGCGAGGGTGTCATTGTGTGTGTGTGTGTGGGGGGGGGGTATCTACCTCCCACACTGTCCCCTGCCCCTACCCCCCGCTGCATAAGGCCTTGTTAAAGCTTTATCTATAACGAATATAGGTTCTCTTTATTTACGATGTTGTCATGAAATTCATTAAAAAATGTTTTTTGTTCGTTTGTTTGTTTGTTTGTTATTTGCACAAAGGTTAAATATTAAAGTGGTGAAAGAATTTATTTGCATTTCTGTTAACTTGGTACCAGTTAGACTGTCGAGTTCGGCAAGTATTGACGTAGAACGTCTGCAGACGACGAAAAGTATATCGAGTACTGTACGGCATATATCGCGTGCATGCACCACAGAAAGTCACGCGCGTCACAGTTTTGCATACTGCCATCTTACGGTACATACGTGACAATTGAAATCTGATTTGCTGAAAGTTCACTCGATCGCCTCTGTGATTTGCAAGATTGTTAATGTTTTCACTAATTTCGCAATGGGACCGAGGCGTCCATGGGCCCTAATGCAAGCGTCCATGTGAGTAGATCTAAATTTAATATGTTCAGAATTTTGTTTCTCATTCAGGATTAGGCCATTCAGGCTGCATTATGGCCCATGCCATGGGGCCCGTGCCATGCCAGGCCCCTCGCTTAGGTTAACGTTCCGGCTGCGCCGAAGAGGCGTTACTAAGTCTAAGTAGGCCTAGGGAAGGCAAGTAAGGTGCCTCTTTTATTCCAACCTAAATAAAATAAGACATGTAAGATGAAACATGGTATGAATTGGTATGATTTGACTTTACATACTTAAAATACTCTCCAGATGTCTATTGTCTTTCTTTGCGACAAGGATGGTACCAAAAAAAGTCCAATTAAAGTTACCGTAACAGTTAACGTTAATTTCCCAGATCCTGACCTTGATAAACTTCCTTTTTCGTGGGCCCAACTAACTTTGTTAGGCCATTGAAGTTTGTTTTTAGTTTGCACTGTTGCAATACACATGCGGCAAACCCGGAGAATAGGGGACCGGAACGGGCGCACATATTTATTTGTGTGCAAACAAATGCAGCCGGTATGGCAGCGGCAGAGTCGGCGGCGAGGGGGACGATCTGCACAAGATTCATGGAAGAAACATTTGTGAGTTTGAGAACATTTCTGGCAAAAATCAAAATGATTTTCACCACATAATCGCACATTTGAAAGCCGAGAGGACAATGTAATATTATTAGAACATAATTACTTGATTAAAACATATTTTAAACTTCATTTTGAACTTGATCATGGACTTGTCACATACCCTGACTCTCGGCTGTTGCTGCCGATCTCTGCATAGTACAAATGGCATGCGCGCGCGTGATCCGGTCCCCTATTCTCCGGGTATGCCACACATGCATCATCAGCTCTGCTGTAGTACATGTATGAATGATGTAACTTTACAATTTACATGCAAAAGACAAGAACGGAGAATCTAATGGCAATGCATAGACTCTAGATCTAGAGTCTAGACTCTTGCATATTCATTACCACTTTGATGAGAAGATGTCTTCGTTGTTGTTGTTGTTGAATTGGGTTTTTACAGACGTGTAGGCCTATCAATCAAATATGATTATTTACGTCTGGGACCGACCTTTAACGTCACCATCCGAAAGACGTGGCGAATGTAGATTCATATCTTGCCAAAGGACATTAGTGCCGCGGCAGGGATTCGAACCCCGGATCTTGTGGTTCAAAGTCCGGATACTTAACCACTGAGCCACAACACCTCTTTGTAACAGATCTAACGTTAAATATTCAGAGGCGCATGAGATCATTATCTATGCAGAACTTGTGCCAGGTTTCATTAAAATCTTGTAAACCCTTCTTACTGGTTGCTAGGGGGGTTTGGAGTCAATGTATTGTACCACCAGACAATAGGATGCAGCTCGTGCAGCAGTTCTGAATTGTCCATTTTCTTTACAGCCCATTTTCTCCATTGTTCTGTTCATGACCCTGACTGACTAGCGGACATTCTCATTGTGATTTAAAAGGGTTCTTAGTGTCTTTGTAAGCCAAGTTATACATGTATATATCATTTTAAAGCTTAGAATCTCACCTTTAAAATTCTATAAAAAACAGAAAAACCCAAATTTCTGACTTAATGGCGGTTTTGGGGTGGCGGGTCACAAATAGCTGATGTGCGGAGGTCCTATTTTAGTAAGTGGCATAGTATAGATTCTAAATGATACTTTTATTGAAAATTCTGTTGATCAAAAAGTTAGACTCTAAGTAAGAAAAATTTATTAGACTCTACAGGTTATTTTGACCATTGCAAAGCGAGAGCTCTACTGAACAGCAGTGGTTTCATTCAGGACAGTGTCCCGGGGCTAGGGCAGTCCATGATGCCTGACTGAGACCGTACTGACACTGCAGCGGAACATGAGTCTGAGAGTGAGTGAGTGAATATGTCTTTCAGATGGTCATAAAGCTTTCTTTTCTTCTTCTTCGCTATAAGTACAGGCCACCGTCTGGTGTTTTCTCATACTGTAAAGGTTGGTTCCAGACATAAGTAATCATATCTCATTATCTGATTGATACACGTGTACCTGTAAAAAAAACAATAATCATGCAGAATCTGATGTAACCTACATGTACTCCCCGACGAACCAGCAACTTGAAATTTGCACTTGATGTTGGTAGTCACAATTAAAGGCATTGGTTAACATTGTTATAATTTAAAAAAAACCTTGTTTTGCTACTTGAAAATGGGATAAACATAAGGATTATAGTATAAAAA
This sequence comes from Echinometra lucunter, assembly GCA_029962745.1. Classification (NCBI taxonomy): domain Eukaryota; kingdom Metazoa; phylum Echinodermata; class Echinoidea; order Camarodonta; family Echinometridae; genus Echinometra; species Echinometra lucunter. The sequence continues at coordinate 14,824,466 of CM057158.1, read as the reverse complement.
TACCAGTCTGAAAGTTTCAAAGAATAATATCCGCAGGAAGTATTTTTAAATATTGAAAATGTGAACCAATGTTTGATTGCCATATGAGGGTCAATTGTACAGACTAGACGTAAGGAGTGCGCATGCGTGCATGGTTCACCGGACCGTACTGTGTGTATTGGCCTATCACATGGAGGGAGATAGATAATGGTCTTTTTTAATTCAAGCAAAATGGTCCTCTTATTTTATTGTCTCTCAGACCAAAAATAATCAAATCGCAGTTTGCGTCTTACTAACAGTTTTTCATTCCAAAATATGGTTGGTTTCAGGGTTTTTGAGTACAAATACAAGTACTAATACACATGTTTCATCTTAGTTTGATAATTTTTTAAATCAGCTACTCACAAAGTTAGCCACTGCCTTTAATGATGGACCACAGTGGACCACAGTCTGTCAATGCCGGATTCCGAAAGTGAAATTTTGGAATAAAACAAGCATTTTTTTAGGCTAGTCATACAGCAGCACAGCAGCCCTTTCTTGCCATCAAGTCGCGCACAGCAGCCCTCTCTTGCCCTCAAGACTTGAATCAAGTCTAACTCAAACGCATAGTGCGTGATGTGAAGGGACGAGAGAGCTGTTGTGCTGTGTATGTATAATTTGCCTTGAAAAACTGCTAGTTTTACCAAAAAATTTCGCTTTCGGAATCCTGTATCAACATGAACTCTGTGAATCGTCAGTAATTGTGACTACATGTACCAACTTCAAGTGCATATTTTAGGTTGCTGGCTCGTCAGGAAGTAAGTCGCATCACATTCTGCATGATTGCCAAAAACCCAATTAGATCTACACACACACACCCATGTGACTGTGCGGAATGATAAAGCATGATGATTGAAACACAGTGCCAATACACACCGTTAGCATCAATATGCCTATAGCACGATAGGGCTGCATGATGTCACGATTATATCGAAATATCGCTATACTGAAATTGAAACGAATGTTCAGTATATTGAATTTTTGCATTATACAATATACATGTACCTTCTTTAAAAAAAAAAATGAATATTTAGAAAATATCGCTGTTACAAACATGTCAGCAAGTTCTATTAATTATTAATGAAATTTTATAATAAATCAAAAAGCAGACCTTTGAAATATTTTGACAAAGATAAAGATACAAGGTTTGTTGCATCGATGATCGTGAAGACACCAGACATGGGCTGTGCTTCGTTCAGAAAGCACAAGTCCTGAATTAGATGTGATAATACTGAGGCTTTAAAATGTAACAAAACTACATCATAGCCATAAAAATATTGCAAAAAGCAGTTCCGTACTCAAGCAAATGATATCATTAGTATCCAGAATATCTCATGGAAATAATGATTTTAGCTGAGTTTAGACATCGTGGGGAACTCTTATACAGAAACGAACTACCTGTTTGTTTCCGTGAAATAAACTCTATATTGCAGGAAATGCAGAGGGCATTTATCTGCTCATATACATGTACACGTGTTAGCTGGTACGTTTCCACGCCAGGAACCCCCCAAATATTATTATTTCTGTGAGATCCTTTAGATAACCGTATCCTTGTTTACCAATGTTGGAAGTTTGTCTTGTGATTATCTCTTACGTGGTATTTTTCTTTTTTAAAGCTTCTGATTCTTGATCCCATGAAGGGCATTATTTTAAAAGTAATCAATCTTCCTGTGTTTACGTATGTCCATGACAGTGCACGGAACTCAGTGGTGACATATCACATGATAAACTTCACTTGCAGCCTATAGTGACCTCGATCCAGACATTTTTGTGACAATAAAACTGCATATTGACTTTGTCAGAAATTAATTGTTATTATTATTCCATCATAATATGTACTGGTAATTTGGGTTAGACATTATCTTTTGAATTTAGACACTTATTGTACTTACAACATTAATTTCTGACAGTATTTTGACCTTGTGTGTGGGAGCTTTAGATCTACATTATATTACTAGATCAACTCATACTTAGTGCTTTTGCACTAAGTATGCAACACCTGATCTTGACCACTCCCTGAGCCTTGCAGCCTGCATGTTAGACCAATTTAGGCATTTTTTTGTTGAACTAGAGATATCTGAAAATGTACTAATTATGAACTCTTACAGTGCCAATGGCACGTATATGTGCCCAAGAGACTCTACATTTGTAATCGACCATTACTCCACTTAGAATAATGGATCTGGTCATGAAAATATGTCAAAGTTTAGAGGATGAATATAGTATTTAAAATATCTATCAGTCACTATATGCTGCCATAGGATATTTTTTAGAAAACTGCAGATTTAGAAAGGATCCATTCTTATTTTAGCATAAAACAATAGCAAACAAATGAGAAATGAAAAGGGAAAGATCAAGAGGGAAGCTCATTTCTATTTCCAAGTAATTTTCATGCAAGACATTGAATTAATGGAAATATTTGGTATCTTTTGAAAGGGTAATAAATTTTCTACTACTTTTGTGTACAACTTATCTGTATAGAAATTACTGCTGAAGACTTACGGGCATTTGAAAAGCAAGCATTGTTCATGACTTAATAGAATTTCGGAGCAAGCAAAACCCCTTGGCACCGTAAGAGTTAAGGGACACGATATATCACCATATCACGATATTGCAGCCGGCGATTTAAAAATGCGATATCGTGCAGCCCTAATGTATTCGATAAAAGAGCAATGAAGATAAAATGCCTTGCTCAAGTGCATAAGTGCCGTGCCGGGGATCTAACCTCAGATTCTCGTGTCTCCAGTCTATGCTTTAAACCACTTAACTTAACTACGGTACATCTAAGATAGTAGGGCTTTACGATATCAGGATATTATCAAAATATCACTATAGATCTAGATCTATATTGAAATGAATATTTGAATATGGAGTTTTTTTGTATTACACAATGTTTTGTCTTCAGCAATATTTTTTTAAAACATCGGCGATACAGCGTGACATTGAGTTTAATAAATGATTAATGAGATAACAAAATCATCATACACTAATGAAAAAGAAATTTACGGAGCTCTGTGAAGTATTTGGACAAACAGAAAGAGGCAAACTTTGCAAATGCGAATACACGAGCCCAAGGCTGTGCTTGCCTTTGTGTAGACGCAAAAACAAAATCTGAACGAGATTTGGTAAAATTTTAAACTTAAGAACAACAGAACCGTTGTCTTGCGTCTTACACAAAACATTGCAAATAACTGTAAAGCAGTAGATTACTTAAGCAAATGACAATATTAGTATCCAACATGTCATGCAGAATCAGCACCGTATCTCCAAAGCATGCAATGCTAAAGGAAAACACTGAATGAGGTGGCGTCGGAGGACCTTCAAAAATATTCAGTATTCCCACGTAATGACAAATTATAAATATTCATAATATGCGTTTACGTACATGCGATAGGTACACGTGTTTAAGTTATACCTACAGTGTATAGACCCACTTACCTATACTTTTTTTATTTGATCTTTAAATTTGTATGCAATGATTGTAATCTGAAGAGTAATGCAAAATATATTCACATTAATTATTGTGTTGTTGCCTGCATTATTCAAACATTAGAGTTATGTGGCAAATTTTTCACTTATCGAAAGCTCCAAGTGTGATGGTATCGGCGAAAAACAAATGAAATACCAACCCCCCCCCCCCCTTACCTGCACCAATGCAATACAGTGACTTCTTATACAATGTTGAATGACATTTGTGAATCATAGCGATATATTTTCGGATTTTCTAGAATTCTGCGATGTATTTAAAAGAAAATCAGCATTGTGATGAAAATAGGTATAATTTAACATTCATTTATGAAAATTAAGTGTGGTAGAATAAATTTTGCACCAAAGCTTAAGCTTCTTCTTCTCCTTAGTTTTGTTTTATTTGGCAGTTAGAGTTGACTATTTTCGCCACCAAATTTTCTTTTATTTCTTATGAAATTACATATTCCTGATTGAATATTTTTTCAAAAATTTACATGTATTTATATATATTTATATATATTATTAATTTATATGTATTTATGTGTATTTTTGTTCACTTTCATGTCAGAAGAAAACAAAATTGTATAGCCATTGATCTCTAATGTGCCCCCCAAATATCGCCTCCCCCCACACCTGTGTGCTTCACATGATCCCTCACCCTTGTGACATGCCGTCTTACCAGCCACTGAAGTACGTCTTGCAGGCTTTTGGTTAAAGAAGAAACCTAGGTCACTCCTAGGTAAGCGGTCGAATCATGAGCAGCCTACTCGAAATGATAATGATGACTAGTAAGAGTTCAGGAGTAAGAAGGGTACCTTTTCAATGGAAATTTGTCTTGATAAAAGAACCCTCATCATTACTAAAAGAAAAACCCCATTAATTCCGGCTTTTACTCGCTGGGTATGGTGCGCCAAGTGTTAACTACAATGTAGGTTTTTCGGTCCAAAACTAGTCAGTGTAAAGTAAAACCAAAACCCTCATAGCCACGCCCACGAATATATTCTTGTGAACTGATCCTCCCTCCTAGGCCCTCTGCTAGGCACAAAGTGTTTGCAATGAAACAAAGTCAATGCTTGGGTAAAGTGTACATGTATATAGCAGGCTTAATGAGAGATCATAATTATAAATCCTGTCTGTTTATTCATATTGGTAGGAGGTTTTGTTGCAAAATCATCTGTTGCATTTCCCGTTCCCGTCCCGTTCATGCTGCCATGTTTAAGCGGGTAAACTGCTTCCCAGGTTGATTTCACCACCTCTGTTCCATGGTGGAGAAGTTACCCGCTTAAGTTCAATGGGGAAGTTTTCACCTGCGCCTTTCATACTGCGCCTTTCATACTGCGCCTTTCATACTGCGCCTTTCACCACCTTTCACCACCTTTCACCGCCTTTCCCCGCTTACGTTCAACGGGGAAGAGCTCACTGTGAAAGTGGTATGTGATGTAATCATGGACAACTCTCCATTCATTTTGTACACAGAATTTAACATTTTCTTCATTTCGAGGAAAAATAGAAATTCTTTTGATTTACTGTTTGAGTACCGGTATGACATGGCTGCATCAATTCTGCAAGCCTTTTGGAAAGAACTATGTTGACTCCTGACTTGAAATTTCATAGAAATCAACTTTTTTGAAAAATTATGAACAAAATGAATAGAGAGTTGTCCGCGATGACATCACAGTCACAGATGATGGCAAAGTTACCAACTCAAGGATTGTCATAATAGGGATTTACATAAGCTTTCACAATTCTTAATTCTTGAATAAATTGTCCGATTTTGCTCAAACTTTCACTGTCTACTCTTTCTTGTTCTTCTTCATTCACTAAAAGCACACTGATGCCTGGGTTCCATTCTCCTTTAAACTCCTTAAATGTTAATCCCTAGAATGCCAGATAAAGGGGGGGGGGGGATTTTTTAGGTTATTTAACGTTACTAGCTGCACACAAATTATTTTTTGAGGCGATTGGTACATTTTCAGTGACCATGGCTCTACCTCTGATGCCTCTTTCAAACAGATTTGTTACGAGTGTCCAACAGCGAATCTCCCAGTGAATCGCCCAGTGAAACTCCCAGATATTTTGCAGTTACATTTTGGTTTTCCAAAGGTTTGTTATTCTGAAGGTTCGTTTATTCCGAAGGTTTGTTATTTAGGGCTGTGAAATCTCTGATTTTTCATGGAATTCTGATGTTTTACATCAAACAGCAATTTTCATTTTCTGCTTATTTTTATGCCTCCGCCCACCGTAGGTGGTTGCCGGAAGCATTATGTTTTCGGGTCGTCCATCTGTCTGTCCCGTTTTTGTTCTCGCGATAACTTGAGAACCGTTTGACGGATCTACTGCAAACTTGGCTCATGGATGCATATGGGAGGGACAATGATCTAATTAGATTTTTGAGTCTCAAGGTCAAAGGTCAAGGTCATAGAGGAGGTAATACACATAAAAATGGCTCGTTCTCGCGATAACTTAAGAACCATTTGACAGATTGGCTTCAAACTTGGCTCATGTGGGCACATGGAAGGGACAATGATCTGATTAGATTTGGGGGTCACAAGGTCAAAGGTCAAAAGTCATAGAGGTCATTATGTACATAGAAATGGTTCTTTCGAGATTACTCAACCATTTGATGGATCAACTTCAAACTTGGCACATGTATGCATATGGGAGGGACAATGATCTAATTAGATTTTGGGGTCTCAAGGTCAAAGGTCAAAGGTCATAGAGGTCATTATGTACATGGAAATGGTCCGTTCTCGCGATAACTCAACCACCATTTGACGGAGCAGCCTCATACTTGGCACATGTATGCATATGGGAGGGACAATGATGTGATTAGATTTTTGGGTCTCAAGGTTAAAGGTCAAAGGTCATAGAGGTCATTATACATGACATAAAAATTGCTTGTTCTTGCAATAACTTAACAACTCTGTGATGGTTCATCTCCAAACTTGACTCATGTATGCATATGGGAGAGACAGTGATCTGATTAGATTTGAGGGTCACAAGGTTAAAGGTCAAAGGTCATAGAGGTCATTATACATGTATACATAAAAATTGCTTGTTCTTGCAATAACTTAACAACTCTGTGATGGTTCATCTCCAAACTTGACTCATGTATGCATATGGACGTCTCATAATTGTCTCGTTAGATTTGGGGGTCACAAGGTCAAAGATGTCATTTTATATACATGAAAATAAAAAAAATCACCCTAAATGTGCCATATTTTTCTGATCTGGCAATTGTGGAGGCATAAATTTTTGCTGGATTGACGCCTTGTTATACTCTATCAACCTGGATTGATCTGTATGAATGAATGCAAATACAGCATGAAACTGTTCTTTTTATAAGTTTTTGTAGCTAGTTAATTTCATGATCGGATTCTGTTACATCATAGGTACGGTATGGTACGTAGGTGCATTGACAATTTGGATTTTTAAAATATTATATCAGGAGCCTTAATTTTTATGTGATGGACTCATGGAACATCCTGATTTGTTTGTACATGTAAGTTTCAGAAATATGAGTGAACTCGTGGAACAACTGCCAAGTACCAGGAATGCATGGACAATGGGATTTAGAGATTTGATTTCACAAAAATTTTTTTAGCTCTTCATGACTTGAAAAGATTTTTATTTCACTACAAACTGTGATGGTTGTCTGGTGTTATTTTGACCTGTCACTAGCAAAAGCCAGGTTCCAGGTAGCAGATTATATTGAAAGGCACACTGGTTGTCCTAGATGTCAAGTTTGAAGCCTCAGGTATTAAGGGTATGAAACAATTCTGTAAAAAAAAAAAGAAAAAGAAAGAAATCCCAAAGCAACCATTTTAAATGGAAAGAAATGGTTTCCAAAATAAGCCTAGATTGCACCAGAGAGCATCTAGAACCCTAAAGAGCCCTTTTTCATTTTCAAACGAACGACTAGGTATACGCAATCTGTGTGTTTCGGAATAACGAACCTTCGAAATAACGAACCTTCGAAATAATGAACCTTCGGAATAACGAACATCACCCCTTCCTGTCACCGGGAGGCCAAAAATATGCCTCATGCCTCTGCATTTAAATTTTTTTTTAAATTTATTTTTTTTACTACCTCATATCCCATTGACTTGTACACTAAAATTATCGCGTCATATCTGAACAAGCCTTTAGTCTACATTGGAAATACGTTTCTGTATTAAACGTTAGCTTTGAGATCTTTACTCTGTATTTGGTTATGTACTGCTTTCACTATTCTTTTGTAAGACCCAAGTTGTGTACATAAAACGTCATGCATCAACACAGCATACACCAAGTGCTGCATAAATTTGGTTGTCCGCTGTTATTAAATCCTTCCATTAAACACTTTGAATGACAGAAAGGAAATAATATCTCTGTATGTTTGTGAACAAAACTATTGGTCAAGCTCTGATATTTATTGTTTGTTTTCGATGGTATGAACTAGTGAGCAAGGCATTTAGTATATTTTCAAGATATATTTTTGTCAAAAATGTTGTCACATATGCATGTACATGTAGGCCAACATGTACATGTTTGTTTGTATGTTGACTGTACAGGTAATTTTAACGTTGACCTTGCCTACTTTGGAAAGAAAGAGAAATAAAAAGTTTTTTCATGTGATTGTATATTAAGTTGGAAAATTATTTCTACTGTTTTGAAGTGAATTTATGTATAATGTAATTTTGAAATGCAATTTTAGACGGTATTTAATCATTCTCCTTTCAGATGTGTACATGGAGGCCTTTATGTTTTTAATATTGCTGATACACTTTGAACTTAGAGAGTCTCTCAAACACACATGACTCTAGAAGTGTTGAGACCAAATCCAAGAAATATTCGAAAAAGGAAAAAAGTAGGTTGAGATAACCATGTAATTTGTATGTATACACTGTACAGTGTGTAGTAATGTTTTTAGGCATTTTAGCAACATAACCCCCAATCTAGATTTTACATTCATAGCATTAAAGTTCCGCAATATCATTTGCGGAATAGTTGTTTCCTTTCTTTGTATTGACGTTTGTTGTAGTTTGAAAGTTATACTTATGCACATGTATACAGTCCATGTATTTTTTGATAATGTACCTGTATATATACATGAATATCATCATACGATAACCAGAGATCGACTAGTATGACTTATTTGCCCCTTGATAACCGTCAGCAAATATTTCCAGTTGGCCTCTCACGGCACCCTCTTCCTGTTTGCATGGTGTGAGGATTTGAATGCATGGCAGCCTGGCTGAATCTTTAACACAGCTAACTCACTATAATAAGAAACATAGCTGGCTGGCTGTGTGCAATAACGTGTAGGGAAATTGTGTACCCTTTGGAGGTCACGGCACGCCTAGGCTTCGCCTCATTGGCTAGCTGTCTCTTGCCAGTCTAACGAGCATGCGTCTCCCACATGACAAATCTGGAGTGGTGTTTCACCACGAGACAATTCCACTTCGAGAGAGGGGAGCTGCGCTACTACAGTGAGAGGGTTGGTTACGTTATGCAAAAAGAATGAGTTCTTCTTTCATAGGCAACGAGTACCTGTAACGTGAATGTGTTCATGCTCAATCGTTTCCGTTCATATTTCTTTGCGTTGAAATTAAGGCTTAATTGACAAGTTTAATGCTTTTTATGTCAATATTTCATGTATGAAAGGGAAATTTATATCAGGAAAAACATTAAGTGAAACTTATTTCATAGAGCGTAAAGATAGAGTGCAGTCAGAAGTGCATAATAGTAATCATAATGATAATAGTAATAATAGTAATAATAACAGTAGTTTTAGGGTGATTTTTTTTTTCTTCTCCCAAATGGCCCTACAGTGATATTTATCCCGGGTTAAGCGCAGAAAACCATAGCGCTCAGTGCATTCAAGGAATATATCCTACCAGGTACCCACTTATTACACCTTGGTTGAGTGTGGTAAATGTAATGATTGAAACTTTGTGATTAAATGTTTGTCACATACATTATCTAGGGTACTTCTTCTGTGAGAAAAAAGGGTTTGGAATATTTGCGTTTTGGCTGGAATGCGCATATTTTTGAAATTGTAATGAGTAAAACTGTTTCAGATTGTAAAATTTACAGATTACTCAATTAAGCACAAAATAAAGAAAAGCTCAGGAATTATTCAACAGAGATCATCATACTGTAGTTTAAACTGGAGCAAATATATCTAAGCTTTTTATACCTTATTTTTTCTTGTGATTATTTGAAGGAGACTGATTACCGGTATTTACTTGGTCTGTATCTTCATAAGTGTAGGTGCATAAAAAGTGCATTTCTTACTGTGCTCCTGACTTTGTAGTACTTTCTAGAAAGAAATTTCAAAATAGCTGCTTGTAATAAATCTTTATTGCTACCATGTGTGATCTGTAACATTCAATATTTTGAGATATACAATTAAGTTGTTGAGTTTCTATAAAAATGAATATGAGGAAAAAAAGTATGCCTGGAAGTTTCAAGAACACTGATAAACATCTATTTTGTGATGAAAAGGGTATCGCTGGTTTTCAAAAAGTAAACAAAAAAAAAGAGTCTTGTTCCCATTTTTAAAATGAAAAATTATAGAACATCAAGAGCCTTTAGACTTATGGGGTGTTGCAAGAAAGTTGCAATCGATTGCAAATAATTGCTTATTTTGAAACAACCATTCTGATTGGCTCAGGGTCTGCCCTTTTAAGAAGACATGCATGCAACAATGATTTTGATTGGCCAGTGACAATCAGTTGCAGCTTGCAATCGATTGCAACTTTCTTGCAACACCCCATAAGTTATATTTTAGGACCTGTAAAGGATACTGTACATCCCCTTTAAGAGACATCCGTGGCCAGTATGAGTGTGCTGGGAAATTTTGAAATTTTGGATGTTGAGTAATGAGTACCTGTTTATTACAGCCATCTCCTAGATGACAGTTGACTTCAGTCTGTATAACTTTCAAAAAAAGCTTAAACATATTTGAAGGGAGCAAGAATTGCCCCTCCCCCCCCCCCACCACCACCTCCATAGATTTCCAACCAAGAAAAAGTTATTGCAAATTAGATAAGGAAAACCTGGGGCAGTATTCTGAAAATTGTTTTATCTTTTATTTTGTCTTCACTGCACCATTCATAACAAATTTTAAAGGCGTACTTATGATTGGTTTGAAATGCGCAAATGACCAGCACGCAAGACAAAAGTGCGCAATGTGAGTCAATGGCGTATGCTATTTCTGATTGCTATGGCAAGTAAGATAACATTAAAGATAAAACAATTTTCAGAATACCGGCCCTGAGCTACAAATTTATAAAGATATTTCTTATTTGTCTTAATTACTAATGACATCTGGTAATTGTCAATCTGAACAGAGATTAGCCTAGATTTCTGCTTTCTTGCTTCATTTGCTTGCAAGCTACAGTAAGTTAGCTGTACATGTATGTACTGCTACTAATTACCCTACGGTATTGTGCAAATTACAACATATCGAAAAAGGTAACAATTTACAAAGTAAGACAAAATAGGATAAAGGAATGTCAGTCACCCTGCCCCACCCCCTTCTCCATGCAAATGAAGGCCCATTAAATGATTTTGTTACTGAAATACTTGGATCATTATTATCTGTAGATGTCCCCCCCCCCCCCTTCAAAGCCAAGGTCTAGTTGGAAAAAGATCAAAAGGTGTCATTTTCCTGAAAAAATAACCCTGACAACTGTGTGTATTGCTGTTTAATGAATAATTTAAAATGTCCGTGTGAACGTACACATTCTTGAGCTTCCTTGTTTTTAGCAATTTGGGGAATTCCTAAAAATGAAAATTAGATCACTATCTAGAAGAGAAGAGAAATGCAGGCACACTATGCTGTGAATAGATTACAAGTCTGCTGAAAATAAAAGGCTCATTGCTATAAGACGGAAAAGTGACATAGCATGATATGAATACAATTATACATGAAGTTTTCCGTTTGTACACTTTGCCACGTGAATATTTTAGTCAACAATTTTAGGGGTAAACTGAGAAAGGTAGAATAGTTTTTAATGTGAATATGTATAAAATATCAAGCAAAATATGCAAACGGTATGTTAGTTAAAGTATAGAGTGCTGGTACTTGTATTTATCTGTGTTTTCATGTTTTCAAAATGCAACTCAGGGGGAAAGCATTGTGAAAACATGTCATTGCCTACAGTTTCATCCCTTAAAGTGAATTATCTTGAATTTATAACTTGGATTAAGTTTACCAAATGTCGCTTTGGATATTATGATTACCGGTATGATTTTAGCTGCTATCAGAGGGAAGGAATTTGTTCTGGTTTACATTTTGTACACGTATACCCATCCAATAATTAGTAAATTATTATTCCGAGCTTTGTGATCTGTTGATAGTCGGTAGCAGGTGTATACTTCTTTGCTCTTTTTTTATAGGGCTGATTAGATATTTGTCTAGTTGATAGTTATCCGTGATAGTTTTCTTTATGGGTATGTGTAATTGTCTGACAGAGGGAGAGAGTTTAAGTTGTTTCTTTTATCTGGTAATTACTTTATACATTTATTCATGAGTGCTAGGTCAGGCAAAGTAAACTCATATTAAGAACTGCTTATTGCTGTGTAGAATGGTTGAATAACAATTTTTTTTTTTCATTTAGGTACATTTTTTAGAAGCCATATTCATTTTCATCTTGTCCATTTATTGTTACACTACATAATAATATGCATTTGTAGTTGATATATTATCGTGATTATGCCTTAATATTTCATAATTTTATTGTTTCATAGTAGAGCCTTCCACATATACTCTGTAAATTCTGAAGAACAAAGAACGGTATACACTTGTTTAACATATGTAAATTATTGTTAATCACAATTTCATGTTAAGGCCCAAAACAGTATATTTTACGTGTTTTAATACAAGTTAGGAATGCTGTGCTTTCCTGGAGAAAAGATGAAAATTTATCATTGCCCCGTTTTTTCTAGCGCTCCTTGGATGATTTATCCTCTCCTTCCACACTCTGTTTTCCCTCCAGCAGATAATGGAACACCCCACGGTGGTTCAGAGTGAGCAAGCGTTGTTATGCAACACTGCTTTTATGTATTTGGACTAGCTGAGCTTTTTTCCCTTTTTTTCCAGCTAAGCCATGTATTGTGAATGCACAGCTGTGAGGTGTTATGCTAATGCAGCTCTGCCCGTATGATAATGAGGCTTTTCATGGCTGTGGTATAGAGCATTCTTGCCAGGTCCGCTGCTCTGACAAATGATAAGAATAAAAAGAAGTGGGTTGGGCTTAGCTGCGTGTACTTGCACACATGCATGACAGGAGGTCTTGTTATCATATACCACTGGGCATGCTTGTGTGTGTGGCTATGCCCTGAGTTGGGGTTTCTTTTCTGTTGATGATGCGTGCATGTGAAGTTATGCGGTAAAACTTCCAAAGTTTGGGAGAGAGCAGGGAACTCGGATGTGCTTGCTCCAGTCAGAGCAGGTTGCTGTCTACAGTCTGCTGCACTGCCATTTTGTTAGCAGATGCCTGACTGGTAAGATGTAGCTCTGTGTATTCTCATTTTTGTCGTCATCATTCAGAAAGTGTCATTTTGTTTTAATTTCAGGAAAGTGATACCATTCTTGGGTTTGTGATTTGTAACGAGAGTGTGCTAGATGGTGTTACGTGATAGTATATTTGAGTTGTCTAGTTACTGAAAAACCATTTATCTTGTTTGGCATTGGTATATTTGAACCAAAACCTAAAAGCTGTATTGCATAGAAACTTTGTGAATTGTTGTGATTTATGAATACTGTGTTTTTGTTACATACATTTATTACATCTGCTCTGGTACTCAGCAAAATCTACTTTTTGATATAATGCACTCACACTTCTGCTTGGTTATACTGGATATAATGTGAACATGCATACTGTCAGTGTGTTAATATTTTTCTTTCTTTCTTCCAGTTAATATTATTATGCTTGCTTTATAATTTGTTTATTTAGGTTTTTTGTTCTTGACAGTTTATACAATTTTAAGGCCAGAAAGTTTAGCCATATCCCACTAATTGTAAAGCTCTTTGATAACAGTGTTTGGGATTTATTGTGTACAAAGCATGAAGGCAGAGGGGAGATGCATATGTTCTGTTTTTCTATATTAAACTTGTTTCACTTGGGAGTATACCGGATCTCCGCAGAATTGTGTAAATGCCAGTGCTTTATCTTCTGAGTTGAGTGGTAAGCTTTTTATAAACAAAAAAGGAACCATCAAGTAGTTGTTCTGAACTTTACATTACTCAGAACACTTCTAGTTTTTAATATTTTTTAATGTTCATTCATAATTGCAATGAAATCCTGAAGTAGTAAAAACTGGCAGTTAAGGATAATGACAGCTAAGCAAATGTTCAGATTATAATCAGAATTCATAGATGTATGAAATCATTCTTATATATGCCTCATTTGATTTACTGGTATATATATTTTCTGCTCTGAAATGGAACAAAAGTGCATAATTGGAAAAGTGGAAATCATAATTTTTGAGTGCACGGTACCGTGCAGTGGCATGATTTTGCAAAGAAGTATAAAAGGGAAAAATTGTCAGCCCTGCAATCGTGATATTAATTTGATGCCCCATAGGGTATACATGTATATTAGTTGCATTGAGCAAGCGTGTATTATGAGTTATCCTGTTTAGTATGTAATGCACATCCATTGTTTGGCATGGAATTACGTTTAAATGTCACCACAACCTGCACAGTTCCGTATACTGATGCTTTTTACCAAGTTTTCCCCCTTTAAGTTGTTCTGATCATCACATTGGAGAAAATGATGCAGGGACTTTAAACTCGATATGTCCATTTCTCAGGGACAACTGATTTCTGAAAACGGCAGAGAAATACAGAACACTTTTTGTATGCAGGTTTTTCCAAGCATATCAAAGTATTTTGCATATACAAGACAGTACAATACATAATCAGTGATTGTAAATTCTGATGGCCACATGTGGCAGTGGAGCAAGTTGAGAATGATAGTTAGTGGGTGTAGCAAATTGGTGCATGCTTTGCCATGACTTTGAGAAAATACAGATTATACCCTTATCCATAGCAACAGAAAACTTTAAAAACTGCACTTTATGATATAGACGTGCATGTATCAAGAGTTCGTTTTCAATATCTATCAAAATATCCGCTATAAATTTCCTGACAGTACAAACTATCATGCAGTGTTTTTTGAAATTTTTAGAAGGCATGGCTAAACGTTGTACATGCACTGAATCAATCGCTCAGAAGGCATGGCTAAACGTTGTACATGCACTGAATCAGTCGCTTTAATAATGTTATGGTTCAAGCCTGTATGTTCATAGGTTCATGTAGTATAATTTGTAAATACATGTATGAAAAAGTTTACATGAAGTTTTCAATTACTTCAAAACTTTGTTCAAATTCTGTGCAGGAAAGATACATGAAGTTTATACACGTATCCATAGCACACATACGTGTATTGTACATGCTGTACAGCCTTATTTGTGTGTGCATAGCACAAACAGTGATACAGACTGTACGTCTGTCTAGAGTTTAGTATCATATACACTGTACGTATGTAGCACTATTGTCCATGCAAGTCCCCTGTTTGTGGCCTCATACGCCAGCCTTGAATATATTACCCGAGAGTGCAGTTTTCCCCTGCTGGCTGGCTGGCCTGCGTGGCAGAACTTTGGCATTCAACCAAGAGCCCTGCGCCACAAACAAACAACCTTTGACTCAGCCAGCCGGGCTGCCTCATGCTAACCAAGCGTGGGATTTCAGTTGACGACTGCATAATTACGTAGGGATATTCCATTTGGGGGAGAGGGATATATTTAGAAACCTGCTTAGGTTGGTGGGACGTGCATTTGTTGTTGATTTTGTAATGAATTTCACGTGCAAACGTATGGAGGGTGTATGAGAGAGGTCTGATCACTTTTTTTTGTAAAAGCGAGAAGTGTGAATTAGCATTGTTCTCAAGTATGTGAAAGCTCATGAAGGTTTTGATCTTCTTCACGTGAACAACATATCACACTGTATGCGTGTAAATTGGAACGTGACCCGTTACCCATATCATGCCACCCAGCCTAAACGTAATTTTCAATCAATGAAAAAGATAGATAAAGTCCGGGGGAACAAGATGAAATATGAAATGCTGCCAGATATACAGTTGAAGGCACAATGCAAATTTATGATTCAAAAGTATAAGTAAGAATGATGATTTTCACGTGATGGTCTAATAGTTCTGCAAGAAATAATGTTGTTCAAGTGCGAGCCTGAAATTTTCCATCATATTGTTGTTTTAGTTATTAGAGGTGTGAAATGCAGTTCCAAACCGCTCAGTACCCGGTACAGTAGTTACTAAGTTTGAAATAGGTAGGTGTGAGCTTGAGGGAGAGTAACCCATGGATGCATTTTGAGTCAGTCTTGTCGTCTTGGCCCCGTTTCATATAACTTGTTATCAGTAACAACTGCCATATTTCTATGATAAATTTGCTCTCAGCCAATTAGATGCAAAGAATTCAGTAGCTTATAACAGTTATTGCATCTAGTTATTGAATAAGTATTATGAAATGGGGCCCTGGGGAGAATTTCATGAAGAGTCTTGTCAGTGATTTTCACAGACACAGTTGCTTTTGGTCAATCAGATGCAAGGATTTCAGTAGCTTATAACAGTTGTCAGTGAAAATCACTGACAAGACTATTCATGAAATGCTCCCCTGGTCTGTGGTCACAGAACAGAAATGCTGGAAACTTTTTCTTATTAGCATTTTGCTTGTTATATGATCCTTTTCCTTGTTCTGTTTTTGTACTGGGTTTTTCCAAAATTCCTCATTTTGAAATCACTTTGATTTATTTAATTCCATTGTACTTTTTACTGTTTGTTCATGTTTATCATGCTGATAGAATTAACTTATTCCAGTACACAACACATTTTCTGTAAAATTAGAATGTTCGCTTCAGGTGAAAGGCAAACTTTGTTCGTAGCATTAAAAAAGGAAAGTGTCCTTGTCCAAGCATTAGAATTAGAATGTTAACTTCAGGTGAAAGGCAAACTTTGCTTGTAGCATTAAAAAAGGAAAGTGTCCTTGTCCAAGCACTTGCACTTTTGAAAGGATTTGAAATGCACATGATTTCAAGACTTTGTTTACATCAGGAAAACATCCTAAAATTTTGTTTGTTTTGTTACCATTTCAGTAATAGGGACTGTTTTCCAAAGACCAATGCAACTTAGTAATGTCTTTTAATAGAATGCAGAAGGGTTTATTCTCATGTCGTTTAATAGTTAATTCATCTTTATATCTTTCAGGACTCCCATGTAAATGGTGATCTTCTGTCTTAGACCTTTCTCTATATGACAGTGTAGGCCTACGTGTACCTTGGCTAAAACAGCTAAGCATCAACTCATGGTAAGTCAGTATCAGGGTTATCCTTTCTTTAAAACTCCATGTCAATATTGCTCAACATTTACTACTTTTCATTCATACCACAGGTACATTATTCCGCAATACGTCTGGAAATGAAAGAATACTTGTACATGTTTTTCTATGCAGATGTCCCTGTGCTCTTAACGTTTGCTGTTGTGACAACTTTTCAAGGCTTCTCCATGTTTAGGGTTAGAATTGCAAATGTGAGTTAGTTTAAGGTTTGGGGTTGGGTTTTAATATAGTGTACAGTATGTCCAAAAAATTTACAATCTGCCTATAAGTATCGATTATGAAAGAAATAATTTTGCAGTAGATTATGAAACTAACTATTTCTCTACTAGATCAGTGGAGAGCCCATTCGATCGGTCCAGTAGTCACGAAGAAATATGTTTTTTGAAACGGACGTCAAAAGGCCCTCCCGTTCAAGTTTGGACAGATGGAGGACTCAAAGCACAATAGACAATCCCATTATCCTTCTGAATGGTTTACAAAGGAAATCACTGTTTTGTTTTCATTTGCTATGATTGTTATTGCAGTGGTACATGTACATGTACATACTCTGAAAACTGCTTATCTTTCATTCATGATTCATTTTGGAAAAACATATCCATATTCCCCTTTATTTGCAGTAACAAGAGCAGCAACAACAACAGCATCAATATAATGATTAATTATGATAATGAATAAACTGTTGCCATCACAACATAGCAAAAATGAAAACATAACAGTGATTTCCTTGCCAACCATTCAAAAGGAGGGTGATTTGTTAATAATGATTAGAGTACCCCTTTTGTTCATACTTGGATGGGAGGGACTTGTGATGTTGTTACAAAAATCCCTATTTCTTTGTGATTAGTGACAGAATTGGATGGGGTCTTAATTGACTGGTGGAGAAATAGTTATATTTCCATAATCTAGAATGATCTTTCATATTGCAAAACGATTTCTTCCATAATCGATACCTAAAGGCCGGTTGTAATTTTTTGGGGAGGATATATGGTATAGTTCAAGGTTTAAGTGAATAACTTGGTCTGTTTCTGATTTTGACCTTGGAGAAAACTTTGCCAGAGCCTGTCTTGGTTGCAAAGGCAAGTCACCGAGAGAATTTTTCAGTCATTCAGATATCCTTGTATAAAGTTAAAGCTGAATTTTGAAGAGACATTTTCACCATTAAATCTTTGACCTTGTCCAACACTGTCTTTCACTTTTAAAGTATTTAGTATTGGAGCTTCATTGATCATCACTGGTAAAGATGACGATAAATTATTTCCATGTATAATGTACATTCTACAACTAAAAAGGTTAGATGTTTCGATAATCGTGGCATCGGAGTAATTGTTGGTTCTTTCAAATGCTATTTATGTTGCTTCCATCTTCCTATTCTGATGTCATATTGAAAGTATACTATCAGTGGCCAACAGATGTTATCCTTGCCACTCGTCTTTAATAGAATCGGTGGATTAGCTATTCCATTAAGACAATGAGGTAAGTTAGGGAGTGGCTCGTTAGAATGGTTGCAGCTCATTATTCCAAAGGTTTGTTATTCCGAAGGTTCTGTATTCCTACCGTCTGTTATTCTGGAGGTTCGTTATTCTGAGGCTCGATTCTCTGAAAATGAAATAGGGTTTGTATATACGAAAATGAAAAGGGATACATTAGTCCGAAAATGAAACAGGGTTCACTTATTCACAAATGAATTAAGATTCATTACCGAACCCTATTTCTTTTTTGGATTAACGAACTCTGGCTCTGTTGCCATGAATTTGTCAAGATATACAGGGGCCCATTTCTTGAAACCGTCATAAGTCAACTTCTCAGCTAAGATCGCCGCTAGTTGGCTAGTTGTCTGCTACGTGTTTCACGAAGCCGTGTTTGCCAAGATCAACGCCAACATCCCGACTAAGAACTTATGACGCCTCTGACCCTGTCATATCTTTTTTCGTTGATATGCAGCGCCATCACATGCCACTAATTTGGTAGATTATGGCTGGCCAAAATGGAAGCTACAGAGATTTAAAAAAATAATTCAAATCTATCTTTTCCAAGGGTTCATGCAATCAGTAATTCATCCTTGCTCATGTATGAATATTATATTTCATGTTTCATATGAAACGATCTGCAAAAAAGGTTTACTAGGGGGGTTTCTCCCGTGATTGTAACATCTCACAAAAGAACGCAATTCTGCCACGTCAGGCAAGGCATAGTCAAAGGGATAATCTGTAGATTTCAGACCCATATTTATTCAAAGATCATTTTTGTTGTAGATTTTTAAACAAAATACTTTTTAAGACACATATCTTGGCTTGTAATTTGCCAAAATTATGCATATCAACGTTTTGGTCAAGACATGACGCTAGATGAATATTTAATTTGCCTCCTTTTTCCGATCATGAACGTAAGGGTTTATTTTTTGCAAATCTAGTGTCGCAGGGGTACCCATCTTACGTTCAAAACGACAATGAACTTAATTACTAAAAACATAATTTTATAAGTTTTTCTTTGGTGTAATCTGCCTTCTTTGAAAATATCTTGTATCTATAACCCCTGCTACTATTTCTAATCTTTTCCCTCACCAGTTCACTCAAATAATTGCAGTTCTGATAATTTCTTTTTTTACAAAATATACGTGTTATTGTGATCAAGGCTTGGCGTTGATTTCCAGAAATAGGCCCCAGGTAGATATCCACTTTGCCACTCTCAGCCCGGAATCCTGGGTGGAGATGACAAAGTTTATATATCAAGGATTAGTAAGTAGGCCTACATGTTCACCTTTGGTGTGAGGAATTCACTGAAGGCAGCAAATGGCAGAAAGTACTGTACCTCGAGAATGATAAGACAGGTAATTGAGCCATGAAAGCAAATGGGCAGAAACATAATGCTGCAGCTACATGTGGTAAAACATCATTCAAGTGGAATGTTTTCAAACATTTGCCTATACCCTTTGTATATCTCATCCCAAACACTCTTGTAAGTCTTAATGTATATATATAGGCAATGGCCACGTCAAAAGATTTGTCATTTTTGGATAACATGAGATAACTAGTGGTCTGGTTGACATGAGGTTGGTCGACATTAATGTCGACAAACAAAATATGCCGACATGTTGACATGGATTCTTTTTATGTCGACAGAAAATAACAACCTACAAGAGGTCTGTTTAATTCATGATTAATGTTGATCATTCAAAACAGACAGACGGTGACGCCGACACTTATCTACAATGTAATACTTACGACTAACGGTAACGTGACGGACTTGTCTATAGCTAGCGCATGCTAGCTATAGCTCTCTGCAGATTTCCATCATGGAATGGACGTTTAAAAATATACACAATAATCTTAGATCATTTTGCCCTTTGCAAAACAGATATCGTAACCAGGGCACCACGGCACGGGAGGCCGATCGCTAGGCGTTAGGTTCTGTCAAATGCGTTCGTCTATTATAGGCCTAGTTTGTATTAGTCTACTTGTATTCATTCGCCTACGTACAAAACGGACATACAGCAATCACAAACAACCTGCGCTTAGTGCGCTATATATCACGCACGCTCGATTGAGGAGAGAGATATATTGTCGGACTCATTTGAATCGATGACACGAAACAAAAAGTTACACTTACGCAGGAGGTAAATTTGTCCGGATATTTTTCCTCATCGATTACTTTTTGAGTTCAATGTATGAATGGGTACATTAAATGAATAATGCGGACATGTAGGGCATGATTTCATCACTAGATAAGGGGTGATTGTCGCAGCTGTCCCGGCAGCTGTCACAGTCTGCTACGGTACAGGGCAGGTCGCTATGGCAACCCCGGTGCGCCCAGACAGTCGGACACAGTTGGAAACCGCGATTTCAGCAAGTGAAAAAATAAATCGTACTTATGTCGACACATATGTTGACATCGAGATTTTTTTTTACTGACATGTCAACAGTAAAAATTCCTATCGACCAGACCACTAGAGATAACCCTTGTCTTACTTAAGCAGTGTTACTAAAGAAGACAAATTATCTACTTTTACTGCTAAAATAGCCATTATTCAATGTGAAAGTTTTCAATTGGATGAAAGTTCATTTTATCACAAATTCAGTACATTCTGAATAAATGTAACTTCACCACCAGAAATAGCTTTCATAATTGTTGAGTGGGACCTTTAAACGTGATAGACATGTAGCTAACACAAGCTGATTTGTGTTTTAACCACATACATGTATGTTCTACCGTACATGGATTCATAAGTGCTATTACAATAACTGTTAGACCAGCAATAACGTGCATGTATGTATCATCATACTATAACCGGAATACCCATGCACACACTTCACGATGGAGTTATTAAAGATTTTGATGTTAACCATATGTATTTTTATGGGTGTGCTAGAAATTTGTACGTGAAAAAAACAAGTTTGCCTTATCTTGAATATTGTTGTGCAGTTAGCAGCTGAATGTTTTAAATATATTACAAATTAGAAAAAAAGTACTTATTTCTGATTTCTGAATTCTATTCAACTATGGCTCATAATTTGAAAAACTAAAGCTCAGATTTCCAGGCTTTGTTTAATGTTCAACAAGAGGAAGACCAGATAAGATTCATCATCGCTTCACGTGCTTGTCTTTATACACACTCACATACACTTCCTGTATTGGAAGCTGTATGCCTCACGCATTGTATGTATGCAGTCAGCCATACCGCCTGCATAATCAGTGGACCCTTCCATTGCACAGTGTGGGGGGATTGTTATGTACTGATTCAGTCACAAAGTAAAACCTGACCTAGGGCTGCTCTTAGTGAACAAGGCACGCAGCCGCAATGCATGCTCATTATGTACATGTCCGCATTGCAGATTACTAGTACCCTGGCCTTTACTTTAGTCTGTCGTGCATACAGCGGTGGTCGACGTTGGGCGGCATCTGGGTGTGAAAACAGCACAATTTGAATCATGCTTCATCCTAAACCGGTGTCTTACTATGTTCGCATAAATGTATAGGTAAGCGATATTGTGCTTTTATTTGTTTGAAGCGTGTATGCGTAAGTTTTTGGAAAATATGTGTTTCGTATAGATCGTCAAATGAAGTGTGAAGGGGGATATACTAAACACACATTTTCCTAAGATTAGGAATCAACGTGTGATCGGTCAGTTGGTCAGTCCATTCGTCCATTGCAAATCTTTCGAATTGAACTACTTCCTCAGTTTTTGAGCTGTGCTCATGAAATTTGGCATGCACAATGCACATTGGTCTTGGTATGAAGATGTGCAAGATATAATTTCTGACTGTGTCCGAAAATGGATTGCCACGGTAACGGCATATTATGGCAATAAATCAAAGTGAAATATTACTGATCAAACTGCTTTCTCAATTTTTCGAGCAATATATTGATCTTGGGGTGTCAGTGTGCATATTTTCACAGTGTGTTCTTTGCATTGTAGAGCTTGTATATTATTATCTATCATTATCTTGCATGATTTGTTATAAATTTGTTTATTGGCGGTCATATCTTATGACACCATTCAAGTTATCTACATCTTCATTGGCATCACTTTTATGTTTCTCCGTGTTAAAGTATCTACATCCAGCAAAATATAAAGGCTATAAATCTCCTCGAACAAGACTTAAGAGAATTCATGAACATTGCGATTATTATTTTTTAACCTACTTTGTAACAGTAAGGAGTACATTGTATGTTGTGCTGTTTTCATATTTTTCACTCAAGTGTCCCGATTTCCTCACATGAGACCGTCCTAATAGGGCAGGGGTATTGATCACCTTCAGTGATTTTTTTTCCCTGTTTGAATATAGCATAGTTATATGAAACATATAGAGCAGAATGTCTTTTTGTGCCTCTGCCGGAATGTGGCCAGAGGCATTATGTTTTCGGGTTGTCCATACGTCTGTCCATACATTGTACGTCCATCTGTCTGTCCATCCCGTTTTTATTCTCGCAGTAACTTATGAACCGTTTCATGGATCATTTTCAAACTTGGCCCATGTATGCGTACTAGGCTGACAATGATATGATTAGATTTTGTGGTCATAAGGTCAAAGGTCACAGAGTTGATAATGTATATGAAAATAGCCTGATAACTCTTTAACGGTTTGACATGTTAACTTCAAACTTGGCACATGCATGCATACTAGGGTGACAATGATCTGATTAGATTTAGGGGTCACAAGGTTGGAGTTCAAAGGTCACAGTGATGGTAAATGGTTGTCGTAATATCTTAACAATTTAATGGATCAACTTCAAACTTGGCACACATTTATTTGGGAATGTGTAAATTTGTGTGTTCGGTCATACAATCCATGACTTTACCGGTACATTCAGTAATTGCATTGGCAATAGTATTTTAGTTCATACCATAGAGTGATAACTCTTTGATTATTAAATTCTCCAATGAAAATTTATAAAAATTCAGCAGGATCGTGTGATATGTTTCAGATCTGGCAAAGGGCGGCTTTGATTTCGTCTGTGCTTAATCTAGAATCCATCAAGTTTTGTGATTGGAACACTTTGAATTTATCAGTATCACTCATAGGTGACCAGACCTTTAAAGATAATCCTGAGTTCTTGTGTTAGAAATGCACTTTAAAGACAATTCTGGCCATGTGAACCAATCAAGCGGTGGCATGGCTCTGTTGTCTTGAATTTGTGAAGATATGCAGATACTGTAGATATCCACTTTGCCACTCTCCACCCGTGATTCCTGGGGAGCGTTTCATGAAGAGTTTTGTCGGTGAAAATCACTGACAAATGTTACAAGCTACTGAAAATCCTCGCATCTGATTGGCTGAAAGCAAATTAGTCGGTGAAAACCACCGACTAATTGTTTCATGAAACGCCCCCCTGGGTGGAGATGACAAAGTTTGTATATCGAGGATTAGTAAATAGACCTACATGTTCACATAAAGATGATATTAGGTATACTGGTGTGAAGAATTCTTTGAAAGCTGCTAATGGCAAAAAGTGGAATGTAAGAAAATTAAGGGTGCGTTTATGCTCACTTTTTGAAGGCAGGATGAGCGTTTTGAAACGTGCATGGTAAACACGGTTTCACGGGGTAATGTTTATGGTTCTTTTCTGAAAGGCAAGGGGCAGGTCAAGATGGGTTCAAGCTTTTTAGAAAGTTTGGAGTTTACTGTATGTACTAAGTAGGCTAATAGGGAGAACTAGGAAGGGGAAATGATAGGATAAAACAAAGAATAACATAAGAAAGATAGAAAAAGAAGAAGATAGAAGGAGCGTCATCGGCACATTGTTGCCATTGCCATGCACTGCATGCGCTAAGTGTTAGCAGTCCGCTAAATGTGTAGCATCATATCACAACAGACAGAAAAATTGTCACTCGCCACAAGTTAGTTTCGTAGTCACCTCCAAAATCGCTATAAGAAGCCAAATTCTGCTACCAAAAATGCGGAATTGGTGTCATTTTTCCATAGCATATGGGGCCTTAGTGGGGTGGTAAGAAAGAGAGTCACCAAAAACGCGCTACAAATCAAGAAATCAGGGGTTTTATGATGGCTTTTCATGACAGTACTTATTTAAAGCCTAATTTGATCAGCTTTTATTCTTTGAATTGGCAACACCAACATTTTTATTTTATTGCTACATTTTTCTTATAAAACGTTATGTATCTGAAATGAATATAAATTGACAGAAATTATGATGAGAAGTCCAAAAGTTGCCAATTTGGAGGGAAAAACGGTGATTTTAAACTTTCTATCACATTGTCAATTTAATGATTTTAATGCTTATTTTCCTTTAAAAAATTTTCAGCATCAAACAACGAATATTGACGCAACCAAAATGGGCACAGTTTGTGTAGAATTTTTTGCTCTTTCTACTCATGTATTTGGTATGATTTTTAGGGCTTTGCATCAAAAGATATTAGGCCAAACCGCAAAATGTGGACCTCTGTCACGAATGGGTTAATTTACCGCAAGCTACGAGTGTGATGGTATTGGCAAAAAAAAAAATTGAAAAATAAATCCTCCGAATCTGCCGATATGGCTCTTTCATGTACAAATATGTTTGTACTGCAAGTCCCGTCTTGCTAACTGCTCTTGCGCTCGCGAAATCAACGACTCACAAAAATGTCTGGGAGCCTGTTATTCGCGAAAATATCTGTACGCGAAAATATCGGCTTATACAGTATACGTGATATGCATAGACACACAGGCATGTACACACACCACCGTACTATACGTGATATGCATACAGTGGCATACAGACACATTGTTCGGGTGAACTCTGTGCACATGCACACGCCTTATGTCCAGTCTGAGCAACCGACCATCAAACATTGGTTTACATTTTTAATATTTCCGTCGATATTATACTTTGAAACTTTCATACTGGTATTTTTAAACTATAATTCTTGTGTTTATACCATTGTGAAGTAGCAAAATGAGATTTTTTTAAAAATTCTCACAATGTTAGCCTTTTACTTTGAATGAAAATGAGCATGGACGCAACCGTGTTTTGAAATAAACGCTTTTCAAATGCCTCATTTTGACGTGAAAATGGTGAGCATAAATGCACCTAATTGAGACGTGAAGTTAAATTGACAGAAACGTAATACTGCAGCTGCATGTACGTACATATATGTACATTTATAGGTAGTAAAACTTAATTCAAATTGAATTTTTTCAAACATTTGATACATGCTTTGTGTTTCCAAAAATGGTATTGCCCTTGTATTATTGATATTGGCTACGTCAAGTTCATCAACAAAATTTGTCATTTTTGGATGAGACGAATTAAAGATTAAAGTCTTGATCCTACTTACAATGTGTAAAGCATGTTTCATGAGATGCCGGTAACTCATTTCACTTTAGCAATGTTACAACATGAGACAGATACCTGTATTGCTCTAATAAACATTATTTAATGTGAAATTTTTCAAATATTTTTATTCAGGACACTGAATATTACTTCACCACCAGAGATAGCTTTAACAATTGTTGAGTGGGACCTTTAAACGTGTTGTACATGTAGCTAACGCAAGCGGAATTGTGTTGACTGTTTTAACCACATATGTTCTACCGTACATGGATTGATAAGTGCCATTACAATACTGTTAGACCAGCAATAACGTGCATGCATGTATCATCATACTAAAACAGGAATACCCGTGCACAAAGTACACGATGGATATAAGATTATGATGTTAACCGTACATGTTATGGGTGTGCTAGAATTTTAGAACTTTGTACATGATAAAGCAGAGTTTGCCTATGGTCTGCTGTTAGCTGCTTTATATATTTAAATATGTTGCAGAATGTTTTTTAAAAAGTACTTATTTCTGAATTCTAGTTTAAATAAATTATGGCTGATAATCTGCATACCAAGCTCAGATTTTCAAGCTTTGTTAGTACAGTATGTTGAACAAGAGGAAGACCAGGTAAGATTCATCATCGCTTCACGTGCTTGTCTTTATACACACTCACATACACTTCCTGTATTGGAAGCTGTGTGCCTTACGCATTGTATGTATGCAGTCAGCCATACCGCCTGCATAATCAGTGGACCCTTCCATTGCACAGTGTGGGGGGAATGGTTACGTACTGATTCAGCCACACAGTAAAACCTGACCTAGGGCTGCTCTCAGTGAACAAGGCACGCAGCCGGAATGCATGCTCATTATGTACACGTCCGCACTGCAGATTACCAGTACCCTGGCTTATGCTTAGACTGTCGTGCATACAGCGGTGGTCGACGTTGGGCGGCATCTGGGTGTGAAAATATAGCACAATTTGACTCATGCTTCGTCATAAACCGTTGCCAAGTTCGCTTAAATGTATAGGTAAGCGATATTGTGCCTTTTTTATTTGAAGCGTGTACATGCGTAAATCTTTGGAAAAAGTTTCGTATATCGTACAAAGCATAAGCAAAAAGTATTCTGTGCTATTTCAAGTGAGCTTTCTTTGTCATTATACACATTACATGGCTTCATGATACAAGAGAATACTAACATACATGTACGTAAACAGTGTAACATATTCAGCTTCACGTGCAAAACATGCAGATCGAGCTTGACATATTTGAAAATGATGAGATTGCACGGTCAGTAGTATTGCTGTACATTTCATTTAAAGGGCTTATTGAAGTATAGCTTTTGTTGAATTGCACCTATGCAATGTAGCCTTTGTTTCAATTTACTATACAATACAAAGAGATACTTAACAGTAAAATTTATGGAAATAATTTAATCACTTGGCATGAAACCGTTTGTTTCTTATTTTTTAGATACATGCGTAAGAATTTGTACAGTACTCAAAGTTAAAGTACACATTGAAGAAAATCACAAATTTGGCAAATAATGTATCGGACAAGCTAGCAGACAGGTGACGGATAGCAATTGTATCAGTTTTACGTCAACTATGCATCAGGTAATTAGAAATTAATACTAATGAAATCACCTCCAAGCACCCGTGATATATACGAATGATTCACCAGAAAAATAACTGTTTTAATGACGTCACGAACGGGAACAACGCTGTCCAAGCAGAGGATGTCCCATAAAGAATGAACATAATTGCAGTGCAATTATTTCTCAAATTATAAAGAATTTAGTGTATTCAAACATGCTCTTATTATTTCACACCATTCTTAAAGGGAAATGAAACAGATCCTGATAACTGAAATCTTTTGTTTGTAAATGTACTGAATAAGGGTTAATGAACAATCAAAGAAACTACACATTCAATTGAAAAGCCCGCCGAATGATTGCATGGACGGTGTATGCAGCTGAAAATGCAATGATGTCTATTTGTTTGCAATCGACTGATTCCTTTTATTCTTTTAATGCTTCATTTTCCATCAAAATAATACCATGCAAGGGGTTAAGAGTGATGCAATAGATTAAACATTTAGACTGATGCTAGTGAAGTGAGAGAATTTTATACTAAAGGGAAGATGACAAAACAGGCACTGTAAATGTGTGAGATGTTAAGGGACATTGTGTGCTTACACGACCCGCCTGTGAAGTCACAACTCTCAGCGGCGTTCAGAGAGCTATTCAGGTGCTATGTCGGGGCTGTATTTTAGCGCTTTGTGATTGATAATAATCATTACTTTGAATATTTCCAAGCATTGAATTTTGACAAGCTTGTCCAATCTAAGCTTCATCTATACAATAATGAAAATAAGTCAGTTTTAAATCATTGAATGTCTACTTTAAACATTTTCACACACTCACCATAAGCTCTGCACAGTTGAATACGATTTTTGTACAATATGATGTTCAGACTACCAATAGATGCTGAATCTTTATTTCGTTCTTTCTTTCATTCGAAACAAGGCCCAAACATGTATTTTGCTTTTGTTCTGTAAATGTGACATTTCTGTTTATGATAGTCGAACTATGGCATTTTATTGTATTGCTGTATGATTCTCGTATAGCTATGTAGTGAATTTCGGTAGTTTGAAGAGAGGTTTAGATAACATACTGTTGAGTCATGTCTTTGTCACTGATGGCTGATTCACTCAACCATAAATATTGTGGCATACAGGTTCTGATTCATGATGCCGGGTTTACACTGGTCGACAATGTCCACAAAAACGTGTGGAGCTACAGGTCATTGCAGGATTTATTTTGCTGGGTGGGGGGGGGGGGGAGGCATCAAGTATGCTATATAATAGTTAGAAATATTCCCGCTTTAAATTAGGGATGGCCATGCACCTGTCCGATTACATGTAAGACATTAAATTATCTTTTGTTATGTTCTTAGATGGTGCACGATCTCTACGATTTGAGAGAAATGTGATGAGTGTGTGGGGTCATGCGGTTGAATCGTGATGATCTTGAGGAAGCTTGGTGGAATCGTGATGAGCATAATGAGCGTGACAGAATTTTTGACAGTTAATATATGTTTGTCATGATTATTCTGATTTGACACCAAATTTTGAGAGAGTGTGACAGAATGGGGGAAATGTAGTAGAGTGTAGAACATGTAGCAACAGAACTTTTCAGGGCATGAAAGTCCTTATTGCATCAATGCGCCATCATAGGGGATCTTGATGAACAAGAAAAGGTCATAAATTAAATCGTGGAGCTCCATGATTTGTTTTTAATCGTGGAGATCGTGGACCTCGTGGCCAAGTGTAAAACCAGCATAAATCATTTTCTTTCTCAGAAACCTTTGTACACTGTAGCCCCCATTCATTTTACCCACTACGGTATTATTACTGATGCTCATCGGAAAGCCAATTTAAATGGACGCTTCATTCACATTATAAGAAAAATATGGTAATATTACCATCGTATTGCAATTTTCTCCCTTTCACCACTGTTTATATTGGCATCCGTATTATTATGGCATTTACTTCTATTGGGAGTTCCACGTTGCATCCTTCTCACCCAACATGCAACATGCATTTGGCTAAGGTCAAACCACTGAACTCCACACAACAAACCCATCTACAAGACACTATGCTCCACTGCACAAGCCTAAAATATGGTAACTATTTTGTGGATGCTTTTCATATCCACCAGGTATCAGCATTATTAGCGTAATATCACTAGGTCTCAAAAAATACCGCTATATTTTGTGGAGGACGTTCATCCTACCAGCTGTCCATAGTGTTCCTGTAAAATAGGCGTAACATTTGCGCCTATCTTACAGATAGATGGTTAATATGAACAGGGCTATTATGACATTGATAATTTTCAGTAGCTTACTCATTACAAATTTGATGTTGGATAGTGTGATAGGTTACAGTTCGTTATTTCGAAGGTTCGTTTACTCAGAAGGTTCGTTATTCCGAAGGTTCGTTAGTCCGAAGGTTCGTTGTTCCGAAGGTTCATTATTTCGAAGGTTCGTTAATCCGAAAATGAAATAAGGTTCGTTAG
The DNA here is from genome assembly GCA_029962745.1 of Echinometra lucunter. Taxonomy (NCBI): domain Eukaryota; kingdom Metazoa; phylum Echinodermata; class Echinoidea; order Camarodonta; family Echinometridae; genus Echinometra; species Echinometra lucunter. The sequence continues at coordinate 14,794,740 of CM057158.1, read as the reverse complement.
TTCGTTAGTTATCTTCAGACTAACGAGCCTTATTTCATTTTCGGACTATCAAACCTTGGGAATTACGAACCGTATTTCATTTTTGGATTAACGAACCTTTGGAATAATGAATCTTATTTCATTTTCGGATTAAAGAACCTTTGGAATAACGAATCTTATTTTATTTATGGACTAACGACCCTTCGGAATAACGCCACAAATGTTCGGATTAATGAATCCTTTTTCATTTTCGGACTAACGAACATCTGGGTATACGCAGTTTGCGTGTTTCGGAATAACAAACCTTCGGAATAACAAACATCACCAAAGTGTGATAGTGTGAGCTAACGTTTCCATTTGAAAAAGATTTATAACAGTTTGTGTACCACCTTGTTCATTGTATTAAAATGTTTTTGTAATTTGATTGTGAAATTAAAGAATTTGTTAAGGCTAAGTCACATCCTTCATATTGATTTTATATTGACTGCCGAAAAAAAAGAAGCTCATTTACAGCCGTAGCAAAAAGAAAATTGGCATGAAATATAGCCTCACATTGCTGCCTTGCAAAGAAAGATGTGAGATCATGTGATATTACAGTGATTACACTTTGCTCTACACAAGGACCGTTTCCTGCAGAGCGATCACAGTGCTTTGTTACACTTGTCATGAAAATAGAATTCTTATTCGTTTTACATATGTGCAGGCACAGTGTGATTTTATACATCACTGACCACATTCAAATGTTTGATTTTTTTTTGCCTATTATTCGCTTATTGTTCAACGTAAGGATGACAGAACTGCACAGCATCTTGGCTCTGCTCTGCTTATATCTTGCTATTGACCAGCCAGAACCAAAGAAATCTTATGAATAGTTTTAAGGGGCTTGCCTTAAGTCCCGTCTAACTTCAAAGTTTTTTGAAACTACTGACTAAATCCCCATTTAAAATCATGCTACCTGTACACTGTAGCTAGCCCTACAGTGTACAACATCTGCTAAATTTGTGTCCATGGCTACATGCAAAGCATCCCAATAAATCCCGTGTTGTCTGATCTCTTTCCTTCCAACTGGTTGTGAAACATACAGCAAATCTGCAGAATACGTCTTAATCGGCATCAAGTTGTGTGGATAGCATTCATGTTTAATATTAGGAATCCACTTTCAGTCAGGACTAAGTCTAGCCTTAACCTACTGTTGATGCAGAAATAGTCGCGGTAACTTGATATCGGCGGATTTCAGGCTATTTTCAGCTAGCGCGAATTCTAGATTTCGCGCATATATTAGCACAATGTCATATGCATTGAAATATCAAATCAAATCTTGCACTTTGAGGAGTGAGTAAATTGTGCAGTGTGAATTTAAGAACCTGTGATTATGTTCTTGGGTCGCTCAGTTCAAAAAGTTAATCGTGAGAATATAACAGCGTTTACAGTACTTCTCAAAGTGGTCAAGAAGTCCACACTAAGAGCTGATCTAGCGATGCCATTGCTTATACTGATAGTGTTCATATAGCTAGTGCCAAGTCCAGATATATTTCGGACTTGGCAGTATGAAAAGGTTGTATAATGGTATGACTTTCTTCCATGGCTTTCAGTTATCAAGTGATGTTACAGTAATAGTATTATTTGTAGGGCTGCTCACACAATGAGCATTTGAAATATGTTTTTCAACCAAAAAGACTCAGTTATGATAAACTTACCTATTTCATATTGTGTAAACATACATGTATGTGTGTCTGTTTGTGTAGGTGAGTTCTAGCCAGAATTCAAATTTCACAATAAATACCTTTAAAAAAAAAGTTAATAACATTGATTCTTTTTTGGGCTCCCTGTCTAATAATCGGTTACAGTTCGTTATTCCGAAGGTTCATTATTCTGAAGGTTTGTTAGTCTCAAGATGAAATAGGTTTGTTAGTCCAAAAATGAAATAAGGTTTGTTAGTCCGAAAATGAAAAAAAGGGTTTGTTATTCTGAAGGTTCGTTAATCTGAAAACGAAATAGGGTTCGTTAGTTCGAAAATAAAATAAGGTTCATTAGTTCCTTTGTTATTTTGGGACTAACGAACCTTATTTCATTTTCAGATTAACGAACCTTCGGAATAACGAACCTATTTTATTTTTTAACTAACGAATCTTGGGAATCACAAACCTTCTGAATAACAAACATTACCCCTAATAATCAAGGTCTTTGGATGGATGGAGCTGGAGCTGGAGAATGGAGATGGATATTTTTCCATTGCATGATAAATATGGTCTGCGTACACATGTACATGTAGGTAACCATGTTGTGTTCTGAGTGATTGTTTAGCATTGTGAATAATCTTGTTATCATGCAGTGGATGCTTTATCTAATTTGTTTTATCCTTCAAAATATTTACACATAAACATCTTCACACGCACCAGGTTTATGTATGCAAATCTTCTTTAAGTCAGAGCCCAATTTGACCGCAGCCTAGAGCGGGATTTCCGCTCAGCGTCTTTTGGTCCAATATCCTTCCGTATCGAAAAAGCCAATGTGAATACCGGGTGTGGAGAAGCCGATAAAAACCAGTGGACGTGCCTTTTGATAAGCTATCTAAGCCAATTTCAGATTATTCTAAGAGTATTAAAGCCGATGGGATTCATGTGGGTCTGTGTGTATTTTTAGAACGTTCATAGAAATAAGAATTTCCCCTTTTCCTTTTAGTTGCACTGCGCATTTCTTTCATAAACAAAGAATTTATTTTGTCTATGTCAAGTGTGATGAAGCATTCATAGTGATATCACGGTTGCCGTAAACCTTAGATAGCGTTATTGTGAATGATGTCTCTGTTTCGCCTGGCAGTGCTCAAATCTTTTGTGGTAAGGTATATTCTTAGAATATTTGTAAATTTTTAAGGCATAAGACTGTGTGAAAATAAGCGTCAGAACTTTGCAGAAATTTTGTCCCCCATGTACTGTGTGCTATTGGTGGGTCACGTGACTGTTCATTTCCCCTCAATACACGCCCAATTCTAGCTGAAACCTGGAATGCTGAAAGAAGCAAAGGTCACTAGCTGTGCTGTTGTGCCATTGGCTAGCTCAGTTGCCGTTGGACCCTCTTTTTTCCCCCTCTTGCATTTACTGTGTGCTGTCTGCGGTATTAACCAGCCAAGCAGAGAGAGAGAGAGAGAGAGAAAGAGAAGGAGAAAGAGAAGGAGAGAAAGAAGGGAATGAGGGATGGAGGGAGGAAAAGTCCAGATTGTTTTGAAGACGGATGTGCTGCTGTATATTTTAAGCACCCTGGAATGCTCCATTTGCATACTGCAGGGGGGAAATATTTCATCTATAGTTTTGAACTTTTTATTAGAAACAATTTAATCAGTATCTGTCATTTGTTTGTTATCACCTTGCATTCAATTCAGCAAGGCCATAAATCAATTATGTAACCATAAATTATGAAAAAAAAAATTAAAAAGAAAAAGAAAAGATTAATGAAGCTCCAAATTTTGGGGCATATATATATGGCTGTATGTATTACGTGAAAACAAAAATAATTGTGTCACGCTAAGTACTGTAAATGTGGAAAATTCTTATTGTATATATACTGTGCGGTTGAAATGCTGTTTTTTTTTTTAATTATAAAGACCTTTGAAAACATTGATGATAATAAATGGGAGGCTTGAAATAAAAAAGTTAGTTTTGAGTAAGTTTCATTTTATTGTATATGTGCATGTCATATTGCATGGATTTTGTTTGATAATACATGTTCAGTGTATATGTGTACATGTACCCCAATACTCTTACACTGATGTTTTTGGTAGGGGCCCGGGGTCCGGATCGATATTCTGGGCTCTGTTCATATGGAGCCCCGTGTTAAATTTGTTCAGTTTTGGGGTTTTAGACCTAAATATTTGGGGCCCCACATGTCCTGGGTGGCCACTGCTAATGTTGAGCCCTGTCCACCCTATGTTATGTGTGAATCTCTAGGTCTTTCCATAGTGTACATTATAAACTTTTCTATTCTGGAAAGACATTTTTGTAAATACATGGAGATGTGCAGCTGTATACTTAGCAACTCGAGTAATTTAATCCGTTGAGTGAGATTTGATTTCAGTATAACATAATATCATAAACCCTAATCCAAGTTATCTGAGGCTTAGTTAAATGTTCAGTGGGTTAACACAGTGATGCTTATCAAAAACTAGTTTGTAAATACATCATATGGAAGTACTTTGTAGTACAAACTTCAATTGCCAGTTAGTTGTTATTTATAATGATTTTGATCAGGCGATAGAATCATTTGGGAGCTACAATGAAATAATTTTTAAAACGTGTTTAATCTTCATATTGACGGAGATCTTTAATACCCTTTTATTTTCAGTAATGTTTTTATTAGAGATTTCATTCAGAATAAACATCAATACATCCATATAAATCAATATAAGCAAAATAATATAATACAAGTCTTCAGTTTGTTTCCATAGCATATTTTCCTAAGTAAGATATTAATTAATGAGCAAAAGAAACAAGGAGGAATGAAACCCCTTATATATGGAAAAAAAAAATACATGAATACACACATACACCTTTATCACCCCTCTCTGACTCCCCCCCCCAAAAAAAAAACCCTTGCTTCAAGTTAAGAAGCTATGCACCATACAACAGCAACATCTTTAAAGATCAAGTAGGATGATTTTGTCACGAATGGTGAAGTATTACGAGGTGCAGGTGCTGATAATCCTCAGTATGGATCAATTGCGATGTACATGTATTGGTCACATAGCTGGAGTGGACAGTGCGAGATCATTTTAGCCCTTCTTTTTGGAGAACTTGAGGCTGGTTCAGGAAAGGTTGGCAGGCCTCTGCTGCACTCCCAAGACGTAATGAAAGCGACATTACAAAGAGAAGAGGAACTCAGCAGTAAAGGAAACAATGTGCATGTAGAGAATTTGTGTCAGAAGTATTCAGCAAAGTAGATGTTTGGAGAATTAGTCAAAATCAATGATGAGCAAAAAAAAAAAAAAAAAAAAAAAAAAAACCCACTCACAAACAAGAAAAGATCAGAAGCCAAGATTTTAGTGATGTAAAGAGGAATATTAAAATTTTCAAATTGAAATTACTCTTTTTGTATATTAAAAAAATCAACCCTTTGCTTGGACATGTAGGACATACAATCTGTACTGCTTTACCTTTCTATTGTAATAAAAATTTAGAATTCTTTTTTTTCAAAATGAATACAAAATACAAATATAATGTATGTAGAAGCATTCTGTGTAAAAAGCCAATTCTGGGCGATATATACATGTATATATGACATTTCTGCTCTTGCCAAAAAAAGAAAGAAAAGTGAAATTTTGAATACACATATGTGTAGTTTTGTTCACGTAGCATGATTTTGTTTATTTGCTAGCTGCACACAATTTTCAATGGGAAAAAGTCGTATTGGAGGCCTGCACGTTGAATTTACGCTGGTACCCCAGACCATGAGTCATTTCCCAGTGAGAGCAATTACCCGGTACACGTCGTTAGGCTGCGCTCTGAGCCCCACCCTCGTAGAAAACACTGTACGGGGTACACAATACTGTAGTGTTTGAATCACTCTATCCAAATTAGATTCGGCGTTGGGATTTGATGAGTGGTTAGGTTACGCATAAATTTACGTGAGGTTCTACGCACATCTACACGAATTTGAAGTATACTCTGCATATCACAGCTTGTACATGTATGTGGAAAGGTGTTTATTGGGTGAGGGAATGAAAAAAATTACATTTTCATATCTAGGTAGCATCAAATAATTCAGAGTACAGACAATAAAATTTATGCATGTATTTAAACTGCATGTAACTTTAGAGGCTGATATTTATTTCATCAAATATCTGGCGAGAATGAAACAAGTCAAGTGCTCTTTCATGCATATTGAATGTACCGTATACATGTACATACATGTACACTTATTGTGCAAGTGCGCGTACATTATACACGTATCTCTAGACATATGTACATGTATGCACCATTCGCATCTTGATTAAATTTACCATAGTATATCATTCAGTGTATCTTGCCAATTCAGGAAGGGACAATCTCCCTGGTCACAAAGTGATTAGCAGTGCATCCTGTGCTAAGATTGGCTGACACTCGTTATCTATAGGCTTTCCCTGCAATCTCCATTTTTTCGTGGCAACCTTAATATGTGATTTGAATGTTCTTTCCACGAGAGAAAAAGGATGTAATTGTGGATGTGGACAGGGAAAAATTTTGTGGTATGGGAGGGAGAATGGGAATAAGGAAGAGAAGATGTGATTAAAGTGATTACACAATGGTAAAAAAAAATGTGACATATGAACGAGAATATAATTCTAAGAAAAATTACATTAAAAATATGATGATTTTCAATCGAAATCAATGCATTTTGGCTAATTTTTTCATAAAGAGGTCAAGAGCTGACCATGTCTCATACTCAAAGTGGGTACCCAGCTTCGCGCATTGCAGTTGTGCTGCGCGCTAGACTGTACTTGATGTATTGTACCTTGAGCGCATTTTGCTAGAAGTGCGCGAAAAGGTAACCACTTTGACGTCATTTTGACGTAAAAGTGGGTACCCAGATGAAACTGGGTCACAGCTGAGGGGTCAAAAATATCCTGAAATCTTACCTTATTTGGGGGTTTCCTTGGCAACACGACTTTTTAAAAAACTTTAGGCAGATGATTTTCTGCTAATAAAATCATGCTCTTTTATTAATGAGCTAACATTGTTTCAGCATTGGGTACCCCTTTAAGTGAGGAGATGGGGTAGAGAAAAGAAAGTTCAGACATGCACCTATTACAGATGGACATTCAACGTGATTGTTCCTTTGATCCCATGATTTCCCCTGCTTTCTGATTATGTGCATCTTAATGAGAACATACAATAGCTACTGCGTAAGCATATTGGTCGTTGACAAAGGAGCAGTTTCCCTCTCTTGGTTTTGTTTGGATAGTGTGCTTTGTAAGAGTGTGTTTAAAATAAAAAAGGACATTACCAATGGGGAGCAGCAAAGTTGGAAAGCAGACGATTTTGGTGATTTGAAATTTATTATTACCTTGATTCGGACACTCTCAGACACCCTTATGACCTTATATAACAATTAGAAGGCCATGATCTTTATAAGCCCCGTTCATTGTAACTCTGGAATGTTATGAGGAAATTGGGGGAAACAGGATTTTAAATCGCAAACAGTCAAACAAGATAACCTCTATCTGGTAATATCAACATGTTCTTCAAAATGTAACATACGGAACAACAATTTCTGATTATAAACTCAAACTGCACATTGATTTTCCATGATTTAAGAGACTGATAATCGTCTGCGCATATAGTTTTTTTAATATTATATGTCAAATCACTGTCCTGCAATTTTCAGCTCCCGGCTAATCGGCGGTGGACATCATGGGATCAAAGTGAAGAAACTTGTACGGAATGTCATTAAGACGACAATGACAGAGACAATCACAATGAATTTGTTAACAATATGTGCAACGGCCTTCCGTAATAGGTCCATGGTTGCGATAGCAAAAAATGAGGTATGGATGGGAAATGATAAAGGCAGGGATGACATGTTGTGGAATTGGAATGTGAAGCAGTTTTATACTTCCCAAAATACAATTTTGAATGTTGAAAACAAAAATGTACTTTTTGATATATCATCAAGGAGATATTGCCTTGTATGACAAGACCAGATATTTCCTGGAAGCCTAGAATTTAATCTCCATGGACAGTGCTTTTTTATTTGTTTGGGATCCACATACCAGGGCCGTCGCCAGGGGGGGTGCGGAGGGTGCGAACGCACCCCCCTTCAGAACCAAAAAAAATAAAAAATAAAAAAAAAAAAAAAAAAAAACAACAAAAAAAAAACAAAACAAAACAAAACAAAGCCAGTATCCTTCACAGACACCGAAACTGCATTGAGGAACAATAGGCATGTTGACCAGTATGTACTTTCTATATCCATTCTGGCCGGCGGGCTATATAACTGCATGAAATTGAGTTAATACGTTGTTTTTTGTGTTTTTGTGTTTTTTTTTTCATAAAAAGCACCCCCCCTAGAAAAAAGCTGGTGACGGCCCTGCACATACAATGCTGTCTTAATCCCATTTCTTAATGATAATGAGGGTCCATTCAGGAAAGTTAATTGGGCATGGCTGATAATTAATCATGACTGGTTGACTTTAAGATGACTGGTCCTTTTGTACATTGCAGTACTTTTGGCATGCCTTTGTCTGGGGACAGTGCCTCTCTGCTGCCCTCCCGAAAGCATTTCACTTGAAGGAAATTGGCTTGGCAGAGGTACTGTCGGTGGAACTACATATACATGTAATTCCTTAACTTGTGTTAAGTTGGAATGATGGGCTATCATTCAAAGATACAGGATTCCTGATGAAGTGTCCATTTGTGAAATGATACATGGCTTTGATATATCAATATTTATTCCTTGTCTACAGATTCTTCAAGATATGATATCTTGTAAGATATATTAAATCAGACTAATAACCTGCTATGATCTACATTAAATGTGAACATTTCAAGAAAATTCAAACACCTGTTGGTGGTTTTGGTTGTTCAATGATGGGACGTCACCAGCTGATCATTGAAATGAGAGTATTAGTTTTTATCTTTAGTTGTTTATCACAAATTAGCAATTTATATTTACAATTAGCAATGAATGGATCCACAAAACTTTACCCTCATTGATACATGTGTATGTTCTGTTTTCCCTTCAAAAGATCCACTTAATTGATATTTGCGTGTCTTTGTTTATATCTTTCAGACCAGTCTACGTTACTGTCATGATGGTACCTTGCTATCTAAAGTTTGGAAATGTGGAAGATTACAATGGATTCTCTTACTAGTCCATGCAGACCACCTTCCCAGCCCATCATCATGGAGTCACCGGAATCTCCACCCCCTATGGACCAGCAAACCCTGGGGTGTGAACGAACATACACTGATTCTGATGAACTCATCTCACCAGTAATTACTGCTGATTCATTTCACAGCTCTCTCTCCAGCAGTAATCTCACGCCACCAGAACCGAACCTTTCTGATTCCGAGTCAACTGGAGGTGAAGATGCTGCAAGAAGTGCTTTGGTTGACAGGAGGGAAGATGCCCCAGGGCACATGAGCGGTGAAGACCATAGAGATATTCAGAGTGGTAAAGATCCAGCTTGGTGCTGTGACAGTGCACCTCAGCAAGGCATCATTTTAACAAGTGATTCCCAGTGCGAGCAATATCCAGCAGTTGATGACTCTGATATTCCTTGTGATGAGGAATTGCGACATGAACCAAGCAGTAATGACCATGAAGATCAGATGCTTTCTGACTTCTCTTCAGAATCTTCCCATGCACATCCTCCACCTAACTCAAATCCACAAGCAGGCAATATCCAGATTGGGAACAATGATCATGAGAACAATGAGCAACATGAAGTGTCTACACAGGACATTTCAATAGGATCAGAAGGTAATCCCAGATTAGATAATGCTGTGCCTGAGACTTTTGGAACAATAGGCACCATGTCTTTAAACAATCAGGGTGATGACGCTGAAAATCTTTTTGCAAATGAAAACAGTGTTTCATCTCACCATCCATCAGTAGAAACGGAAGATCATATGAAACACAGAAGTTCTAGAAATACTGAAACTGACCTTGTTGAGCAAACAGTGACACCAGTTCTTCACACTAGTGGTGATTCTTCAAGCAGTATTAGTAGTATGGAAGTTCCAACTAGTAATTCGTCATCAATTGCCATTCCTAATATGAAATCCCCTGATGGCTCTGTTGAGCATTGCCCAGGATCATCAGTACCAAATAAGAGAGTCTGTGTGGAGAGCAGATTAGTATTAGATGAACAGGAACACCCACCAGCCTACGCAAGAACTGTAGAGTGTGTAGAGCAAATGGAAGTAAGAGAGGACGACTCAAGTGCTGCAAGTTCAAGAACTCAGTCAGACATATGTAAAGACTCCTCATCGAAGGATGATGAGGAGAAGGAAATTGTCAACAGTTCTATGTCAAGTTCCATTCCAATGGATAGTGGCAATTCAGTGAATGTTGAAGTCACAAACTCTTCTCCTCCAGTTGTTATTGGTAACAAGATCAAACAAAGAAAGAAGTTCTCTCTTGATAACATGCTAGCCAGGGTAAATACTTCAAATGTTTCCCCAAATAGTGAAACTGTTGTAACCATGGAAAGTGAACAGAAATGTTCCAGTGCTTCTCAGTCTCAGTCTAGGAGAAAAATTTTCAAACAAAAATCCCCAGCAGCTGTTACTAAGCCATCCTTCGAAACCTCCAACATAGACGATTCACAGTCGGAGGGTGATGATGAATTGCCTATAGGCCAACTGAATATCTCTGAAGATGCAGCTGTGGTGCAGGATGATAACACAGTGGATTCTGAGGATAATATTGAAGCACAAGAAACTGTCATTTGCAAGCCAGTGAGCAGTATGCTGGGCAACAGTAGTAGCCAGAGGCGCAGAAATGCCAGTTCTCCTCGCATCGCCCCAGCAATTGAAAACATGTTAGATGAAGCTTCAGACATTACAGATTTTTGTGACATTGCAAATAAGTTCTTTGATAGTGGAAAGGAGGAAATGGATGACCAAGAAGGAAATTCTTCTCATTCATCGCCAAATACGGTACCCCAGCAACCTACTCCTGAGGACCTGCATGAACAGCCTGCACAACCTGAAATGCAGGAAACAAGTCAGCCAGTTTCATCTGTACCTACAACATGTAGCTCCTCATCACCTGCTCCTGTACCACAAGAAAATAGTAGAGTATACCATATCCAGGGGAATCCTCCACAGCTTACTGTTGCACCTCAAGCTGGAGTTCAACCAAATATTGTGGCACCACCAACTCCTGTCCCTGGCACCAGCACTGTGAAGGTGAGAACTGTGCAGTATTTTCCCTGTTTTATTTGTTCATGTCTGTCATAGTTCTCTCCTTGCTTTTGGCGTATTGGTAGATGAACCGATTACTCATTCACTCGATCAGTGGCTTAGCATTGTCTGTGCCATGACTGAATAATTTGTCTCAGAAATATATGAAAAAATTTTATAAACATTATTGTTTGGGTATGTAATTGTCCTGAACACAGCTTATAATTATTTGCAAATGGAAAATACCACTTCTTAATTACTGAATATCTTCTTGAAGCAAAACTGAAAAAACCTAAATATATTTGTCTTTCTTTGAATTTTATGTCCCATCAAAATCTATCATGTTTCTCGTTTTTTTTTTTTTTTTTTTTTTACATGCGTAGCTAGAGCAAGAACTGGAAACTTTTTTATGCACAACATATTTGTCAAAGATAAGATGTATTTAAAAGAAAGAAAAGTTTTATTTGAGCCCTTTTTCACACAAGTTAACACAACACATGGTGTTAAAGCCACTGAAGGAGTGAATGTGCATGCTTTAGCCCCGGGAGCAAAAATCTGGCTTGTCCCTGCATGGTGCTTTTTTTTTAACAGCCCAATTGTGGTTTAGTAGTGACCTCAGTGAACTTGGTCACTTGCATGATACATGATAAATTGTGCATTAAATAAGTCGTAACATTTGACCACCCACTGCACTCATGAATCAAGTCAGGGTGGAGTTGTGTTGATCTTATTGCTGTAATGTCTATTTACAGTGTATGAAAATGAAATCAAAATGACAGAAAGAAAAATGGTCAAAAGTAGGTCTTACATAAAGAGAAAGAAAGTGAGCATTCAAAGTAATCCTGTCATATCTCCAAAATTCTAATGCCTGATACAAAAGCTAAATCATCAGGATTGTGGAGAATTCTTGCAGAGTAAATGTATCACTATTCTATTTAGCTGAAAAATGCTTTGATTCAATGTTTGTCACCCTTTTTCATCAACGTTATGTGGCTTATTTACACATGTAAATGATGCTTTGCTATTTCAGAATGATTTCTTCATCAAACTTCAAACTGTGAAATCTAAAGTTGAAACGAACAGAATTCTTCTTCTTCAGTTTTGAATAAATATCCATTCAGAGATCTGGAAGTAATTGCCGGTTTCTGCCATATCCTTTTGCTCATGAATATTCATATATGTACATGTATGTCACTTTGACATGAATATTGGCTTCGTAGAATCAGCGCTTTTAACCCGGGCTGCAGACATGATTGTATACAGCATGTATGTTTACATAGTTAGGAAAATTGACATTTTGGTAGATTTCAGCCAGACTTGGCAGGAATCATCCTCAGAAAAGGAAGATCTGTGGGGTACATATACGTACTATTCTGAGGGGTAGAGGTGACTTGGGAGCATTATCCTCAGGAACCCAAATGGCTTTATTCTGACCTTTTTTGGACCTCTTTAATAGATATACATGTATTTTGCTAGATTTTAAACATAGTTTGTTATCCTTCTTGGGGAAGGATACCGCTATTTGATCAATCAGGGCACCTTTCTTTCAAGGGGTCTCGGGGGCAACACTCCCATAGTAATCCAGTGGTGAAAATGAGATATTTTCATAGTAATTTTTTTCGTACACACATGTGACTCAGTTCTAACCATGCTTGGTAGGAATTATTCATAACAGAAGGATACAAAAGTTCATAAGACAATACATCTTGCCCTCAAGAGGACTCATGGGAAGCTATTTAAAGTGCTCCATTGGTGTAAAATTAAATATATTAAGACTTTAAAAAAATGCAGATATTCCGGATCTAAATTTAGTTCATATATGGTACAAAGTCCCTAAGGGGTCTACAGGACCCCTTAAATGCGCCAACCCAAATTTTTCACCAAATCAGAATGCTGCCATTAGGATTTGAGATCACCATGGACATTTTACTTGTACTATTTTTTTTATTTACATTTAAATCATAACTTATTCATCCCTAGCAACAAGCAGTTGTAAATTTGTTATACTTATAATATTATATTGGTATCAAATTTTGGATTTGTCATAATTAAGTTCACTTTTAGTAAAGATTTTTTTTTTTCATATTTTATTTCTGTTTCAGAATGTTGCCATGCCACCAGGAACACCATCCAATCAGAAGACCGTCTTGATGCTTCAAGGAGGTGACACTCTCAAAGTTGACATGCAAGGAAATCTAATCCTCTTCAACAGTCAGGGCAAACAAACGGCATGTGTGAACAGTAGTTTGATCAATGGCATTGTTTTATCCAAGACTGTCATCAAGGCTGCAGAGGAAGCTAACAAAATTGCTGTCCCTGCTTCACCAGTCACCCAACCTGCAGCTGCAAGGCCACCTCCGACACCACCAGCACAACAACAGCAGCCAGCTGGACAGCCCCCACCTCTCATTCCTGCACCTCAGCGGCCTACTGCACCATCAATACAAGACCAACCAAATCAGTGGCAGATGCCCAAACCTGATGAAAGCTCAAGAACTTCAGGTGCTGTGATGCGGCAAAACAGCACTGATGATGCGGAGAGTAGGACTTTCCCTCGTGGAACTGTCCGCAGCATGATTGCTTCCAACAACTGGACTCCTAACAGCGCTGCTCCACCACCACCTGCTAACCAGGTTGTTCATGTACCTCAAGGCCAGTACTCATCTGTCTTGCAAAAAGCTTTGATGCAACACCAAACATCACAACAGCAAGTGCAGCACAAGTCTATTCTTGTCCAACGGCTGCAGCAGCAACCTGATAATCGTCCACAATATCAAATCCAACCACACCCTAATAGCCATCCTCAACCAGTTCAACAGAATCAACCACAGGGAACTTTCTCACAAGTTCACCATAACCAGCATTTTCAGCAAAACCCACCACCTCAGCTTCAACTCCACCAGGTGCCACCGCCAATGCAACTTGGAAATGAAATGCCACGTACCAGGGTAATTGCTCCAGTGAGTATCCCACCAGTTGGCCTCAATCCACAAGGAACAATTCCAAGTGCACCTCGATCAAATCTAAGTGGAAATACTCAGCAAACAAAAGAATCCAACCAGGGAGGAAAGCAACAGCACCTGCCAAATGTCTTGAAACTGTTGACCTCTGAAAAAAAGGATCAGAATGCTACTATTTCAACAAACCAGAGTGCTGAGCGCATTCAGAGTGAGAGCAGTGAAGATGAAAGAAGTGGAAGTTTGGTCCCTCAGAATTCTGGGGGTTCAAGTCAGAGCCCAGGAGGAAGTGGAAGTTTGAAGCACTGTGAGTTGTGCAATCGCCTATTTATAAAGGAAGAGTCATATGAGAAGCATCTCCAGACCACTCCTGGACACTGGGAAATATGGAAGGAATTCCATCGGAAGAAGCAGCGGATGAAGTACATCTGTACGCAGTGCAAGAAGATATTTGTGAATCGAGAAGCACTTCTGTCTCACAAAGAATACTACCACAGCCAGAGAAGAGTTATAAATGGTAGATTCTTGGTACGTTGCCAACTGTGTCAGCTGAAATTTATGGATGGAAGACAGTTGACAGCTCACATGGGCAAGTGCCATCCAGATGCCAAACTGCCCATAGACAATGAACTGCCCAGTGACAACCAAGTATCCAGTGACAACCAAGTATCCAGTGACAAAGAAATGATTGACAGCAATGAAATGCCTGGTGTCAGTAATGTTAGCAGTTTAGAAGAGCCTGGTTGTAGCAGCAGTACATCACTACCTATTAATCATGGGATGAGTCAGAGCACTGAGATAATTCATGCTTCATCATTTGGAAGAGGTAGACGAGGGAGAGGTAGAGGTCGAGGACAAGGAAGAAGGATGTCCTTAAAGATAAGGGCAGAATACGGCAGCAGGAAGGCTGGAGAACAGATGAACAAAGTTAAAAGTGAGCAAGGTGGCCGTATTAGAATAGAGTACATCAATGTAAATTCTAGGAGGTCCCCAGGAAGACCAAGACGAAGAAGCAGTGATGATGTACCTACCTTTATCATATACAAAGACCCCAAGGCCACAACTACTGATCTTGTCGGAACCTATGGCAGATATGAAGCTGGTACAGTGCGTCCTTACAAATGTAATCTTTGCCCAAAGAACTTTAACTCAACACATTGTTTACTGGAACACATCAAGATACACGTGAAGCCATACTCATGTGGAGCCTGTGGGTTGAAAGCATCACGAAAGGACAATGTGGCCAAGCACATTGAACTCGTTCATGGAGGTCCAAAGTATATTCCAAAGAGGCAGCCTGTTAACACTCCTGAAAAACCGTCACCAGTCATGACTAATCGTAGGAGAAAGAAACTAATGAAGCGTTGGCGCAAGAGGATGGCCCGTGAAAGTCAAGAAGCTGCTAGGTTGAATGCAGAAAGTGATAGTGTAAATCAAGCAGAGCATTTTGAAGCTATGGACATCGAGAATGGCACAGGCAGACCTGAATACACAGAGCGTGCTGACATGGAAGGAAATGCTAGTCATGAAGAAGAAGACATAGAGCAAGCAGGAGGAGATGAAGGTGTGGATACTAAATCTGCTTATGTGGAGGGTGAAGCAGATGGAAATTTTGGAGATGCAGAAGAGTCTGATATAGCATCAATGCAAGATCAAGTTACAGTCACAGACATAGAAATTGTTGAAGATGATGTACCACTGGAATGTGATGGTTATACCACACTTGGTGCTAGAGATGACAATGAAAGGAATGGAGATGGAAGCACAGCCACAAACGATGTTGAGGAAAGTGCTTCAAGACCTGAAGAAAAACAGTCAGATGAGGTTACTGAGAGGACTGGAGCACCAGATGCAAAACTGGCTGATGAACTGCAAGAAAATAGCAGCCAAAATAGATCTCTTGAAAAATTGAGTAACAAGGAAGAAGTTCAAAAAGACAATGCACACATTCACAAGCAGCATGAAGAGGCATTGAAATCTGTTGAAGACCCAATCGAAAGAGAAAGAACAGAGGATGATGAAGAGGCACCTAAAGACACGATAGAGGAGAATGAAAGGAGAGTAGATGGCGAGTCACTTTCTCCAGAAATGCAATCAGATGAGATGTCAGTAGCAAGTGATGGTTTCATACCAATTGACGATGAGCATCCTGAGTCAAATGAACAAGAAAAAAATACATTAGATGAAGGATCAGGTGGCCAGGATTCTCAAATAAATGTAGAAGAAAGTGAAGTTGAACCAGGTATTGTTGCAGAGGACTCTGACGCACAACCTGAGCAATCAGAGAGTAGCATTAAGACAGTGGGTGATTTCTTGTTGGACATGTCTTGTGAAGATGTTACAGACTATCGAGATGAAGCTCCTCAGAAGAATGACAATACTGAAAGCAGAGATAAGTCTGGTGATGTTATTGAAGTAGGTGATGAGGATTCCACTAATGATGTTGTATTGAAGGATGATCAAGAAACTAAGGAATCTGAAAAAGAAGACCAGGATGACAACATCATAATGCCAGTTATTGTGTCAGTGGAGTCTTTGAAAGGAAAACGTGAAGTCATGGACAGTGAATCACAAGGGAATGCAGATGTTCCTACTAGTAATCACCACCAGCAAATAGAGTACCCCAAAGGGCATCCTGGTGACTTCAGGATGCAGAATGCTATGATGGGGAATCCACATGCACAAAGGTTCCCTCACCCACAGCCTCCACAGTTCCAGCAACATGGTGGACAATATCCTCCTCCCAATATACCTGAACCTGGAGTTATGCCACATGGAATTCAAGGACAGTTAGGAATGCATGTGCAGCAGCCAATGTTTTACAAACCACCAGACAAGGCCATGGGAGGCATGGAAAGCAATCCTTATATCAGTGCTTTGAAGCAGCAGACTTCCACCGTTCACGTTCCAGTGGGCCACCCTCAGTACCCAGGTATGATGCACCAGCAGATGCCACATGGTGTTCCATCTCAGCAGCCAGTTTTCATCCAGCAAGAGACAGGAAGCAGATTCCAGATGAATCCAAACCTGAATCCTGTGGGCTTAGCATCAGGAGCAACCCAAGGAATACGTTTTAATGCTCCGCACATGAACATTCCTAACCCAGCTGCAACATCCCTTCCTCAGCAAGGTGTTGGAATGCAAGGGTCACAGATATCTCTTGCAGCTATGCAACAGTTTCAACATCAGTATGCCTTGAAACAACAGCAGCAGCAGCAGGAGCAGCAGCAACTTCAAAAGCAACAACTTCAAAAGCAACAACTTCAACAGCAACTTCAACATCAACAGCAACAACAGCTTCAACAACAGCAGCAGCTTCAACAACAACAGCAGCTTCAGCAACAACAACAGCTGCAGCAACAACAACAGCTTCAACAACAAAAACAACATCAAGAGCAAATTGCCAAGCAACACCAACAATGGGCAACTCATCAGTTAATGATGCGAGCTCAGTACAGCCAACAAGGACTACAACATGGCATGGGGCATAACATTGCTTCTATGCCTGGTCAAGCTAGACCAAGCCAGATGCCACATCGATTTGTACAATCAGCGTCTCAATCTCATCCAGTTAGTGCAGCTAACCTCCAGCACCCACCACATTGGGTTGATGGTGGCCATCCTCCTTATCCAGGACAAGCATTTGAAAATAGAGAGAGCAATCAAACAGGAAATCCAGCCCACCAACAGCAGGAGTCTGTGATTGGCAATAGTGAACAAACACCCAGGAGACTGAGCACTTCTTCATCATCTACAGTACCACCAAATGTGATCAAGCCAAACATGGGTCAGCAAAGTGAATCATCAGGATCGCCAAACGTAGCTCAGGAAAATCCAGATATTCTCACTGTGGTAGCACGTAGTATGATGGAAAAATCACCTCCAAATGCTGAAGTGAGACCTGTGATACCCTCCAGGCCATCAGAAAGCAGCTCGCCATCAGGGTCAGTTGGCGTCACATCCAGTGATGAGGTTGCAGGTGGGCTTCAATCTCCACCTGCTGGGAGTACGGCATTAGATCACCCAGCTTCCAGACCTTACCAGAAGGCCAAGTCCCCACGCAGCCCTAGATCTCCAAAAGGTAAACCATTCCAGTATAAATTAGATCCTGAGCGCCCATTCATCTGTCACATTTGTGGGAAGGGCTTCAAGCGTAGAAACAACTTAACTGATCATGTCAGAACTCACACCAGACCATATAAATGTGGGGAGTGCTCTTTTGATACTATCCGATGGCAGTACTTAGCTGAGCACATGAAAAAGGCCCATGGCTTTTCAGGAGATGCTAAAGACCTAGAGATGCTGTTCAAGTCTTCTTCCAAGAAATTGATCCCCACTGATCGTATACCTGCCGCCAGCCTGACACCTGCCTTGGGTGTTGCGATACCAAACCTTCCTGCAGCACCTACTATGATTAACAGTGATCTTAGCAGAACTACACCTGCACAGACTTCCTTAGACTATGATCTTGATCTAGTTGATTTCTTTGGGAAAGATTCAGCATCTGACTCTGGAAAGGCAGCTGAAGATGATAGCTCTACTTACGCTCCCGTGCCAGAGGTAATTCCATCAAAGGAAGATAATCGCTCTACTGAAGAAAGCCATGCAAGCAATGATGAAGAATCAGCTAAACCTGATGACAACTCTGGATCGGTAAGTTCTCAAGAAGTTGCAGAAAACTCTGTGGAAATGGTACCCGAAATTTCAGAAGAGATACCTAAGCAGGAGCATGGACTTGATAGCATTGTTGTAGAGACTGTTCAACCCACTGCTCCAGAAGATGCTTCTTCTCAGGCTAGTGAGGAGTATGATCTATCACAAGAGGAGCCAGAAGAGGACCTCAATTACCAGGATGATGATGAAGATGAGGACTATTCTCCAGTGCCAAGAAAGAAATCAAAGTTTAGTCGAAAGAAGCGTTTGCACAAGCGATGGGCTGCTAAGAATGTTATTGCCAAGTACAAAGGCAGGGGTAGAGGACGGCCAAGAAAATATCCGCTGCCACAGGAGATGGTCATCACACCTCCTAATAATCAGTCTGTTGTGGAAGCACCTGTCAATTCTACTGTGGTTGAAGGAACTTTAGATACAACAGTGGTGGAGGCACCTGCTAATGCTGCTGCGGTGGAAACTCCTGAAGACGTTACCGTTCCCAATGCTCATTCTTCCATTGAACCATCAGGTTCTGATGGTCAAGAAGCCCAGCCAGTCACACCAGAAAATATGTCACTCACCCCAGCAATAGATGTTGATTCTTCAGCAATGATTGCTTCTACCTCCACACCCACAACCCCTGCTCTGAACAGATCAAACCTCAGTGATCCATCAGAAGATGAATTACTCTATACACCCAGTGGCCGGCCAAAACGTCGCACAGGTAACTACAACCCTGGTCAAGTGGAACAGAAAAACAATGATGAACTAGGCCAAGTGCAAGTAAAGTCAGAGCAGCCACTGCCACAGGAGCAGCACCCTCAAGTAGTCAGTCTGACACAGGGCAAAAGGCCAAGAGGTCGACCACCAAAGCATCCAAAGAAGGGTGATCTTGTCATGCGCATCCGCATGAAATCAGAAGAGGAGCCACAAACTGAACCAGAAGTTGTCAACGGGGGTGAAACTGTTAAGGTGGATGGTCGAAAGAGGAAGCGTAACTCTGATCACTCTTCACAAGTTGTGTTGAATCCAAAAGGGGGTATTCAATTGTCAGAATACTTCAAAATCACCAAGGATCCATCCAGGCCATTCTGCTGCACCATTGACAATTGCACAAAGAATTTCAAAAGCAAGCAGCACATGAGAGAACATCTCTTTACTCACCTGAAGCCATACAGATGTGACCATTGTGGCCAAGGTTTTGCACGCACTGACTATCTAGCCTTTCATATGAAAGAAGATCATGGGGTGTACCCAACCAGAGAAGAACTCTTTGCAAAGAGGAAACTTGCCAATGCCAGAGCAACTTCTTCTAGATATCGTGCCAATTGTAAAGATAAAAAGAGACAAATGTTGCATGAAGGTTTAATGATGGGAAGTTGATATGGCTCTTGTCTCAATTCAGGCAGCGAATCTGTTTAAATGATTTATTAAACCTCTCTGATCTGCGTGGAAAGATTTACTGAGAAATTCCATTTCTGGACTATGTGATCCTTTTTTTTTTTCTTTCCTTTTTTGCCAATTTACCTGATTTGAAGAAATCTGTAATCTTCATGTAGATAGTATTTCAACTGCATTTTACTGTTTGCTTAGCTATGATGGTATATATGCATAAATCATTGTTTCAAATTATAATGCTATCTGGAAAATAATGTTTCACCTTATCTTTTGGTTGTCCTAGCTCATCCCCTTTAGTCATCACATTCAGCTATCTGAAACAAGCAACTCATAACTGTGAAAGGAAACAACTTATGCCACATGGATGCCTCTCAATACAAAAGATTAGATTTGTTGGTGAAAGATTTTTGAAAAGAAACTGTAAAAACATGTTTTATAGATTGTAGAACTAGATATGATTCATTTTGGAAAGACCACAATGAATGATTTATTTTCATATCTACTGAAATCAGTGAAAAGATACCCGGAAACAGTGAATTTACTCAGCTGTGGAAAGCTCGATAACAGCTCTGATAAATATCAGATGAATACTTTCAAACAGTTATCTTCGTATTTATAAGAGAAAATCCAATAAGAGTCCTGTTCATGGAAGTGTTTTTTTTTTCACAGATTCTAGTTTTTTTATGCCTCCGCCCACCGTAGGTGGTGGCCGGAGGCATTATGTTTTCGGGTCGTCCGTTGGTCGGTCCGTCCATCCGTCCGTCCCGTTTTCATTCTTGCGATAACTTAAGAACCGTTTGACAGATCAACTTCAAACTTGGCTCGTGTATGCATATGGGAGGGACAATGATCTGATTAGATTTTGGAGTCTCAAGGTCAAAGGTCAAGGTCATAGAGGTAATAATACACATAAAAATGGCTCGTTCTTGCAATAACTTAAGAATCATTTGACAGATTGGCTTCAAACTTGGCTCATGTATGCACATGGAAGGGACAATGATCTGATTAGATTTGGGGGTCACAAGGTCAAAGGTCAAAGGTCATAGAGGTCATTATGTACATAGAAATGGTCGTTTTCATCATAACTCAACAACCATTTGACCGATCAACTTCAAACTTGGCACAGGTATGCATATGGGAGGGACAATGATCTGATTAGATTTTGGAGTCTCAAGGTCAAAGGTCAAAGGTCATAGAGGTCATTATGTACGTAGAAATGGTTCGTTCTTGTGATAACTCAGTAACCATTTGACGGTTTAACAAACTTGGCTCATGTATGCATATGGAAAGGGCAATGCTCTCATTAGATTTGGGGGTCACAAGGTCATAGGTCAAGGTCAAAGATGTCATTGTATAAATGAAAATAAATCAACATGAAGTGCCCATTTATTTCTGATTTGGTAATGGCGGAGGCATAAAGTTTGACCACGCGTGGTCGAAGATTCATCTAGTTTTCTTCAATGTTCATATGAAATTATATCAATATATGTGTAAGGCACAAGGGAAAATCTAACATACTCGGAACATCTAGCATGAAAAACCCCTTGTACCTCTCAACTCATTATTAGTTGTTCAATCCATAAAATAAAGGGTGTTTTCAGTTGTGGTAGGCCCCCATCACATTTCCTTACTTCATTTTGTCAGTTTCAAGACAGAAGCAAAACTAAGATATTGTGAAGTTTTTTCCTCCTCAAGCAGAATATTAAATGAAAGGTAAAACTGTTTGTGATCTCAGGTCAGCAATGTAAGGTCACATAGTGCCTGCACATGTGTAAAACCAATGAGAGTTCTGCTTACGTGACAACTGTACCAAGCCCTGTGATCATTAGCGAGTTTTCGCAAAGGGCGACGGGAGCCTGGAGTACCCGAACGAATCTCCCGTTTCGGCCAATTTGCTGTTACGCAGTTGCCTGTACGGAAACGCCTGTGTGTATACTTGACGTCAGAAATTAATTTGCATACACGTGCCGCGGCCGAGTTCGCATAAAACTTGCATAATTATAACGACAGCGCTGATTGGCCGATTCCATGCCGAGGTAATGTACTCACCGGAACGCTGATTTGGCCGAGTACTGTTCTACTTTTCGGTGGTACGGGTGAATTTCTCGAGATTGGGAGGACCCCCTGCTGAGGTTTTCTGGACGATCCGTTCCCATCGCGCTTGCGAAAACTGCCTATTGTGCGGGAAGTGGTCAGGGTGCAGGGTTCCTAGGGTAGGGCAGAGTGTTACCATTACATTGTTTTCATTTCATTTCTTTAGCCTAGAATTCATCAGAAATCATGAATGGAATATCACACGATCTGCCACATGTATCTTTTTTTTTATGCAAAGTGGACAGTGTGAGACTATATTTAATCAATTTCATGTAAATCTTCTTTTTTGCCTCCAAAACTGTACATGAGCTTAAAGAAGTTATTTTGAAGAAATACTTGATGATTTGTTTAAGTTTCAGTTGTTTTGCTAAAGGCCTTGTATACACTACTTACTGTTACAAATCAGTTCTTGAAAGTTTATGTTGTACAATTTCTTGATTTCTAGATATGTTATTCTTTCATTGAAAATTAGAAGGCTTGATACAATTGATCAGACTGGCCATACATGTGTATAATGTAAGATTTTTTTGTTAAATGCTGCAGTAATAGAGTTCTAGCCTAATTATTCATTTTGTATTTGAAAAGTTTGTTCAAAGTAAATACAAGGTAAAGGCAGAGATAACAGAGGTTGAAGAATACTCTGGATATTTGAACTACAATCACTTGTTTGTTGTTTGTGAGGGGAACAGTTGGGCATGAACTGATGGGAATGATAACAGAAGGATTGGCTATTTGTAAATGAAAGTAGTGATTATATATTTCAGACTGTGTTGCCAGTTTACAGATTTGATAATTGGTTACAACTGAATCACTCTTAAGCAAGAACAGCAAGGAGTAGACCGGTACTTTTCGGTGGTTTTGCTCTTGCTACTCATGTATACATGTATTCAGTCCAACCTCGCTTATCTGGCCTTCACTTATCCGGACACCTCTATTAACCAGCTTCCCTCATTTATTCTTTATCCAATTCACCTAAAAGCCTGGGAGACGGAAACATCGTGGGCACTTTTCTGTTTTACTTTATTTTATTTTCATCTTGTACAAACAGAAAGATATTATTGATCATTTACAATTATCCACAACACCAGGGAAATAGATATTTTACTGCAAATAGACCGCTCTACCCTATAAATTTTCATAGAAAAGGTGTCCCACTACATTACTCTCATATCCGGCCGGCCATTTCACTTATACGGATGGGCGCCGGTCCCAACGTGGCCGGATAAGCGAGGTCGGACTGTAACATGTTTCTCCCAGCAAACTGGATCAAAAGGTAAAAGGAGTCACTGTACTGCTTTGGGCTAAAGAGCAAAATAAGACAAATTATACTTGTGCATTGTATGTTTTTATAGATCATCTCTCTGTTAATTGGTGTTTTGATTTACAATGATCTTGTAGTCATTATCCTTGATTTGTATGCATTTATATGACAGATCATAAACATGGCTTCTCATATCTATCATGTATTCAGATTTTTGACAGGCATTATCAGTATCTTTTGCATTTCTATACATGTACATTGTGTACTTTTAGGTTACATCTTGTATGCTCTTCTCCTAAATTCAAATAATTTGATTTCATATATTCCTGTTTTTGTAAATACTGAATTATGGTCTTGTGACAAAACTGAACATTGTACAATATTTTCATATTTCTCATATTGTCATTCATTTTTAGATCATTTTATTTCAATTCTTTTATCATTTTTTCTCTTTATTTTTTCATGTCATGTTAGAAGAATTTTATGTCGATTTACTTATTATATGTGCCTTGAACAAATGTATGATATTAGATGTCAGTTAAAAGTCATGCAAAAAGTGCTCTTTTTATATTTGTATCTACATGTACTTTGATGATACAATACAACTGCTTTCGTGATCAGAATGAGCATGGGGCTATTCCTTTAAGTCTTTAGGGTATCATGATAAAACATAAACTTTCCTGAAGTCACTCTTTGTTGAGATATTTTTATAATGGTTATTGTAGAATCTGTTGATAATTCCCCCCATTATAATGATAGGTGCTATGATACACTCTGAAGAAAGTGTATTGAGAAGAAAATGCATGCCTCTCGTCTTGCTGCAAAGTCCAATACTTGATTATTTGCATTGGCCTAAACTGAAGGCTTGTGATTCGTGTAAAGTTGAAAAGATATTAGTACAAAAGAGTTATTTGGAATTTGCAGAATTAAAGCTCCCTTAAAGTTACTGTATTTATAGGAGACAATGAAATGTTGTCTCAAAACTGTTTTGTCCATGTGATGTCAGTGTTTTTTGTTTGTTTGGTCTTTTTTTTGTTGTTGTTTTTAACAGAATTCTAAATCTGCAGAGAGAAATTGTAATGATACGGTGCCAAAGAACATTTAGTGCATCTTATTAGATTATTGATGCAAAAATTTAACTTTCAACTTGCCATTTTTTTTTCCATCACAAATGCATGCTTTGTTTGGGTCTACATGTTTTGTCCTAGTCCTTGATAAACTCTAGAATAAATTTACCTTCCAATACTCCATGCATTTCCCTGGAAAGAGTAGGTGCATCATGATTGTTATAACTTATGCTCTTTAATAGTTGGCATTATCTACTCATACTTAATGGATAAGATTATTTTATTGGCCTTGTCATCATATTTAAGTACACAGTTGCCCCATTATGTCTTTTTGAAATGCACAAACAGTTACTATTTTATTGGAAAAAATGAAAATCTATGTATCTATTGTATATTGTAGATGCTGAAGCTCAGAAATGTTTCCTTGTTAGAAAAGAGACAAAAAACTTTTTTTATATTAAACTAAAAACTGAATAAGCACAAATAAAGGGCATTTGCTTGATTGTTTTGAGTAATGCTATTTATTGTGTATTAGCCTTGTCAAAGTCAGTGGTGTGACTGGAATGCAAAATGTTTAATTTTGAAAATCATAAATTTTCATGGAGATGTTTCATGGAGATGTAGGACCTACAGCTGATGAATATCCCGTAAGGGGCTTTTACACCTTCACGGGTCATCCCCGATCATCCTGGATCTTAATCTGTGGTGTTCCGGCGTGCAACGTCACAATTTTCCTCGCAGTGGCGATGTGAATACATTCCAAACTGGGTGTTTATAAGAATGAGTACAGACTAGTACGGTGTTTACACAGATAGACAAGGCAGCAACGCGGACCTTGAGGGAAAAGTCATCCGTTTACCCCAGGATGAAAGATGGAAAAATTGAGCAAGCTTAATTTTTCCCCCAGATATGCCAGTGCACCAAGGATTACATCAGATGCCTCCCCACTGTATAAACGGTGATGCCGGATTTAACAAGGATGACCCCGTAGCGACGATCCGCGATGATCCGTGATTCGATCTGTGAAGGTGTAAAAGCCCCTTTAAAGAGAAGCTTGAGTTCTGGGAAAAGTGAAAAATAATTTTGTGAGCTTTCTCATTCTCTTCATATCGGGTAGGAAGAATGTCGAAATTACAAACATGCCATAAAAAGGATTACTTTGCAAATGTCCCGACATAAAAGGAGAAAAAGCTAAATTGTTTGGGCCAAATATTAAGACTAGATTTGTGTGTGTTGCCATATACTCATTTCTGCCGGCATTTGTGTGCAGTCCAAGTGTCTATTCGGAATTTATTTATTTATTTTCCACACATGGGCTGGATCGCCCTCCTCAGCCAAAGGCTGTTCTTCTGAGGGGTCCAGATAGTGAGTGAATTCTATTATCAATTTGATAATCCCAAATCTCGCCCTGAGCAATCTACCTGTTCCTGTTGCTTTGAAACAGTTTCTTTTAAAATGTAAATGCTGAACAGAACTCAAGTTTATCTTAAAAGTTATGAAAGATTAGGCTTTCTATTAAAAAAATGTTATTCCTACATTCCAAATTACAAGTCACTGAAATGACCAGTAATATATGTCATGCATTCTGCATTCCAGACGAGACTTTTGTGCATATGTTTGCTGAGCTACCTATTGCAATGAAAACCTGAAGGGGGTGGGGGGGGGGGGGGCACTGTCATTACAAGTTGGACACCATGCTCGTACATGGACTGACTTCCAAAATGGACCCTAAACAAGTAATTATCCTTCGATCTCAAAATAACCTAAACAAGTATTTTTTCATGTTTTCCCCCACACTAAACAAGTACTGTCAAATATAGCTGTTGTAAAAGTATACCCTGTTTTCCTGATTTTTGCAATTTTGATACCCTTTTCACTGTACATCGCCCATCCGTGAAAAACAACCCTTTTTACATGTTTTTGTGTACGAGCATGGTGTCCACCTTGTAATGGCAGCCCCCCCCCCCCCCCCCCCCCCCGGGAATGAAACCTAGTTTTAAGGAACATTAACTATCTTTCTCGTAATCTCTTGACCCCTTTCTTCATCTGTCTGCTTTCATCTTTCTACTTCTATTTTCATCCCTCTACTGTTTTGTCTGTTTAATTCTTTATTCATCAGTTTTTCTTTCCTTCTCCCTACTGCTTTCTTACATCTGTTTACTTCTCTTTTCTCCCTACTTCTCTCTTCATCAGCCATTTCATCTCCCTACTTCTCTCTTATCTATCTACATATCTCTTCATCTGTCTACTTCTTATCTGTCAACCTCTCTCATCTTTCTACATCTCTTCATCTATCTACATCTTTCTTCTGTCTACTTCATTCTTTCTCTTCATCTGTCTACACCCCCCCCCCCATCTCCCTCTACCCATCTTCTTTCATCTATATTTGTCCATTTCTCTCTTCCTCTTTCCCCGTCATATGTCTATCCATCCATCTCTACATTTCTTTATATCCATCTAAAGTACAAAACACAAGACAAATCAAGTTTGTAGCATAAAAACTGTTTAATATTTTGATTATCAATGTACAGTCAATTACCACTTGAATAATCCATAGAAAATGCACCATTGCTACTATTTATTTGCATGATATACTCCATCCTTCTAAATCCCTTGGTATGAAAGCTTAAAAACACCGTAAAAATCCTCAGTTTCAGGATTTGGGAAGTATTTTCCTGCAAGAAAAAGAAAAGAATGCTTTTACATCTGTTTTAGTTAGCAAATCAATTCTGTAAATTCACATGACCTATTGTACTATCATCGTCACAGTTTACCATAAGATAGTGATAACCAAATTTTGTAATTCCGAATATTATTGTCCTAACAGGCATAGCACAACACAACACCAAAGGTTCATACAAGTAATTAAATTAATTTCAGTAATTACATATAAATATTTTTCATCTTTTAACAAATATTCATTACAAATACATGTAGTTCAATAAGCCCTAAGGTCTAATACATATGATCCAACAGAAGAAAAAATGCACTGACACTGGGGAAAGTGCTAGTGTATGTAAAGGTTATGCACAGAATGTACACATTACATGTAATGTACAAGAATCTACAAATGTTTACCGATAAAGTTAAAAATCCAAATTAGTCAAATGAAAATTTTACATAAAACATACAGATACTAGTAACAATTCAAATACCCATTATTCTACTATTTGGGTGATATCTAAAGCTAGCTCCTCTTCCAATTCAAAGTCATTACATCTAATTCCAATTTCCATCCTATTGCACCATTCTAAAACTCCACAGTTCTTGAAACTGATCACATCTCTTCCACTCAGCTTTCATTAACTTACATAAGCTTTACAAGCTTGTAGCCGTCCTGAACGTTCAAAGGCAAAACATGGTTGTACCAAGTGGTCCAAAGATTTCTACTGTGTGCCATTATAACATTTTCCTTCTATCCCCCACATCCAGAGGGTACGCTGCATTAATCAGGGAAATTTTTTTTTTTTTTTTTTTACGGGGCTACTTTTTGAGCCCAGCGGCCCGAATTTTCTACATTGTATTACAATTAACATTGGACTCTATGAGAACTTCAGGGGCCTTTTTTTTTTTAGTTTTCCAGGGCTCTTTTTGGCATTTCGGGGGTGAATTCGCCCCAAGCCCCCGTGATTTTTTTTTTTTTTGCGCTGCTGCATTTAGATACCTTGAACACTGAACTCAAGAGAACAAGTGCATTTACACGGTCTTTTGCTTGTCCATTCTTAATTTTGTAGCCAAAGGGAATTGAACTAGTAGCAATATGGCTCCCTGGATCAGCTAATGAATTGAGTATCTTTCATTCAACTACTAATAGTTTGGTCCTATCATATGAATAAGTAAGGTGAGGAGTACAAACATTTAAGTTTCAATTTACACTGTAAGTACATTCATATATATGCTCAAAAAGCATTATTCAAAGATCATTCAGTACAGTGGAAACTCGGTATAAAGAGATCTGATATAACAATATTCCTGATATAACAAGGTAATATTCCGGTCCCAGCTCTTTATATCATATTGTTTTTTAACCCTGATATAACGAGATTCCTGCTAGAACTAGGTAATTTTGATGGTCCCAAGGACCTCGTTATACTGAGTCTCCTCTGTACTGGCAGTAGCCTTGCTAATGATCTACAAAAATTAAAGTATACAAATACATTCAGATTACAGTACTTTTGGGACTACAACATTATATTTCAAATATAATACATGTATATATACCAAATAAATATCACAAAGGTTACAACATTAAACTCTCCATTCCCCGCAATATAGGAAATAATGTGTTTTAAAAGTACAAAACATGGTGAACAGAGAAATACAAGTTTGTGAAAAAAAAAAAAAAAAAAAAACGGGTTTGTGGCATCTATTTGATAGGAAACATCACTTTTACATCAACTACAGAAGGCAAGTAATATAACAAAATCAAATGAGCAAGAAAAGCAACTACAAAGCATTATTACATGAAGAGTGATCTTTGAGGTAAAAGATTTTGGTGAATAACTAAATGAAATATGTGAAATAAATGAATTATGATGGAACAGCAACTAACATTTCTTAATTATATGGCTGTTCTGTGAGATGTAATCCTATACAAATCACCTTCTACACACTTAAAACATTTTGCAGAGTAGTACATGCTAAATAATGCTTTTTGGTTAAAAATAGTTTTCTGTAAGGAGTATGAATACAAATCCTAGTATATCTATCAACTTACCCCCAAAAATTGATAAACTGATTTAGAACATTTGGAAATGTATTCCAAACTAAAACTACAATTCCTATATCCCATGAGTAATATTCTATTACACAAAATTTCATTGTCAGATCCCAAGTGCAATACTGAGCTCACAAGTTGTAGGAAGCAAATATCAAAAAGAGCGAAGTCAATATAAAGTGAAAACATGTATGAATTCTGCATGGTTTTTCCAAAAAAAATATAGTCATCTCCATTTGACGTGGGAAAATGAGTTTTCTCATTGTCTAGTTGCAATGTGGCTTTGGATATCAATGCAATGATAGCTCTGAAAGTATTTATAACCTCAGCTCCAGCAGTCTCTGTGTAGAGAGGGGTTTTTATTCATGGCTTGGCCTTGCTGCATCCTTGCACCACAACCTCAGCTCCAGGAGAGTCTTGTTGAGGGCCGTTGTCCATTCAACGCGATCTTCTTTGGTGTCTGCTGACAGGAGATGTCTGTTTAAAGCAGGATGGCGAAAGAGGGATGTAAAAATACATGCAGTACAAAGTTGGGTAAAACATGGAAAGAGAAAGGAGAGTGGCGAGAGAGGGGTATATTCCCAAATTAGGAGTGGGGATAAGAAAAAGAAGGGAAAAAAAAAAAGAAAAAAAGAGAGAAAAAGAGGGAGAGAAAAGAATGAATATATTGGCAGGGAAAAAAAAAGGTTATAAAGAATTTTTATAAACTAAAAATGCTAACTTTAAGATATTCAATATGATTTGTTGAACATTGCCTAATTTACAGTAGGCATCAATATTTTACTAATTCAACTATTGCAGAGTTGCCCAACAGAGCAGCACACATGAAGGTGCTATGCACTGGAATCAAGTAGGCTCATCTCTCTCTAGGTGGCTCCAGTATTACTTATCAATCCCTATAGTTCCTCTGACAGAATTCAAACAGCACTCGAGTCCTTTTGTTGCTCTTACCAGTACAGTGGAATACCACTATAACAAACTCTTTGGGTCCAATATAATTACGTCTTTATAACAAAACTTTGTTATATCAGTGCTAAAAAATAAATAAATAAATAAATAATACAGAGAAGAGGCACTGGCAAAACTACCTCGTAGACAAAACTTTCTAATAGCAGTGTTCTATCAGGTTCAATTGAATAGGTAGTAATGCACAAATCACTGAGCAGAACTCACTTTGTGATGGTGTATGAGTTGTTGTGTTTAGAGACCAGAGTATCCCTGTCTGTCTTGCTGGCTGGTCGGCATGTCTGTAGCTCAAAGGTGTTTGGCCTGGCGCAGTGGATACGTGAGATGAGTTTTACCTCCCTGGTGATACATGCCTTCAGGTCTATTGTACCAATGGGTGGCTAATGGTAAAAGTAAAGGTATAAAAAGAAATTGGTAAGAAAAGAGAGCTTACAAACAATGCCATAGCCAAAAAAGCTTTCACAGCATGGTTTATTTGAAGTAAGTAAGTTTCTTGGCACTACAGTCATTCCCTATCCTAAATGGATTGCTCTAGGTGATGAATTTCTCTGAAGTCTGCAGAAACTAAATTACTTTATGATTTATATCAAGTACAGACTAATTCTCATTCTTCTCATACCATCATAATTATCATCTAAATTTAAAGCAATGTCTCTGTAACTTCCATGAGCATTACTACTATCACCAGCAATGTGAGTTGATGTTTGTCATCAAACTTACATGTCTCTCCAATACTTGAAAAATAAACCTGCGATAATTTGGACTGCACTATAAGCAAGAGGAAAGCTACATTGAAATAAAATTCCACCTACAGGTAAACATACCATTTAACAAGGAAGTCATAAAACATCCTCACTTGTTTCTTGGGACACTACTCACCTTGCGTTTCTCATCGCCAGGGTACTTCCAGAAGGACAGGTTACCACCGTGCAGGACACACCATCTCCTATGCCACATACCTAGCCCACTGCAATCATCAAACATGGTCAGAAAGCCCTCAGCATGGGTCTGGCTATCTGTGTGACATGACATCGTCAAGTGAATAGCACCTTCTAAGGGTGACAGGAACGGAACCTACAGGAAGGAAATTCATGCAACAAATCTTGGTCAAAGAGTTTACTCACTAGTGATATTTGCAGTTTATTCTTTTTATTTTTCTCTTCTCTTCTCTTCTCTTCTCTTTCTTGTTTTCTGTATTGTTGTTTTATTTTGTTTTAGGTTTTGGGTATTTTGGGTGGTGAGGTTATTTTTTGTTGTTGTTGTCTTTTGCTTGAAAAAAAAAAAGCTTCCAAAGTTCACATGAATTTGTTAACATGGAACTATTGTCGTTACTCTCATTCAAAGGTAATAATTTCAAACCTATGTTGATTCACCACCTTATAAATATGTGCAGTATTAAAAAACCTTTATCATATTTTCTAGATATCTTTTAATACCAAAAGAAATTAGGTGGATGGTCTATCCATTTTCACAAATGACAAAGGGAAAAGAACCCCAACTGGTACAAATTGGACTGTTGATTTATTATAACCATGTCTGCTATCAGTCAATCATTGAATTAGGATGTACAGGATTCTCACAAAAAAAACCCTGAAAACCAAATTTCAAGAATTTTCCACTTTTCATGAACCATTTTGGTATGGGTAGCTCATCCAGTCAGTGTACGAATACCACACAGTGATATATATTATTTTGTTTTTGTGGTGGCCCTTGCATACTTTCAAGAAGTATGCATTTTTCCACGACTACTGGAACCCAGGGCTGGTATTCTGAAAATTGTTTTATCTTTTATCTTATTTTAATTGCCATAGCAATCAGAAATAGCGTATGCCATTGGCTCACATCGCGCACTTTTGTCTTGCGTGCTGGTCATTTGCGCAGTTCAAACCAATCATAAGTACGCCTTTAAAATTTTGTTATGACAATTAACACAGAGAAGATAAGATAAAAGATAAAACAATTTTCAGAATACCGGCCCTGATGTATGTCATCATCAACACCCACATTGTTCTCGGCAGTACATAATACCCATGGTTCAAATACCATGTGTGCAGGATTTCAGACAAAGTAAAACCATGTGTGAAATTGCCCCGACATGCGTGGCGACAAGGGTAAAAAAAGAAATTGAGTATACATTCCTAACAGTAATAAAAATTGTCAGAGATTTTTTTTTTTACTTTTGGCAATATAGTTCAACTACTGTAAGCCTGTGAAGTTTCCAGGGACAGACCAGTGTACTCCCCATTAAATAGCTAAAGTGTAGTTGGTAATAGGTTGAAGGCTGAAAGAAGCTGTAAAATTTTATGAGTAGGATTTTCCCTCATGGTCATACAGAGAAGAGAAACAGAGAGAGAGAGAGAGAGGAATGTAGTGAGAGGGGAAGAGAGAGTGAGAGAGGGAGAGAATGTGATGTGGTCACTTGATGTAGTCAGTGACCAGAATGCTTACAAATTCTGAACAGGTACCACATGTATCCATCCATATGGGTAAAAGTGTACATGGGTAGAAAAATACTTGTGAATGCACAGGCTTATTTAATTTCCACTCTCCTGCTCTCCAATATCTTGTAAGTTGTATTTACTGATATGGGGCTTCAGATCGAGCTCCTAGTGGTGTAAGTATCTCCACTATAAGTCTCCGCTTTGGGTCACGCTCCCATATCCCGCGATTCGCGCGGGAGGGGGAATCCCCCCACCTGCCCTCATCCTCAGGAGTGGCAGCACATGTCCTTGACATGTGCCGACATGTGTGGAATTTTTTCTAGCGAGAACACTGAACACCCATATCAACAAAATAATACATGCTGCATTCCACTTTGCCACATTCATGCAGCTTCCAAAATCTTGCCTTAGACCAACACTGTGACCTAATAAACCTGTGACTGACCTTAGTAAGAGTGCATTTCTTGAGTTGACAGCTGGCTAGAGTGAGTCTTGCTGAACCAACCATGGCAAAGCTGTTCTGTCTGACTGTGCTTTGGCCCGAGGGACCTGGTGACTGGGGGTAACGGCCTCCTTGCTGTTATTATTTCAAGGTGAAAGGAAAAACAACAGAATATTGAAATAGTTTTCACAACGTGTTGTGGCATGTTACGCAAATATCCCTCAATGTTACTTGACACCTACAATACCAAATGGTCTTTAAAAAAGAAGGCTTTTCACAGAAATGATTTCATTTGTTAGACAAATCTTTACGTGCATGCAGACCATATGATGAAAAAAAAAAAAATTATATGTTGTCTATACAGTGTCTTCAAAATGATAAGAATTTTTTCTTTTTCAGACCAAGTCAAGGATAGATATATATCCCAACTGTTACCAAGTATTATGGAATCATCTATGGAATTGTGGATTTAAGTAGACATAAACATCCCCTTTCATTTGCTATTTTGCAAAATTAGAGTTTCCAGTGCAGCAATAGCTTGATACTTTCAACAGATATATAAAAATATAAGAGGTGGTCCATACCATTTGGGATAAAATAGTTTGGACTTGCCCAATGGAAAATATTTCTACATGCTAGACCAAACAACATCCAGTTTCTTTCTTGGCATCATGTATATACTGTTTTTCTTGACCTACCCTGAAGTTGGAAGCAGTCTTGAATTTCTTTGGTGTGAGACTCCAGCCATGTTTGGCAGCTGCAGCAGCTTTCTTGCTGTGTACTGCATCCATGGTAGCACATCTTCCTCTCATCTCATAGACCAGTAGCTCAACGGTGAAGTCACTCCCTAGATCATTCCTGCAGGGGTACATCGAGATAAGAACTCCATTGAAAAATTCAATGTTTTTATACACAACCTGTAGAGTATTGCACAATGTGCCGTTTTCATGTACTCTCCCCTGGAACCAATCCAATTTCAAATTGTCTTCCTTTTTTAATTGTTTTGATTCATGTATTGATTTGTTCTTTGAAAACTAACAAAACACATAAAAAAAGGTAAATGTACATTAAGTAAATATTATTTGCAGTTTTTTTTTCATAGTTTTCATGTTGTCTGGTTTTTTTTTCTTAGTGCTCCTGCCTCAAAATTCAAATGCCAAATGCCAACCACATACATGTATTACTCTTAGTAATATTATGTTGAATTTTTTGTCCCTAGACCCCAAATCATTGACCATCTGTATCATCTATTTTTCAAGTATTACGGAAATATTACTTCAAAGTGTATTATGTATTCTGATGTTTCATTAGAATACATATTCTTATTAAAGTTTCTCATAAACAGAACAAAGAATATGCATACAAATAAAAAGCAGGGATGCCAACCTTGTAAAAAGCATGCAGTATTTTGAGGGATGAAAAAACAGTAGTTTGAGGGATGAAAAAGAGATTTTCCATGAAACCTGCAGTATAAAATACTGCAAAAAAAAGGAACAGTTGGCATCTCTGAAAAAAGATATTAGTAATAATGCCAATGGCTGGTTATCCCTGTCTAGAAATGTTGACGTAACTCAAACCATTTTAAAGCTTCATTCATATAGGATCTCAATGTGTAGTTACTCACAAGCACACAAGATTGGTAAAATGAAGACAATCTCCACTGATCTCCCTGGTAGAGAGGATCTGAGTAGCAATCACGTGCTCCTGACATCTCACAATGACAAAGAAGCTGTGGTGAATTTGATCTGGGTAACACAGTTAAAAACAAACAGGAATATAAGACATCATCACTTCTTAGAAGCTCTCACAACTATTCAACTGATCTCCACTTCAGATGATGCATTATGACTCATTCAGATATCAAATGGCAATCCTCGGTGCAAAACTGGCAGCATACATGTATTTGTTTTTACCATGCCACTATGATAATGATTTGTGCATTAACCCATTCATGACAGTAATTATTTAAAGCCTAATTTGATCAGCTTTTATTCTTCAAATTGGCAATGCCAACATTTTTATTTTCTTTTCTTTCCATGTACTTATATTTATATGTTTTTAAAAAAAATTTAACTTTGTAAACTGCTTTAAATTTGTAAACTCATGCTTATAGTCTTCGGACTTTTTGTTGAGGCTTAATAAAACCGAATTGAATTGAATTGAATTGAATTGAAATTGCTACATTTTCCTTATAAAACGTCATGTATCTGAAATTAATATAAATTGACAGAAATCATGATGAGAAGTCAAAAAGTTGCCAATTTACAGGGGAAAACGGTGATTTTAAACCTTCTATCACATTGCCAATTCAAGGATTTTAATGCTTATTTTCCTTAAAAAAATCTCAGCATCAAACAACGAATATTGACGCAACCAAAATGGGCACAGTTTGTGTAGAATTTTTTGCTCTTTCTGTTCATGTATTTGGTATGATTTTTAGGGCTTTGCATCAACCCCAAAATGTGGACCTCTGTCACGAATGGGTTAAAGTGTCAATGATAGTTCTGCCAAAAGTTGCACATACAACCTTGTAACATCATATTTTGCACTAACAACATTATAAGAATTTAATTGGTCCAAAACTCTTTACTACCAGGAGCAAGAAAAAGCTGCTTTTTGCCTCATGTTCCTTTTTTTTTTGGGGGGGGGGGGGGGGTCAATCATATACAAACAGGGGGGTTTACCACAGGGGTTTGTCGCTTCATACATGAACAAGCCTTTAATGTGACTGTATGTATAATTTAGTGCAGCTTCATGTCATCATCAGAGCGCATAAGTTTCCGTCAAATATGTGATACCCACTGGAATCTCATGACTGTGAAACCAGAAAAGTTTCCGGTGCATGAAACTTTCACAAATTTGAAATTTAGCAAATGGCTGACATTTGCTGAAGTTTTATGCAGCGAAATATTAGTTTCAAGTTTCAACATATTTTTTCCCAATTATTCAACATCAAATAACAAGACAAAATAACAGAACAGCAAGATGACATACTAAAATTAGAATTTGAATGAAAAGCTTTCCTTTCATAAAACTGTCTTGCCACGTAATGTCTTCATCAGCAATTCGCACTAATATTTTCAGAATTTACAGAGTACCGAAATTGTGTTTGAAGGGGTGATTTGCCTCCCCCATTTTTCTATACTACAAAGAACTATTGTAAAAGTGGAAATATTCGCGAGATTATTTTTTTTGCACTCGGCCAAGTTAAACACAATCATGCATTTTCTTATTTTCAGAGAGTTAGGATAACTGTATTCAAGTGCAAATCAACAAAATATTGCACACGGTTTTATTTTTGCCCCAGTGTCATGCCTCGCAAATTGCGCGAAAATTTCCGCACTGCGAAATATTCCATGTTTACAGTATGTCTTGATAAATCCCTCTTCTGTTGCAATGCATTTTATTCACATAAAGGAGATGAACATAAGAAGTAGAATATAGGCCATACCTCTGCCTGAGTCTAGAGCCATGAGATACTGAGTCTTGAGAGGAAGTCTGATATCCTTGATAGTGACCGATCCTCTACATGGTACAATCTCTTCTCCATCTTCCGTCCTCATCACCTTGGGTGTGGTGACTGGGTTCTTCAAGTACTGGATTTCTGACAGGCACGCCTGACGTCGCTGAGCTGTAAAGCAAGCATCAGAATGCATAAATTACAAATGGTGTGTGCCATCTGTTGGTTAAAGGGGGTACCCAATGCTGAAACAATGTTAGCTCATTTAAAAGAGCATGATCTTATTAGCAGAAAATCATCTGCCTAAAGTTTTTTTAAAAGTCGTGTTGCTAAGGAAACCCCCAAATGTGATAAGATTTCAGGATATTTTTGACCCCTCAGCTGTGACCCAGTTTCAACTGGGTACCCACTTTTACGTCAAAATGACGTCAAAGTGGGTACCTTGTCGCGCACTTCTAGCAAAATGCGCGCAAAGTATAATACATATTGTACAGTCCAGCGCGCAGCACAACTGCATTGCGCGAAGCTGGGTACCCACTTTTACGTCATACCTCATACTCAAATTTTTTGGTCAACTCTTGACTTTTTATGAGAATATTAGCCAAAATGCACTGATTTTGATAGAAAATCATCAAATTTTTAATGTTATTCTTCTTAGAATTCTATTCTCGATCATATATCAAAAAAAAATTTACCATTGTGTAATCACTTTAAGGGCAATTTCGCTGCAACCGAATTCTGTTCCTTCAGGTCTCATAAAATTTGACAAGAAAAAGTTAATATTTCTCACTGATTTACACTTAGCAGAAGTATAAGATGGGATGAAATTATACATTTGCTATGAAATGAAACTAACAAATTACTGACCATAGCACGGAGGCTTCCGAAGTTCAAGATGAAAGAAATTTCGGAAATGGAAGTTCATCAGAGAATTTGGCATATTTCTACCTTCAAAATATGAAACTCTATCAGATTTGATATGACAATGGATTGTAGTCTGTTTCTTTTCAATTCCCCATAGGCCAGTGGAAATGAAAAAATGAAAATATTTTTCACCACAGGAACTTTCTAGGTTTGTCTTTAGTTTGTTTTTATTTTCCTTATAATTTTTTTTTTCTTCAAAATATTCCAACTTGTTTAAAAATGTTTAGAGCTATACATCACCTCACTCCTGTTTATTTTAATTCACAACTACCCGGTTACATAATGAATACTGCATACATACAAGGGCAAAAGAGGGGTACATTCATAATTAGAATGGAAGAAACTATGAAAGACTTACTAGCAACTACAAGAAGCCTCTCTGCTTCTATTTCCTCCTTGGTGCCATGATATTCTTCAGTAGCAGCAATCAGTTCTAGAGCTTGGCTGGTCTGATGGATGATACTCTGTTGAGCTGATACCTCCTCCATTAAAGCCTGCAGTGTCCAATAAGAAAAGATTGTTACATCTACTGGAGCCATAGCAAAATGTGCATTTATTGCAATAAGCTTTAAGCTGAAATCAATCTAAAAGTATACAAATAGCGAATAGACATGAGTGCAATGGTACGAGATTTCGCATTCGGTGAAAGATCGCGACATAACTTCTATTCAACTCGGCTTCGCCTCGTTGAATAGAAGGTCGCTCTTTCACCTCATGCGAAATCTCGTACCATTGCACGAATTAGAATATTCGCTATTTGTATTGTACAACGTCTCAGAAGTCTGAGAAATTGATGAAAATCAAGAAAAAACAGTCACATTTTGGTTAAGAAATCAAGGTTTATAAAGCAGGGAAAGAAGTTCCGACTGCAAAATGCAGCTGGTGCCGGCATAGTCTGTGTGCGTGCGCGTATCTGTAGCAGTACAGTGCTAGTGCGCGAACGCGACTTGCTGCTGGCATAGCCGCGCCTGAGCTGAGCATGCAAAAAT
Source organism: Echinometra lucunter (assembly GCA_029962745.1). Lineage (NCBI taxonomy): Eukaryota > Metazoa > Echinodermata > Echinoidea > Camarodonta > Echinometridae > Echinometra > Echinometra lucunter. Next base: position 14,756,512 of record CM057158.1, on the reverse strand, counting down.
CAATACGCGTATAGGGTCTACAACGCGCTTGTACTTGTGACATCACCAAAGAAATAAAATAAGTAATTTGTGGGAATCTACTGTGACGTCACGCTAACCGTGCAATGGTACATTTTGGATGGTACATTTTGGATGGTACGAGTGCAATGGTACGAATATCGCGCGTTCAGCTCCCGTAGACTTGCGTACAACAAGCTGAGTAGGCGTTGTACAATATATTTTATCAGCCATGAAGGAAAAAGCCTCCAACTAACTCCCAGGGGTCATTTTTCGAAACCATCTAAGTCTAACTTCTGGGACATCCCACTGACACATGTATTGCAGAATTAATACATGTGTGTCAAGGAGATGTCAATGAATTAAGACCTATGAAGGTTTAAGAAAGGCTTCTTGGCAGAAAAATAGTTTAGCACTCAAAGTGGATGATTTGGGAGGTTGAAGCAATTTTGAAGGTTTGACAATATGCGCACAGAGATTTATTACCCTTGTTTGGTAGAGTTCACCCCTGGAATGTTATTCTGAAAACAATGTTATCTTTGATGTCAGTAAAAAAAAAAAAAAGAAGAAGAAAAAAAAAAAGAAGAAGAAAAAAAAAAAGAAGAGATGTTAACTGCCATAAATTAAGATTATTAAATTCATGGGATAATGTCTGCGCAAAACTGGCTGCATTCGTGTAAAGTTAATAGAGACATCTATGCAAACACCAATGGTTTGCTATAACAACATTTTTCCCCCAAGATAAAAGAATAAAATTGTTTTCAGAATACCACCCCTGATAATTTTCTTTTGTTTTTCTGAAGTCCCCCATGCTACAGACTGGCAAAAATCCGGGCTGTCAGTGTCATTCTTTGAAGATCCTTAGAACTTATGAATGCATCATTCGCAAGCATTGCTTGTAACTAGGTATCCAACCTGAATCTTCTCTTTGGTGCTGATCTTCTTAGCAACCAATCTCCTCTGATCCTGATGATGACCACCCTGTTGCTGCTGTCTTCCTCTGTCACCGCCCCTAGATGACGATGCAGAAGACATCGCCGATGATGTAGACGAGGACCTTGGCCTGGAGACAGTGGATGGTTCCCGGATGACGCTCCTGGATGCGGTCTCCCTGGTAACAGTGCGGTGGGTGACGGTGGTAGGGCTAAGGGTCTTCTGCTGCTGCTGGGACCTGTAGCTCTCCAGGCTGATAGGGGCCAGGGAGGAGGCAACTGAGATGCAGGAGTCTATGGAGCCAACGCTGGAGCTCCGACGCCTGGTTCTTGGAGCAGGGATAGGATGCCCTTCATCTTGGGATGAGGAGGAGGAGGAGGTTGAGGCTGACTTGGTGATTTCCTCTATGTTTGCATAGATCGGCTCCATCTTGATAGGACAATTAATAAAGATAAAAAAGTATAATACCAAAGGCAACTGTCATCATTCTGGCACTCAGACATATAAGGATAAGATCAAAATATGTACAGACTAGTGATCTGCACATCATGCAGTAAAATTTAAGAAAATTTTGATCTTTTTAAGTAAAACTTGGTGTGTCACCCACTGAAATGCATGTGAACTACACACCATGAACGAAGAAGCAGATAAGAAAAAAAAAGGGGGGGGGGAGAGAATAAGAGAAACAATACAGATTCCATTCAGATTTTTTAAAAAATAAGTTTGGCTGTACACTAGGTGGTTAACCTGTCACAATACTTAAACTCCTTTAAGCCCCATCAGTCGGAACGAAGGACACAGAATCTCAAGAGACATGCCAGGTAGATAAGGAAGGTTAAAAAAGTGTTCCACAAGGGACCTTTATTACCTTGTCAATGTTATAGTCCCATCCAGATAAATCTGCAATGGAGGTTGCAGCTTGCGTAGGAGGCTCAACATCTCTCTTCAGACTCTCAGTCTTAGCCTTCTCTTCTTCTTTCATGGCCTGCTCAGCTTCTACGATCAGTTCATCGATGTCACCAAGGACATCGCTGATGTTCACCTCGCTCTCGTCAGGATTCTAAGATAGACATAGTGTACAAGAAGCCATGGATGATGATCTATGCGACTATAAAATGTTATTATAGATAGTGTACGAATAAAACCTGCAGTGATTGCTTAGATTTTCATCACGTGTCATGCATATGAATTTTGTCATAGTGCAAGACTGCAATGTAACTGATTTCTGCATAGATGTTAAATGAAAAGGGATGAATCACTGGGCCTAAAATATGGTTCACTAGCTCTTACATTAGGGATCTATTTCTTATAGCAAAGAGTGCATGTTCTATTGATGCACCATTACTAGACTATATGAACTCCATAGACTGTTCCCCTACCTTTTCCTCTATGACATCAAGATGATTACTGGAAGAGGCAACCGATCTTTCCATGGTAATGGGAATGATTCCAGTTTGCGCCATCTCTCCTCGGGAGTGTGTAGGGACAATTTCATCCTCTTCTGTGGAATAGTCCTCTTCCGCGTTGGACTCACTCACTATGCATTTCATGAAAGAAATTTACGTTACAAATTTGGGACAAAAATCAGTGCCATCAAGTCTATGAACAATCATCACAAATAAACTATTCTGTTGGATGCATTGCTGCACAGTAAAAATGGCATGAAAAATAACTCCCATGTCCACAAACTTCATTATGCAAGTAGGTGTATCCATTCCTACTCAAGGAAGGAGAAAGCAAATGATACTTTGCCATATTGCAGAGCACTGCATTCAAAAGTTAACTCTTAGAGAGCATTCCTAATACTTCCAATAGTGTAGTGCATTGTAGTGGTGCAATGAAAAATTATATTCTTGAAACCTGTTGGAAGAAAAGTGACATGCTTTCCAACATAATATTTGCTAACCAATGGAGAAGGAGAGGTATGTGGGTGAAGTAAGCTAATTCAACAAACCATCTGCATCAGCATTGGATTCTGTATCCATCTCTTCCTCTTCTGTTTCTATTTCTTGTTCTTGAGGCATCTCCCCATCCTCTTTTCTTTCGTCGGGCTCCTCTTTTGGGACAGATGTTGATTTGGGCTGCAGGGGAGAAATAAAGACATCCTAATGGACATATTTTCTTAACCCATTCGTGACAGAGGGTCCACATTTTGTGGTTTGGTTTAATAACTTTTGATGCAAAGCCCTAAAAATCATATCAAATACATGAGCAGAAAGAGCAAAAAATTCTACACTTACTGTGCCCATTTTTGTTGCATCAATATATGTTTTTTGATGCTGAAATATTTTTAAAGGAAAATAAGCATTAAAATCCTTAAATTGGCGATGCGATGAAAATGATAAAATTATTGTTTTTCCCTACAAACTGGCAACTTTATAACTTCTCATCATACATTCTGTCAATTTATATTTATTTCAGATACACGATGTTTTATAAGAAAAATGTAGCAATAAAAGAAAAATGTTGGTGTTGCCAATTTGAAGAATAAAAGCTGATCAAATTAGGCTTTGAATAATTCCTGTCATGAATGGGTTAACAATGAATAGAGCTCTATATGTAAGAGAAATACAGTCCGACCTTGCTTATCCGGCCGTGTCAGGACCGGCGCCCATCTGTATACCGGTAAGTGAAATGGCTGGATATGAGAGTGATGATCTATGAAAAATCATAGGGTAGAGCAGTCTATTTGCTGTAAATTATCTATTTCCTTGGTGTTGTGGATGATTGTAAATGATCAACAATATCTTCCTGTTTGTACCAGATGAAAATAAAACCAGAAAATCGCCCACAATGTTTCCATCTCCCTGGTTTTTACGTGAATTGGATGAGAACAAGAGGGAAGCTGGCCAGGAGATGCGGTCAGTTAATAGAGGAGTCCGGATAAACGAAGGCCAGATAAGCGAGGTCGGACTGTAGACAAGAAGTACATTATTTACATTTATCTCCAGAATAGTGAATATTCTTGAATTCTGAAAAACTGAATATAATAAATAAGACTAAAAGGAGACAAGCAAGACAGAATCACATAGAGGAAAATGGATACAGCAGACACAGAAGAGAAGAAGAGAATGAGAAAGAGAGAAAAATGATACTTGATTACTTTGCAAAAATGTTTAGTTCAGAAAATAATGGATTCTTTCAAAGAGGAAAGAGAAAGAAATGTCAATACATCAGTAAATAGAACAGAAACAGACAGGCAGATGTAGAGACAGGGAGACAAACAGGCAAATGGACAGACAGACAGCCAAACAAAACAGAGAGCATGTGAAGACAAAATACCACAAACCTCTTCCTTTGGTCCCTGGCTGCCTGTCCCAGACCCTTCCCAGCGTGCTCTGATGAGAGCCATCTCCTTCCGCCTTTCCTCCTGGTATCATTTGTCATGAAATCAAGAAAACAAGAAACATCAGTCCATCAAATCAATAAAGGAATTAAAAATCCTAGAACGTACCAGTAAACCAATGATGAACAATGGCCAGTACCAGGTTATGTGCCTCTACATGTATTCACTATGGACATTTTGACATCGCTTGAGAATAAATTGCATGATTTATGTGCCAAGAGAAAGGATGGAAAAGTTATGAAAGCATGAGGAGACTACTACTAGTATACTATCACCATCCACCGTGTTATGAAATTGATATTTTCAATGTAATAATGGAAAGAAGCGTAAAATGGAGACAGGTATGATGGATATACATTGATGGATATGGAATGAAAGCATGAATCCTTTTCAGTAATGGTTAGTTTTCAGAGTTTTATTCTCAAACTGATTTTCAGATAGGAAACATCATCAAAGGTCCACAGTCAGTCCTTTGGTCCATCAGATCCACATCAAGTTTTATCATGATTTAGTCTTCTCAACAAACCACAGTCTAGCACAAGGCCATCATGGTAAGCTGAATTAGCCATTCACTAACTTTGTTTTCTTCTATGGCAATAATGTACAGAAATGAACTTTATTTTTTCCCTAAAGTTTTGGAGACTTACACTCCTAAGTAATGTGACACAAAGCATAAAGTTAATATCAATTCATACAAAATCATCAAAACCGTAGTGCTGTACAGTACATACTTTCACATTATTAATAAACCTATGATCCACATGAACACCATAGCATAATGTCAGTGCACAAATATGTATATTTCAGAGGCAATGAAAGAAAAAAATGAAACATTAGAGGAAATACCTATTTCCCAAATTTATTTTCAAGCAACATGATGATGACAGAGTTTGAACATGAAAATACTTACGAGCTATACGAAAGAATACAGAGAATACTAAAATGATGTAATAGAAAAATTATTGATTCATATGGTATATCTTATTGACTCACCTGTGCTTTCTTGTTGATAACGTTGCTCTGCCAACTCTCCTGGTCAGCCTTCAGTTGTTCCTGGATGCGTTGAGCCATGGCCCCCACCTTGGGTGCAGTCTTAATGGGACTCTGCCTGGTTGACACCCCACCCCCACCACAGCCCTGCTCCAACAGTGCCCTCGCCTGAGCAAATTTCTGTGAAGTTGCACCTCTCTTGGCAATGGGAGTGTTTCTTGTCTTAATGACTTGTTTAATTGGGGAAGACTTGATGGCCTGTTGTTTGACTGGAGACTTTTTGACAGGTGATCTTTGTTTGAGGGAGGACGACGTGATGGTTGTGAGAGCTTTCTTGGGGGATTCTCTAATGTTTGTCTGTTTTCTGGGTGACTCAATTTTAGGGGTAGCTGGAGTGCAGGACTGCAGTGTAGGGCGTTTCACCTGCGTGGCAGATGTGACATGGGTCTTGACTGGGCTTTTGGCTACAGGCACATCGGTCTTGGCAGCTCTAGGAGCAGGTACAGGTTGGTCTGCTGGAGTGTCTGAGTCATCAGATGATGACGTCTGGCTTCTGGTGCCCACTGCAACAAATAGGCGGCCAGAGAGGGGAGATTTAGGCTTCTTGACGGGACTGTGCTTGCTGGATTGCACAGTGATAACGGTTTTGAATGAGGATGATGATGATAGTTGGGATGAGGTGTCTTTACTACTATCATGCACTACTTTAGATGGTGATTTGGTGGATCGGACTTGGCAGCCATTGCTGTTAGAAGAGTCCCAGTGGTATGGAATGCTTTTGAATTTGGCCTTACCTTTGCCACTTGGCTCCCTCTGCAGCGTGCTCTCCTTCTCTTCATACTTTGTGCGTTTGGGAGGAGAGGGCTGCGTAGAGGAAGGGGCTGTTGTCTCAGCAGAGCTGAGGGTGGTGGGGGCAGAGCGTTTGGCAGGAACTGGGGTAGAATCTTCAGCTGGCTCTTGTCTCTTAGGAGGTTGCCACTTTCGAGTGGCTGGCTTCTCCTGAGCAAAATACAAAATAAATATCAATTTTCAGGATGCGAAAGTCAGAAATACAAAAAATAATGCACAGCAAATATGCAAATAGAACCAGGTAGCAAACATATCTAGCATCTTTCAGTAAACTGTGGAATTAGAGATGCAATTTTGATCAAAATGCAGGATATCACTTCTTATAAAATACGGTAATTGTTTGTAATGGACACACACATTTCTAAATTTCCTGAACATTAGTTTCTCAAACTTGACCCACCTTTTGAAAATCATGTCTAGGATGATTTGTATCATCCTCCCAGCTGTTGATGTTGGCAGCGAGGGCAGCAAATCGAGACCGGGTGGAGGAGGGGGCTTTGTGGGCAGGGGCAGCAGAGACCACCTCCTCATCCTCAAAGTCTGGCCGCTTGGGAGGGATCACATTCTGTGGACTGTCTACTTCTGTCCCACCTACACATGATAAGAAAATGCAGAAAGGGGCCGAGTACAGACAAGTTTCCTATTCGAAGGTAATGGGTACAAGCAGATGCACATATCAACATTACAGTATCCCCCAAAGTTGCCAACTAAACAGATGTATCAGTACTTGATGTTCAGATTCACCCATCCAGGGCCTTGTTTCATTAAACTTGTTATCAATAACAAGTTGCAACAACTGTTACAAACAGATGTATCAGTACTTGATGTTCAGATTCACCCATCCAGGGCCCTGTTTCATTAAACTTGTTATCAATAACAAGTTGCAACAACTGTTACAAGCTACTGAAATCCTTGCATCCGATTAGCTGAGAACAAATTTGTCATAGAAATGTGGCAGTTGCTACTGATAACAAGTTTGATGAAATGGGGCCCTGATCTACATCCATCATACTAGGAAATAAATCTAAAATCCATCTCCCCCCCCCCATCCCTCTACTCAAAACAGCCACTGGAGTGAAAAAAGTGATATTCCTAAGAAACCTATGTTTTAGAACGTGTTCTTACATGTATTTGAAGCATTCCAGTCTTGTCTCTGTTCAGCCAAACGTTGTAGTCTGCTCTTGACAGACGGAATTGCCGGTGTGTCTGGCTTGACTAGTGCTTCTTCACGTTTTCCCTTCATAGGTGAAACTAGATTGACAAGGTGGAAAAGATGATCACCATTTGGATGCTATGAAAGAAAACTTAAAGCTACCATAAACTTAGAATTCTTGTGATTTGACCAGTATTCATCTTCAATTCAATTTAAAAATAATTCGATTCAATGCTTTTATTGTCCATATCAATGGAAATTTGTTTTGTTTACATGCATATAACAGGATCATTAACATAAACAAACAGGGAAACAAGATTTGCACTACAATAGGTCTTATGCTAGATCTACATATTGAATTTTTCTCTCCATGCAATATGAATCCATTGTTTCTCTTGGCACCATCCTCAGAGCTGCCAATTAGTAGGATTTTATCCTATTTAGTAGGATTTTTAAGGGGAATATGACACTGAATAGGATTTATCCCTTTGAAATAGGATTTTTGAAACTTGTAAGAATGATTCTTAATACTGTTGGATGTTTTGAAATTTGAAACAAATAGGATTTTGGGCTTGAAAATAGGATAAAAAGAAATAAAGAATAGGATTTTTTCCCAATTGGGGTTGGCAGCTCTGCATCCTGCATTTCCAGTATTCTTTCAACTTCTTACGTTTGAATTAAAAACTGGCTAAATTCCTCTACTTTGTGAGAATGACAGTCATGACATTACTTTGAGTAGTTCATGCATATTCTTGATAACACAAAGATTAATTAGTCAGAGAAAGAACACTGAAACCAATTAAATAAGAAATGGCAGAAAATTATATACTCCACTAATTGAACAAGAAAGAAAAGGGTCATACCTCTTGATTCAAGATTATGCAGCTGATTTTCCCTAAGGGGCACTCTAGTTGTTGTGGTAGTTGTAGTCGTCTTTCGAGGAGACATGTTTGATTCTGCCATCTTACGGGCTAAATTCTCTCGTCTTGCCCGAGCTCTTTCCAACAGTTTCTATTCAGGAAAAGAAAAATAAATTAAACCAAAACACATATGAAAGAGCACCTGAAAAGCATAGCAAGTATACCAATGAAGTCATGGGCAATGACAGCCACAGCATAGGACCCCAATTAACTGCCCCAAAGCTTTCGCTCCCTCCTGCCCAATTTGCATAAAATAAACAATTTGTTTACGCAAAACTGCTATGGAGGAGTTGTGACTAAACTGTAAAATCTCGCCTTAGAAATCACAAAATGAAATGAATCAAGCTTCAAATTAAAGAATGAGAGTTGTTCTTTCACGTCACTATAACTATATGTAGCAGAATCACGTTTTAATATATGAATAATTAGTGAAATGAGATGCCTCGTTTTTTTTTTTTAGTCAGCAAAAGTTACGTTTGAAGCTTGCATATGTGAACAATCAAATTGAATCAAAATTCCCCTCCAAATATCTTTTCAAAATATATTGTCGAACGCACCATACAAATCACACAGACGCACAATGCATGCAATGCAACCCGTTCAAATCAGGCTAAAATACACATGCGATACAAACACTTTCAATTTCAATATCAAGATTTGCATTCATTTACTGCATGTGCGTAGCTTTAGGACCCCTTCATTTTTCAGAACAAAATTTGACACCAGCATTGATATCGACTTGGAAATATGCATTACTGACATCACCCGTTGTAATTTTCTCCACAAATCAACTTCGGAATATGTAATAATAATAATAATAATAATAATAAGCGGTTCTTAGAGACACATAATACCATATAAATAGTCTCTATGCGTGTAGAAGAATTATTGTTTTGTATAGGACTAATACATGTGCTTCTTAAAAAGATATGTTTTTAACACAGATTTGAATCTGTTGAAATCAAGATATAGACCCTAGATCTAGGCTATTACAAGTTAGGTCTAGAACACTTAGAAATGAAATTTGCACAAGCCTATGAATGATTTCTGTGACTTTTAGATGTACTTTAGTTTTTACTCACACATGGCTACATTGGTATGCTGAGCTGTGCAAATATATGTGACATGCTGCCCTCTATAGGTCTAGTCAAAGATTAAAATCACTAAAATAATCAACAGTTTCATATAAAATATTTGCTTTTTACACCTAGGATAATAAAATTAAATATCCTATTTCCATTCCATTCCTCCAACTGGATGTAGAGGGTCTAAATTTTCTTGATCAAATAAATTTTGAAAAATATTTTTCTGATCACTGGTGACACAGCTCTTGCTCCTCTGTCCCAAAATTATTACAAAAAATTCATTAGTAGAACACTAGAATCTACTTTCCTATTGTCAGCAATTTGCATGCTACAGGAAGTCTGTTGTGCGAGGGTTCTAACCGAGCACTAGTGTGAGTGGTTTTTACTTAGCCGCTGAAAACAAAGTGCGTAGACTCTAAGTCACTGAGTAGACACTCATGGACACTGTAAGCCTTAAGTTTAACAAGTTAGGTCCCCCCATCTGCCCATCATGCCCATCATACAAAATTTCTGCGGACATAATCCTACTGAAAATTCCCCTCAACTGCACTAAGTTTAACTTAAACGTTCGATTCATTCTGTTATTTCAAAGTTACACCATGTAAGTTACACACGTCCCGTTAAAGACAGCGGTGTTGCCATTCTCTGACGTGTGCGGTGCAGGACAATTAGTCTATGCAAGGCAGGAGTACTGACGCGTTTTTGATGGATCGCAGGATGCAGAATAGTCCCCAAAATTCACATTCGCTATCAAAATGTTGGAAATTAAGCTAGATCTAGATAGTAGATCTAATAATTCTGCATTGACACTTTCTTGTAAAAGTTTAAACTAAAGAAATTCAAATAGCACGTTAGGCGAAAAATGCATTGAATTGCAAAACAAAAGTCACGTGGTGCCAAGAAGAGCGAACCACGGCCACACGTCAGTCACGCACGTAGACTAACTGTTGAAAGTTAGACTTGATTTGTTACATGTCAATTTGCGGAGATTTTTGGGGAGATTTGAAAAATGTTAATGTCAAACATGTCAAATCTGAATATATTTGGATGAATTTCCCTCTGTTGAACATTATCTACGTCTACGATCAACATCCATGACATTCTGCACGTAAGTACACATTTTACTACACACAAGGGCAATTAGAAGAAATGGCAACACCGCTGTCTTTAGTTACACCGCATGCAACATTGCAGGGAAATATTACCATTTCACTGCACCATGCCATGGCATAGCTACCTCTATGTGCATACCGCACCCTCGCCTCGCACAAACCAGTCATAAACAACACACGGCAACATTCCAGGATTTATCAAGACATTTTAACACAAAAATCCAAAATTCTATGAAAATAAAATGTATACAAACCTCAGTCAAAGGGTCCATGATTCCCTGTAAGTCGCCGAATTTTGGATGAACCTTATTTCTTATAGTTAGCGTTTTGAATCCGATGCATGACACGCAACGTAAGAACGGTTCGCTGTGATTGTTTTGAAAAAGACGTTGAGCTTTTGAATTTTGTGTGTTAGACTTTGCATACTCGTTCTATTCTAATTTATGAAAGTACACAAATAATTCACAAAAATATATATCTATAATTATGAGGATCACAAAAATAAAATATCAAGTTATTTTATTTTAATTTAATATTTTAATATGGCAAAATAATGTGGGATTATTTCATTTATAATCATTTATCTACAAAATACTGCCTATTCCAAACTGTAGCAGACGGTTTTCTAGTTCCATATGCACAGTATAGTACAGAACTGTTTGAGTTCGTTGAATCAAAATTTGACGTGTTGACAAAGTTTGTCACTTATCTAGCTGATTTACTATTTCGAATGGACCTCTCATTTAAGTCATTTTTTGTTTATAGGCGAATTCTAGAAATCGATAAAATGATATCTTGGAATCAGTGAATATCTGGGAATTGTATGAATGTTGTTTAAAATACAATTTTTATGCACTGTCATGTTAAAAAAAATCTGCAAAATAAATGTTAGAGAGCCTCCCGGATCAGAGTAAAATAAAGGGGGGGGGGGGGGGGGGCGAGAGAGAGAGAAAGATAGAGAGATAGATAGATTTAGATTTAGATTTAGATTTAGAGAGAGAGAGAGAGAGAGATGGAGAATTGAATTGAATTGAATTTATTTTATCACGGTAAAACACTCATCAGTCAACAGCTGCTCTTCCGCGAGTCCGTGGAACACAAAAACATTTGAATCAAATCATATAACAAGTCAAAACAAAAACAAAACAAAAAAGGTCAGATCATAATAAACAAGTAATCATAATTTTGTAACAATGAAATCATGCATGAGATAATTAACTAGAATATAATGAATGAATAAATAAATAAATAAATAACAAAACATAAGATAGGTCATAGATCAAACAAAAATTTATACATCGAATACAAATACACAAAGAAAATAAAGAAAATAGAAAAAATATTAATAAACAAAATATGACTAAAATGAGATGAATAAAATGTAAAACCTAATAACAAAATACCTAACAATATGGAAGTTGTCTTTGTCACATAACTAGAGAGGAAAGTACGAAGAAAATGGAAGAAGAGAAACAAGAGATCATAGGACAGAAAACAGTAGAAGAGATAGAGAGGGAAAGGGGAGGAGGGGGAGACGAACACTATAAGCTGTACAATGCTTCTACCTCCGCTTCAAATAACTTGGCATTTGTCAAAAGACGGATCCTTTCCTTCAGGCAATGCGTTGTATAACTGGACGCTTGAATAGATGAATCCCATTCGTTTAAAGTCAGTTTTCGGTTTTTTTCTATAGAGAGATTATGGCCAGAATTTCGAAGCCCGTATGAACGTTCTATAAAAGAAATGAGGTCGCATATAGTGACATAGGGAGCAATTTATGAACAAGTTTGAAGATCAATCCTAGTGCTTGTTTTTTCCAACGTTTCGACACGGTCAATTTTAGTAAGCGAATAAAGGAGATCAGTATTGATAAAACAACCAACAGACAAAACAGTGCGTAGTGCTCTGTTTTGAACTACAGATATTTGCTTGGTGGATGTTTTACTAGCATTTCGCCATAATACTGAATAATAGTCAAAAAGGGGTTGCACGAGGGTTTTATATAGCATCAATGCAGTATCTTGGGATATGTATGGTCTTAAACGTTTTAAGCAGTAAATGCTAGATAGTTTTTTCTTGACATGAGTGATCTGATCTTGCCAGTTCATTTTTTCAGTTAAAATAACTCTTAAGTACTTCATTGTGGTCACAGATTTCAAAGGAATCCCATTAACTTGAATATTGATGTTACCGAAAAATCTTCGCCTGCGGTTTGATGCGACGATCATGAATTCACATTTCTTTTCATTAAACAAAATTTCATTGCTCTTAAGCCATTTCGATATTGAGTGTAAATCCTCGTTCATATGGTCTTCTAAGTCCCGTCGATCTCTAGAAGCGTATAGTAAAGACATGTGTCGTCAGCATATAGAGATAATTTGCAATGTTTTACAACTTTAGTAATATCATTGATATTCAGGATGACAAGTAGCGGACCCAGTATACTTCCCTGGGGGATGCCGCAGTTTATAGATAGTGGGTTTGATTTGGCACCATTTACTACTGTTGTTGTCTTACTTGATAGTTCGCAAACCATGCCAAACTATTATTATCAAATCCAAGAGATAGAGAGCAAGAGAAAGATCTTTTTTTTAAATCGATATTCTAAGAGAACCTTTATTTCATGGGATTTTATTTCACCTTTTAGACACACACATTTATGACGCAGAACCAATAATGTTGATCAATCTCATTTTGCTCACCTCATGAAATGCCAGTATAGATGGGGCAAAAGAGCTAAAATCATGTTATTTCTACATAAATTATTTCCGTGGCGTATTGAAGTGGGATGTACTAATGTTTTAGCCGCTATCTGTTATTTCTTGAAAGTGTTTAATAATTGTGATTATTATTTTCGTTAACTTTGTAAATATATTACATTTTGAATTTACATTGCATATTACGATAAAATCAACTTTAGTTTTTAGCCTGCATAAATAATTATGTTTCTGATGTGGCATAGCACGCCTTTATTTAATTTGTTGTGGCAGGGCCCACAATCAGACCTGGCTATTTTTTTTTTTTAAAGCGTATTGAAATAAAATTTATCTATCCATCTTTCTATATCAGACCTGGCTATTTGGTTTTTTTTAAAGCGTATTGAAATAAAATTTATATATCCATCTATCTATATCTATCTATTTATCTATCTATCTATAATCTAACAACAACAAACAAACAAACAAACACACATTTACACGTCAGAAGTTGGAAGTGGGAGAGCCGATTTCAGTGCTTGCCCCGGACGTCGTTTTCTAGATCTGCCATTGCATTGCCTACTACGTTTGCATTAAAAGCGCAAGTGCTTTTTCTTGAAAAATAAGATAATAATGAAGGTATATTTAGTTTTGATATGAATTTTATTTGAAGGACGACTCAACAAAAACTCAACAAAATCTGAAACCATGAGAAAATGTTGCTGGACGTATAGCCTAATAATTCCCCGGAATAATTTTCCTTGCATTTGAGGGCATGATCAGCAGTGAATATTATCCAGAAATGTGTCTAGCTACCCTATTTCAAGTTTTATTTTATCTTTTCCTTATGTATGCACAAAAGTTGCAGATATCGGGTCATTATTAAGTTGGCATTAAATATATTATCATAATTTTCATTATCATCATCATCATTGTTATTATTATTCATTATTAGTATTATTACTATCAGCCTACTATCATTTATATTAGGCCTATTATTATCATTATCGCTTCTCATCATCATAGCATCAAGTTAACGTTGATGTGTCTGGAGAGGACAGTTTGCTGACCCAACATTACAAATACAGATTTACTCGGCATTAAAGACAACCAATAAAACAGAGCCTAGGCCAACAGCAGCACAATCAGGAGACTCACACGAATGCAGAGAAAGTCCCCCCCCCCCCCCCCCCTCTCCAATGAAATTCAAACACGATTTATTGCTAGTTTGATACAAGTGATTTACAAATGTTGTTGAAATGACAAGATCATTTCTGGAGTTTTCCTGCACGTTCTTGTTAAATGCCTCCTTCAAGTTTTGCTCAATACGCCACTAACGGCACTGACAGTGGCGTAGCTAGGATTTTTTCAGTAGGGGGCACTGGGGGCCTTAAAGTTTTGTAAGGGGCACCCCAAATAATTTTTTGGCACATATAAACACGCACACAACACACACGCACCTCCGCCCCCCCACACATATTTTCTATTTTGCGAGCAAGCCAAAATAACCACTTTTTATTTTGTCGTCAAAATACAGTTTAGACCTATAATTTTTTATATGATATATTTGGTCACCGCTCTACCAAATAGAACATATCTCGCTGGTCTTTTCTGTCTCAAACCATTTTGCTTCTAAATATGAAGAGCGAGCGAAGCGAGCAAGAAAATTTTGAAATCCTCACTTACAAATGTTTACATTTTTTGCCTTTCTGGCCCATTTTGGTATTGCTTTACCTTTATTTTTGCCTGATGATAGTGAGATACTTGGGCTTTATTTTTCAATTTGTTTTTTCTTTTCCTGTCTTTTGGCACATACACAAACCCACACACATACATATGATATTAACTATTTTGCGAGCGAGCGAAGCGAGCGAGCCAAAATAACCCCTTTGTCGCCAAAATACAGTTTAGACCTATAATTTTTTGAATGGTATATTAGGTCACCACTCTACCAAAAAGGATATATCTCTCTGGTTTTTTTAATACACTGTGTTAAGCAGACATTTTATTTTGTTTTGATGTTTAAAAAAAGAGAGAAAAAATGATGTAGGCCTATGTTCAGATATTTCTATTTAAAAAGAAAAAAAAAAGATATTTTTAAATCTTGTGTTATATTGGAAATAAAACCTGAACTTGAACTTGAACTTGAACTTGAACTTGTCTCAAACCATCCTGCTTCTAAATATGAAGAGCGAGCGAAGCGAGCAAGAAAATTTAGAAATCTGCACTTCCAAAAGTCTACATTTTTTGCCTTTCTTGCCCATTTCGGTATTGCTTTACCCTTTTTTTGCCTGCTGATAGTGGGATACTTGAGCTTTTTTTTTTCCTATCTCTTGATTTTTGTGGGGGGGGGGGGGGCACGTCCCCCAGGCTCCCCGTATCTACGCCCCTGGGCACTGAATACATTAACTAAATAACTACATCTCGAAAAATGTCTTGTTTTTTTTCTTCTATTCATTTCTTTTTTTTAAAATACAAGCTGCAGGTTAAGGGCAACATTATGATTAAAATGATTCTTTTTCTCCTCTCTCTCTCTCTCTCTCTCTCTCTCTCTCTCTCTTCGACCACTCGAAAAATCATGGGAGGGAGAGGGGAGGATCGCGCGGTCGCCCCTGACCGCCTGTAGCGCTGTCCCTGAACTATCAACCATACTTTTGCTTTATGTTGTTCTTATTGGCTAATTGACCTATGAATACATCTTCCCATCTTTATCCTTGTCTATCTCCTTTCACTTTTTACCCTTACCTTACAATTTTTGTGTGTAAGCTAACTTCAAGTTCAACTCCCTCTTTAAAGATGTCATGAGCTGACTCCGCGTATATTTTTAACAACAAGAGCTGAACGAATATGCTCAGTGCATGCAGCTCAGCGCGAAGCTCGCGCTATTGAGAAGCAGCGAAAATCTCGAGACGGCAGCGGGAACTTGAAAATAATAAGACTAGAATTATCTAGTTTCCGAGGAAATTTTGTAATGGTATGTAATATTATACTGGTTCTACATGTTTTTACGCTATCGTTACAGTATCCAGCATAAGTTATATACAAAGAAATTTGTATGTGTATGTAGACTACTCTTGAATGATTCACAGAATGTCTTGTTATGGTCCCACTCATTATCATTTGTGTCGGTTGTAACAGTCATGACAGTTACGTACAACTGCAACTGGGGGTGTTTCATAAAGCTGTTTGTACATGTAAGTTACGCACGACTGGTGATATATTCTTATGCTGCTTTAGTAAGTTGTAAGTTGTCAAAATAAATATAAGAAGTAAAAATTATCAGTCATTTATTCAATTTCAAGATAATGTCACTGATGAAGAATTCAGCTTCATCAATATGCGATGACCGATGTAGCACTTTTCGTCGTGAGTTTGCAAGAATTATTTATTATGCCCGCTTGTACAGCACTGTGTATAGTTAGATGGAACGAAGCAACATTGTCTCTCTCTGCATTTCTCCTGGCCTGTTCCCTAGCTCTCGCATACATGTACAACTACATGTATGTACGTCTGCTCCTATGGTCCGCCAGCATGCCATAGTCAGGGCACTCAGGGAGCCATTGGTATGGTGAGCTGTGCAAATTTATGTGAAATGCTGCCCTCTATAGTTGGAGATAGAAATCACTAAAATAATCAACAAATTCTTGGAAAATGTTTGCTTTTTACACCCAGTATGATAACATATCCTATTTTCATTCCATTCCTTCAATTGGATCTAAATTATCTTCATCAAATGAATTTTGAGAAATCTTTTTCTGATCACTGCTCTTGTTCCTCTGTCCCAGAAATGTGACAGAGAACACTACTTTCCTATTGTCAGCAATTTCCACTGTACAGGCCTAATTCAGTGCAAGGTTATCTGATGATAACCTGGCATTCGTGCAAGTGTAGTCAGGGTTACATACGCACGAACTCTGATGTGGTCCGCTTACTTGCATGCGTAATTAATTGCATATGATGTGCAGGGGCTGTAAGACTGGGTAAGTTGAAAAAATTGCCTGCTGACACACTGGATGTTTTCATGGTTTGCAAATGTGAACACAAACGGCCGTTCCACCCTTCCTTAGGTCATGTTTTTTCACTCAGCTGGGTAGTTCCACAGTTCTAAAGACCCTATGTTTTTTGCTGCTAGTCCGTTCCTTAGACCCCAATCTTGGGGTCATCATTAAACTAGAGTGCCCCCCCCCCCCAGTAGTTCCTCATGCAGAACCAAAGTTTTTGGTTCATATAGTCATGATTGTCTATATTTTTCTATTGTGTTTTTGTTACTTGTTTATTTTAAGAATCAGAAATAGATCTGATTATAGACTGCAAACACTGTTAGTCTTCAGTTAAGAAGTCACTTTGTTTTTATTCTTGTTATTCATCGTTCTTCTTATTTCCTTTTGTTTCAGTGGTTTGGCTACAAGTACAAGAGCTTTCCTGGTAGCATGATGGTTTGAACTTGTCATGGAAGAGAAAAAACAACTGATAACATACATTTTCAGGTAGAGGGAATGAAAGAAATAGACCACAACATTGATGCCTAGAAGGATAGAAAGAAAAAATTGCAGGAAAAAAAAGGAGCAAAGTCCATCATCTTTGTCAATCTATGAAGAAAGCTGAAAGTATGACATTGAATATCAAAGTATCGGAGATGTAGACCCTTTTTTGTCTACTGCTCTTTTTTCACCTTGTAAAGCTTCAAATATTTTATTATCGATAGAAGTTATAAAAAAAATTCTGGAAGTGAGGGATCAATTTTGCGGCTATTTGGTTAACAAGAAAATATACATGTATTAGCAATTTCAGCAGCTGTAATTGCTGAGCAAGAGAGAGGAAACTAAATCTTAAAGTGAACTCGAGATATATGGAGCCATCAGAAGTTGAGTTTCTGGCTGAGAAGGAGGAAGTGACCATCGTCCCAAACTTCTCCCATGACGAGGTCTTCTTGATAGGGGGTAATGTTGGACCATTCAACCCCAGTCTACCTATGAAGGTACCCCTGTGGATGGCCATCAATCTGAAGCAGAGGCAGAAGTGTCGTATCCAACCCCCTGATTGGATGCAAGTTGGTGAGTAGCAAGGCTTGCAGGGAGGAGGGGTAAGGGAGGGGTGTTAGGGTATTGTGAAAGCATCAAATCTAGCAATGGTATTTATGCTACTGTTGTATATTTCATTTTCCAAGTTGTATAAACTTTTACTGTAAAAGTGATAAAGAAATAGGAAGAGCCTACATTTATATAAATGCGGAAAACATTAAATATATTTTTGCAGTTGATACAAAGTTCTAAGCAGAATGACTTGTCAAATGACATTTATGAAATTATTATTATTAATTTTTTTAATTGTCAAGAGGATTACATTTCATTTCATGTTCCTATAGAACTTTCATTGTGGAAATATTTCAGTGTTAGATATTATGCTATTCATTTATAGTGTGTAGATGTTGCTTCCAGTTAATTTTCAGTTTTCATTGGAAATATAAAGGTGCTTCTAAATTTGAGTACAATCATGAATTGAACCATAGCTCCTGTTACTGTATGTAAAAAAAAAATAAAAATGTCACTTTAGATGCTACAATATTTGTATAAGCAAGTCCAATATTATTTGCAGATAAATCGGGAATATGACATATGCTTTGAATTGATAACTGATTTAGTCAAAAGGGGATTCTGGATTGGCCTTTTTAGGTCATATTTTGTACATTTTCTTCCCTCTTTTAAACAGAGAAACTGGAAGAAGTGAAGAAGCAGGAGCAAGATTCAGCTGTTTTTCAACCTATGGTGAACCCTCATTACATGGAGGTTACTAAACTTCTTCTCAGCCAGTAAGTTGATTTCAATCTATCATCATCATCATCATCATCATCATCATCATCAGTGTCATAATCCATAAATTCATTGCCATTACCATTATGATGATGATCATAATCATAATCATTGCTTTCATCATCTTCATTAGTATTATAATAGTAATCATTGTCATCATTATCATCTCCTTCTTCATATAATTTTTGTCATTAGCAGCATTATGATCGTTACTGTCATCTGCTTTTTATTTTTTATGTGTTGTTATTTATTGTTGATACTTGATTAAGATGTTTCACTGTTGAACTCACATGTGTTTTCTATCTAAAATCATGATAAATCCATTTCTGTTTATTCAATTACAAACACCCTAATTCATGCACGCACATATTTGTATGTCAACTGGCCTACCCATTCAATCGTTTTTATGTTAATGTCAACTCACAGTAACTTTTTATTGAAGTAGTATTTGAAGATTACATTTTGATCTAGTATAGTGACAATTCCAAACATACAGAGAAAATCTCTTTTGGTGATTGCTACACTTTAAGACATTTGTATCTACTCTTTTCAGTGCTACAGATGACATCCCCAATGCTGATGAAGTAAACACATTGATTAAAGACATCTGGGATATAAGAATGGCTAAACTAAGGCAGAGTATTGACAAGTTCGTCAAAGATCAGGAGACACATGCTAGGGTAAGATTTAACTTATCCTATCATATCACTCTGGTGGCCCTGAAGTACACTCGACAACAGGTCATGTGCGACATGAATTTCGCATCCCGGGCCATGAATTTCTGATCCCAGGTCATGAATTTCGCATCCCAGGTCCTGACCTTCGCATCACAGGTCATGAATTTCGCATCCCGGGTCCTGAACTTCGTGTCACGGGTCATGAATTTTGCTTCCCAGGTCCTGAATTTCGTATCCCGGGTCCTGAACTTCACGTCACGGGTCGGGAATTTCTCGACTGGGGCGCAAAGTCGGCCCCAAAATTCACGCCGCACATGACCTGTTGTCGAGCGTACTTGAGGGCCACCATATATTACTATAATTTTCTTCAAAGAATTGCAAGAGGTCTTATTGTAAAATAAAGTTGAATCTGGTCATGCTATGAGAGCGTGAAAAAACCCATGTCAAAGAATTGTGATAGGTTGATTATGTAGAAAATCAGGATTGATGAATACTGTAAGGTTTGAAATCACTAAATTGAGAAGAAGGAGTGCTCCTTTAGAGAGCTACCCAAGGACCTGCCTGTTGTAAGTTACTAACTTAAGATAGTCATCTTCCATTCAGCTCTCCTTGTGGGACAATTGGCATTTTGAGCCTTAAATATTGTGGTTTATTATTATAATAGAGAGCTGATATTATCCATTGTTCCTGGTGCCTAGTCCTCACTTCTGATATAAATTCAGACAGATAAACTATGAAATAAAGGAAATAAAAAGGAGTCTGAGACTTTTCTCATAGAGTTTACACACATATACAAAAGCTGCCAGATCCTTGTCTGTGGCACTTTCCTATCTTTTGCATACTCATTAGCAAAAAACAAGTATTATTGATAAAGTAGTAATAAATTATAATAAGATAAATGAAATCAAATCCAAAAAATAGAAATAATAAAAGATATATAAATATTTATGTTTTACAATTATTTTGGTTTGAAGTACCTGCATTCAAGAATAACTATTTACTTACATAATGTATTCTGAATTGATTTTCAGCTTGATAACCTTTCTCTTATGGAAATCAACACGATTCGTCCCTTCCTCACCGAAGCCTTGGACCACATGCACACTTTGCGGATGAATCTCCTGACAGCTGGGCCTGGTCCCACTCAAGATGGATAGGACTAAATCAGGACTCAATCTCAAGCATTTGGACTTTGATTTGATACTTTGTCATGAGGGATCCACATGGAAGACCTTGACTACTTGCACACATAACATATGAACTGCTGACAGCAGGTTCAACCATTCTGATCTCAAGGATGTTGGCCACAAAGTGAGACTCTGTCCTCAGGAACCTGCACCAAAGGCCTAGAACACGTGTGTACGGGGTATGAATCTCCTTGATAGCTGGTCCAGGCCCTACTCAGAAATGGTTTTCACTAGATCTCAAGGATTTTGACCACATTGTGATACTTTGTAAGCATGGAAAAGATTTTGAATGGAATTCATCAGGACACAGGGAAAGTGTATCTACAGAAATTTTTAGTATGCGGTGACTCAAGGTTTTGAGTTGATAATAATAATGATAATAATATATCTTCTTTACCCAGGGTAGCCTCTTCAGTACTATGTGCTGTTCTCCCAGAGGGCCCTGCAAGTCGAAGAAAAAAAATTCCCTGCAAACTGCTTTGTGCATACAAGACAGGAAAATGTGCATGTAATACCAGTCGTAATGTAAATATTTTATACATTGTAGCAAGTATCTTCAAATCTTTTATAAATTGTATCTTTGTAGAATTAATGATTCCTAAGGAATCAACATCTGGGGAGCATTTCATGAAGAGTTTTGTCAGTGATTTTCACCGACTAATTTGCTGTCAGCCAATCAGATGCGAGGATTTTCAGTAGCTTGTAACATTTGTCGGTGGTTTTCACCTACAAAACTCTTCATGAAACGCTCCCCTGGTAATGTTACGAAGCGAATCCCAGGTCTGGCTGCTCAAAACAGGAGACCCTAAAATCATACAGTGAAAAAACCAATAGTAATCTGATATTGCACTGCAACAAGTTAAAGCTGAAAAAAATGAACAATTTTGGAAGTACTCTTTTAGTCTCTCAGGTATCTCAGTGAATAAGGCCTGAGCTATCATAATGGATTATCCCCCTGCCCAGAATTCCCATCCCCTCCCATTCCTAAAGGATTCTGTACCATTTAAAGAAAGCACTGGGGTGGTATTCTGAACACCGTTTTAACTGTGTTGTAAGTTCTGTTGTAAGTTCTGTTGTAACTTCTGTTGTAAGTAACCGACTTACAACACCGCTTAAACAGTCATTGATCGGTATTCTGAGAACTGTTCTAACGTTGCTGTAAGTCATCAAAGCCACACCCACCACAGAAATATTATCCAATAGGGAAAGTCGTTAGAGATGAGTCTAAGACGGTAAAGCCAATAAGATCGCTCCCTGGGGAAGGGGCACATGAAATGCATGAACTTATATTCGCGTTGTAATGAGCGCATTAATTTGCGCTTAATTTCTTGCTTTAATTAACTGATGCGATGATGTGACAGAATTCATTGTGCAAATCATCTCTGATCTTATCGCAGATATTGCCAAATTTCTCCACCCTGAGGCAAAAATTCTTTTGAAATGTTTTGGGAATAACAGCAAGGTTTATTGGATCTCTTTATCCCCCTCATTGTAACAAAAAACATAGTGAGCAAGACACCTCCATGACATACCACATACAAAGTTAAAACACCTCCCACCCTGTTTTATCTCATGAGCATGAATTGTCCAGTGGAAAGAGTTAAAACAGAAGATAAAACGGTCGTCAGAATACCATTTTATTACATATGGTATTTTTACGCGCTTGCGCACAACTTGCGCCGGGCATGCAAAGTAAAATGCGCGGTTAGAAAGATAAAACAAAAGTTACAACAAAAGTTACAACAGAGATAAAACAGTGTTCAGAATATTGATTTGCTACAACAGACTTAAAACAGAGTTAAAACAGCCTCAGATTACCACCTCTGTTATATATATTTTCTATTGCTATGAATCATTGTTTAGCAAAATGAAAAAATCCAGTTTGACTTGAATATAATGCTTGATTTTTTTTTTTCACTACCCCTAGAATATCTTTAGTTACCACAGCATTCAATTACTTTGTATTCACATGTTAAGGCAAAGTTTGAGTTCTGGGAAAGGTTGAAAAATAATTTGTGGGCTTTCTCATTCTTTTTTTTTCTTACCGGTAATGTCATCTGGGAAAAAATGATAGAAATGTTCCCTAAAGTAGATTTCTTTTCAAGTGCTCTTTTATTCAAAATAAGAAGAGAAAAAAAACCTTAAGTGTTTGGGCTGAACATTCATGCCACATTTGTGTGTGCAGCGCACATGCTCTTAGGGGGAGAATCGGTGAATTTCTTACTTTATAAAATCCCCAAACTTCGCTTTAGACACCTGTGTTTATGTTCAATATCTACTTTTCCCATTCGCTTGGAGATTGGGAAAAGTGTATTTACATGACCAGAAATCCAGAATTCAACTTTATATCTTAAAGATTTGGTAGTAATTTTTAGCAAGAACAAAGTTTGTCACCCACTATTGATCTACTGTGTAAGTCAATGAAAATAAAACTCATATTCTTGCCCCAATATCTTAGAAACAAATTCAGTTGCAGAAATACAGTTAACCTTGCATAACTTGACGTTGCACAAGTCGAACTTTCATTAAGTCAAATCAATTTTTTGACCAAACTTTACAAAACGTGTTATTTACATTTCCTAAGTAAAACTTTGCAAGAGTCAAACTTTATTTTGTGCTCCCAACAGATTCGACTTATGCAAAGTCAACTGTATATTCATCACTTAATAATTATAATCTCATGTTATTAATGTCCTTTTTTACCTGGTAATTGATTAGCTGTACAGCAGAATGCAAATCTGGATGGGGGCACTGGCCATTGTCAAAAAGTACGGTATGCCAATCTTACCTTTGTCAAAGTTTGAGCTAGATATTTTTTGGGGTTGTTTCATTCTGTGTAAGGGCATGTGATTGGAATGGAGATGGTTCAACCATAAGCTGGGTCTACCATCCATTCCATACCATACTACTTTTTTGGCTCAAATAAAAACTGGGCTTAAAGGCATTGGTTAACATTGTTATGATTTTAAAAAATCTTGTTTTGTTACTTGAAAATGGGATAAACATAAGGGTTATAGTGTAAAAATACCAGTCTGAAAGTTTCAAAGTATAATATCCACAGGAAGTATTTTTAAATATCAAAAATGTGAACCAATGTTTGAAAAATATAAGAGGATCGGTTGCACAGAATAGACATAAGGAGTGCGCATGCAGACTCACCTTACCGTACTGTGTGTATTGGCATATCACGCGGCGGGAGGCATATAACAGCATTTTCAAATTCAAGCAAAGTAGGTCCTCTTAGTGATTGTCTCGTGAGACGAAGGATATTAAAATTGCTGTTTGCGTCTAACTTACACTTTTTCATTCCAAATTATGATTGGTTTCAGGGTTTTTGAGTACAAATACAAGTACTCGTACACATGTTTCATCTTAGTTTGAGAATTTTTTAAATCAGCTACTCACAAAGTTAGCCAATGCCTTTAAGCAAGGCTAAACACAAATCACAACTTGTCACAGCTACATGTGTAAGAACAGTGGAAATACAGTAATACAGCATCCAAGCTTCAGCATAGCGTTCAAATATGAAAGAATTGACTTCCAAAAGCCCTTTCTCTTGTAAACATTTACATCCAACAATTTCTCCATTTCATAGTCGGCTACTATCCCATCATTAAACATAGTTGCAGCAGCCTGGGATGCATGATACATCACATGCACATCATTTTACACTCCTAGAACCATTCTATAAGACCGAGGTTTACAGTGTAAAGTTGAAGGATATCTAATTTATTTGGTCTATTTTGGGCTATATTTTATGAATTTCCCTTCATTTATATTCTTAGAATAATGCTCCGAATATTTTATCAAATTTTCCCTTTTTTTCAAAAGATTGAAGCCACAAAATTTGTCAGTAATTTTGCTCTATGGTGTGAATCAATATCCACGATAAAGATACAATCATGTGTGTAAATATATACTTCTTTATCTTAGACTTAATTATTTACGTTTCTCTTGTTTTCGCATTCCCTCGACTCCATCTCAATCCCCATCACATACACTTGCATTTTCCTGTCTCTTCATCTTCTCATTCCTTTCCCTCACACTCTCTTCTTCTTTTCTATTTACCATGAGAAAAACGGTCACAAGAAAGAAAGAAATTCAGACAACGCAGCATGTATGAGTGATTGCAATTTTTTATTCCTCAAGAAACATATCTTTGGAATAAAGAAAAAAGGTTGAGAGACAATTAAAAAAAAAAAAAGAAGAGAATCTTACACAACTACAATGCACTCCAAACTCTCACACTGAGAGTGATCAAACGAAAAAAAACTAGTAGAAGACATCACAAATGTCTGGATTCTTTCACAGAACACAAAAACGTGGAATAAATAACATTTCGGTCCAAAAATAAGAAGAGGGAAAGAAAAAAAGACACATTGAACATATCCTTACACTGAAATTCTGCGTGTGCTCTCTCGCTCTCTCTACATGTATACAACAAAGTTATTAAGTTAATGACACTAGAAAAAAAAAGAAACTTTCTCAAATGATTTACAAATCAATGGAAATGTACATGACATACATAGTTTGTATCTATCTCATCATCAACATCATCCAATTTTGATTAAAATCACACTCAAATCACATGATAAAATTTTGTCTCTTCTAAAATGTGTTATTTACAATTGTAACCATCATAAGATTCATGTGCTCAATATCAGATAATAAATTTACACTATTTCCAAAGACTAAAGATGCACAATAAGTACAGATTTTTTTGAGTGAACACAAATATATCAAAAGATAACACCCCTATCTTACACTAACATTCAAGTATTTCTAGTCACATCATACAAGGTTCATTTTAATCAAGATCACAAAATGTAAAGATGGCTTTTGTATTTTCAGTCTTTTCTGAGTTTACAGAGAGACCAAAGAAACCCCGAAACATTAAGTCTCCTTAACCTAAGCAAACTGTTTCATTCAAAACAAATTTTAATCAGCTGATATTGGAATCTTCGTGAATTACAAAAGTTTTTGACAGCATTATTACGATGTACGTAAAAGTTATTACAACGAAGGTGGTGTATTCTATTCCTTAAACAATTACAATTATCTTAATCATTATAGAAATTTTCACACAGCTGAGAATGTAATCTTAAACTTTTTTTCCAAAGCTTATTTATAACTAAAGGTATGATTTCTTTGCAGCAAAATACTCTAGCGCAATTTGAAAACCTACATTAACCCATTCATGACAGAGGTCCACATTTTGTGGTTTGGCCTAATATCTTTTGATGCAAAGCCCTAAAAATCATACCAAATACATGAGCAGAAAGAGCAAAAAATTCTACACAAACTGGGCCCATTTTGGTTGCGTCAATATTCGTTGTTTGATGCTGAAAATTTTTTAAGGAAAATAAGCATTACAATCCTTAAATTGGCAATGTGATAGACAGTTGAAAATCACCGTTTTCCCCTGCAAATTGGCAACTTTTTGACTTCTCATCATAATTTCCGTCAATTTATATTCTTTTCAGATACATGACGTTTTATAAGAAAATGTAGCAATAAAAACAAAATGTTGGTTTTGCCAATTTGAAGAATAAAAGCTGATCAAATTAGGCTTTAAATAATTCCTGTCAGGAATGGGTTAACATGTATCTCAACGAAATTCTGAAGTGCCTAAGAGGAGAGAAGAGGAAACAGAAAAGGAAAAAAAATGAATAAGTAGTACCCTGTGTGGAAATACATACATAACTGAAATGAAATCAAATTTTAACCATTTGAATTACTAAATGTATAAGATCACAGCTATGCATCCTTTCCTCCCTCTTAGATTTGAATAAAATAGATGAATTTCAGATACAATGCATAAATATCTCTTTCTGCTGGTAAAGTCTGGATTTATAATAAAGGAGAGAATGGAATCATAAAAAAAGAAATAACAAAATAAAAATAAAATAATAAGTTGGGGAAAAAAGCATTGGTCCACTGTTACATCCAATTTTGGTCCTCGCAACAAACGATTCATATTGCTGAATCATTCTAAACAATGAATCTTGAAGATCTAATTATCATGTAGTCACAACTTAAGAGGCAAATTGAGATATGATAGCAAGTTTTAGGCTGAAAATGAGGAATATCCAATTTCTCAGAAAATATGTGTGGTGACTACCTGAAAAAAACTATAAGGGGATTACTGTCCCATTCAAGTACTCTCTAAAATGTAAAATTACTCTTTTACCACTAGCTAAATCACTGTTAAGAATTTGCAGGCTATAAGTATCAATGATTTTGACAATGACTGCTGGTCATTACATTATCATAAAACCAAACTTCACTAATTAGGTTTAAAATCTACAATTCCCTTCTCTTTATTTTCTTAAAGTAAATACCACAATGTTTGTGTAAAACTAGAAAATTTGTGAAAACATTTTTAATATGAAATTCAAGGTATAAAAACTACCAACATGACAATATATATACATATGCATATACACATATATATTGCCACACACGACAGGGAACTCCAATTTGAAAAAAGGGACTGCTTTGCATGAAAAAACTGCAATATTTACAAATTTACAACTGCGCATATCCCTAAACAAGCAAAGAAAACACAGAGGTGCGATGATCATACAAAGTTTAACATGTAAAACACACAGGTGCAATATTCCTTGTACATCTGGTAATCGGGTGGGGGTAGGTGTTTCACATTTCAATAAATTATGAAAGATATTTCCTTAAACCCAGGAAAGAAACAAACACTTCAATCTAATAGTGGCTAATAAGAGATAACATTAAAGTGAAATGTATGTTACATGATTGCACTTTGCTTTATAAAAAATACTTCTTACAATATGGGACCACAAATATATGGGTCAGAGACGAAAGAATAATGGAAACAGTAACTTCATGTGAAAGAGTCATCCCATTTTCCCCTCAAACCATTCAGACTGAAATAATACCATTCAAACTCCAACAAAACAGGTAGCAGCTGTACTTTGTTTAGACTTACACAAAAAATGGGTTGGATATATTAAGTCACAATTTTTCAATAGAATAAATGATCACAGAAAGATGAACATGAAGTTATATGATAATTTCATGGAGGAGAGAGTGTTGGTGCTCTGATCATTTACTCGAAACTTGAAAGGTGCAAAATAAAAACCGTTAGCAAAGGTTTGTTTATATATGAAGTGGAAAATCCAGTGGTAAACTGCTGTTTTCTGTGTGTGTGTGTGTGTGTGTGTGTGTGTACAAACGAATGGCCTATGAGGGCAGCCCCCCCCCAAAAAAAACCCAAAACAACAACGCTCAGGCAAGCAGCAATTTTTTGCCTCCTGGTGGCAAAAACAAAATTTTAAAAAGTCAGCGCAAGATATGACGTCACAATTTTGTCAGTGCAACTGTTGACAAAACTCTTTCATTTGGAGTGGACACATTAATGCGCATCTCATCATAAATGAAGCAGTTTATCGCACCATATGTGAATACACTGAAAAAAAAAAAAAAACAAAAGCAGAGGATTTGCTGCGGGGTTTTCCGCTAATATCTAAATGAGCCTTATCATTAACGTTATGCCATTCCCCTATTTTGGTGCAATGATACATTCAATAATGTAAGCAATTCCTAGACAAGGAATATGACATGTAAAAAATAGATTCCACCAGGTTACAGGTGTAAAGGCCATTGGGGCTAATACACTTCTACAAATGTGGGGAAAGCTGCCAAAACCTACAGAATCAACTGTAGAGAAATCATAAAAGTCAATTTGATTGTATAAATATAATAAATAGCATGTCTAAAACAAAATATCCCTGCTAACCGGACAAACATAATCTGAGACAGCATTTCATGTAATGAAATAAATAGATATATCTATACCGAATCAACTTTCCAAAATGTCATGCAGCTCTGTACATGTCCATGGCTGACAACACCTATACACTTCACAGCATTCCTACTCTCAATCATTTTTCAAAATACCTGCCCAAATTTTTCTTTTATGCTACAAAAATACCCATTTGTACAAGAGTGTTAATTGCATTTCCCTTAAACTAGTAAACTAGAAAAAAAAAAAATCTGCCCCCCCCCAAAAAAAAAATTCCTCTGTAAATTGCCCTATCAATAGAAATTAGAATGAAAAGTAATATGAGGATTGTCTATTAAAAAGCAATTCCACATGTAGTTTTGCAAGCAGAAAGCAGATTTTACTTTCAATACTACAAGTGTCCCTATTTCATCAAGTAAACAGATAAAACACATCATTTCAAGGGCAGCTGCATTTGATTGGTTGAAAAAAGGGATAGGAACATACATAACATAGCTTTCAGTAATCTTACTGTTCATAGTAGTTTTCTTGGTCCATATCTATAAAACTCCTAAATATATCAGCTATCTTTTTTTTTTCTCTCTCTCTCTCTCTCTTTCTATAATGTATCTTGTCCCTCAAGCAATCTTTGCTTCATGAAAACTCCCATTCTTAGAAATTACATTTCACCACACAGCTTTTGATTCACAGGTTCACCCCTGCCCTGTACTTTTGTATATGGCTAAAATCTTTATCCTGAAAAATAAGTACAGAATATTCAACAATTTCTCAAAAGTATAGATAATTTATTACAATTATATTTTTATTCTTTCATCCAAACCTGAGAAGGACTTACTGAAATCAATTAGAATAACCTGAAATAGAAAAGTATAAGCTGGATTCATCATTATGTCTTTTGGTTAGATATATTCCAGAGAAGTTCCAAAACTTGTCCAAGATCCAGTAAAATTCACAAATCCCTACATGTGATGAACAGGAATAACCTTTTATTATTTCACAAACTCATCCTGTGCTTAAATTCTACACAGGATTCAAACTGCATTGCTGACTTCCTCATTTCTTTCTACTCTCTTTTGTCCACACAGATCTGTATCCATTCGCTAATCTAAGACATCTGAAAAGTATTCAATATCCTCACACATAAAGCTGCACCAACCTCACGACCCCTCCACAAATCCACCTATCCACTTCCGGTCTAGCTCTTGTCGCACATTCTGCTGCGCGTTTCCATCGTCCAAACTAACTACTGCAATCCATATTTAAAGGAAGGAGACTACCAGCTACTGCGGGAATGGACATTCGAAAGTCTGTATAATATCTGGCACAAATCTGCACACAAACACATCCACGTTGGATCAATGCACCATTTGAAACAAAAAAGATTGCAAACGTTGTCCTCAGCAAGGCTTCATACTATCACCAATCATCGGTATGGTTCGTGAGGAAAGAGCTGACGGGTCCCATATTCTTTCACTGCTGCTGCTGCTAAGTCAGTTATTTTGAAGAGAAACGTCATTTAGTTGCCTTATCAAGGTCCATTGTTCTCTGTCTAAGTAGATGCATCTCTCGCATGTAGTTCTCGTATTCCCGTTGCATCTCGTACATGCGCTCTGTCAGCTCCTGCAAAGTGTGTCCATGAGAGAGAAAGAAAAAGGGAAACATTCCTTTAATAGTTCTACTGCAAAAAAGTGTTTCCAAGTGGATATACTGGTGTAGGAAAATATACAATCAAAATTCTGCTGGATAAGTAAATGCAACACTGTCCTATGCGGTATTACAAGTACACAACTAAAATGCTAATGGGAGGCTTTCCAGATCATAAGTGCTATCCAGTTTCTATTCAAAATTCAATTCATTTCTATCACAGTATAACATTTAAACATACATGAGGATATATAATAATAGTAATAATAGTGGGTTCTTGTATAGTGTTCATGTCCATCAGAATTATATATAGAAATACACTAACATATTCCACATAACAACATAACAAGATAACTTGATAATTCAATTTTTTCTCTTTTACATCAATTCTTTTCAAACTTATATTTGGTTATTTTTTTCCTCCCACTCAGATTCAATATCAGGTTAATTAATGATCATTGCCATGATCCACACGGTGGAAACTCGTTATAAATAGCTCAGGTATAAAGAGATTCCCTGATTTAGCAAGGTAATCTTCAAGGTCCCAAGGTCTTCGTTACGGTGAGTTTCCACTGTACTTACATTTTTCCTCCTGGCAAGCTGTTCAGCATTGCCGTTGAGTTCTGCATTGTGGTGCGTAAGGCCTGTTAAGTGTTCCAGGAGCATGGATCTCTCTGATCTTTGCTCTGAGAAAAAGAGAAAGTGAAAGACTCTCAGTGAATAATACAGCCAAGCAACCATTTCATTAGAAGCATATGATATGAAATTCAAAATGGAAGGCCAATTCTAAAACACTGGTACATGTAAGTATATTCCACCTGGCATAAAGAGAGTATTGACACAATTTTTTGAAGATTCTTCTTAAACTCCAGATATGGCATCTCCTGAACATTTGCTAATCATTTACCATGTATCATAGATTTCCTTTTACAATCTTTGTTTACTGCTTTCAACAATATATTTGTGAACTTCTTTATATCGCAACTCTACAAAAACTCTACACCACTTTTAATTTTAATTTCAATTCATAAGTAGCAAATTCATCCCCATAACAGATCACCACAGTACCATCTACCCAAAGCTGAGCAGTAAGAACACAAATTTCTCTTCACTTCAGTGAAAAATTAATAACAATATGCTGTTCTTGTATAGTGCAGATCGTGTAATAACAAAATGTCTCTACATGCTTCCAGGGGACTTTGGACATAATTACTCCAGTTTAAACTCGAGCAACTTTAGCGCTTTGTGCATTCAGAGAAAAAAATCCTACTGGGTACCCACTTACTACACCTGGGTCGAGTGTGGCAAATCTAGATTAATGTCTTGCCCAAGGATGTTAGTGCTGTGAAAGGGATTCGAACCCTGTATCTTGTGGTTAACAGTTCGCAAACATATCCACTGGACCACAACACCTCTAGTTACCTTTTTTTCCATCACTAGATGGTATGCTGATTTATACACCATGAGGAAAAACAATCTTGTGAGTGCTTTCCTACCTGTAAGGTATCTGTGATATGACTCTGAGACAACTTCCCATCCCGGCCATGAGTAGACACGATTACTCATCATGGCTGGCTTGTGTCTGCTGCTAGCTGATGATGACAATGATATCGAGGATGAGGATGATGATGATGAGGAGGTGGATGAAGGCTGATGATGGTGATGGTGGTGGTGGTGGTGATGCCTGTTAGAACTTGATGATGAGGAGGAGGAGGAGGATGAAGATGATGATGAAGATGATGATGTTGGTGGAATGGTGAGATAGTCCCGCTTAGCTGCTGAATCATTCTGAGAACTGGCACCTACATAAAGAGAAAGTATGCATACAGGAATGGCAGGTAAAAGTATGAAGTGTATATTCTTGTTGCAAGCCTGATGGAGAAAGTCAACTGAAAGATATTAAAAGAAATAGTGGACATTACTGGTCTAAAACCAAAATCTACAAAAAGTTTGTCATTCTATGGCTAAATGTCAAATAAGTGAGTAGAAATAAGGGATACTATGAAAGCTCTGTGCACACAGCTCAAGTTTTGCGCTGCACAACTCCCTTTTTTCTCTGCCTTTTCCCTCTGTAATTTGGGGCCACCATCCATCCATCTTGCACTTTCTGTTCCTACCTTTCTTTTGATTGAGTTTCTCCTGAGTAGATCTCAGCACCGACTGATGGAACTCCTGAGCAAACCCATCTGAGATGGGTGTTGAGTTATGCCTTGAGGTGTTGAGGAATGACGAGATAGTGAACGGCGACGGCTGCTTCAGGACCGTCTCTGACGATGACGATGAAGACGAGGCATCCGACCTCCTCCGATAGCTGGCTAGTTCTCCGTTCATCACTTCTTGCTTGATCTCCTTCTTCAGCTGCATGCCCTCCGCACCCTTTGTTGGCCCCATGCCCGCACCACCTACAGGTGGTGCCGTTTTCAGTAGCTGTTGTTTGTTATTGGAGGTGGTGCCAGGCGCCAGGGTTGATGAGGAATCGGTGGCGTTCGGGGAATGTGCATTGTTGTGATTGGTCGCTGACAATGGTCCTGCAGTGGATCCAGGGATGGCTCCCAGAGGTCCAGGCGAGGAGGAGGATTTGTCCTCAATCTGGAGGTGGTTAAGAGGAGTCTGTAGACCAGGATGAGAGTTGATGTATGGGGAACCCTCCTTACCTTCCTGTAATCTCTGCTGTAACACTGCATCTATTGCTGCAACAGATCAATGAAACAAAAGATCTTGATGAAATAAACAAATAATAATAATATAAAAAACCTAGTCTAGCCCTCCTTTGACATCAGCATGTACCATACATAGAATCAGATTTGGATACAGATAATAACAAATAGATCTAGCCAAACTTAATATTCTCAATGAAATGTAAGGTACATGAGCATGACAAAGACGAAGGATTCTGAAAATGAGAATCACTAACTGAAACATCTACAATGTAATATTTCATATGAAACTCTCTCTTCATAAAATCTTTTTTTTTTAAAGAAATTTTCCCATTCTAATATTTTGATTATATAAAATCTATAACTGAATTCAACAGCCACATGTGGGTAAACAGGAAGAGGAAATGAATGCTATTCACCTGGGCTGTGGGCATCGGCACTGGTAGGTTGTGGTATATCATTATCTTTATTATCTCTCCTCATCTTACGTAGTCTGTCTTCATCTACAGCCTTCTTGGCATTAGCTATGGCTGAAAAAAGGCCAAGTATTAAAAGTTGGGATTTAGTCTTTATGCATAGAGGTTCAGATTTTTCAAAAGATCTAAGTAAATTGGCCTTCCCTGCTCAAATTATAAAAAATCATTCTTATCTTTCATCCTTTCATTCAATTTTCAACAGACTTATGTAAACAAAATACAAACTTACAAAAGAATAAAATAATCTGTCACTTTGTACTTAAAAGAAGACTACAAATTATCTCTTGGAGTTTTTATTCATAAACTGTTATGCTTGCTTGCAATCAAATCATTCTTATTCATGGATTGAACAACATGACTCTAGAGCCAAAAGCTTTATGCATCTTTTGATACCAAATTTATACAATTTCAACCCGCTAGTAGCTGGCAGAGTAGAAAATCGCTGTATTGCAAATGGAAAAATGGACACTTCTCCATATTGCACACAATGCAAGATTTTCAACCTTGATAATTGATTTGCTATAATTTAGAAACAATTTGAAACACAGCTATGAAACTTAATGAGCTTATCCATTAAATGATGCTCTATCTATATGCCAAGTGTCAGAATTTTTTGTCACTCCAAGGCTGAAATGTCAGGGTAGAGGTGTTTGAATTTATCCCCTCAGCTGAAAAAGCACCAAAATATCACAGTCTTTACAGGTTTATGTACCATTCAGAGCATTTTCAATCAAAAGATAATGCAAAAATATCACAGCACTTGACAAAGAGCTCACCTTGTCTCTTCTCCTGTGTGAGCGTATCCAGCCCAAAGATACGGAGAAAGCGGCACTTGTGGGGGTAGTTGAGCTCCTTCTGAAAGTCTTCCTGGGTGAGGGGTGCAGCAGGGGGCAAGAGAGGTGGTTGGGGTGTCACCTTAGCTACCTTAGCTGGAGGCAAGGTGAGGTCCTCCCCATAAATCCTTCTCCTCTTACGCCTCTGCTCCCGTCGCACTTCTGTGGGAAGAATTAAGATCACGTTTCAATCATTACAAACAATATTCACTCAGTCTGAAAGCTTCAATCATTACAAACAATATTCACTCAGTCTGAGTCATAAGAATATCCTTTTGAGATTGGAGATTACCTCTAACATTTGCATTTTTTTTCCTTTCAACGAAACATAGCTAAGAAAGAAAACCAAAATCTACTGTAACATTTCTCAGTAATACATCATAAGGTATAGCATACAAGTGCACTTGATAAAGATAGCTTTATATGCATATACCTTTCATTTCTGAAATGTGAACCCTTTTAGAATCAAGATCTGCCAGAATATACAATTTCTACTGATAAATATCCTTGATCTGATAAATTTCCTTTGTGTCAACCATCTTGTTAACCAATGACCATGTAAGTAGAGACGCCAAGGTCAAAGACCAGCAATGCACGAGACTCTAGGCAGGGAACTGTGAGATTGCCAGGCGTTGTGTGTAATATATATGGGGACAGGCTGTGATGTAGGCGTGAAAAAGAGATTTTTGGGATGAGTACGAGTCCCCAATGTGGGAGTCTCACACCTAATGCGTGAGACCTGACATGTCTGTGAAAGTCAATACACTCTTTGGTAACTATGCTCAGTGTGCATGTGGATTAATTCATTGTAATATATTGTGAGACTAGGAAAGACTGTGTCTTTACCTCTCCTGTCTTTATGAGTAATTAATCCCATGGTATTGAGGAATCCAAACTTCTTCTCATTCACATCCATCTTGAGTCTGGAACGCTTGATGATGCGAATCATCCTCCTCCGATAGCGCTCTCGTTTGTCTTCCATCTCCTCCTCACTATCCGACTCGCTCTCGCTGGAGGCGTAGACACCAGTCCGTCTCTCCTCGCTCTTACGCTTCTCCTCCAAATCCAACTTACTGATGGCCGGTTCTGAGCTGGACCTGTTCATATGACTGGGGAGGGCGTCCCGTATATGCTGATTGCGGTAGAATTCATGGAAATGCCTAGTGAACTCGGCATGGGGGTGGCTTAAGTCATAAGGTCCAAGCTGCGCCTGGTTCTTCAAGAGAGTCTGCGCATGCCGCGACGGATCCTTTTCATCCACATTTGAATTCAGAGGTACGTGGCTACTTGTTTTACTGTTACCACTGCTGCTGCTGCTACTATGCGATTGCTGTAACCGTCTATGATCACTGTGGATGCGATCACCATGTTTGCTATCATTATGTAACGTCCTTGAAGGGTGCAAACGTTCATAATCCACTGTTCTATGATTGTTATAAGCACTGTGTTTGCTATGGCTCTCATGAGATGAGGGGTGTGGCAAGCCATGGGACGATGACCCATGAGAAGATGACCCATGAGACGACGACGACCCAAGAGACGATGAACCGTGGGATGAACCGTGGGATGAACCATGGGATGAACCATGGGATGACACAGACAGGTGCGATGACCCATGAAGAGTGGTCAGGGGAGGTGGATGGTGGCTGGAATGCTCTTCTCGCTGTCTCTCGCGATGCTCAGCTTCATGCCTGTAATCAAATAAATACAAAAATATGTCAAAATGACTCATTTCAGAATGTGTGGAGTATATATATGTTCACGCGTTACAAATGTTGATTTGAATAGATTCATTAAAGCGTTTGGCTTCATGTAAAGAAGTGTATTCTCAGAATTACAAATATCTTTTACAGCATTCTTCAGTTTATACAACATAAAAAATTTTCATTAAACATGTTTATTTTCCACTATATTACAGTTTGGATATGAATAAGCCTTTGTATGTATCAATGGAAACAGAACAACAAAATTTTCTACATACTAGCAGAGATACAACCTTCAGCATCTTTTACACCTTCAGAGTTTTTAAAAGTAACATGACACTGAGAGTAGAATCTTTTAATCAAAATGAGCTTTTTTCTTACTTACCTTTCAGCAATCTTGCGGTCTTGTTGAAGTAATAGCTCCCTCTCATGGTGAGCTTTCCGCTCCCTGTCTGACAGGTAGCGAGTAGCATCATGGGAAGTTATATCCTAAATAAAAAAAAGCATAAACAAATCATGATAGATGCTACGCTTTGATAAGAAACACTTTGTTCCATTTCCTCAAGCCAATTTACTCTTTCATGTGTTACGAATGGATATTGGCACATTTGCGGACATGCCACACCTGCCGGTCGGCACAATACAATGACTTTGCTTTATGATCCATTTCCGGTCTTAATTAGCTACACAATAACCCTTTCATCACCTGTATCTGTGTTTACCAGTGCTTATAACTGAGGTCTGAATCGATCTACAGTGCCTTTGGTGAATTTTTCCCTCAAGAAAGATGTGGCACAGGAATATTACATCAATATTTCTTTCAACTGCTCACCATTCATCATCTTCCAAAGTTGAACAAGACATCAGCGATACCATAGAGAGCACTGACAAGTAAAGGTCAATTCATCGAATTTCCAGTTCAAAGCAAATGACAGACATGCTTGAGAGATACATCACAGGGTTGCACATTTGTGTTTGATTGACTGATTCTCTTTGGGTTTTCTTAAAATGTCATTGATCTGTTGATCTAAAGTTTCTCATTTCCAGGGCAGACATTCTCTTAAGGTTCAACAGTAAAGATATTAGACTCACTCTATGTTGAGAATAGTTTGTAGGGGATTCCTGATTGTGATGGTGATCCTCACGTCCACTGCGGGGTGTGTGTCGATGTTTGTCACTCCACCTGTCCTCCCTATCGGCTTTCTTGAGGAGGGGGAGTGGGCCTTGGTCCTGCGGAGAGTGTTTGCTGGGTCCCACAGAGGAGTGCGACTGAGGTCGTCTGCTTCCAGAGGAATCTTAAGGAGAAGGGAATAAGGGATAAATATCTGATTTGCCAGAAAAGCCACAATAATGATATCATTTCACAGCCCTCAAGAAAAAGAGTATTGCTTCTGCAGAATGAGGATACCCTGGATTAATCAGACCATGGTATTATGGAAAGATATTGGTAAAAGAGCCATTTACAGATATCTTTTGGTTTGAATTTTGCCAATTAGCACCACGGGTGGGGGTATGTAACTGGTGTAATGGCAGCCAGTAGTGTGTTATCTTTATATGTGAAGGGGTATCAGTTACCATCCTTCTTTAAGTCATCAACATACTCAAACACATTTTCATTATGGAGGGCAAAACCATCATTTTTTTTTCCATTAGCCAGACTAATACTAGAGTTCTTCCACAACTCTTAGAAACAAGATCACATGGGCCCATTTCATAAAACCTGTTATCAATAACAAGATGCAATAACTGTTATAAGCTAATGAAATCCTTCCACCTGATTGGCTGAGAGCTAATTTGTCATAGAAATATGGCAGCTGTTACCGAAAACAAATTTTATGAAACGTAGATGTACCTCTTGCAGGGCTGCTGGAGTACCTCCTCTCGTCTGTTCTACCCCTATCATGGTGAAGAGAACCTGAATCCCTTTCACTTCTACTCCTCTCTCGATTCTGCTCCAATCTCAGTTCCTCCGCCCGCCGTTCTCGTTCTCTCTGCTGCTGCTGCTCCTGCAGGACCTTCTCCCTGTCATGCAAAGGAAAGCAGTGGCAAAATATTAAAAATACTGAGTTCTGACCACAATTTAGGAAATGCTATTTCAAGGAATCATTCTCTTGAACTGATGATAACATAGTACATAAGAATTCTTGTATGGTGTCTTTGTACCAGCATATAATTGCAATGATGAAATTTTTTGACAAATTTAATTCAAGCAGCAATATGGATATTTGCACAGAAGAAAATATACTGCACCAATGAAAAGTTAGCTATGTTTATGTCTTTCCTACAATATGTAGAAATACCAGGTATTAATAATGAAGCATTTGCTTCTGTAATAGGTATAACCAAATACTGAAATCATCTAAATGTCTAGGC
Source organism: Echinometra lucunter (assembly GCA_029962745.1). Lineage (NCBI taxonomy): Eukaryota > Metazoa > Echinodermata > Echinoidea > Camarodonta > Echinometridae > Echinometra > Echinometra lucunter. The sequence goes on along the minus strand of CM057158.1, from coordinate 14,718,291 downwards.
CAATGTACATTCTTTCTTTCATCTTGTTGACTATTACATATACATTCTTTCATTCCTAGACTTAACTGAAGAGCTCACTTGTTCCCACACAGAGCTCTTAAATATGCTCCAGGGAAACAATTGCTCATCAAAGGTTAGGATTACTATCAAAAGTTCATGTTTTCCCTTTACTTCCTATGTCAGATGTACGTATTGTTTTTGTTCTTGTTTTGTTCTTTTTGAATGTGTGAATGGACCCCTACAAAAACAGCATTTTTGCTGGGGTGTTCTGTCCCACAAGTGGTAAATGAATGAATAAACAAATGAATAAAAATTAGAAGTTAGATTAGGGTTCAGTCTAGTGGTTGGTCCATGGTAGTATGGTGACATTAAAATATGCAGCACATCGTCGCTGAAGCATATGTCATACAAGATCCCCAAAACGAACGGGTTAACCTCAAAATTGGGAAGAAAACTTTGAAGAGCTCACCTTTCTGCAGCTGTGATGGGGTTACCCAGTCCCCCAAAGGACATGGCCCCAGGGGATAGGTGGGGTATCTGCATGGCTGCTTGGAGGTCTGCAGGGTAGCGTAGACCGGTGAAGAGGGGGCTGATGGCTGGATGGGGGAACAGAGGGGCATGGGGAGAGCCCAGAGGCAGGAACGGAGGTCTGAGACCAGGGTAGGAGGCATACCGCTCAAAATGCTCTTCAGGTCTGTAATGGGATAAAGACAGAGAGAAAAAAATGGGAGAAAAACAATGAGAGTAAACTCTATATATCAGTTGGTACATGTCCAACACAAAGCTTCTACTGAATTCATACAAGTGAAACAGAAATCGTGATTAAGAAATGCAAACAAATACGATGAATGAATGAATGAATGACTTTGTTCAATGTTTCACTAGAGAATGGATGCTTTTATTGACAGAGGCAAAGAAAATTGTTGAAGAATTCATTTATCTGTCTGTCTGTCTGTCCATCTGTCTGTCCTTCAACCTGTTTTCAGTCTGTCTGTTGTCTGTCTAAAAGTCTGCATACTGTCTGTATCTCTCTTTTAGTCTGTCTGCCTCTCTCTCTCTTCTTCTCTCTCTCTCTCTCTTTCTCTCACCGGTTCTCTCCAAGTTCCAGGTCTGATCAGTCAGTCACCCTAGGGTGAAGGTTAAACCCTATTTATGGCGGACAGACCACGCTGATTGAATTTTAAATCGGGCATGAGGGTCTCTCCTCATGCCCCCCTCCGAACCTTCTTTGAGCCGGGAGGGTAAAAATTGGAAATTTGTCAACATGGGTAACGCGCGACATGCCCAAGTTGCAGCCCCCTCTGAAAATCCCAAGATCGAATTTCCCGATTTTCAACAGACTATACTAATGGAGAGTGACATGTAGTCTTCGCAGTATCAGACCCTATATCACATCTTACCAAATAAACACTATCTCATTGCTGCAATATGAACATGACACACTTACATTCTAAACATCTGGATATTTCTGACATAGAATATTAAAAAGAACTTGTCCTCTTCAACAAAGGAAAATATGCAAATCCCCAATGAAGATTTCATTGCCTAATGCTATCAAAGCAAATGATAACCTATCCTAACAGAAAAGGTAACAGTGTCATGGACTTAAGACTATTAGGCTCACCAAAAGATAGATGACAGACAAGGAATGAAAAACTTATTACAAGGATGGTTCAGAATTGGATACTTGCCCATGTTGGAAAGACGCCTAATCGCATCATCTGCCTGCCATGCTAATGAGTTGGATTACAATCATCCTCATTTTGCTTGTCTAAACTTTGTTTATGATTACTTACTTGGCAACAGAGAGTAATAGTATCCTTCGATATGTTTTGCACCAGTTACATAAACATGTAAATATTATTGTTTGTACAAGAAATGGACCTTCAGCGGAAATGGAAGGGGGGGGGGGAGGGGGAAGCGAAAAGTTCACTTCTTTGAAAAAGTGTTTTGATTTGTCTGGCTCAAGAGTATTTGCAGTCCCAAACATTTTTTTTTTCTGTCGATACATGAATCATCATTTCACAAGCATATGCTCAAAAGAAAATGTACCCCTCAAAATATATAAGTACCAAGATCATAGTCAAAATCACAATAAGTAGGCATATTGCTCAGAAATTTAAAAAAAAGACAAAAAGGTTGATAAAAAGTGGACAAGTGACGTGCCAGCATCCTCACAAATATGCGTAGGAGTACAAAATTCTGTCAATCGCATACTATACTTTACATGAAACTCAATCAATAAATATGATGATCATGATCATCATCATATCCTTGCAATGTCATTAATATGCTTCCATACAACAAGTACACTCATTAATTAATTAATATCTTCATGATATGAAGGGAAGCGTTGAAAGCATTCAAGGCCCCAGGTAGGCATATGTGGAGATCTCCCCCCTAATCAATTCATCCATAAACCTTTTACCAAGAACACAATCAACAAAACAATACCTTATGGACTAGTTTGCCTTATAATAATAATGACCATTTGTAAAGCAGTATATCCACTTCACAGAATGCACAAGGCATTTGAAAAAAAAAATCAAAAGAATAACAATGCTACATCAATCAATCATATTTTGTGTCTGTGCACACTTGTCAAGGCCATGGTGTTATACATAATAATTCTTTTCACTTAAACTAATTGCAGTCTCGGGTACTATTCTTTATGCACATTGTGTTTCATATCAAGTATTCCAAGTAATATTGTGATTTAGAAATCACTCGTTTTCTCATTACTATTTTATAAAAGAAGTTAAAAATAGTAAATGCTTGCAAAAATCATATGGTCTTATCTAGAAGGAAGTGCCAGCTTTGACTGAGAAGTCTGAAATAAAACTGTATTGTAGTGTACTATACATATTCCAAACCACCATCATGACTATTCTATTAAGTCCTTTCTTTTAACAAAGAAACCATAAAGATAATTTGGCTTTATGTAATTAGAAAGTGAAAGTGATGTAAACAAAATAATATTATCTCAAAACTCTATACTACACCTGAATGCTAAAAACTATATATAAAAGAAAAAAGATTCTTGCAGCTTTTATTCTCAACATAACACTTAAAGGTATTGGTTAACATTGTTATGATTTAAAAAAAATCTTGTTTTGTTACTTGAAAATGGGATAAACATAAGGGTTATAGTGTAAAAATACCAGTCTGAAAGTTTCAAAGTATAATATCCACAGGAAGTATTTTTAAATATAAAAAATGTGAACCAATGTTTGAAAAATATATGAGGGTCGGCTGCACAGAATAGACACAAGGAATGCGCATGCGCGTATGACTCACCGTACCGTACTGTGTGTATTGGCGTATCACGCGGCGGGAGGCACATAACAGCATTTTCAAATTCAAGCAAAGTGGTCCTCTTAGTGATTGTCTCATGAGACGATGGATAATAAAATCGCCGTTTGCGTCTAACTTACACTTTTTCATTCCAAATTATGGTTGGTTTCAGGGTTTTTGAGTACAAATACAAGTACTCATACACATGTTTCATCTTAGTTTGAGAATTTTTTAAATCAGCTACTTACAAAGTTAGCCAATGCCTTTAAGCAGTATAAGATGGGTGTAATTAATATGATATATTGTGAGTGAGCTCATATTGAGGTGATATACTTTGTACAAGTGGTTGTTCATAAGTATACACATAAATCATATATCGTAAATGCATGGTTGGAATGAGAGAAATTGTGTATGCCTCACTCTAGATTACACTGCCTCATCATTCAAAGAAATTGATGATTTGATATGAACACCACCGCCATTATGTACCCCCTAAGCTATCAAGCGCGCTAACGACCTGATGAAGCCTAGCACCATCGAGGAAATGCCTTGACGTCAACTTCAGGCGTGTTCAAATTACAGGCATAATTGCTCATAAGCAATGCACGCTATAATGAGGGGGATGGTGAACCAATGAGGGTGAAGATGAGGGATGGAGGGGAGGGATGAAGAAAGATGAGAAAGGAGAAGAAAGAGAAGAAAGAGGTATGGATGAGGGTAAGAAGGAAGAGAAGAAGGGAGGAGAAAGAGAGAGAGAGAGATGAGAGATGAAGAGGAGAGATGAAGAAAGGTGAGAAACGAGAAGAAAAAGAGAAGAGATGGATGAGAGCAAGAAGGGAGAGAAGATGGGAGGAAAGATACAGAGAGAGAGAGAGCAAGGAGAGAGATAGATGGAGTAAACTAAAAGAAAATAATGAGATAGAAGAAATAAAAGTAGGATAGGAAAAGATGCATAAAGATACAGAAACAAGACAATAGGAAAAAGCAATATAGAAACAAGGAAAGAGAAAGAGGGAGACATAGGTACACAAATAAGACGGAGAGTGAGAGAATAAGGGGAGAAAAAGGATGAGGGAAAGAGACAATGTAAGCAGTCATTCCATTTTTAATTTACTACTACAAGTAGAGGAACTTCCAAAAACATCCATTAAAACTCCTATGAAAAAGAAAATTCCTAAAGTTAGGCTCTAATAATGGGAGGCCCGTGTACAGTAATACCCCATAGGGGAACTCCAACACCAACCCCAATGTCCAGACATGCAGACACAAAAGATGCCCTCTCTCTCAAATAAATTTGACAATAAAGCATCCCCATTTGCCTGGCCACTTTGAGGAGTGCTGCCAAAGTGCAATGGCGACGCGGCTAAGATATATAATATTCCCTTCTCCGAGCCCTTAATGAAATCTAGATATGTTTTTGAGCCCATGAGAGATGAGAACAGTCTCCTTTAACAGATCAGTGTGGAAAATGTCAATCTGTCACATCTCATAAGATGCCTCTTTCTGTATCCCAAACCTGAGGCAATCAAGATTCTACTTCACCCTATTATCCCCTACATTTTTCCTATTTTTTAGATGCTTTAAATCATCCCGTTATCATTTTTCGTCCAGGTAGCGAGTTAATCTAATTTCCTTGTTCACTTTATTTCACTGTCTAAAACCTGGTTTTAATGACACCTTGGTCACACATACATCTAAGATACTTGAGAAGAAACTCAGACATGATTTTAGTTCAAATGTCATGTCTACATCTTAAGTAGACAGCATTTGGAACCATTTAATGCTTTTCAAAAATCTTTTCACTGAAAAAGGAATAAATCTATTTAATTTTCTATATAATTTGTCTAGATACGGTTGTTATGATGTGACATGCGATAACCATGACCTTGTGTAAAAGGATATTAATCTGTATTAAAATATTCATGTACATTTAATTCCTCCAAAATGGCTATTACACTGAAATCAGCAATAAATCTCTCTTCCCTAGCAACATAAACATAATTCACCTTATGAATCTAGTCACTTTATCAATCTAATGAATCTATTAAATTATTCCAGCAATTATTTTGGTCCTCAATTATAGCTAGATAAAAAGATTAAAATGACAACAGTGGTGTTTAATATTCCGCCCCCGTATTGCAGACTAGACGAAAGATAGATAAGTGACTTCAAGGTTTATGCATAGTTTATGTTACTATGGCACATTGATTGTCATCTATTTCCTGAACCACCTTTCCCATGCCGCTGTGCTCCAGCAAGCCTTCAGTGGCCAGCTGTTTAAATCGTTGGTTATTCTTTCTCCACGGCCAAAAAAAAAAAAAAAGAGGATCGCTTTCAATCAATAGCGCAAACATTGTTAATGGCAGATGCCGCGGCCGCACGGCAACCCGACGATTTGTCCATCGAATATTCATAGGGTTGGTGGGGAAACATGGCCGACAGACGATCCGATTGCGGTTTCTTCTCACTCGTTTTCCCATCTTCTCCCCTCTCTTCTCCCAATCACCTTCATGTGCGGGGTACTGTGTGCGTGTGTATCTGAGTGTGTGTGTGTAAGTGATATTCTCAGATGCGTCATAATAATGATTATGATACACACACGATCCACTCCTCTAAATCCATGCTATTTTGAAGGGCACTCTTCCCTCCTGCGATGTGTGCAGAAATAGATATCATTTGTGCTGGTGTATGTAAGCACACTTGACAGTAATGTGGAAATAAATTGCTGTCAAAAGAGGATGATTTTTTCTTATCAGTGCACAATCTAAAATGTCACTTCAATCTTCCAGCAGAATAAGAATTGAAATAATTTGAAGGTAAAATATGGCTCCTATCTGAGATAGCATTTAGACAATGTTATCTATTACTCAGATTTATTTAAAAGATATTTGTGATATGACTGGGAGACACCCAAGGCCTCATCAAGGAACAAATTGAATGCTTTTAGTGATACTAATGTCTCATCTTCCTCATGGCAGTTATCAAATATCAGTAATGAAGCAATGTTCACTTCATGTATAAAATCACTGTTAAGTTTAACCAATAGTAGCAGACCTATAGAGCTTTTTAGAGGTCTAAATCAATCAGCTTTCACTCCTCAAATTACCAAAATTATCATTTACATAATAATGATTTTTTCCACTCTTACATTTACACAGCTTGAAAAAAAAAACAACAGCAAGCACGCACCATCACACTGGTGTATTATTTAGAGGTGAAAGAAGCCAGTGAAAAAATGACCAATTATAACATAATTATGACTAAGAAAGTATTGGAAATTAGAATAAATCATGTACAGCATTAAGGGGAACAGGTAGGTTTCCAAGTATGTTTTCAATGCTATACTTTTTCTACAATTGGTTATTTATCATCGTTATCAAATGAGATACAGTTTTGCTTGAAGTTACATCAACTACTGTATATTACTGAAAATATCAAGCCAAATGTATATCAATTTAATAGGAAAGATAAGGTGATAAAATATTTTCATAAATCACTAACCTAATAATAGAAATCTATCACCTGAAGATAAAAAGCGAAATATGATAATCATGATTACTGGAGAAAGGAGAATTAGACACCGACTCGATAAATAGGCAAGCTAAGTAATTACGCACAGGAAACCGCTTTGTAGCGATAAAGCCCGCTACACACACGCTCACCCACTAGACACACACATTAGGGAATCACACTGACAGCGCTAATGTCCATTTGCTAATGCATCTCAGTGGCTCCACTCACGACTGGTACGTGGGGGAGCAGAGAGATAATGTAATTTTCATGACGTCGTTAAACGCCCGGGCGAGTGCTACTTAGTGCCATAATCATCATCCATCATTGAGGGCGCTAGCACACACGCAGGGATTCAGCTTCAATATCTTTTAATTATTGCGATTAATCATTGTCGTAATGAGCTTTCCCTGGTCTGCCTATCTCTCATTTGATGACAATCACTATGACCATTGTCTCTATCGGATACTCTCTTCTCTCTTTCTATACTCTCTCCTTTTCCTTGCTTTTTCTCTTTCCCTCTAATTACTTTATTTTTTCATCTACCTGTAATTCATTACTCCTCTTTTATCAAAATAAAGATCATTCACTTTCTTTACCAAATAAATTTTCATTGCTTCATAAAACATATCTCTCTTGATCTCTCCCACTTTTCCACTCCTACTTGACTTATTTTCTCCCTCGTCCTTTTTCTCTTTTCTCTTGCTTCCTCTTTGTCTTCTTCCACATCAACACTCTCCCTTAAGCCAATCCTAATCCAAGTTTTAGTTTTCTATTGTCCTAATTGATCGGTCTTGTTAAATTCTTTCACTACATGTATATGGTAGTAAGTTTAGAAACCAACAATCAATGCCAAGATTTTGATACCACTTGCTGCGACTTCAGTAGTATTTACAATTTATCTAATTGATTTTGTCTTTAACTCTTTCTCTCTCTCTCTCTCTTCCTGTCTCTCTGTCTATTTGTTTCTCTCTTTGTCTCTGTGTCTCCTAATCTCCCTCTGTCTCCCTCCTTCTCATTCTGTCTCTGTCTCCCTTTCTCTATTTCTTTCTCAGACTCTCTCTCTCTCTCTCTTTTATTCCTCCTTTGCATTCATCTGCATCATATTCCACAGAGGCCTGGCCATTGTTCTCCCACTTTCCTAGAAGAGACAGACTCCATCACTTCTCTTCAGCTCTCTCAGCACCCTTCACCGCATCTTTAACCCTCTTACTCTCTCTCTCTCTCTCTCTCTCTCTCTCTCTCTCTTTCTCTCTCTTCCCAAGTGATGGATATCACATGACTACCACACAAAGCAACGGAAACAAAATGCCCCGATGTTCCTCGTTGAGAGCTCCTTTACTGGCTATCTCCCACAAGGACAAGTGTTCTGCTAAGACGTTACATCTTGCCACCAACTTTCAGTTTCCATGCATGGTCAAAGGCACAATAGAATAGACTGAAAGGAATTTTTCACAATGCCGATGAGGAAATGATAAATGGGATTGTGATATGAAGGACGTATTTAAGCGTGCTGTAATTGGTATCATGCACTTGGTACCGATTCTGCCAAGAATTGTAAAAGGTTTTCAAATTGCAATGCTTTTCCTTTCAGTTGACTTGTCTTAAAGCGGAATTCAGTCAAAAGAGTCTAGCTCGACATGTATGTATATGGGGGGGGGGGGCGGGGACTTGAGAATAAATTCTTAATTATACCACTGGTGCTACTATAGCACAAATGCATGATATAAGAAAAATTTATTTCACTTTTCACTGGAGAATTTATGCAGCACATATTCAAAATATCCTTCTCTGTAAATCTTGCATTATTTTTTAATGACCGCAAACACTCCCTAGATTGTGTTCAATTCTCCTCCGTCCAAGGAAGAAAAGATGAATTTTCCCCAAGTGCATAATGTTTTCCATTTGGCAAATGAATTTCATCTTGATGAATAAAAAACATCATAATGAACAAACCGATGGATAGCACGACTCAAATCAGGAAACGCTAAGCATGGAATGGTCTGCAAGGTAAGAATGATGCAGTCTAACACTCACACATGAATAACTTCCTATGCCTAAGAGCTTGCTCGTTAATAGCTCTACAATCTGCCTTCACGTGACATCTCAAGGATTCTCTCCACCACACTCATATCCATATTCCCCTCACCCCACCCCACCCCGCCCCACACCACCCATGTAAAGATAGAATGAGCAAATCCTGCAAATCATGTCACAGTTTGTAAGTGATGTAATCCCCCATCCTCAACCATCCTCAAGAAATAATGTATCTGACAGACTGACACCCCACCCTTGATCAATGTCTCATACAAGCATCATGTAACTAGTTGGGCATGAAGGTATAACTTGCCGCCCCCCCCCCCCCCCCCCCCCCTATGAGTCCTTAACTCTCCTAACAAATCACACAAACATACCTGCTTGTTCAACAAGCAGACCTGGGAGAAGAAATCTCCCATCTGCTATTTTGATACCTGATAATTTGTTCATTTTGCAATTAGGAGGAAGCAATGCCCCCCTATAAAATTCTGGAGCTGCCCCTCTCTCTACCTTCCATGTCTATCGCAGGACAGCGACTGTTCAAATTTCTGTGCAATTACCAGCCAGCATTCAATACAAATTTTAATTTCCTCTATGAATTATGCAAACTTGATCAGCAATTACCCTATCCTCCTGGTAGCCATGGTTAGCTAGATAAAACAATCCCTACCTTCTCCCATTCATGTCATTATCCAAATAAAAAATGAAAATGTTCAGGCCCTGTCTTAAAAAGAGTTACGATTGATTCAAACCAATCTCAATTGTGTACTTAAGAGATAGGAGTTGAGATCAATCTCAAAGTTGTGATTGATCTGAATAGTTGCCACTCTTTATAAAACTGAGCACAGGTCTCCCACACAACATTTATCTATTGAAACGGTACGATTTCCTTCATTCTATCATTGTAATCGCCCTTCCTTCGGCCCATTACCTCGGTATGATGAGACGGTAATCTTTGGAATATTGGAGATTTGATGTGTTTCTTAAAGCAATCTATTTATTCTGTGAGGGGGTTGCTGTATCATCAATCTAAGATCTAGCTTTCAAATAAATCCTGACAGCAACTCAATTGAGAGCTCTAAGATTCCATCTTGAATTTATCCACCTCCCCGGATAGCAGATACTACTCTTAATGAGGTTAATTTAGCAGGATGAATTATTGCTTTATACTGCAGTTATAAAAATACACACAAGGTTTCCAAACTGAAATATGTTTAAATTGAAGTGAAAGCTTTTTCATTGGACTTCAATTCTATAGGGATTAGCATAATATCTGAGAAAATTTTTTTTTTACTCAACACTTCAATTAATTCCACTATGGATAAAAAATTTTGTTATAAAATAATCAGAATGTGAGAAAATAGGAAGATATGGAACAGGAAAATCCCATCCTAGGCAGGAGAAATGTAATATGAGTATTAAGAATATTTAACTATGTTGCATTTTTTTAAATGTGTATTTCCTGTTTTTGCAGAGATTAATTTTTTTGCATGGGAGATTACATTCATCCTCATAATACAAGCACCCTAGAAAAATTACATGACTCTTTTTCAAAGAAACAAAGAGAGAGAGAGAGAGAGAGAGAGAGAGAGAGAGAGAGAGAGAGAGAGAGAGAGAGAGAGAGAGAGAGAGAGAGAGAGAGAGAGAGAGAGAGAAAGAGAGAGAGAGACTGACAGACACATATAGAGACAGAGAGAGACAGAGAGAGACAGAGAGAGACAGAGAGAGACAGAGAGAAAGACAGAAGGACTGAGAGTGAGAGAGGCTGTGACTGTTTGCCTTCTTACATTTTACTCAGCCATGTATTATCATTAGGATGCTGAGGGTGGGAGGGGAATTTAACCCTTTTCTCCGCTACTGAAAATATCTTCTTCTGGCCTTTGGAAAACCTTTTACACAAGTCATGCCCTAATAACGTAGAATTTGCTACAATCATTTATTCTCATCTTTATTAACATTTCACTTTTCAAGATATTTCATAATGAATTATGTCTTGTCTTTATCCCTGAAACAAAAGCGAGTATATACTCATAATTTTGGCAAGACCTGGCGATGATGGGTTTAAGTTTTTCTTCAGTTGGGGAAAGGTGAAAGTCATTTTTCAGTCAGCAGGACGGGAGGACAGCAGACATAGATCAGGGTCCAAGATAAAGGGTCCCTTCCTTCCTGGATAGTGCAATAATAGCAACCGCAACAAAAACGACGAGTCATCTTGGATCTCTCTTGACTACATTAATGTTGTTCTCTCGCTTGGATTGTCCCCTTTCTTCCTACACAAAGCCCCCTACCCATCCCCCCCTCGCATCACATCCTGAACCTGCAGTTCATCAACATGTCACTCTATCGCATCCATGTTTGAGCATCTAAAGCTTCCCTATTGACTTCCTCAACACCTCCTATAACACAGAAAACGAGAATATATTGCTTACTCAAATATGCAGTTCATCAAAATGTCAGCAGACTACCCCCGTGTTCAAGAACACAAAGCCTCCCTGTTCCCGGGCTTTCTTCATCAACGCTTTCCTCAATAGATATATCTTGCTTTCTGCAATCAGCAGTTCATCAAAATGTCACTTGATGGATATCTTATTTGTATTCTCCATCTTGGTTGATTTCCACAAAAGAGGGTTACCAGCTTGTTTGCGGAAGACGATCATCCACTTTACGTACCTCGTACGTCATTGTTATCCTCCATGGCCTGGGGGATTCTGTTTTGAAACTACCTTTTCTTTTAAACATTGGAAGATAAATGATGCAAAATCAGGCCAAAGGGTAATACTACTAGCAGGTATTACTAGTAAATTAATCAAGATAACAATTATGGAGAATAATACACCTAACAGAAAAATAAATCAATTTGAAAGATTATCAATAAATAATATCCCAATCCCTATTATCTGCATTCCATTGCTAAGCAGATATATTGGTCCAAAATCCATTGTAAAGTCCAATATGTAATACATTTTCCTAATGTATCCTCACTTGCACAACCATTTCTTCCATTGTCTTTGACCTGTAAATGTAATGCATGTGGCCTTTTCTTCCTCTCACCCTCCCTCCCTCCCTCTTCCCTTCTCTCTCTCTCTCTTATCTGCTCACTCTAAAGCTCTGGGTCTCCCAATTTTTTGTTGTCCAACACTCTCTGTCAAGTTTTATTTTATTCTACATCTCATACTCCATCTAACTTTCTCTAAATGTCATCTCTTGATCATTGGTATGCTCTATCTCACTTATTCCCTTCCACATTCCCACCCTGCACACACACACACACACACACACACACACACACACTCTCTCTCTCTCTCTCTCTTGCTCTCCCCTCTCTGTCTGTCTGTCTCTCTCTCTATTTCTCTATCTCTATTTTTCTCTCCTCCTTCTCTTTCTCACTCCATCACTGTCACTTTCTCTCATTCTTTCTTTCCATTTCAATCCTTCCAAAAGTTCACCACTCCATTTTTGCCCTTGGCTTCACTGCATGGAAACTGTCAGATCAGAGTCTGATGAGCTGGAAATAATACGAGCTCTCCCTCACTCCCCCCTCCTCTCCCCCTCTCTCTCTTTCTCTCTGTCTCTCTTCTTATCCTTCTTTCTTCTTCTTCTGTCAAGGGTCTTTACCTGAGCATGGCATTATTCTTAAAATGCCATATGGGTGATTACACCCCATAAAAAGCACGATCAAGCACAAGTACAGCGGCAGAAAGCTTTGAGAATGACGTCTTTGCCACAAAAAAAACAGCATGTACTTTTCCACTTGTGCGCAGCAGGCAAATGAACTCTTTGAGAGTATGGCTTGTGGTTACAGTCAGCGAGACATATGTGAATGGAATGGTGGAAATGAAAGAAATAAGATGATCAAAGTGTGGCCTTTCTCATAAGGACTCATTTTCAAGTTAGAATTTTCCTCGTCAGAGTGATCTTAGGGCATTCCTTCGGGGGCATACTGAACAGCAGCACCAGTGGCCACAAGAAACAACCTCTACAACAGCAATCACTTCTGGTATTACTGGACAAAGCTGCAAAGCTGCTAATACATTCACAATGCAGCCTTCTTACAAGTATCACAAGCAAGTCCAACTGTTCAAGGCATGTCTAATATGTTACCTAGTATTACAGCACTGTGAACCACCTACTGTGAATATAACAAGATTGGAAGTATCATTTCATTGGATGTCTTGTCTGATTTGAGCTCTAAGAGGGCCATCACATTGATACCCTCACAAGATATACTAAAATCTGAGACAGGGTCATTAACATATGGGACGAATAGCTTGGACTTACCCTCACATAAAACAGAAATGGGATTGCTTTGTGAAGGAGATGGAGCACTTGAGAGTGGAGGGGAGAGGATTTGGAAATGTACAGGGAACAGGTTCTACCTGAATACTGTCTGTTTACAGGGCAAAAGAAAACATGATGAAGAGAGGAGAAGGGGGAATGTTATTTGCTTGCACTCGGGTATAAAAGCGAGAGGGTGGGGCAGGGGTAAAACATACCAAGCTCTTATATTTACCTAAATGCAGGATACTGGAGATTAGCTGGCGTGAGGAAAGCTGGATGGAATGGATACGAGGAGATCTGAGCCATGGCGGCGGGGTCGTACGATGCTAGGGGGTGGGGCGTGGCTGTAGGGGGGCGGATGGGATCTTCTCCGGCACGATACGGCTGGAATCCCCTCCCTGCCATCTCCTCCGACTTGGTCGGTAGCTGGGCTAGTGGTCTGTCAAGAGCAACCAGATAGTATCTTGAGTTCACTTTTAAGTACTTTTGTAGATTTGTAAGGAAATTAGACAATACTTGTGGAAAGTACAACAACAAACTGTCTCGTTCCTTCCTCTTTTCAATGTGTTTTTTTTTTCAATTACTCAAGAGATTGAGGTTTTTATGCACTGACTTGTAAATATGAAACAAATATACAAATGTGCAAGCAATGGCAATATGACTGAAAAGATTCAAAACAATTTTTTAAAAAACGACTTCACAACATATTTTCAAACGACATACTATTTGACATCAACAGCAGACCTGTCAACCTGCAGCAAAGAAAATTCTTACTCACAAGACTCAAAATGATTCCTGTCTTCAAGTTGGCAATTGATTGCACGCACCGGCCATAGATTATAATACATAATTGATTTTGTACATTTCTGTATTTCAACATTAAAAAAACGTACTCCCGTATTTCAACTTGATTTCCGTATGAAATACGGAAAATCCGTACTACTTGGCAGCTCTGCAACAGCTACAGGTAGATGTGGAACTCATTGCTTTCAAAGTATTCTGTGCATAATTGAGAATCTGCCGTATTATTTTGATTACTGAAGTCACATGTTAGTATAATTGTATGAAACCTCAGAAAACTTTCCTCATCATTTATGACAAGATAACATATACCAAGAAAAACAAAACAAAACACACACAAAAAAAACAAGAGAACAAAACGACATACAACAGACATATTTCCTGAAAATAATTAAACAGATTTGAAGTTGAAGAAACAGTCCTATCTCTTACCTCCTTGGACCTAAACCTAAACTGGGGCTCTCTTTTCCTCTCCAAATAGAAGAACTGCCCTCTCCTGACAGCGAACGGCCAAGGCTACGATCCACTGAGTTGCTCTGACTTCTCCTTTCAAGTTCCTGCACATAACAAAACCATGAAACAAGATAAAGAAATTACATGTGATGGTGAGCTTGCTCTGATATCCTTGAAGAATATGTATATATATGTTAATTTTTGCCATGGTATAATTTTCACAAATTGCACAAATTTTTTGTAGGGCTAAGAATCTAACGCGACATGAAAATGAGACTGCAATGGCACTGAAAACAGACAAAATTACTAATTGTAAAATCTCAAAATGTCTGTGTACTTGTCATTCATGCAAATCATTGAATGTGGAAATATTTGCATTTGAAATGTAGACTAATACACAGTATTGCATACCTAAACATTTTATGTTCCATCACTGTATCAACTCACCTTTAAAATGAAACTCAATTAAAACACCATTAGAACCATTTTTTTATCAAATGTGGATAATTGCAGGCACTGTGTAAACTCACATACATCACATCAAAACTACATGTAGGTCTTCAACTGATTCTTCCTTTTGTTATTGTTCAATCAAACATCAAATAAACTCTGAACCAATATTAGTTTTGATCTTGAGTCTTGGTAAGAAAGTTGTCATGTGGTGTGATCCATTAAACAATAGACACAATAATTAGTGATCCAAAGTTCAAAGTATTATTAACAGTCAATACAGACAGCTATTTTATTCTTAAAGGGATGTTCAGAACCTACTTTTAAAAACTAAACAGTTACATTCCTGGATGTACACTTATCAGCATATACTGTTTCCCCTGACTATTCAACTTCCCAAGTCTTTGCTCCAGTTTTACTTTCAAACGCTAAATTCTGTCAGTACTTTGGTTTTTGCATTTGGCTACATTATCATTTTAAAGTACACCTATATCATCCAACATAATATACTTTCATATAATATATGAATATTCTTCACATATTGTGTAAAGAAGGAGCTCATATTTTCTTCTTAATATTTCAAGAAAGATTGCTAAGAATATCATCAATGTTCAATTCAATTCAATTCAATTCATTTCAATTTTTCATATTTACAATGATGGTACAGTTTACATGTACATATTTATATATTATCATACATATAGATCATCATGCACAGTACAATAAATAATTTTAAAACACCAACAAAAAAACCCAAAAAAACATGGAATTGAAAGGGAAGGAGGGCCAACTAAAAAGCAGAGCTCGTAGGGTGTAGGCCCCCCTGCAAAAAGGTAATTACTATGAATTATTATTTTATGAGAAAAAACTACAACAAAATAACAATAATGGAATCAGTAATACAAAATCATTTTAAGACGTAAAGCAATGATAACTATATACATAAAAAAGAAACAATTAAAGTACACAAATATCAAAGTTCCACAAGGTCACGCTACAAATTTAATTTGATTGGGGAATGCAATAACCTAGTAATTATTCAGAAGAAAGGTTTCAAGTCTCCTTTATGTTATGAGCAGAGTGGAAAATTAAGCAGTGTGAACATAAAATGTCAATGAATTACTAACGGATACCCTACAGAAATTAATTACTGAAAATATTTGTGAGTTGTCATTGACTGAAGAAGAGGAATAACAGGATGTTTGTACAGGATGACCTTTCCAATAATCCCCTCACATGAGCTTCAAGTTCTATTCATTCACAAAATCAACATTCTACAGGAAAAGTAACCAGTCAAATATTGATTTCCTTCATCTTCTCATACTTGTATTTTTTTTAAATGTAGTACATGAATGCCCCCCTTTTTTTTTAGAGACATTCACATTTTGGAGTCATTACCTTGGGAAATCCTGCAGAAGTTTGAATAGAAAAAAAAAATTGTAAGAATTATCACAACATTTTATTGCTTTAATGATCATTGGTGTTTCTATAAAAATGGTTTGTAACAATTAAGAGTAAAATTTGTATTTCCTTCAATGTAACTCCTAACCCACTGAATACAGTCCCGAGAAAACTCTCGGCTGGGGTCTGTGGAAAATGCATGTTATACCGAAATCAAATCGTGCTTACAGGTTGATACTTCGTTGCCCTGCAGGCAGAAGGGCGTTAACTCGAGCATTCATTATGCAAAATGTACAATGTCGCTCGTGAGTCGCTTCTTCCATGTGGTAACGACTTTAATGTGGTTTATAATTGATGAATGCATAAATGCATAGTTTAAATGAAGATAGCTTTTAAAAACAAGGATAGATATTTTGCAGTGTTGGACAGAACTATATTTCAGTTATCTGTCATGCAGGATTGAATTTAAAATTTTTAGGTCTTTATGCATGAGCCCCTGTTAAAATTCTAACATATGGAGGGGGGCAATCTGGAATTAGAATTGTAGGGTCCTATGAGCTCCAGGAAGAGAGAGAGACAGAGAGAGAGAGAGAGAGATTTATTTCTATTATGAGTATTAAAGGTGCATCCATCTAAATACATGTACACTTGAAACTACTTGCAATCAATAAAATGAATTAATCATAACAAAATCAGGTCTACAAAAGAATGAAACTAAAAAGGATCTTCGTTCATTCTTAGGCACAAGTACTTGCAATATGCAAAGCTTTCATAGTAAAATAAGTAAAGCTCATATCATAGCTAATACATGGTCACTTTGCTCACTTTAGAGTAATGTAGCATAAATTTTACCTAACTAGCCTGTGGGAAATTTATACATTCAACGAAAAAAGTCTGAATAATGACCAAATTTACTGATTATCTCCTGCCAAAGTGCCAAGCACTTGACAGGTTTGAGAAATGGATTGGACTATAAATTAATGAAGACAGAGGAAGGCCAGGGGACAAGATCACACGTGCAACTGTGACATTAGTAATCTTCACGACGATTTCCACTGTGACATCTGTGTTGAATAAACGTCTAAAAATTGTGTCGTGTCAACACAATCGCCAACATCTCGGGAGAGAGGGCAGCTCATAAAGCGGCACCATCACGACAACGATAGGGCCACGCGAGTTGGCGCTACCCGCCTGATATTTGCTCACTTTTCGACTCTCTCCCCCACGACTCTTAGCGCAGAGACTCCGCTGCAGGAGCCGGGCAAATACCAAAATGGCGTAATCTTAGATGGGACTAGATGTTACGTGGAACAGGCAGAAGCAAGTAATAGCCTATATTGTGATGGAGTGGTCTGACAATGACATCCCCCCCCCTCCATTTTCCTTCTCACTGGAAAGAAAAAGCAAAGAAAAAGTGCAAGCAGAGTGCATCGCAATCTCTCTCACAACTTGACTGCAATCGTGTGTAGATATACGTAAGAGGTTGATGAAGCTTGCATTCATTTGCGGTAACAGGGGATAAGGATAGCCTTCAGTTAGTTGGCAGTATTGATTTGTTCAGGTTTTTTTCTTTAAAATCTTAAGCCCTGGGAGTTAAACCATGTAACAAAGACTATCTTGAAATGCTACACCTACAATCATAGCTTCTGATACTGTCAAGTTTCCGAGGTACCAACACAAGCAACATGACAGATTTCCGATTGACTTACAATATTAAGATGCAGAGGGATTTAGTTCTAATTTTAGACATTTCTAGAGAAAAATGGCAGAAAACATCAGAATGCTCTACATAGCAAAAAGAATTTACCATACCTCCTTCTTGTATATAAAATTAGAAAATAATCTTTTTATCAGATCATTTGGTGGATGCATACTCCATTAAAGAAAATTTTAATTCTTTACAATTTGCAGCATATATGATAACAGATACGGCATAATCCCAAACCAAGGAATTTAAAGTGGACGTATCTATGGTAACTCATGCATTAACTTGATAATCATACAGTCTGCTGCTTCTACTGAACAAGGAAGTATCTAGGAATCTCTTCCCTTTTTTGCTTGACAAAACACGAGCAAGAAATATAGAAGATGGAAGATTCTGGCATCTCGTTGGGGTCGATTAGGTGGCTATTAGCGCAGGACTAAGGGCTCAGCTAATTATTGGCATAATAACTTTGGGCAATCATGAAGAACTGAGGAAAGTAGGTCTAATCAAGCCTCCAAGCCAATCTTGTATTTCTTAAATTTCTATTTAGGGAAAGGTACAGGTGGAGGGGGGGGGGGGGGGGTTGTACAGGAATGGAGGAAGGGGGTGGAGTGGGGGGAACAAGTCTTCTTATTTCACGGAGCAACAGTAATGCAATCAAATATTAGCCATCACTTCCAAATAGAAGTAATTACCTCTTATGTGTTTATAATAACAATGAAGGAATAAAAATTACAAGAAGAACACTTTTAAGGAGAATGAGCGCAAGGTACAGACACAAAGGTACCGGTCATATTCTATTAAAAAAGGGGAAAGTTCTTGTGTAAAGGACACATAACATCATCATTATTTAACTACCTGCAACCTGTTTATTGAAACCATCATAAGTCTAAGTTGGTGGACATTCCGTGGAAATCCAATTGAAATCCATGACAGGCATCCCTATGGATTGTCCAAGAACCTACACTTCTGATGCTCTCAAGAAACAGGACCCAGGTACCTATCTATTTATGTGTAAGCCTTAATTATTTTCATGAAGTTTTGTTTTTGTGTGTGTGAAATGTTGTTGTGTCACAATTTCTTAATGCAAAAAATGTAGGAATTAAAGTCTTGAAGGTAGGTTTCTTAATCATTATGAAAACATCCCCCTGTACCCCTGTCATCACCAAGTAGATGAAAACATTGACTGATACAGCATTGGCTTTTGAACTTATATCCTTGGAAGATTTCTAGATGTTACTTTGACATACCCTTCTGTCCAGAGCGGAGCTGGTGGTGTGTGTAGGGGCGATGGTGACCACAGGGGGGCTGGAGGTGGGTACCACAAGGGGCGATGGTCCTAGGTGGTACTTGGACGGTGTAGAGGCGGAGCTACGCGTTGTACTGGCAGGCGAGGTTCGTGGTGAGATTTCATCTGGGCCTGGGAAGGAAGAGAAAAAAGCAGACATGAGCAGTTAAAGAAATTTTCTTGAAGGGTCATTCATGTAAGCAAAAGAGAGATTATTTTTTTTATATATTAATGAATGACATGTGGGGTAAGAAAAAGGGATCAACTGTAATCAATGGTCCTTAAATGCACTCATTCATCTGAGTGTTACAAACTACAGAAATGTGAGCTAAATTTTATGGCCACAGATTTTTTTTTTTTTTTTTAAAACTTATTATGATAAATTATGTGGAAAAAAGGCATGACCAAGGTTTCACTCTTAGGGTGAAACACCCAATGTCTCAAAACCAGTTATAGCAAAGGCTATACCATAGCATGAAAATAAATTACTATTTTACATGTCCATCTTCACAAAACAACATCCCAACTCTTTTGGGGGTAAGGACCTGCAACACAGGGTTGCCTGAAATTGGGGGCATCAACACACACATGCAGTCATACACTGTTTGTTTCTTGTAGAAGTCAGGTAAAATGAGCATCAACATGAAAGCTGGATAGGATATCATCAAATCACCCTCAACTAAGAAACACTTCTCACCAATCCCTTCCTCCTTCTCAGGTTTTATAGATAATCTAGAAAGAGATTTGCAACTTTATACGTGTACCTCACAACAAAAAAATGGATGAATAATATCAAATGTCTTGAGTGAAGAGTAAATGGCAATAGGGTGCTGCGGGGACTGCAGCCCTGAACAATTTCGAAAATACCAATATTTGAGCCACTGCAACCTCATATTCCTGTAGCGAGATGCCCAAATAACCTCATATTCAAGTGGCTGGATGCCCAAATATGCGACTTTTATATCATTTTTTTTTCACTTTGTTTCTCAAATTTTGATGACAAAATAAAATATGAATTCTCTCTCATACTGATTAAAAACAAAAATTCTTTAATAATAATAAATATAACAACAATAAAAACAATGTAGATGCTAATGATGCACGATATATCCACCCATTTTCAATGACTATTGTAGATTGATGTGGCTTCATAGACTTATCAATGTCAAACCAAATGAAGGCATTCAAGAAGAAAAAACATTCACATGTCAACTACGACAGGTGATTGAATAAGAAAAATTTGAAACAATGAACAATTATATGAGAAACTAAAATATATGGTTCTGAAGTCATACATCCTTGCAAGATAATCCTATGTTTGATTTCAATCATAATGAGGAATACATGACACATTTCTAGGTCAAAATGACGCTAAGCAGATTCATTAGGGATATTTCTTTGATCAAATACACAGGTTGTTTACTGGTTGCATAAAAGAGAGGGAGAGGGAGATAGAGAGAGAGATAGAGAGAGATAGAAACAAAGACATAATTAGAAATAAAAAGATAGACAAAGAACTATAAAGACAGAGACAAAGGAGAGAGAGAGAGAGAGAGAGAGAGAGAGAGAGAGAGAGAGAGAGAGAGAGGTAAATAGAGAAATAGAGAAACAGAAAAAAAGAAAGATAGAGAAAGAGAGAGAATGAGATAGAAAGACTAGATATATGTGGAATTACTGAGAAAAAAAAAAGAAAAGAGAAAAAAAAATGAGAATTTCAAAATAATTTAGAAAACACAAAGGCAGACATAAGAACATTTGCTCCTCTATCGTCCTATCGTGTGAGTAGAGAATTATGAAAAATGTAAATAACTCCACTTGGGAAGCTACATGGACACTGTTGTAGTAGCTGGGTTTAATGCAGGCACAAACCATTTTTTCCCCATAAGAACACTGGGAATTA
The DNA here is from genome assembly GCA_029962745.1 of Echinometra lucunter. Lineage (NCBI taxonomy): Eukaryota > Metazoa > Echinodermata > Echinoidea > Camarodonta > Echinometridae > Echinometra > Echinometra lucunter. The sequence goes on along the minus strand of CM057158.1, from coordinate 14,697,174 downwards.
ATTGGGGGGGGGGGGAAGCATGTGCCCACCTAAATTGAATGGCAGTTATCCATAAATCCATATACTTTGTAAATTGAAGGGGGGGGGGGTGTCCATACCATTTGGAAGCAAGGGTATTGTTGCTTGATAGTCAAATATCACATCAGCGGTGTTAAATACACTACTGGTATTCTAGTTTTTACTAATAATACCCAGCTACCTGGCTTGATTACATCACAATCAATAAAATTTCATCCTTTCCACCCAATTCTTAAATTATGGAAATGGGATCTACGATGTCCTTTACCTCCATAATTCTAGGCTCAATACCCAAGGACTGGATATGCAATGGGGCCAAGGAGTGTGACAGCAAATAAGACCTTGTGTACAAAGCCTTCCTGCGCAAAGTGACACAGAGAGATGCTGCCGCCGCGGTTTGAAGAAGGAGAATTCTAGGCTTTCATTTCCTCTCGCCAGTAAATAGGAGTGATCAGCAAGGTGTCACATTCCCCTTTAGACCTCTTTCTTATCAGGGGAAGAAGAGAGGTGACTGTGGACCAAGTCCAGATTAAACAATTGACTACTGAAAACTCATATTTCAATAGGCTTGTAACAGGGATCATGGTTCCCAGAGACAGCAGGTTAAGGTATATATCGAGAGAGTAGCAATTGCTTTGGACTCGTGGGTCTGCCCTGAATCCCCTTTGGGAGTGACGATAAAAATGGCATTAGCTGGTTTCAAATCAATAAAAGGACTTTTTACTTTACTGACATGATATGATTTAACCAAATTCTGAAATATATAGAATAATGACTGCTGTCAAGTACATCTCTATACACTCTCACTGTATGACTGTATGAAGTACAGCAGGTTAAAGCACAAAAGGGCTTCATTGTATCTATTCTAGACTATTCAACATTGTTACTCCTGGATTCAAGACTATAACTGAATACGAGTCTGAAGGTACTATATGATTTTTTTCAAAAAATATATGTTCAAAATCAGTCCAAACTTCAAAAGGCGATTGGGAAGTGAGATTGAAACTGACATGACACTGCTTTTAAAGAGGCCTGTTGCTTCTGATATGGAATGACCTACAGAATCAATTCTCATTACTACTTGTGGCGTTGCCTTCTCTGAGAATGTAGGCTATCGGCCTACCTTTCCTTGATGTAATATTTGATGGGTTTGTATTTCAGTTTCACCCACCTTTCTCTCTGCTGTGTTTGCTATCAAACCAATGATTTTCTGCTTCATTTGGGAAGTAATAGGAAATGAACAGTTCCTATCAAAAATATTGGACCAAGGCAATACTGGCAGTGAATGACCAAGCTGATTTCACCATGTCATCTCAAGCAAAAGGAAAGTTCACAGAGATGCTGTTTTTGTTTACACAGGGTTGATCCTTGCCTTGATTCGCTTTTGTTTCACCAGAGAAATATTCAAGAGCAGGTCATGATTATTTTCCATGTGGAAAATTGCGAGACAAACAGAAGGCATGTGACAATTATTACGGTTCAAGTGAGGTGACAAAACTTCTATGATCACTGATAATTTGAAAAGACTTTTGGATAGATATCTTTTATAGATCAGCACAGAAGGGAAATGAAAAACTGAAGAGAGAAAGAAAAAGATTAGATGGATAGCAAGAAAGAGATTAACAAAAAGGTGACTATTACAAAACCAAGCTATCCAGAATTATCAAGAAAGAGAAACGAAAAGAGTTTGAAAAATTACAGATCATAAGGAAAGAACAAAATAGAAATACAAGATGGACAGGAAAACAAGAGTAAGATATAGTACAGGAAAATGTACCATATTAATTGGTAAATATAGGATAGAAAGTGACAGAAGAGCTTTATTTAGAAAGCCCTCACGAATATGTATCATCATCAGTACATTATTCATATGCCAGGACTGGGAAGTTGCATGAATAAATATATATCTGATGCATATGAAAGGTAAATATCACAACAGCCTAATGGATGCATCATATTCAGGTATATGTAGCAAAGTTAAGAAGACGAGGATTAAGCTAACAGCCCTTGCGGCAAAGACTTAGAGTGACTGCTTTAAAGTGGTGTAGCTCCAGCATGACTTCCCATCATCCACCATCAAGTCTATCATCATCCACAAGATGCTAATCTCAGAGAGAGAGGCAGCGATGTCCTTCTCTCTTCACCCCAATCACTCAGTTGGGAATGAGCCACTGTCTGCTGCCCTCTATCTATGGCTCAATGCCTACAGGTTGCAAGAGTGCCGGGGGGTGTTTCATAAAGCTGTTCGTAAGTTACGCACGACGGTACGCACGACTGGTGATATGTTCCTGTGATACATGTAAATGGTTGAGAATCTGATTAGCACCCAAGAACAGGTTCCAGTTGTGCGTAAAGTCGCGCGTAACTTACGAACAGCTTTATGAAACACCCCCCTGGTCATTTTAGAGTGAATAAACAGTATCGGCCAAGTTCATGGACTAGGTATAAGCTGTGTAGGTGTGCCATTCTTTTGGCACCACAGTGGACTGATATATAAGCAATTATCAGTTTTCTTACTTCAAAAATGGAAGTATAAAAGCAAACAAGTAGTGTCAGAATGATCTTTCTGGCCAGTTGAAGCCGCTGTGGACTATACACTTTTGTCCTCTGAAAATGCCCGAGAGTGATTTTGCAAATTGCAAAAAATCAAACTAAAGAGAACAAAAATTAAAAGCAGTTCACTGCATCAGTGCAAAAATGCCTTTTACAGATGTGAATGTGCAAAAAAAGCATTCTCTCATAAATTGAAGAAAGATTAAATTTGCCGCAGAACAGTTCATTATTTCTTCAAAGCCTAACCAGAGGGAAGCTAACAGTAACTCCAAAACATCAGTAAGACTGTCACAACTGGATTTTCATTAGAAGAGCTCTAAAATCGGTCATATTTGTCAAAGGCTTTTTTAACGTACAATACATTTAGGGGCTTTTTATGCTGACATGATGAATTTAGTTCAGAGGATATTTCATAATAGTATCAATCTGTCACAATGCACTTGATTAATGAATCCAAAACAAACAAACACTTTCAGGTGTTAAAACATGTGATTTCAACAAAATATCCCGCTGCAAACTTTGTGGAGGCTGTGCGTCCTGTTTTCCTGCATGCAAGTAGGTGGTGTATCATATCTAAAACTTTATAAAATCCTATTCATGATACCCTCAACTTTTACCAGCTCCCTGCATTACCTCACGAGACCCCAGAGCTGCAAAATTCATTATGTTGAAAGGTTAATGAGTGGACTGCATCATCTCTTAAGACATGCTTTACACCACTGTGGAATCACATGAGGCTGCGACAGGTTATGGATGTTCATAGAACCTCACATACACACACGCTAAAGGCATGTTCAGATATGAGGTAAATGTTCCCGCAACAAATCCCCGCAACATTTTAGTGTACAAGTCAATGGGGTATGAGGCGACAAAAAAATGTCACCGAGGCAGGACACCTTTTTTTTTGCTGCCTTGTAAAAAATGCGCACCAATCAAATTCCTAAAAAGCACAAAATATGATGTCATGAGTTTGTCTGCCCAAGTTTTGACAAAGTTCTCTTTTATTTGAGAGTCGACGCGTTAATGTGCATTCACTGAAATAAGTGGCGCCACAATGTTGCGCCATATCTGAGCATTAAAAATGTTGCAGGGATTTGTTGCGGGGATATGTCATCTCATATCTGTACACCCCATAAGTAATATCAAATGGTGAATAGGAACAAATTTTTGCAAGGTGTTATGACATATTTCTTTATTTTCAGGAATGGTACAAAGCATTTTCATTCCTATCATGCATGATATCTTGATATATTAAATTGTAAAAATGATTTGCATCAAAGAAATTAAGGAAAAGACTGCAAAAACATATCAAATTTTCATTCTTATTCACTCCATTACAGGTAACACATCTCATCTGTTCAACTACTGCTTAAAACACTTCCACAACAAGGATAACAAAGAAAGGACTGAATTTCTATAGTTTGAAGCAGTACTCCTAAATTACATATCCCTAAAAAAAGATTACTAAATCATTAATAATGAAGAGACTATAAATCACAAATTGAACTCATTCCATGTGAAAATGTTAAAGGCAATGGTTCAATACTTTTTTTTTCAATTCACAGAAACAAATGATTTCCACTTGTAGAATACAAATCAAATAAGTATCTTCAAATTCATTATTTTATCATCATCCTCATCACCATTATCATTATTATAATCATCATCATTATAATCATCATCATCATCATCATCATCATCATCATCACTATAGTCACACATAAGTTTGTAATGATAATTTCTTTAACTGTCTGCCTTTAGCCAAACATCCCACTTGAGACAAAGCAGACAATAGTTACCTTCCAGACAGACGCATCCAATTAAACATGGCCTCCACAGACGAGAAGAGGCCATTAAAAAAAACAAAATTCATGGAAAGTGATAAAGACGCGGGGTGAGTGTATTATGCATTAATTGCGAATAGAAATAATTCCCCCCCCATCCCCAATCAAATCCCGTCCCTTCCAGACTAGTGTGCATGATGTGTTGACTGCATATAAAACTCCTTCCCTTACCCCCCCCCCCTTCTCTCCCTGCCCTCACTTCCCATCCCCTCTCCAAATAGACATGAATCCTTCAATATACCCCTTCTCCTTTTCTCTCATATCCACATCCCCTAATTTCATATACACCCTCCAAGCTAGAATATTATACCCTAATTGCAAAGAGACTCAATTCCATCCTCACCCCCTCCCCTCACCTCACATCCTCATAAAAACCAGCCTATTATGTCTTAATTTCAACTAAAAATAATATCCCCCCAGTCCCCATAGTCTCCCTGCCTGCCAGAATATTGTGCACTGTTTGTTTATAGCCCCCTTTCCCACTTCCCATCCTCTCTCAGGCTAGCGCATTATGTAATAATTGGAAATACATATAATTCCTCCACCCCCCCCCCCCCCCCGGTCAGAATATCTAGCATTGATTGCCTATGGACATCATTCTATCCTTACCCCCCTCCCAGGCTCCCAGGCTCCCCTTCCCCCCTCCTCCATCACACCCACTCAATCCATCATTATACTTGCTCGCAGGTAAACTGTAAGCAACACTTTCACATCTTCAGCTGAAGTAAGTAACCCCAGTTGCTATGGCAACCCAAATGACAATTTCCGTCATCTTCGATGGGATCAGATTACGCCGTGAGATTTCTGGAGATAAAGACTTGTTTCTCTATTTTTCTTATATCTCAAGGAGTTTTTTTCCTTCTTTCTGCCTGCCTAGCCTGGGGTGCTCATTACATGATATATTGTTTCGGATCAAGTAAAGAGGCAGGTACACTCCACATTATTTTCAGTCTTGACTGATAGATGTTTGTACCTAAAGATTCAACTCAAGATATCCAGAATATGCACCATATACATCGCTATATAACATGGCTCGTTACCCTTTTTTTACTTTGCTCGACTGGTTTTTTGTATTTTTCAAGTCAAGTGGCCCCTATATCACTTGAAATGCACAATGCATATAGAGATTGGCTTGGATATATCAACCAGTACTAAATATAAAAAATAATAGCCTTTCACTTCGTATTTTAATCGGTCACTTTGCAAAAGCAACCTATATCTCTCTTTTAAAAATCTGTTGTATTAATCTTTCATATCCATCCTCACTGTTCTAACATTAGGTGATGATATTGACAGTTCTAACAAATTCTCCTGGTATCTCACTCAAACCATATAATACAAATGAAGAAAAATAACTGATTTACAAGGAATCTGTGGATATCTACAGAAACACTTCAACATCAGCTAAGGACCATGGGGATGTTAACATAATATAACGTTTAGCTTTACTTTGATAGAATTAGATTTCAATTGGCCCATAGGTATCTTTGATTGAGAGCTCGGCATAACTGAATTTTTAATTTTTATTATGGGTGGAGAATAGAGATACAAAAGGCAAATACAGAAAATACCTATTTTGAACATTTTGCCAGAATAAAAAGTGTCATGGTCTATCACCACTCAATCTATTATGCTCATAAGTCCCCTCCCATCAAAAAAAAAAATCTAATTGGCTATTTCTTGAGCACTGGACTCAATTGGAACTCTTTACAAGACACATCCCCTCTCTATGGTCCTCAGGTGATGGGTTGGTTGCTACAGAAAACTGTGAGGTTCTACGTCTACGGGGGGAGCTCTTCGTTTCTCTTACCATTGTCATTGGCCTGCTTGGCCAGTTTACGCAGGGCGGCCGCGAAGCTGGAGGTGCGAGTGGCGGCCAAGGCCTGGTTGGTGCCCGCACCGCCGTTGCTGGTCACGGTGACGGTGCTGGCTGATTGGCTGAAGGGGGTTACGGTAGCAGTGGTACGGTTAGCCTTGCTGTTAGCGGAGGATACCACAGTCAAGGGAGGGGGTTTGGTGCTTGGTCCAGGGGGGAGGTGGCCTGGATATTGGTGGATTAGAGAAAGAGAGAAAGGGAGAGAAAGGGAGACACAGAGAGAGATAGAAAAAGAAACAGAATGAGACAGAAATAGAAGAGTATAGAGATATGAAAAGAGAAGATCACAAAAAAGAGAGAGAGAGGGAGAAAGAAGAGAGGGAGAAAGAGAGAGAGATTGGGAAAGAAAAAGGAAGGGAGCGTTAATTATTTTGGTTGATGAAGGTATGCAATGGAATTGGAAATTGTTATATAAGTATACATTTTTTTTTTCAGTTTTCATATTCAAAAGCGGAGCCAGGCAAAAGGGAAAAAAATACAATTAATGAAGTATAGAAGATATGAAAAAAAGTGACAGATGACAGAAAAAGAGGAATATGGACAGATGACAGAAAAAGAGGAATATGGGAAAATGAGAGTGTCACACAGAGAGGATGACAGATGACAGAGTGAGAGAGAGAGAAAGAGAAAGAGAGGTGAATAGACATAGCCACACAGAAAATAAAGTAAAAGAAAAAGAGTAGAGCAAAGCTTGAAAAGAGATAGAGAGAAGGAAAGTAGAAGAAACGAAATGTGTGAAGAAGGAAGAAATTTGAGAACGAAAATGATATTCCAAGAAAGAGCAGGAAATGACGGTTATGGCATGGAATTCAAATAAGTGTGGATAAAAGAAAGGGAAAGAAAGATAATATAAGAATAAACAGAGATGCTAGTTTTGATGAGCGAAGTTAATCCATGATGATTATTACTGATTATGAGCATGTTAATGATGAGGTAGAAATTTATAGATTCTATCTGCTCCTCCAGTTTAATTCAATTTGTTTTATGAAAATCATCTTTCAAAATATAAAATTTGCAGATAAAACATCATTACTTGTGAAGCTATCAAATCTCGCTTCTCACAAGCTTATCCTAACAGAAGGGACAATCCTCTTCACATGTTCCTTTATACTTCATTTTGCCAGTCTCAAAATTTTTCCTGTTTTGTTATTCCCCCTAAGGCAACCAAAGAATTAGGGATAAGTAGATATATGAATAAGAAAATAAAAAAATGCGGGGGAATGTAAGAATTTCTTTGTATTATCATAAAACCATGCATTAGGATTTTTCAATAGAAGAGCAGAATAACTTATTGTATCATCCATTTCTAACTCATCAGGTATTTCAATTTCATACTGCATTTTAAAAAAGGAAACTTGATTAGATTTTCTTTAGAGGAAAGGTGATTTGTTTTACATATGTACACTGCTTGCAATATAAAGATATCCAAACCTTTCCATAAATCACTTCCTTGCTACTGTATGCTTTCATGATTTAAAGAAAATAACATAGAAATAGAGAAAAGGCTGTAAATTTTACTTTAAAAATCATGCAAATTTATGAAAATGACACCACACTAGGTGAAAAGTGCAGATAACATTTAGTGATATGATTCCAATGATAGTCCTCTCCTAGGAAAAAATTACTTGTTAATTAGCAATTCGGAGGGGTAGATTTCCTGGCATTAAACTGAGAGTGAATGTAAGAATCACAGAAAGAAGAAAGAGAGGGGGAGGAAAGGAAGAGATAGAGGGAGAGGGGAGAAAAGAGAAGAGAGAGAGAGATAGAAAGACATAAGAAAGTAACAGAATAACTGGAAAACATGAAAACAGTGGCAAAATACAAAAGGGGGAAATGGCAAAGAAAGGGGATCACAAATTTGAGAGATAGTAAGGTGACAGCAAGAGACAGAGAGAGAGAGAGAGAGAGAGAGAGAGAGAGAGAGAAGAGAGAGAGCAGAATGCCAGACCCCTCCTCAATCCTCAAAAAAAGAGAGGAAAAATGCTCTCCATTCTGTATGCACAGACATGCTCGATCTCTAACATGCAATTTATGAGCAGTCTTCCATTATGCAGGCTAATGGGAAAGAGAAAGGTGCATGCTAAGACGTGACCAGTCTTTAATTTCCAGTCCTGCTAAATGGTACGGGAGAGGATTTCAAAAAGGGGATTCTCTTCAAATGTTTATTAGAAAGGAGAAGAAAAAAAAATGGATGTGGTGGGTGGGGAGAAAATGAGGGATGCAAACACGGAACTTTACATCAAGATGGCACAAAAGGCAAACATGCTCATGCAAGGAGTGAAGTTTATTTGGACAAAAATGTCATCACATTTTTCTTTTCTGGCCTTGGCAATTCCTGGCTTTTCTTCTTCACGATGGGAGAAACATTTGTATGATGCACCATTGTTGAACTACATTCAGACATATATTTTCACATCTTCATCTACTCCTCCTTACAATACATCATTCTATGTTACCGCCCACCTCTCTCTCTCTCTCTCTCTCTCTCCCATTTCTACTACTTTTTCTTTTACTCACCCCTCCGCCTTCCTACATGCACACCCTCCCCCTATCCCTATCAACCACTGCTTTTCACTCATACCAGTCCAGAATCTGGAGGTTTAAATGATGATGGCAATTAACCATACAGTAGGATCTCTGCCTACCTGCTGTCAGCCAAAGAGGGCGTGATCCCTGATTTATATGCCTGGTGAAAAAGGGGGCTTTTCTCAACATGACTTGCTGGCCGGCAGCAGGTACAAAGTAGACGGAGATCGCACCACATGTGGGCAAATGCCATAAAAATAAAAATGTCCAGATTCTGGACTGCACTAATATAGGCATGTCCATAAAATAATATGAAAACTAATGAGAGAAGGTGAGGGAGAGAGGGAGAAAGAAAGGAAGAAGGGGAGGACAGACATGAAAAATGAAGCAAAGGGTAAGAAGAGTAATACTTACAAAAATGGATGGAAATGAAAGAACAATATAGCGAAAAAACCATAAATTAACTAAAACAGAAAAGAAATAGATCAAAGAGAAAGAGATAACACCTAAAAAGGAATTATGGTTAAGAGAGAGAGAAAAAGAAAAGGCAAAGAATGGAAGGGAGGAGAGATAGAGAGCAAGAGAAAACAGAGGGTGAAGAAAGCAAGTGATACAGAAGGTAGCAGATTGGAGAGAGAGACAGAGAGACAGAGAGAGAGAGAGAGAGAGTGATAGAAGTCAGAGAGGTCCAGGTCAACAATCAAGCGAAAAGGCCAGCAAAATCCAGGATGCTAGCTCCGTCCTGAAAGGCGATACGCCCTAACGCGCACAACCACTCAATTTTCCGCCAGCCACCTCACCCCAGCACCCACCAAGGCACACACACACACATACACAGAGGCATTGCAACCCAATACTAATCCTTGCAAACCATTAAGTATGCAACGACTAGATGCCGCACACGAATCTCTCTTTTATCTCATTTTTCTTGGCCTTTCCATTAAGTATTCATGATAGCTCAGCACATCATTAAACAGAGATAATGCTATTTTGTTTCAATAGAAGGTGTTAGCTAGATAGAATCAAGACCTATATATGCATTATCAGATATACTTTTCTTTGCTCATAAGTATTCTGTTATGAATTCAGGCTCATATCTAATCTGCAGTGATCGTTTTTTGTTTTGTTTTTTGGTTTTATTTCTTTAGTTCTACCATACAAAATCATTACACATACCTGATTGTGCAATATCATCAAAACTAACATGAGAATTCATAAAGCCTAAAAATACAGAATGTTACAACATTCTCACTTCTTACTGTACTCAGAAGGGAATATAATCTTTAAAAGAAAGTAATTAATACCACTCTATTTTTCTCTCATACACTGGGCTCACACTAGGTAGAAGATGTGTCATAAATCATAATTTTGCATTTATTTGGAAGGAACATAGAGGAGCTAATTTCATATTCTCTGAAGCATGCGATGCAATGCGATATTAGACCAAGGTGAATACGCATCAATAATTTTAAAGCCTGGATTCACTCACTCATTACAGCATGACAAACACTGACAAACTGAAAAATAACAACTTTGTATAACGACTCGACTGCCAGTGGTTTATTGACTTACTGTCACCGAGAGGCTGAGATTTTCTTGGTGACATGTCTAAAGGCGCAAGGAAACTAAGAGTGGTTTGGAGATGCCTCCAACAACATGTTGTGAAGAACAGTCTAGCTGAAGTACTTCAGAGGAAAGCCAATGGTAAATGCTCTGATCAAAAGTACATTGATCCCTTTCTTGTGTTATCTCTCTCTCTCTCTCTCTCTCTCTCTCTCTCTGTACCAGTATCTCTCTCTCTCTCTTCCTATCTCTCATATTTTGTATCTGTCACGAAAGCATTAAACAGCCTTCTAAAATCTTGTAAGTTGTTCCTTTAATGACCCCAGGAATGAACAGGTAGGAAGAGATAATAATTAAGCAGGTAGTATGCTGTACTAAAAGTGCTTTGGTTATAAAGCCACCTATGTTATTCTGGATTTGAAATATTTTCAATAAAACTGATCAACTGATCGATACAGCAATAAATGGATCATAATCTACTTTACTTGGCAGAAATTCACTGCTACAATATGGTTAAGTTAGGATGAAAACATGAAAAGAAAAGGCTACAAGGGATGAACTGCATGATTATCTGCAAATTTTCAACTAACTATCCTGAAATTATGTCTTTCTGCCATTCATGCCTATGGAGATACCACCACTGGTGCAATGGCAGGTAACAATGACCCTTCCCTTCTTACATTTCAAGTCATCTGGGAGTAAAGATATGGGGCCATGAAATGTCTCCCAATCTACCATTAACACGTCAATCATACACGATATATAACCATTAGAGAGAAAAGGGTTCGAAATTATGCTCAGAAGTGCAACAACCCGCCCTGTATCCAGACTTTCGAGGTACAAGTGTATGTACTGGTAGTATATTGCCTGACAAACGATGGGGGATTTAAATGCACTTGCATACAGACATACCCTTAATCCTCAGCTCCGGATAAGATGAACATTACATTGTAAAGTAGTTTGTATACAGATAGCCCTTTTACCTCCACATGACAACGTGACTACCGCTGACTCAGTCTACACTTCATTGGTTGACAAACAGCAACTAATTGTTTCATCACTTATGGTTCTGAAGACACAGTGATGACATGATCTGAAATACTCTTATACACAGAAATAGCACCGAAAACCTGTAGTCACACTGGAGATAATACCTAACATTACAGAGAGTATCATATATGTGAAAATTCATAGGTACCTTCCGAAAATATCAAAGTGTGTTTTTTCATAGGCACTAAGTCCACATCTTCTGAAGACAACATTACTTGGGTTATCACTGTGAAATATTCATACAGTAGTAGAATTGAAATCAATGTCACTTCAGAAGCTGTTTTCATCTAAAAGATACACAGTACCATGTCATATATCTTACATCTAGTTTTTGAAACAAGCAGAATTATACATGAATTTTCTTCTCTTCAAATGGAAGGACTGGAAGATAAACAGATTTTCCTCATTATAATCATCCTCCCTTCTCATTTTCCCCACTTACAAGACCCCTTATAAATAGCATAAGAATTCTCCGCCAGATGCAATCTAGCTAATAACTAAGTCAGCACAAATGTCTTTACATATGAAATTTTCATTGCTATGAAAACACCATCCGTCATTCATTGCAGATTTCTGCGCTTAGTTGTTCATTCCATCGTCATCACCGCTTTTTAATCACCATCTCATCCCCTCGGCCAGACAGACCCCCACCCCCACCCCCCTCTCCGCATCCTCCATTCCCTCATTCTGTGGCTTCCATTTGAATGGTGGTAAGGCCATTTCCTTTTTCCACCTTCCTCCCTCACGCACGCTTAAAATGGCAAGGCAACAGCAAGCAGTCCATTGTTTGTCACGCTGAGCAAACTCACCACTGTAATATTGATTGCTCTTGCCCTTGCAGGATATAAGAAATGGAAAGGGAATAAAAAGGCAGAATAAACTGTTTTTTTCTCTCTCTGTCTCTCTTTTCTTTCTCTCTCATCAGGGTACTAAGCTGTATGTATTGCCTTCCTTTCCTAACGTTAAGAAAGATGTTTCACGGAGACTCATAGAATGTTTGCCTCTGATGATTAATTTTCTTTAAGACCGAAAGAGACGGTTTCCTGTTTAAGAATGCATGAAGAAGTGGGTGTGATGGATTTGTGAGATGATTCCTTAGGATTTAACCTCAATTTTTTATGTCGCTGTTGTCATAATTGTAAATGGCATAGGAAGGAATGCATCTTTTATTTCTATTACAATCATTTTTCTATGTCTATTGATGAGGACAGAGCCATAAATCTTGCACAGAACAGTGATACTTGATCTGAAGTCATGGGGCCAAGGTGTTGACTAGAGATGTAGCAGAGCAGACTCGAGTACAATTAATAAAATCATATCAATATCAGTAATCAATTATTTTAAACTATCAAACTCAATACCATTAATCCTACATCCTAAAATCCACAAAGGCACACATCACCTGACGAAAGTTTTCCTTCACATACCCCAATATCACATCTGCAGCATCACTGTCCAAAGATGCCATCTAAAATACGTCCATAAATGCCACGTATCGTCCTTCTCCCATCCACCTTCAGCTACCTTCTAACACACATGAAAAAAACATATCAAAGAGATTTTTTTTTTCTCTCTCTCTCTCTCTCCCTCTCCCTCCCTCAATCCCTTCTTCCTTCCATTCCCTCATCTCTTCTCCCATTCCCTCTCTCCCTATCTCTCCTCCCCTCCATCCCCTTATCCAACCTTCCTTCTTTCTCTCTCTCTCTCTCTCTCTTCCTATACATCCCTTCTTGCCTTATCTCATCTCCCCTTTCTCGATCCCTCTCGCACACACACACACACACACACACACACTTAAACTCTCTCTTTCTCTCTACCTATCTCTCCTTCCCTCCATCCTCTCATCAAACCTTTTTTCCATTTCTCTCTTTCTCTACATCCATCCTTCCCTCATCTCATCTCTCTCTCTCTCCTCTCTCTCTCTCACTCTCTGCCTCTTACAAACACCCACACACGCATTTTAATTCTCTCTCTCTCTCTCTCTCTCTCTCTCTCTCTCTCCCCACTGTGCACCTCCCTTCACCATAGAAGGGGGCTCTTTGCACATAATCAGGTGATCCCCATTTCACAGACGACTGATGTCATAACAGCGCAAGCCGTGCACGACGACGGCGATTAATGCCTCCAAACCCAGCGCCGGGCACGTCCCTTTGTAATACTCATTTTCTCTGAGCACTTAACATAAATATCATCTCTGCGGGCTTTCTTCTCAGAAAGAAATTTCCGAGGGGAAAGGACAAGAGAGGAGAGTGAGGGAAGAGATAAAAATGGATGACACCCTGAAAGCTTCAAGGACCACGTATAAAACATTAACAAGACATCCCCTGCATAATTTAACATCAGATTCCTGTTGTTGTGCTGTAGAAAGTAACTGAATTTGCTATGAACTACAATAACTGAAGTACATGTAACTCTTCTCTCTAGTGTAAATCATCAATACTAGACAGAATATATCCTCAATGATTGGAAAGAAATGAGAGTGTTACATATTAAGCAAAAAAAAGGGTGTATTCAGGCAAAGAATGATTATTTTTCTCAAGTAATCACCTGGAACTTTAAACAGGTTAGAGCAAGACACTGAAAATTGTTTTATCTGAAAGGAAAGTCATCCCAATATTTACAAACAATAAACTTTTTACCATTCTGAAGTAAATTTGATAACAATAAATGATGCTGAAATGCAGTGATACTATCCCTATATTTTTTTCTGATAATCAATTATAAGAACAAAAAAAAATCTTATTTAATAATGATGATTTTCAAAGAGGAAAATAATCCCATCACAGTACAATAAAAACAATCCTCGACTTATCTCTCCATACCATCAGTGTTGTAAAATCTGATCACGGTTCAATAAAAGACAGGGGACAGAAAAGAGCATGAAAAAGGCAGGAGTATAGCAACCATGAATACTTGTCTGACCATTTGATTGCCTGCCCAAGGGACGGTTTATATTGATTTTAACCTTTTAGTGAGCTTCTTGGATCAGGCGACTCAGAGTCAGACACTCAAAATATGATTGAGTTCACTTCACAAGAGATATTGCCTTACGCATAAGCATCAGATGTCGAGAATATATCCATCCCTCTTTATTGTTCGTATCCCTGCATGGCTTTTTCCAGCACATCTTCATAGATCTTTCCTTTTTATCTTTTTATAAGAATATTTATCCTAGTTATGCCTTTTTTCCAAAATATAAATTTCAAATTTGTACCTCTGTATTTTATCCAAATCATGTGGTAACGGTATTCCTCAATTTCTATAATATCTAAGTAAAAATATCTTTTCACATCTGTGAGTTCTAAACATCAATACCTTTTCCTTAAATAATTAACGACCTTTAATCCATCGATTTACGTATTACAATTGCTTGGCGATCTTTCATAGATCTCTTATTTAATCTCTTCAAATTTAGGCAAACTCTCTTCAATACAAAAAATGAATGAACTTTCCTTGCATGGATTCATCCTCTACTTTATTTCTTCCTTCCCCTCCTTCTTCACTTCCAGCTTTCTTTTCTTCACCCCTCTACCCAATCTCTATATACCCCCCCCCTCCCCCCACCAAATCCATTCCTGATGAACACAACACAATGCAATGAACGATTACTCAAATCCCAACACAGAACTAACCACAAAATAATGGCATCAATGTCCTTTTCTCATACCTAATAAGAAAACGTTAAAAAGAATAAAGGACTACTAAAAGAAATTGGGCCTGGATATATCATGGAGCCTGCTGGCTAAAACCACAGGAGTCAACCAACTCCGGGCAGGAAATAGCGGGCAGATGAAATAAAAAGGATCGGCAGAGGCGCAGAATGAGTGGACATGCCGATTCCCCCTGTCCACTTTATATAGGGTAACAAATTTGTATTTGAGTAGAAAAGCTATCAAATAGACCCACAATCTGTGCCGGGGGATAAATGACAGAACCTTGTTTTATATTGATTTCAAAGTCAGTTCACATTTAGACTGATTTGTCTCAATCAGGCACTAAGTGAAGTAATGCACTTTTGAGCAAACTGTGCCATGGCTACCATCAAATTTTACTACAAGGAAGTTTTGCGGGTTTTTTTCTACATCACGCTTCATGATATTGTGGTTGTGTGCATGTGGACGCACTCTCGGTGTACTTAGTATTGGTAGTCCTTTTGATCATGCTGTGAAACAAAGCTTGCAAATGATGCTATCAAATACTTTCACGTGAATAGAAAGCGAAACAAAACGATCAGTAATAAATCATGTTATCTTTTCAAGATTGCGGCCATATTGAAGAGTTATGTGGCTTTAAACTCTCACACTCTCCACCTTAAAAGATACCTACATATCCAAAATAATTGTCTGAATCATTGCATTACTGAAGTGTTGAAAAGAATCGTGTCATGTAGTATGAAGGCAGTATAAGATTCTGATCTTTCCATATCTTTCACTTTCCAACCCTTTCTTCAGATTTCTTTCTTTTTCACTGTTCATGTAGTCAGTGCTAATACCTTGATTCTGACAATATTACATGTCGTCTGTTTGGAGCTAGAAAAGCATTAAGTCTGTATAAAATGATACAAGACAATGCCTTCTGGCTCTGAACAGACGATGTATTCTCTCGATCACTCCAAATCCATTTGCATATCTTTCTATCATGAATTCATGATCACCTCTTAAATACTCCTAATTCTTCCTCTACATATCATTATCAATTTATTTTCCACATGGTTCAATAAAATTTGGAATACACACAAACAATGTTATGTACACGTATTCATGTGTTAACTCTACTGCAGTAAAGTGCAAAATATACAAGCTCATCAGTAAGAATAATGAAATACCATTGTTAATCCTTCCTTCATGATTTCAAATTATGCAAACTCTCCACAGATACAGTTTTAATATATCTAATCACATATCAATCAGGTTCCAAATACCATCATTCATCAATCTTCACTAAATAAACAGTCCAGCCTGTAATACATGGCAGAAGCAATATGCACACTCTGCAATCATGAAGGGATCATATTCCTTCACACACCTCTTATAGCTTACCTCAAAATACCACATTTTATCAGTCTTCAAATCTCTCACAATTCGTCATACACTGTATACTGCTGAAATGTAAATATTAGTCTTTATATCCAATTATACAACTTTTCTTTAAAAAGTGAGTACTCACCGAGCAAATTTATAAATGACTCAACTAGACTGTCCAAATCCCATTAGAAATCCACAGTGTAATTCAAGCTGTAACCCTCACCAAGCCATGGCTAATGATCACAGAAATAGATCGCAATAATCGTGACCTATGGGCTAAGCAAGAGCTCAGGCGAGACCTTCCAAATAGAATTGGCAAACAGATTAAACAAACAATCCCATCGTCATAATTGTTGCCAATTTGTTTCTTGTTACTCATAACGGGCTGCTCATTTTGAAAATAATACATTAGAACGTGATTTGGGGAATGGGATGTGGAAATGGGATTTGTGGTCGGGACGATGTACTAATTGTGCACGGAATAAGTAGAATAAACAGACTGTTTTTAATGTCTGCGTGTGTATTTTCTGAAATTACACGTATGAGGATATCATCCCCAAGAAATCAAAATATCATTCTGGCTTTATGAATATTGTTTTTGAAAGGAAATGCAACAATGGCCTACATCATTTCCTACACACTGCACAGCCAGCAATTAAAGGAATACTTCTTCCATTTCTGTAAAAAAAAATGAAAGAATCTGTGAATATTAATTCTAAATATTCTTTAACTAATAAGTAATAAAGAACCATATTTATTTCTAAACTTAACGAATCAACATCATTTTAAAATTAGTAAAGTGGATACACAAGACTGTGTATTTCTAACGGATTATTGAGTCTAAACCTATTGTGATGGTGAAAAATAGTGTATTTGTAGCACTAGTTTTTCACTTAATAAATAGTACATTAAGCTTAAAAGGAATGGCAGTAATTAACTCATTGGCTGACAACCAAACAATAATTGCCTTGGTTTCTCTCAGATATATCCTTCATTTCATTTCAAATATTTATCAGTACACACTTCCGTTTAGCAATAAATGGCCTCTCCACACACAGGAGTATTTATCACATAGGGCCATCCACATGAATGAAATATATTGCAAACAGAAACATCATGATCTGAGTGCAGTTGAGTACATTCTCATACAATACAATGTTCAGATGACAGAGGCCCTGATTCTTAATCAAGTTCTCATAAAAAAAGATATATCAATCTCTAAGTTTCACTCTATATTATGTTTCATTAACATAAATGGTATTCCTATATGGGATTCAAGCATGAAATACTTTAAAGGATGTCGCATTAAGTTCCACGTCTGAACGGAAGGTCATCATAATGGAATTAATACACCATAACCTATTACAATTATCAAGATATCATTTTCCTCCAGGTAGCGAGAACCCCAGGGTCACCATGATGATATCAATGTCCATCACAACAGATCTAATGAAACATCACGGGCTTGTGATATTAATTGACGAAACACTCTCATTAAAAGCAGTTAAATTAAATTTTGCAAAGTGATACTTTTAGCCCACAGCTGAAAGGCTGGCCTCGGCTTTAGTCGGAAGGCGAAAATAAACGGTCGCCTTGACCTACAAATTGATGGAACTGGAAGGTGTTTCATGTCAAAAAGAATAGAGGGAGAGGAATGATCAAAGGATGGATCATTTAATATTCATCGAATCATTCCATTAATGGGTGGCTGATAATGGAACATTGTCAATGTTATTAGATAAAGCCGAGATCGTTGAAGGTACAGCTTTGAAACACTATCCCCATTTCCAATGGTTTCAATGGCCTCATTAGGAAAATATATGTATATTGCATAGGGTGTAATTGCTTCAAAATGGCTGATAATCCATCATGCTTATTATGGACAAATGGAATAGTATCAGACGAAGGCTTAAAGCATTTATTCCTACCAGAGCTAAGAGATATGGCTCAATGGTCATAAAGAGAACTGGTAATGCACTATTCATATTTCATGGCCACTTTGATATCTGAATTTGAATTACTGCCTCAGAAAGTATACTGTATAATGCTTCACAGAACTGATAGCACGGTTTCTGTGAAGATCTCATGAATATTTGGATCAGGGTCATAATATTTCTGCAGCATGTAGATAAATTACTTTGAAAATACATGACGGTAAAGAAATGAGGGATATAATGCAAAAATAGAGTCAGAGTCTTTGAGAGAAAGAGAGAGAGAGAAAAAAGAGAGAAAAAGAGAGAGAGAAAGAGAGAGAAAGAGAGAGAGAGAGAGAGGGGAGAGAAAGAAGGAGAAATGAAGGGAGGGATAGGAAGCAAAAGGAAAAAAAAAAGAGCGAACCAAAGGAAGTAAGAAAGATACTAAGAGAGAAAAATAATGTGAGTGCAATTTAGGAGGAAAGGTAGATAAAAACATATGAGAAAATAAGCTATTTCACAAAGTACATGGAACAAGGAAAATGCAATATATGTCCACTAAAAGGAGATGTACCAATTTCCCAGGTGGATATGCAATAGAAGCTTTTCATAAGGACACCCCTTCACCTCCAGGGTGCTGTCACAAGCCTCGTACGTCATAAAGTCTTGCCTCGTCGCCGATCATTTGATGCACCAAACGACAGCGATCTATTCCTCGCCAGTTCACTAATGCACGGCGTTAGCACCCTGCTAACAGCCGCTGAAATCAAATTACACTCTTCAAGATGACTAGGGCAGAAAGTAGACAGGGGGAAAAAAAAAGAAAGATGGCCGACTATCGATGATGATGATGATAATGTGGGGAAGGTGGCATGTCTGCAGCAACCCAGAATAGACCATGGTGAGGTGATGTGTCAAGACATCAGATGCCATCTGGTTTCTGTTAAGAAACCACCTCGACTGTTTGCTTTCGCAAGTCACATGACCAGCCACGGTAAAGTGCGCAGCTTATTGTCAAGTACTGCTACCGTGTATCCCCCTAGCTTGACACACTCATAGGAAGCTACTAATTGATTGTACATGCCAAAATCATTCCAAGATGCATATTTGGATTACTCGGCTAGTCGCCTTACACGGCACAGCAACTGACGAGCTGTGTCTCCTTCAAGTTACAATCAGCGACACAGGTGTGTGTGACAAATGCTCATTCAAGGGAATATTTCAGCTAAGCTAATGCATGCCACACCCCTTGACAGCCAAAAAAAAAAAAAAAAAATCCAAGAAAACTTACACTTAGCATGTTGTTGGTTTATGAAATTTCATATACCTTTGAAGACATGATCATCAGTAACATACACTAAATACTCATTCTCCATTGACTAGAATTTGTACTTGTAATTGTTAAGAAAACAATACTAAACTTCTTTAATCTAAGAGATCAATATCATACTGACTTATCTGCATGACTGAGGTCAGGACCCTAGAGTAAATTCATTACTACAGTTGTCATTATCATGAAAGATATCTTCACACATCACTAAATGTACTTGGCAAATAAGCCTACTATAGTGTTTAATGCAGTCATGTCCAAAGTATGCATTAATCATATCACACAAAAAAAGACAAAGTATAAGACAAAGATAACAAAAGTGTGAAAAGTTTACTCACTTATCTACATGTACTTGGCAAATAAGCCTATTATAGTGTTTAATGCAGTCATGTCCAAAGTATGCATTAATCATCTCACCAAAAAACAAAAAAAAAAATGACAAAGTATAAGATAAAGATAACAAAAGTGTGAAAAGTTTACTCACTTATCTACATGTACATTCTGCTTAATCATGACGATTGAGTACTCTTGAAAGCATGATTTTTAGTGGTTTTTTTGTGTGTGCCAACAAGAGCAAGACATGGGGAAAAGGGGGAGGGTGGAGAGGGAAAGGGAGAGAGTGAAGAAAAAGGCGCGAGGTAGGTAGGGAGGGGAGGGAGAGAGAGAGAGAGAGAGAGAGAGAGAGAGAGAGAGAGAGAGGGGGGGGAGAGAGAGAGAGAGAGAGATAGATAGAGAGAGAGTTACAGTTTGTGAAAAGGGAGAGGAAGAAAGGAGAAGTAGGGGTGAGAAAGACAGAGAGAGGAGAGGAAGAGGTAGACAGACAGGGAAGAGAATGAGAGACAGAGATTAAGAGGGCAAGGAATATAGACAGGGAGATAGAAAGAGAGAGAGATGAAGAGGGAGAGAGAGAAAGAGACAGCTAATACCATGACTAAGAAACTCTCCTACTGTAACAATGTCCTCAATGCCTCCTAACCTCTGTGATCTGCTTCCATTCTAATCACAAACAACTTGCTAACTCCTCCCAAAATTTGAAATAATGAAAAACTTGGGGCAACGAAAGACGAGACCACTCGCAGAAAAGCCACAACACGGTGGCGACGTGTGCAAGTGTGTCTTTCCTCTTCTCCTCACTCGCTCCCTTTCTTGCTCAAAATCAATAACTATGCGATTGCAGACCAGCGGCACTGCTCTTTGTCGCTGATTAGAAAATTGCTGCGCTGCACACCAGGCTAAAGATAACAGAGAGGAGTCGGAAATCACGCTCGAGATGGCCTGAGGAAACATTGATATAGGGCAACAATTTGGGGATGCATTTACCAAGGACTTACTGCCCCAAATCCTCTTCCAGAAAATTAAAATCCTTTTTGCGAAGTTCTGTCCCAGTTATTGCCAAATCAAGGATGACTTCATTAGATGGCAGGAGGTCTGTGGTAATCTTTTATTTCTCATTTCAATTTTTTCAGAATCTGCCAAAATCCCGTTTTCTAATTTTGAATAATTGCATCTGCAAGGTCACAGGTGCATAGTGAATATGGAAGTCTACTGTGATGTAGATCTTGTAGGCAGGGAGAAGTTATTCCTAATTCTAATTCATAATTGCCATTTACAAAAGAAATTTACAACTGGCACTGAATGAATCACTGTATTCATCATTCTCCTTTCCAACTATCATTCAAGTATGACTTGTATCATCATGTTTATTTTACCTACATATTTTACCCAACACTATATACATATAGGGCCTATGGCATAACATTGAGAAAAGAAAAAAAGTTACCCATCAATCATATACATGTAGCGTCTGAGGATTAGAAATGTACTTCAACATCTTACTGGTGATCGATTGCTTCCGATCCCAAACATGTCAACTGCAAGAGCATGAAATGAGATGAGATTCTAACATCTTCTAAAAATAAGACAGTCAACACTGTTTAAATTCCCATCACCGAATGCCCTTTTACCTAGCAATAGCACACTATCTCACATACACTATGCAAACAGCTAATGGAGTGGTGCAGTACTTCGTAAAAGCTTATTTCTTTTTAAGAATCCAGTGTCTGAATGTCCCTGAAATGATATTTCACATCTTCTTGATTTCATAGTCATTGACTAACAAGAAATGACTCCTACACTGAGATTGCTTAATGACTTCAAAAGAGAGTTTAAATGTTCTCCCAGCTCCCATCAAACAAGGTGTGTTTTTTTTCCTATGATTTTGTGTCCCCTGATGTTTAGAATACATTTTTTTATGAAAGAGAACAGGATTTCCTCCATAATATTTTACTTGTACATTAATTGTCTGCAATATTTAGTTAGTAATAGAAAACAATAGTACTCCATGACCACATTGAATTTCCTGTGCATGACATGGAGGTTTCAGACAGAAACTGTAGTTATGTCCTAGTTTAAAAAAACAAAGAAAAACAAAGAAAAAACTGTTGCTCAAGCCTACGAGCAATATTGTGTTGGCACTGACACTAAGTGGCCATTTAGAAGTCTCTGAGCCGACATAAAAGCGGTTCTCCCAGTTTGACATGAAAGGGACTGATGCTTCATTGTGGGTAAACAAAGATGGAATAGCCCTTGTGCCCAATACTATTGACCCTCTGCAGCCTGGAGCAAAGACTAGTGATTCATCATTAGGCAAACATGGGATTCTATGTGATTTATGCAAATGACTCCTGGATGTCAGGCATGGAAGTAGGCTTATGGGGGATGTGTCAAGTCCTTGCACAAGTGAACACCGATTGATATCTAATAAAACAAATGTGAGAAGGAAATCTTTTAGCACTATCCCCTATAGCTTGGTCAGTTTATAGCCATTTGGTCTAATACCATTTGGTCTAATGTGGTGTTGGACCAAGTGGGTATTAGGCAAAATGGGCATAGCCTAAATGAAATTAGACGAAATGGCAAATGGGCTAAGTGGAAATTAGACCAAATGGTTATTAGACGAACTGGTTGTGGACAAAATAGGATTAGACCATATGGGATGAGACCAAATGGGCATTAGACAAAGTGGGATTAGACCAAGTGGCAATTCACCGCTTGATCCACATGACATGCAGTATGACTAGTCCCTGTGATATAAATGAAAACAGAGTTTCACTTTTGTGGAAACCTCAATAAATGTTGTGTTATTGGAGAAATAATCAGCTTTTTTCAATTTCACGGTTCATCAGAAATTCAATACGTGATGCCAGAGTGTGTGCATTGTCTCTGTTTACTTTTGCTTTCATACCTCTGTTCTGCTTTAGTTTAAATTTGATTCCAGGTAAAAGCTAAGAATTTGATTCCAGGTAAAAGCTAAGGGGGGATCGTATTTCAAAGATATTAATCTATACCACACCCACATCTGTTACATTAACAAATAATGCGAGTATATGGTTTCGAGAATTATTGTTCCTCTTTGTGACGAATTGTCTTATCTGTAATAATCATCTAATTTATGCCAATACTAACCAACTTCATTATACTGTCATAAACATATCTTTGTTCCTACTACTATCATGAAAGTATTGTCTTTTCAGCCATAAATATTTTATTTCATGCACAATACATGAGGGACATGCAAAAATTTGAGAAGAGAGAGCCTTACTGGAGCCAGCAGGAGAATGATTTGGGGGTAGGGGGTAATAAATAGAAGGAAATTGAAAGCTATAATATTTTATAGTATGAAAAGGGCACCGACACCAATCTCCCTCTAGATATAGCTCCTGTGTGAATGACAAGGTCAGGAACATTTGGATCTGTTTCCATTACTGGAAAATATGAAAATCAGACTCTGGTGACTTGTTAATGATAATCATTTTTACAGCAAGAATCATTTGTGAGATGAAAAAAAAAAAAAACCCAGCGTTATTTCAATAATTTTACAGCATGACACTTTGATAAGCTGGCTTCATGCAGGATATTCTTGAAAGTTTCAGGCACATAAACTATCTTTTCACATTTAAGATGCAGCATTTCTTTTGCAAATTTCTGATCCTGATTTCTGATTTTTTAAAAAAAAACAATAATAAATCAAACATGACAAAATCCTTGCTCTGTTTGTGTATATACCCCCCTCTTATTTATCTTATTTAATGCAGATTGTTGGGTCTGCAATCACAGACTACCGTACCAGTGTCATTTATACCCAACATACATCATGTAACAAGGTCTCTAAGTGTTGCAACTCATGGGAAAAACACTCCACCTACACATTTTCTGTCACATGAAATCATGCTCCATAATTCTTCCGTGAAGTGTGTTCCAGTGTGATTTCAGAACCATGCTTTAGAGCCATTGCCATTGCTTCACTCATTACTATGGACCAACTCTCATAGATTTAAGATCAGTATAGTCATTACAGGAATGCCAACCTACTAAAGAGCATTGCAGTATTTCGAGGGATGAAAAGGGGTACCCATAGTTTTGGTGGAAAAAAAAGTATTTTCACCTTTTTGGAAAAATTTTGGAAAAAAGCATTTTCCATAAAAAACCTGCAGTATTTTTGATAAAAAAAACGCTATAAAATACTGCCAAAAAAGAACAGTCGGCATCTCTATCACATGTGTTTTAACATAGAATGTAGTTCAGCTGCAAATATTTGCTGTGAAAAAGAAGTATTAAAGCTAGAAGAAAGGAATTTTAACAGGCCTACAACCAGTGTCTATATGTATGTACATGTAGTATGTAGGCTATCATAATCCATAACCCATGGTGTGAATTGAGATGGTTTTAAAGCTTTTCACGTAACCCATTTGTGACAGGAATTATTTAAAGCCTAATTTGATCAGCTTTTATTCTTCAAATTGGCAACACCAACATTTTTATTTTATTGCTACATTTCATTTATAAAATGTCATGCATCAGAAATGAATATAAGTTGACAGAAATTATGATAAGTCAAAAAGTTGCCAATTTGCAGGGGAAAACGGTGATTTTAAACTTTCTATCACATTGCCAATTTAAGGATTTGTATGTTTATTTTCCTTTAAAAAAATTTTCAGCATCAAACAATGAATATTGATGCAACCAAAGTGGGCACAGTTTGTGTAGATTTTGTTGCACTTTCTGCTCATGTATTTGGTATGATTTTTAGGGCTTTGCATTAAAAGATATTAGGCCAAACCACAAAATGTGGACCTCTGTCACAAATGGGTTAAATGAGTAGTGTCACAACACACAAAACCTTTTAACAAAAATAAAAATAACACCACAAACTTTGACATTAGATGTAGCTTCTGTATCAAAACCCTGACCGATGACTGACATGAAACATGAACACAAATGTAATCGCATTATCCAATCCACGTCTGAACACTACCTCATTCTCAATGCTATCAAACCACATGTCTGTTGACATCCTGATCCAGTTTGTTCAGCTCATCAAATCTCGTGATCTTTGGCTCTGTTCACCTCGGGATCGCCAGCAGTCAAGCTCATCATACCATTTCCTCCCTGTTTCTGCCCTGTATTTATTGTCCCAGCCATGCCTTCCTAATCTGTTAATCGCTCTAAACGATGAGCATCTGTTATATCGCTAGATCGTATCTCTCCATATTGCTCGTCTCTCGTAAACTACACTTCAAATCCTACTGAAAACAAGTCAGAGATTTTGACAAATCTATTTTAGTTCTTAATATTTCAATTCTTGATTAAATTGGAAATTTTAGAATGTATATTATGTATTTCTTTTTTGGGTGGAAATGTTGGAAACTGTTCAAATTCTAGGGATCTTAGATCTGAAACTAAATATATTCTTCTTCTGGATTCATATTTTAGATACAAATATTCCAACATATAATAAAAGTTGTTTGAGAATATATTTCCAAAACATGTGTAATCCAGTATCAGACAAACTTGCAATGTTTTTGCTGAATAGAATTCTAACATCCTGCACTTTTTGCTGATAATCCTTCCACGGCTCTAAGGTTTATCAAGTTTGTTTAATAAAGACCTCCAATGACGCTATATCAAGCTTCCCTGTGAGGGCACAATCTAATATCAACTCACTTACAGGAACCCATAGCAAAGTGACCACAGAATGACCATTCATATAATAAAATATCTGGACCAAAAGCTATTACTGAATGAAAAGAATCAATCTGCCAGCAGAAATAAGGAAATGCCATTTAGGGGACAGAAGCGGAAAAAGGAGGAAAGAGTCCTATTCTATTCTGCATGTGAAGGGTTGCGTGGTCAATAAAAGCCCTAGAATGACCATTTGGTATGACAAATTGACTTCGAAGCGCAAGTGACTTTGATGACTGCATGAATGAGTAGGAAATTGAAAATTGAATTTTCAAAGACTGCCGGTGGTCAAATGAAAATAACTGTCTTGATTGAGTGATAAGAAAATGCTAGGACAATTTTACAACAATATAAGAATTAGGACAGCCTTTTCATACTTGGTTGCTAAGGGACTTAAAAGCAAAAACAAAAGCAAAAACGACAAAAACAAAAAACAAACAAAAACACAAATATAGAGAATATCTATGTACAGAACAAAATTAATATAATCAAGACAACAAACATTTTCTCAAGAGATTTTCTTCTGCAGCACATTACACTCTTTGTTTTTGTTCCTATCCCTTTTTAAATTGGATGAAAATCCTGTATTACAAGACAACATCTCCTTAGCTCCCAAATGAACACTAAAACTGCTGTACATGAAGGCTAATTTTCCATTACTGACTGATGATAAAAACTCATTCAGAAAATCTGTTTTTAAGAGCAATGGGGTCAGATGGGGTGGGAGGTGCACCGAAAAAACAACACACCCCATACAGGGGTAAGAGGAGAGGCACGTGCCGTACCCCGACAGCTCCGACGCCCAGTTTTAGTGACACGCACACTCTTGTAGCCGCAGGGGTAGTAAGGGAAGAAAAAAATACATTGGGGTGAACACAATAGAACAGGGATCTACTATCGCATTCATACGGTAACATCATTTACCATAACTTCACACACTGGTGAATGGAGAGACCAAACAAGCACACAGTCATGAAGTCATTCTTGCGTACTCAGACCTTATTCTTGCACAAAACAATGCTTAGAATATCATCAGCATATCTGAAACATGACACTATTATTTGCACATTATGGAAACATGTAAATATGCCAAATATTTGTCTTTTCTAGTTCCCGAATCGCATTGTTTGATAGTCTAAATAACACAGAAATCACATTTTAAAGGGTAGCTTATTGAATAACTTCACAATCAGTTGATGAAAAAAGTGTACCATTATACCATCAAAAGAAGTGACGAGCTGACAAAAATCTGACACAATATCACGCATCACTCGCCTAGCCTGGGACCAAGATGCCAGGTAATTACATATAACTACTTTAAATTCCATTACAAAGGAAAAACCCAGAGCAGCAGTCTAGTTTTACAGAATACACCAAATTACAAAGAAAAAATGTCCGGTAAGGTATGGGTTTTTTTGCCTTTCACCAGTCTGTCTTCTTTTTTCTTTCTCCTACCACTTTCCACTGGTCACTGAGAAGTTTATCAAAAATGCTGTATTGTCATATTTCTTTGTTTGATGGGATATACAACAGATGAAAACTGAAAGCTACACCATATCTTTAAAATTCTCAAGAGAAAAATGAAAGTGAAATGCATTCCTTTGTACTTTGATGACCATTATTTTTCTTGCATGTTTCTTATTCTTCCCATTAAGATAATTAGCCCAGTCATTACATTTACCATTGCTATAGTGCATGATACTAAACCCCTCACAAAAAGTTCTGCAATTCAAGTTGAAGTGGTGATATATCTCTTCTTGCTTTGTTATCATATCTGAATATGGTATCATTAAAAAGTGTGACTATTACTCTTTGCAATGATGTGTAATTTGCCACGATTATGTAATCATGGAATATAGGGCAGAGTCAAAAGTGGAAAGTTGCAAAATGAATTGCTCTTAACAAGTGTCCATTTTTGAAGATCCAATGCGTTTTGATTATGCTGAGATTGGAGTGAATGGTGTATGTTCTTTTCTTTAAAGGATGAAATGTGTTTGAATGATTTTCAGGTGGTCATTGGTGTGGATCAAATGAATGTTATTCTCAATGTTTGGAAAATGAAATTTGCCTTGAATACTATTTATGAATGTACAGCTAATGTATGGTCATTTTCAAGATGTAAAGATGCCATCAAATCTCATGAAGGCCCAAGCAATAGGCAAACTCCAAGCAGTTAGATGTACCCTAAAACAATTTTGTGGCCTGGTTTGGGATGAGCGCAAGTACGATACCAAAATTTATGGAAAAATTGCTTGAAACTGGAGAAGGTAAAGACAGGACGAGGAGTGGGTGTCCAGAAAAGACAAACCTGCTAGCAGATCAGTATATCACACTGTCTGCATCAAGGAATCAAAGGCTATCCACAAAGAAATCTCTAAGACTGTTCTAATTTTTTGATGCCAGATTCTGTCCCGCAAAGCTGAATGACATAATCAAGGTCTGGCACAGTCCTAGCAAACAGATTGTTGCCTAGTTTCTCAAGCATCACTGCATCAACATCGTTCAAGCTCAATCCGTCCTCATTAAGTCAATATGGGAATTTACCATTGGAAACAATGAATTTTGCGACTTTTCATTTTTGACCTTGCTGCAAATTCGGAAGGATTGCGCATTCCCCGACTACTGTAGCATTACAAATGATACATCACTGTAAAAAGGAATAATCAAGCTTTCTAATGATACCACATTCGCAAATGATTATGAAGCAACAAGAGATATATTACCCTGCAAATTTGAATTGCAGAACTTTTTTTGAGGGGTTTATATGAATTATCCTAGCTTGCTTGGTCCAGGGATCTATGTGGTCAAGACTCACTTCATTTTCTGTATGATGGGAGAGGGGGTGACTGGGTGTTCATAATCATTAACCCCTTGAGTATGATTTGATTTTAGCATAATACACATTTCCCATAGACCCTAACATGAGTTATCTTGGGGCTAAGGCACCTTATCAAGGTGAGTGTCTTTTCCACTCCGATCCTCCCGTTTCTTCGCAGGCAAAACAATGGGGGATCGGGAAAGCTGATGTAAAAGAACGGTCACGGAGAAGACGATCAAAGAGGTGGGACAAGACTTTTGATAAGTGGCCTAAGGTTAATGCTTTCAGTCATAGGATGCTTCACCGAGTTTATGGTCATGATTTCTATTCCTTGAAAATCATGTTTTATTTTAGTGCACCTGACAGGAGTGTGGGCTTCATCTGAAAAAGGGGTAATGACATACGATGAAAAATCAGAGGCTTGACACAAAGCTTGACCACAAGATATGAGACATTCTCTCCTATATATACTGATTACCAATCACAAGTAAAAGCAGACTGACTGATCCAGCTGGGTGTGGCATGTTTGATGTGGAATGATGACACTGCTCATGCTAAACGGCCCATGATAAACGGGCGGCCCTCCACACATTGTATTACACCGGTGTAGCAGCAATCATCATCCCAAGATGATGATGATCATCATCCTCTCCAATAACATACCTCATCAACATCATGAGTCACTAGGTATCGGCTCATCGTCACTGCATCTTGATCTCCTGACCTCAACAACATAGCAAGCAAGCAAGCATGTTGGGTAAGGAGATGGGGGGGGGGGGGGTGGAAACTCTAGAGGGAGAGGGGAGAGGTTATGGAAAGGAGAGGAAAGAGAAGAGCTAGAAATAAAGTGATTTCATGAACAGCAGAAATAGATGGGACAGAGAGGGAAAGAGAGGGGGAGAGAGAGAAACAACTTTGTGCAATTAAGGGAGAGAAGCAAGAAGAGGAGAGAGAGAGAGAGAGAGAGAGAGAATAGAGAGCAAGTATATAGCTACATGTAAGCAAAGAAAGCAAGGGGAGAAAAAGAGAAAGAAAGAGAGCGGGGGATAAAGATATCCAAGTCTACAGAAGGTAACATGGGGTTACACTAGACATGAGACTGAAAAAGCCGATAATTGGCTATAAAATCTCATGAGAGGAAAACTTCAAAGAGGAAACCAGAAAAATATGAAGATGCCTGTAAAAGATGATTTGATGGAGAAAAGGACAGATGGAGAGAAGGGCAGATGACCCAAAAGAGAACAAAGCCTGAAAGAAGATAGAAGAGATTTATTATTGGCCACACAATCTGACAAAAGAATGACTTTAGTTTGGAGAATGAAAAATAAGAGGAGAAAACAGAAGTGATGGAGAGATGAAGAGAAGAGATGATGGAGAGAAGGAAAGAAGAAGAGCAGATGACATTGGCAGAGAGTAATCATCACCTCTTAGTGCAACCAGCCATAGAATCATGTTAGAAGCATTCAGAGGGTAGGCATCGGGTTACATACGCACATCTCATGCATGGAAGCAGTGCAGTGGTGTTTACACCAAGACATCCGAGGAGATGCAGCATTGTACACAAAACACTGCCAGGATCATCCCTTGGGAGGTTTGCAGCCCCTAAAAAGCACTTTCTTACTATGTCTCTTCATCTTTTGCTTAATGTATGTTGTCAGTTCAGTATTTCACTCTCCTCTTTCTTTCTCTCTTCCTCTCTTCTTCTCTATCTGTCCTCAAGCATCTTACCCTAATATTTTCTTTAAATTTCCCCCTTCATTTAGCTCTTTTACTTTAATACAGTATTCTCTCTCTCTCTCTCTCTTCCACCTCCTTCTTTCTGTTTCAGTCATGCATCCTTAATCTCTTACACATTCCTCACCCCCCCCCCCCTCTCTCTCTACACACACACACACACACACAAACATAAGCCTACATCACTCTACTACTGATGACAACAACTGGACTACTATTGCCCCCTGTCCTCGCAAGGCTGACCGGAATAAACCCAAATCCTTTGTGTGACAACCGAGGACTATTGTTCTCAGGAATTTTCTTTGTTCACTGTCCTTGCTTGCAAAGCTATAGAAGTACACACACACACACACACACACACACACACACGAACACACACCAAAATAATTCAAAATAACAGAACAAAATTAAATGACATTTTCATGGCATCACTACGATTCATTATTCATGAATGTTGCATTGTCTTCTAACAACATCAGAAGACTTGGCAAATTCTCACAATTCTCACAAATTCTCACAATGAAGCATCTGCACATTTCTAAAGGTGACATCACCAAGAGAGGGCTACATCGCCAGAGCCAGTCTGACGTCAATCAAAGAATACATCTGGTCTAAACACACCCCAGCTAGCCGCAGTCTCATCTCTATTCCTCTAGATTTGTGTGCAAACAAGCCAACAATGGGCTGTGGTGAATACCAAGAACATGCTTAAGGCACTCCGCCATCCATACGATATCTTCCAACCTTTCCATCTCCGAAAAAACGAAGGAGGAAAAAAAAAAAAAAAAATCCTCTCGTCGTAAAACAGCAGGAATATCTTTGCTCCCTCATACGCCAAATCCCGGTCTCCTGTTTGTATGTATCAGGTTCCTCCTTCCGAATACCCGCAACCGAGATGTGATTATCATATAACGATATACTCGGGGATGGGGAATGAATTTCAGTAAAAGGGCATAGGGAAGAATGTAATGTTCACCTCTATTGCTCTCATGATTTTCTGTTGGTTTCAGTTAAGTGTGGACTGAGGCACGTCTACGTACATGACTTGTTTCTCTGATTCCGTCAACCATCATAATTGCCCTCAGGAAACAAGATCTACTACAATTTAATTTCTTTTGAAAATGGAAGGTGAGCGGAAAAGAAACCATTTATCAATATGAAGATAAAAACCTGATCTCATATATTAAAGAGGAAGGAAGAACACTTTTTCACGAGCAAATTTAAGAGTAGGCCTATAGGCTAACGCTTAACATGATATTCATATCAAAACCTATTTTACATCATTGAAAGGACTCAATAGAGAACATTTTCTCCTAAGCAAAAAAAAAAATAGTAATAATAATGATAATGATAATGAATAAATAAATAAATCATTTAATGGATTACCACATGATTATAGCATTGAAATTCCCATCTCAGATTCATAAGAATGGGCATTTGCTCCTATTTGAAAATTAGCAGTACAACCATGAATATGATATCAACATTGAAACCTAGATCTCATACCTGCAGTGTGTTAAAAATACTTATTTGTTATTCAGCTATTGATCTCTCCCCCCCCCCCCCTTCCTAAGGGAGTAACATCTCGAGAATGAAGCCTGACATTGGATACCAAATTTGAGCTTGGAAGTTCACAAGGCGCTACCGCAATGACAGAGACACTCTTTCGACGCTACTCAGTGCAACATAAAAATCTGCTTGGATGTGTGGGTGTATAGTCTTGACATAAGGAGACCCTTGCTGAATGTTGAAGCCAGAACATGACTCACACATCTTCAAGATGTGTTATGAGATGGGATAACTTACAACTAGCAAGCAGCCTCATATCAACTTCAAACACAGAAGTACCGACAAGTGATCCCGCTTCCTAGTCTAGATTCTAGAACTTCAACTTCCAACCTATGATCTGTTCTTGAAAAGGAAGTGAACAAAAAGGTCTGCAGATCAAAGACTACCACTAAGTGTGCAATTTCCACACTTTCATCAAGGGAGAGATCGAAGGCACGACAACATCTGATTAAAATGGCCTCGTATGTGTGCACAGTTTGCCTGTATTATTCATGTTGCATCAAGAATTACCTCCTAATGCCGCTGCGGAAGAGAACCGCTTTACAGGTATTGAATTGAGGCTAAATACTGACATGGCTCTCATCTATCTGGTGTAATCCTTATCATACGATGATACATGGAGACAGCTTTGGTGACATAATGCCTTGTTCCGTTCAAAGGTGTAGGGTCTATTAATGTAAGTGTAAAGGCAATCTCCTTCATATGCATTATGGGTAGTCAAAGGGGGATATCTTCCCAAGTCAGGAATAAAGACAAAGGTTAAAATTAATTCTGATCACAAACCTCTAGTAATTTCCATGCTACATTTACAGCTGGAATTGATATTTTGCCTATTTCATTGATCGGATACTCTTATGGCACCATTAACAGCCTGATCCTTTACTTCATCCAATATACTTACGATGTGATCTGGTTACAAACTTAAATCATGATTTATGAAACTACTCCACTTGAATGTCATTTGTTCAATTTCCTCATACTTTCCGTGATCTTTCGGACAAGATGAAAAGGGATTTCTTTACCTCTTTCTCTATCTTTCTCTCTCTCTCTTTATCTTTCATTTTGTCTTTCTGAGTTTTCTCTCTCTGTTCCTCTCTAAAAGTACCTCTCCGTGAATCCTATACCCTATCATGAGAATGACGAATTGAATGTACGCAGAGCATGACAAAAACAAGTATCCCACTGAAATAAGACGATACCTCTTCTCGTTCTCAAGAGATGAAAATCAAGATACCCACAAAAAGATGGATGACTTTACTTCAGGAGAACAGTAATTAAAAAAAAAAATAGAAATGCAGACAATGAAATAGACAGAAAAATGAAAAGCCAAGATAGAAAATATAAAGGAAGAGATACAGAGATGGAGGGGGAGGTAGCAAGTATTAGGGGGGGGGGGGGGTGGAAGAAGAGAAAGGGGAGACAAAGAAACATTTCCTTTAAAAAAAAAATCATAAGAGCTCTGTATTCAGTGGGGGTTTAATCAACTTCCTCATAACATTTCCATGTTACAGCCTGTGGATAATCTTCCACTCTATAAATACATGCGGAAAAGCAAAGATTTATGAGAGACATGTTTACTGCTGAAAATGCCTGGCCTTGATGTTGCAACGTGATCGTGCCAGAAAAGGAACAAACACTCCGCATACCCAATACAAGTTAACTGTAGCTATAAGACAAACAATTTGTCTCATTGCCAGGATTTCTCACTCCAAAGTACAATCATCAATGCCTACTCATCACATAGTTTATTTAATTACAATAATGTACAATCACAACAATTCCTTACATGAAACCTACAGATTTTGCTCCATCCAGTTTTGATTCTGTTTTCAGGAGAAAAATCCAATGTGGTTTCATTGTAACCCCCAAACATCCTGAACTGAACAGGACTGACTTGATTGCAGATAACACTTTTCTCCTTGTCTCAAGTAATACTTGAAAATAATTTTGGAGATCCTATTCCTACAATAGTCGAAAACAAGGATAGAATTACTTTAAAGTGTGTCAATCACCAAAAGACATTTTGCTCTGTGCGTTAAGGGTTAATGTCATGATACTATATTCAAAATATGAGCTTTAAATACTACTTCTATAAAAAGATACAGCAAGTTTAAATACACTCTTAATTAAGGCAAAAGCAACTAGATGAGTAGACAAGTAAATGAGTACACACAAGCGTGTGCATGAATTGGGGCTTTATAGAATCGAACAGCCATTCAATTTCACTCATCGTGATTTCATGTCAACCCTTATTTTCAACAAACTTCTTAACA
Source organism: Echinometra lucunter (assembly GCA_029962745.1). Taxonomy (NCBI): domain Eukaryota; kingdom Metazoa; phylum Echinodermata; class Echinoidea; order Camarodonta; family Echinometridae; genus Echinometra; species Echinometra lucunter. The sequence goes on along the minus strand of CM057158.1, from coordinate 14,663,062 downwards.
GCTATTATTAACCCCTGGAATGCCAGGTGAAGAATTGGGTGGGGGGTATTTCACATGCACAAGCTGGAAAAAAAAAGAACAGATTATTTGGGGGTAACTGGTACACTTTAAATCTATGTACAACAAAAGTACATCAAAACTGCTAGCATAATGCCTACTTTGAGACAGAGGGGTACACTCTAAATTCTGCAGAGTCAAATTTGACTCGGAATGGTGTCAGCTGTGAGTCAACTCTTTTCGGAGTTAAAGGTATTCAGATCTCCAAATTAATTTGACTCGATATGGTGCGGCATCAACCAAGAATTGACTACATTTGAGTCAAAGCAACTCCATTCTGAGTCAAACTGATTCAGAAATTGGAGTCACTTTAACTCCGAATAGAGTTGGCTCCCAGCTGACTCCATTCCGAGTCCAATTTGAATACGCAGAAATAAAGAGTGTACACAATTAACACAGGGCTTTTACTCTTAACAGGAACCCAAGATGCCTAAATCCCCAAATGTCGGCTCCAGATCCCTAAATTTAGAAATTTTAACATGGGACTCAGGCATACAGATCCCCCAAATTATTGATCTCGAGCCGTTTGTCAGTGAGGAACCTGGACTAATATCCTTCTGGCTCTCATCCTATTAAAGCAGTCTATACCTTCATCAAACAGGAGTGAATATGAGTGATATCCTTCACAAGGTTGGAGATGTATATATATAGGCATTACTACTCAAATTGTGCAAGGATGTGGCAATGACATGAATAACCCCCAACCCTATTCGGTACTCTCTTTAAAAAAGAGAGAATGCATTCACTCTGTTAGGGTGAATTTCAGAAGAGAGTGCATTTAGAGTGAATTAAGAGTAAAAATTGTGATATTCACTCTTTATTCACTCTTTTAGGAATGACCTCAGTGATCACTTAAAATCCTAGAGTGATCACTGATGTCACCCCTCAAAGAGTGAATATCACAATTTTTTACTCTTAATAATTCACTCATAATTCACTCTAAATCCACTCTCTTCTGAAATTCATCCCTAACAGAGTGAATGCATTCACTCTTTTTTTTTTTTTTTTAAAGAGTATTCTCCATTCACTATACCATAAAGATCTCATCATCAATCACTATTCCCATGACATTTTTAAAAGAATATTCTTGGAAAAATATGAAATGCACTTGAATCTACATAGTATTGGGAAGCGAGTAATGTTCAAATATTTACGAAAAGCACTGCGAGTCTACACAATATGCAAATGAAGCTGATATCCACTAAGTGCCTGGACAAGGGAGACTAAGTACCATGTTCCATATATCTCATATAGCCCCCTATCATGACCTTGCATAGGCCTTCGTATATGGGTCAGAAAATAGAGCCAATAAAAGCGGTATGGGCGTCTGGTTGTGGATGTATGCAGGCCGACTCGCAAGCGTTGAAAGTCCATTTCCTTCTCTTCGTCGCATTATCAATCGATCAATCAAGAAATTAGCATCCCCTGCCTTCCAGTTAATGCTTCCATGCTACCAAAAATCCATGGTTACCCTGCTGACCTGTCTCCTACTGTGTTTTTCTAGTGCTCATATCAGCCTCCCGCCTCATCCCAATGCTTACAAACCCTAACCTTAATTGATTTTCTCATAAAAGATCATGATCTGAGAACCCATTACTCTTACAGGATGCACAGACTATGGGATCTTCTTAAAACAATTGCTTTTTTTTTCACAGAATTACCATAATAAAATACAGGTAGCTTGGAATATTTCCACAGGTTTCATCAATGGGTGCATTCAATGCAGGCATTTGATTGATATATTTTGTTTCAACTAATAACAGAGTTAAAATTCACAATTTTTTTTTCTTTGTTACTGAGGTATACATGCCTTTACCTTGTAATGTAAATCAGGAAAGTTTCATACAAACTCTACATTCGAATCAGTTTGTGTACAGAGAGGCTTAGAAATCAGATATAAACATGGAAATAATCTCTGCCACTCTTAACAGATAGGTATTTATGAATAATCACCATAATAGTCAATGAATACAGTACAGATATCCATCACCAGATACTTCCTCAATTTTCCATTAGTTGTATCAAACTGACAGCTTACGCACGACTACCTCTACAGAACCACACAGATCAACCACCATAATAAAAGCTGAATCCTTATTATCCCTTTTATAAAAACACCTTTTGAAATCAGCAAGTAAAAAACGTAGAAATAACATTCCATCTTTAGCGCAAAACGACACAAATTTGTGGATGATAAAAGGGGGTGGATAAGGTCAAAGAGAGATTGTTTGATAGAGCCCTCGCTTGGTTGATTTCTAATTGTTGATTGCTGATAAGCCATTTCAATGAAAATGATAGCCTCAGGTGTTCGATTGTTCAGAGGGGATGTACAGATGACATAATTACAACATCGGCTTCTATTGTTGCCTGTGTTGACTGACTGCTGGGATCTTTCACCCTGTTTACATCAGACTGAAAAAATACAGGAGCTCTTAAAAACTCTGACAGAGCTCTGGCTAACATTAAATCAATAGATTACATTATCTTACCCCCTGAAAAAAAGAGATATAAGACAAAGTAGCATCTTCCCTAGGTCAGACCCAGGGGCTTAATTTTGCAGCCAGTGAAGTCCAATAGGGTCCTCTCCTTTTCTCTTTAAAAATTTGTCCCATTTATCTCTATCCAATTTGTCACGATTTGATTTAAATCATTGGTTCAGATTCCTAATTATCATAAGTCAGGAATTAAAAATTAAAATTCTCTTCATACAGACTAATTTCCAATGACAAAACTGTTACAAAATATATCTTATCTTGTTTGTACAATAATATTTACAAGCCACTGACTGACATATTTATTAAAAATGTCATTCATAATGTGGGGAGAAGGGGGTGGATATGAACTGGATCCCAAATCCATAAATATCGAATCACTATTAATACATCTTTCAACACATTTAACCACACCCCATTCACACTAGGAAGCTCATACAGTGTACAGATGACAGCTGCAATCCTCCCGTTGCCTCAGGTTATTTACCTAGCAGCACATACTTGCTTTCATAACACTCGGGTAAAATAAACATTAATCCATCAATTCCACAAAATAACACCTAAGCACAAACCATACCCTCTTCATCAATAGAATGTAATTATGATATTGGACCCAGTACCAGAACGACATCGAAAACAATATATTTCATTTAAAATCAAATGCAGCTAACCTCAAAGAATGAACAAACAAGAAGTACCATATTTCATTTTGCACGGTGTTTGATTCTACAGTGCATTCTTTGTTCATCCATGAAAAACTCTCTTTTCCCTAATTCTTCTGTGCAATACCATAACAGACAAGCCCTACATGGATCAGCACACAATTATGTTGAACTCTACATGTAATCTAACAACTGCACTGCACAAGATAAAGCATTTTCTCTTGCTTCTCTTCAATTTAAGTATGAATTTCAAAATTAAAAGTTTGTTTCTCTTTACTTTTAGTATGAATTTCGGAATGAATAATTTTGTTTCTCATTGATTCTAATCTGAATTTCAGGATGAATAAAAAAAACCCCAACAACAAAACATGCATTATACATTTATATGGGTTTACAATACCGGTATATGTTCATAATTTTGTATGATATCTTTGAAACACCAATGATTAATGCAATATTTCTGGCATTAAAGTCTTTGAAGTTCATTTGCAAATACCGGTACTCATCAAAGTATCATATCTGATCCTTTGAAATTGCTTTTGGAAGAACTGCTTTCCAAATAATATCCACAAAAAATTCATACTAAATCATATATTGTGCTCCAGGGCTGAATTGCAAAACCACTATTTTCAAAGGTTATCCTCTTTAACACAAAATTGACTTAATTTCATTTTTACCTTGCTGTCAAAGACTGTTAAAGCCACTCTGCTAAATCCCACAAGTTATCTTGCTTGGTTTTCATCTACTGTGCAAGTAAGAACATTGCAATGCTGACAAGCAATTAAGTCTTGTGTTTCTGGGATTTTCTCCTCTGCATGCTTTCATCTTTCTAATGAATACGTAATCAAAGCACATCATAGGCAGAGGAGATCATCGAAGCAGATAAAACCCCAGGGTTAGTTTCAAATTAATGTCGATGATAAGAGGACACCAGATAATAAAATGGTCGAGAAAGACATAACATGTGAAGATTAAGATAAAAAGGCAAATTAAAGGTTGTTTTGTTGCTTGGTTTCCTCACGCTAACAATTATCATTCAGTACAAACTGATGTCAAACGCATCCTTTCACTTGATCTGAGTATTAAGAAGGCTGCAAGCCTCTGGCAAGCTTTTAAGATGTCAAGAGAAACTTTGAATTGAAAAGTTTGCATGAAATTAGTAAACAGGCCCATTAAAGGAAAGTATAGCTTTGACTGCGTCAAATAGAAAATATATACAGTGGTAAGATGCTATTCTGTTGGTACTACCATCCTTTTCCTCGAGTATTTTCCAAGGTGATAATAGCATCCACAGATTTATTATTTTTTTTTACAGGGTGCATTATTATACTGACTTATAAAGCCCTTGCCTGATACGATACTACCAGCAGAAATACCCGCCAGCAAAAGTTGTCTCATTCCCACATACGGAACCCCTTCATTGTTGGCCAAGGACACACTTCAAGAGGAAAGTAAGTAACATGTAAAACCATATATACTGTGTGCGCCCACTTAATAAATAATTACCAGAATTCACTGTATATATGCGCTGAATTCATGCTTTGCTTTCTGTTTGTTATCATATAAATGGATTAAATTACATATGTTTATGGTTAAAAATTGATGAAATATAACTCGGTCATTAGCCAAGTGTACATGTAGTGTTAACTGAAGATATGAAAAGAGAATGTGAGAAATATAAAAGTCTGTGATATTCTATCTCAAGATCTATTTCAAGACAATGGCAAGAGTTTGAGCCAGGCTGTAAAATTAATGGTTAGTTTCTATTCTATAATTTACAGCTTTGTAAATCACTGATAATGAACACTATAATACTTGAACACAGGTGAGGTATAACATGGAGACTGTTCGCACAAGACTGTTAAACTCCTAGTTTCTAGTCCAGGTATGAATGAATAAGCTCATCTTGAACATAGCACTACTACATCATGGTCAGAACAGTAGAATTAGGACTGTTATTATACATGTAGGTCATGTCCATACGGGTCAAATTTCCTTTTTCACCCTCCAAATTTCAAATTGGATTATAACTGCAATATAAACAATACCACATCATCATTCAATTTTTAAATACATGCAAAGTAGGATGTTCAAAGAAAGTCTGTTATCCAATGAAGTGATCATGTAAAATTCACAATGTCTGATCAAAGTAGTTACATGCTGCAAGTACGAGTGAATCTTACATTCTTGAAAAATATGATGTCATCCTATAATATCATTTGTGGTACACAAGTAAAAGAAATGTGCGTACCATGGCAGACAGCACCAATTCGGCTATTGCTTACCATTTACTGAACAACCAGGAGTGCGAAGAACAATACTGTTCATCTTGGTACAAAGTATGCTTGAAGCAGCATACATTCAGCTCACTGATCCTATTCTGTGCCATCAAAAAGAGTTTGTGAGAATTATAATGCTCGCATTATTTCAGTAATTCCGTGATTACAAACCGCCTGGCAGCATGTCTAATTTTTGTTTTCCGTGACAGCCAATCATAGCTCGTCACATTCGCGTGTCGTATTATTCCCTTGTTTCCGCCTATCTTGCTTCGATTTTCTGTTCATTCATGAGAATTACTCTGATGAGTGCATGTTGAAAAGCTTAAGTATTTGTGTGTTCAATGCTATTTTCTGATTTTGCAGTACCAAACATCTATTTAGTATCATTTGTGTAAGCTATACACTTTGTGCAAGGCAAATCAACACTAAATAAATTCTATTTATGCTGGTAGCCAGCTATGTACTTTGTTTGTGCAGTGTAAAAGTTAGGATCATAAAATAGCTACTGTACATAAAAATCAAATTATAACTTGATATACAGTATCTACGTCTTCCTCAAATAACTCAAATATGTCTTAATGTGATCAATTACCACTCTTATCAAGGTCTGATAAAGCACTGATCTGCACAAGAAATAGACATTTATCTACATCCAGTCTTTTCCATTTTTAGAATTCACCACATTTAGAAACAAATCCTTTATTTCTATCCAGTCTGTTAAAACAAAATGAATTGCATTGCTTTGGACATCTTACAAAACCAATATAAATGTACATGTCCTAAAAATGGGTGGCATACTTTTTAAAAGACTGATTTCTGTATGTATACCAAGAAATTTGTATCACTTTTGTTACTGAAATCAGCATCACCCTCAGATTCAAAGAAAATTAATTAGACTAGTTGATCACTATCAATACAAAATCGAAGCCAGTTCAATTCCAATACATTGACTTTTGGGGACAAGTCATGGTCAGTGAATGAGAAATAGGGACAGAAGGAGAGGAGAGAGGAACAGAAAGGGGGTGCTATTTGATGTGTCACCTTTATTGGGCATTGGTAACATACGCAGACAATACGCCTGTTGACCCTACACAAGTCCCCCCTTGCGTCATGCAAACACCCAATCGATTAGCTACTTAAACACAAAGCCTAGGAACCAATCATGCAAATAGTTGTCAAAATGCTCCTGTGGTGTCATGTACAGGGTGTGCCATCAAGATGAGGACACATTTGACAAAAATAATTAGGCAGGACTCCTTTTTCTCTCTCTATAAGAAACGAGTTATCCATTGTTCAAACAAATTGATAATTCAAATCAAATCTATCATTAACAATGATGACAATCAAAATCATTATTATGAGTTGCTTTTTTGTTTTATATTGTTAATTAAAAATCTAGAATATAGGAAAGTTAAACTGATTTATGCACATTTGTGAACAATTTTCGTAATTACATGAATGCACTTTCTCAAGTTAAAGGCATTGGCTAACTTTGTGAGTAGCTAATTTAAAAAATTCTCAAACAAAGATGAAACATGTGTATGAGTACTTGTATTTGTACTCAAAAACCCTGAAACCAACCATAATTTGGAATGAAAAAGTGTAAGTTAGACGAAAATGGCGATTTTATTATCCATCATCTCACGAGACAATCACTAAGAGGACAACTTTGCTAGAATTTAAAAATGCCATTATGTGCCTCCCGCCGCGTGATAAGCCAGTACACACAGTACTGTAAGGTGAGTCATACGCGCATGCGCACTCCTTATGTCTATTCCGTGCAACTGACCCTCATTTATTTTTCAAACATTGGTTCACATTTTTGATATTTAAAAATACTTCCTGTGGATATTATACTTTGAAACTTTCAGACTGGTATTTTTACACTATAACCCTTATGTTTATCCCATTTTCAAGTAACAAAACAAGATTTTTTAAAATCATAACAATGTTAACCAATGTCTTTAACTTTTGACTTCAAAATAAAATGATTCTATTCACTGTTAGAGTGAACAGATCATATCTTCAGTAGTGAATTGGGAATGAACTTCACGACGAATGTACAACCCTTTTTGTTTCAAGAACTAAAATAATGCCGATTTGGTCTAAAAATACTGTTTCACAATGATATTCTTTGAATTTGTTGCCCAGGGCAAGGAATGTGTTAACCCATTCGTGACAGGAATTATTTAAAGTCTAATTTGATCAGCTTTTATTCTTCAAATTGGCAACACCAACATTTTTCTTTTATTGCTACATTTTTAAAATAAAAAGTCATGTATCTGGAATAAATATAAATTGGCAAAAAGTATGAAGAGAATTCAAAAAGTTGCCAATTTGCAGGGGAAAATGGTGATTTTAAAATTTCCATTGCATTGCCAATTTAAGGATTTTAATGCTTATTTTCATTTTAAAAAAATTTCAATATCGAACAGAAAATATTGATGCAACCAAAATGGGCACAATTTGTGTAGAAATTTTTGCTCTTTCTACTCATGTATTTGGAATGATTTCTAGGACTCTGCATCAAAGGTTATAAGGTCAAACCACATAATGTGGACCTTCTGTCACGAATGGGTTAAGAAATTGATGGTATGCAATGTGTAGCAATACATACTTTGGTGGCTAGACTGAAAAAGAAAGAACAGTTTTTTTTTCTCCCCTCACACTATCACATGACTTTGCAGTATGAGTCAACTCTCAAATTGCGATGACAAACTCAATTGTATTCCTGGCGGGATGTCATCATATTTTTGGTCTGAAACCGTCGGAGGAAGAGGGAAAACTCTAAACATGTCACAGGAATACTTCCTACAGGATCAAGGAACAGTGACAGAACAGAAAATCTTCACTTCATAAAATCAGGGGGATGTTTCACAAAGCTGTTCATGAAGTTACGCATGAGTTAAAGAATGACTTGAATATGAAGTGCCAATGGGATACCCAAAGTTTTTCCTGACATTTTAACAAAGTGTGACTGCATTTCCCATAATCTCAATTAAATTGTGGCAAAAAATATACTTTCCAATAAAAATGTTTTTAAACAATAGTAATGTTAATCTATGTCTGCATATTTCACCTTTAGCTGATGCGATTTATGATGACTTCGAATCCTTTGGTTTGCCGTAATTCAAATAATTTGTAAAGTCATTCATAACTTTACAAACAGCATTATGAAATACCCCCAGGTATGTTAAGAGCTAGAAGGGAGTTTCAGTCATACCTTTAGCAACCACCTGTATAGAAAGAGCACCTGTCTATAAAGACCACCGTTATTTGTATCCCTTGAATAATTTTTTGCACTGAAACATGTATTAAAGAAACCTGTACACAGAGAGCACCTGCTCATACAGACTGCTTATCTAATCTCCCTTGGGTAGTGTTTATACACAGATTTTACTATTACTGTGTTTCCACAGTGACTCGGCTCGGGGGTTCGACACGTGACCCGTGCTCAACACGGCAATTTTATGTCATGTAAACAGGATCAGAGTGGCCCGCGAGCCGTGTTGAACACTGCTTTTTTGATCCGCCAGAATTGCAGGTTTCGATCCGCGAGCCGCGTCAGACTCGCCAATTTTTTCGTATGTAAACAGAAAGCTGTGTTGAACCCACTGACCTAGGTCATTGGGAGAACTAGGCAAGTCATCACGATTCTACTTCTGTTCGTGATCCGCGGGCTGTGTTGAACTTGCCTTTTTTGTTTCCATATAAACACGATCACAGTTGCCCTCATCGCAGGGTTCGACCCTGCTTGAGGATTCAACACTCGAGCCGAGTCACTGTGTAAACACGGTGTGTATGAAAAAAAAATATAGGGTAACTCAAATGGTTTTGTATACATGTAACACCATACTAATACTAGCTGTCGTTTGACACGGGGGGGGGGGGGGGGGGGGGGGGGGTGTAAATGCATGTTGCAGTAGGGTCAGAGTAATTCATATATAGGCCTAATTCTATAAAAAAAAGGGCTGAAAAAGTCTAAAGATGATGGAGAAAAGGTTAGCGCTTTTTGTACACATGATGACTGACTGATTCTTGTTATTGACTGTTTTCTTATGAGTACAGAATGCATGTTAAACCTGTTTAAATGTTTTACAAAATGTAGAACAGTTCAGTAGATAAACTCCATTTAATTCTTTCTTCATTGTGCTCATAATGAACCTGCAGGTAGATAATTACATGTATTTCATTTTCTTCATTTTACTTGTCTCTTTAATGTTACCTTTTTGTCTGCATACCCTATACCTGGTTTTGCCCCCCCCGCCCCCCCCCCCCCCCCCCCCCCCCCCCCCCCCCCCGCTTCTTCACTGGTCAGAGTGATTGTGTAGCAAGTGGTTAAATCATGCAGAGGACATGACAGTATACAGCAAGCAGTTCCACTTAATCCAGACAGGGCGCTCAAACAAAGGCTATCGATCTGCTGTCTGTCGCACCATAATAGGCGGTTTTGCTTTTCAAGAGGTGCAACAAAGACTATTGAATGCTGTGTGTCCATCGGTGTGCTCAAAGCCATGTAATAATTGATGAGCTAGGCTGATTAGTCTGCTGGCGGTAACCCGTTTAAGCGTGCGTAACGGTTTTGAGCGTTGGAGAAGCCAACTGTATCCTAATTATGCAGAGTTTCCTAAATATGTTGACAAGATGTGTGATGCTGCTAATAATGTGGGTATGATTGGCAGAAGGAGGGGGGGGGGGCTGGTTAACTGGTTATTTAAATCATCTGGGATACATCACGTAAACAAGGTAAAATCACTTGACATGCAAATTGATTACTTTATCAATATGCTCAGAAATCCTATGCTTGTATATGACCTACAAGCTTGAAGTCCTAACTAATCACCAGAAGGCACTGGACTGCATGGACATCATTTCAAACCTCCACCCTACCAGTTAGGGGACCACTGCTTATCAACTGAACACTTAGGACAACCTAGGTAAGAATGTCCTTACAGGTATTTATGCCGACAAATCAAGTAAAGTACATGGTCTATTATCAAACAATGTCTTACAATGGAGAAAAAGTTTCATTTGGCACAAATCAAATTTACTTTCACAGGCCTATAATATATATTTCAAAGAGCAAGACACTTAAAAAACCATTCAAGTCTTGTAACATCCTACGTTTATTTATGTCCATAGCGTCAAAAGGAAAAAACTACAAATGAAATCTTTTGATATCAGTGTGTCAATAAAATGGATCCAGTGGGGGAAAATGCCTTATTACCTAACAAGCTGCAATAATTGCAGACACATTTCCCCACAAATAACCTGCTTTTTTGCTTCATCCCCCATGACCTCTATTATTTGTGGAAAACTCGGCACATTACAAACATAACCTTGTTCTTCGGTACACATGGCATTCATTGAGATTAGACTGTGTACACAAAGCTAACACCCATGGAAAAGAACAGAGAGAGAGAGAGAGAGAGAGAGAGAGAGAGAGAGAGAGAGAGAGAGAGAGAGAGAGAGAGAGAGAAAGAGAGAGAAAGAGAGAGAATGAATGAAGAGAAAAATAAAGAAAAGAAAGAGAAAGTGGGAAACAAAAAGTTAGAAAAATAGAGAGAATGAGAAAGTTAGAGTAAGGGAGAGAGAGAGAAAAAGAAAGATTCATATTTTCTTTAACTTGAACTACAAATCAATGTTGTTGTCTTAATGGCTTATGATGAAAAGTACACCTGACCTTTGTGATTTTCCAAAATGTTCAGAAAATGGGTCAATTGCATGATTCATTATTATACCCCCCCCCCCAAACAAAAAGATAAATAAATAAATAAATAAATAAATAAATAAAAAATCAAAATCCAGGCCAAGGCTACAATGGCTATTAACTTTCTGGAAGGAATAAGTCAGTAATATGATGAAATGTAACGTATTTAGGATCTTTCAACATCTTAAAAATTGTTGCATGAATTGGAATGTTAATTTTTTTTTTCTTCCTTTTTTTTCTAGTGCACAGCTGGATTTATCTTAGCTGCACTTAAAAGGAAAGTATACCCCAGAATTTTCACTGTTTCAATAAAAGGAGATAAATTTGAACAGCATTTAAAAAAAGAAATGAGCAAAATCGGTCAAAAAATAAGAAAATTGCACTCATTTACATTTTCTAGTAAATTACTCTCAGCTTGGCCAATTGGCAACACTGATGACACCATATGCGAGTAGGTCTCCATTCACTTTGTATATGAAATTTCACATTTTCTCAATTTTCTTGGAAGTTACACATTTTCTTACCCCAAAGTCAAAGTATGTTATGTAAAAAGCAATTCTTCTGAACATACATGGATTATGAGGGTTAGAAAATGTATAACTTCCAAGAAAATTGAGAAAATGTGAAATTTCATGTGCAAAGTGAATGGAGACCTGCTCACATATGATGTCATCAGTGTTGCCAATTTGCAGAGCTGAGAGTAGTATACTAGAAGATGTAAATAAGTGTAATTTTCTTATTCTTTGACTGATTTTGCTCATTTCTTTTTGAAAATGCAGTTCAAATTTATCTCCTTTCATTGACACAGTGATACTTCTAGGGTGGACTTACCCTTTAAGAGTACAATAATATTGCAGCCATTTATGCAGTCTAAAAAAAAGAAAGTAAAGGAATATACAGCCATACATGTAGGGGAATGTCCGGGGGGGGGGGGGGGGGTCATTTCGTTGGTTTTCCAATGAAAGACAGTCCCTGGCTTGCTTATGGTTGACAGGTAGAGTCGATAGAAGACACATCTCACTGTATTAATTAATTACATCCTGCAATTGACACGATTCCTACTGCAAAAGCACTGGACATTCTCTTCAGTGAACAAGCTTTAGCAATTTGAAAGAAACGATTTCCCAATCATTATGATGTCCTCCCCCGAGTCCCCGAGCGGTCAAGCAGCTGCCAGATGCTGTGATCTTCGATTGTGCCGGACACAAAGCGCTCCTCATTTATCAGTCAGGAAATGACCTAAAGATTCTCAAGTGCAAATGGTTATTCAATATCGCAACCTGGTGGTACTCGTAATTAATTCTTGGCTTGCTCCCATTTATGATATCATATGAGCTTGCTTATTTCCTGGTTTCTGATTTGATAGTTACAATGCCACAAAATACATACAGTGTACAGTATAGCAGGCCTATGAAATTGCATCTATAACCTTCACAAGAGACATGAAACTAGATTAGATTGCAGTATAAACACTTGAAAAAAAAATCTTTATGATCGTAACTTGATGGGGATGAATTTTTTACAGGAAGTATAAAATCTACATATGTTTATGAATCAATGCAAGCTTACTATTGGCATTTCAGGGATGAAAAATTCTTAATAAGGAAACAGGATATATTCAACATAGATCAAGCAATACACGATAAAGGTTGAAGAACACAAAGTGGATGTATTCTGCACTGAGATGCATTGAGGAGAGTCAAGGAGAGAGAAGAGGAGAGCTGGAAAGATGGATGAGGAGGAATACAAGACGAAAGGTCTACATACATCTTGTCAGGATGGAATGAAGTGAAAGAGGATGAAGAAGAAAGAGGAGAACGGGGTATTGGGTTTTAAGAGGATAATTATGGGTCTAATACATAGCAGCACATCATTTGGTCAGATTAGACAAAGAGAACTCCATTCTCAAAACATATGCCGCCTTCACACAAGACAAGCTCAGCTTCTCTCTCTCTCTCTCTAATTCTTCCCAAGTGGCTGGTCAGGGGTCGTACGCCTATCCACAAGCGCTATATCGGCCATGCATAGGTCTTAACTGCCTCTGTGCACAGCCCACAGGCTATAATTATAACACACACACACACCCTCACACACAACACACACAGAGAAGTAATGTGTACAAACATTCACGTCACTCATAGCATGCAGACGATTATGGCACAATAGAATAAGCTATAATTAGTGTCTATTCGTCACCATGAAAGTGAGAGAGCCAGCTGTGGGAGGGAATATCGTGGCCGAAATTTTAGGCCTAAAAACGGGACTTACCTGTTAGATGCAGAGCTGGTGGATAGAAGGGAAACGGTATATCCAAAGCACTGGGATAAAAATTTCCATTATTCACAGCCATGTCCGGGCGTACGGCTGCTGCGCTCCTATGATCGTAGCCCCTATGGGTTATGATCTAACGCTGCGTTAGTATTGTGTGTCCGGGCGGTCTGCATGCATGCACAATCAATCGCATTCAGTACACGGTGTGAGCGATCACTCGCTCGCGAGCCCTCAAATGGACCAACCAGGATAGTAATATAAAACAGAGGGGGTTAAGAAAAAAAAACGCAAGTAAAATAGTGACACAAAGCTGTGCGATCCCTGTGTGCCTATGAAGCCCTCAGCTTTACACATCATACACACATCAAACGTGTAGTAAAGATTACCCCCCATGAGTGCTGCCTATTCGAGTGTGGCAGTCCAACACACATCTCACGGACACACAAATTTACAGCCAGATGAATGGACTCTTTCACTGCAGTTGCGGGGGTGCCTAGACATGTTTCAGCGGAGGGTGAGGAGACAAACGTAAACACTACCCCTTTCAGACATGTTTTCTTACCTTTTACAATTGAAACTATTTGTGTTTAGTACAATAATAAATCACGCTGACATTCACAGCTTCAGGAAACACTTTAACAACAATGTCTGGAGGGTAGCAAAGAGCTTGGGAAATATCACAAAAGTTAGCGACATTAAACTGAGTATTCTCCACAATACAAACTTACAACACACAAGTTTCATTACATTGAAAGCGGTTTATGTTATTTGGATAGTATAAATATTTATAATCATATTAACAAAAACGAAAAGCAGAGATTTTTTCGGGGGGGGGGGGGACATCACTGAGCACTTGGGATTTCAGCAATGATTTTATCTTTCTGCAATTTTTCTTTCAACAAAATAACAAAATAGCACTTCAGTACCACACCATTCCTCAATCAGCAAATTTTAAAAATATGATACTGCAAGGAAGAGTTAACAAGACAATTTTCCAATTGCATGGCAGGATTTTTCCCTTTCATGATGAATTTTCAGGATCAAGATGGTAAGATGTGGGATAAAAGAGAAGCATGACTGTACATATTCAAACTCCAAGTGAAAATATTAAATACGTCTGCCAAGATTCAGATAATCTAAGATTGCCTACAATGAGACATATCATATTGTTTAACCCATTCATGACAGAGGTCCACATTTTGTGGTTTGGCCTAATATCTTTTGATGCAAAGCCCTAAAAATCATACCAAATACATGAGCAGAAAGAGCAGACAATTCTACACAAACTGTGCCCATTTTGGTTGCGTCAATATTCGTTGTTTGATGCTGAAAATTTTTTAAAGGAAAATAAGCATTAAAACCCTTAAATTGGCAATGTGATAGAAAGTTTAAAATCACCATTTTCCCCTGCAAATTGGCAACTTTTTGACTTCTCATCATAATTTCTATCAATTTATATTCATTTCAGGTACATGACGTTTTATAAGAAAAATGTAGCAATAAAATAAAAATGTTGGTGTTGCCAATTTGAAGAAAAAAAGCTGATCAAATTAGGCTTTAAATAATTCCTGTCACGAATGGGTTAAGCCCAGAATAAAGTACATGAATAGATATGCCTACTAATCGGAGTCTACTCATCAGATTCTATAAGTTGTATAAATCAGGAAATGCAAATTGCTCTTTTTTTTCTGTTGTTTTCATATCTGGTACTTTTATGTTTTGCTAACTATACCATTGTGTTTAATTTCTAAAGAAATGAACTTTGTATCATCACTTGCAGAGATGGACGATCATGATTTCAAGAGGTTCTCACACTCATGGGTTGATGACAGCGTAGTAGTCAACTACCTTCAAACACTAATTAGAGTCACACACTACTTTTCTCCCTCTCTCTCTCTCTCTCTCTCTCTTTAGAAAATTGATCATGCAATGTTTCCTAATATTTCAACTAATAGGTTTATTTTTCTCTAAAAGCAGAAAACTAATTTGATAGAAGTATTTGTCAAAGAAAATATGCAATATGAAAATTGCTACCTCAAAAAAGAGGGAAAACGTCCCACAATATGACTTCTTTGAAAATGTGTAGCATTTTAAGTCAGCTACACAGTCCCTCAGGGAATATTACACATACCAACACACAGTACCTCCCCTGTATAGTGGAATGGAATAGTCCAGCAGATGGGGCTGGTGTTGTACGAAGACTGGTAGCAAGGCAGATGGTCTATTTCCCTGGGATAATAAGCCTCTGCTCTTGATTGCCACCTAACTAAACTGTAACAACAGATCAAAGCACCAACAACACTCATCGTCATTCAAAATAGTCTGCAGGTGCAGACTCGAAATTGGGATTTAAACGCAATTTCAATTAATTCTGAACTGATCCAAACTTTGCCAGTATCTGATTTCATCGACAAGGTCAGAAAAAGAGAAAGCATCGTCATGACACGGAGTGCACTAAACCATCAAGTCTAAATATTCTTACAGTTTGGGCACTTTATTTTGTGTCACAACTAACAAAGGTTGGTGTATTCAAACTAAATATGCACACAGCTGAAGCTTAGTCTTTGCCTACCCAGACTAAAAATTTTCAGTCACTTGTTGTTGTTTTTTTTTAAAGAGAAAGAACGAACCTGTTGACTACTAAATTATTATATTCCCAAAGACTTAACACAGGGGTCATTCGGTTCCAGTAGCCAACATGTTAATAACATTTCTAATCTATATCCCACACCCTAACTGTTTTATGTTGAGAAGGCGTTATTCCCTTTATTCATAATCATACCCATTACCCATTACTAAATATGACTATCACGTACATATCTGAAATCTATAAGGTGTCATCTATTTATTAGATACTTGAAAAATATGCTGATAAAAGCATATGACATATGTATCTTTCCATTTGGTTCATGACATTTATATGGCAAAGTTCACATATGTCATATGCTTTTATCAGCATATTTTTCAAGTACTTTCAGTCTCCCCAATCGTTTTCTCTCAATCTCAGTATTAAATAATGAACGCATACTCCCTGACAATTCACACCTTTAAATTTGCAAAAATCAGGTCAGACTATGTACTATGGCCACACAATAGGGGCGTTCACACACAAGGTAAAAAGTGAGATTCAAAAATCGATTTTATTTTGTGTGTGGACAGAATAATCTCACTAATAATCGTGATTCTTATCGCGATTCAACTCACAGTAAGATTTTTCAGAATAATTGCAATTATTAGCCGTGCGTTGTGTGTGTCAACAGAATCGCAATTAGAAAATTGGTTTTATCTATCCCATCATTCTTTGTGTTTGTGCGATTGATGCGCTGTGCATGCAGTATGCAGTGTATGCAGTGTTTGTTACGTTACAGGATGCATGCACAAGCCTGGACGCACTGCACGCTATCTTGCGCCGTTGATCTCGTATAGTAAACAAATGTTTTGTATGATACTAGTATTTAGAATTTAATTATTGAGTTTGTTGCTGTACTTTCTCCAGCCCTTTTACTGTCGATGTGTATTTTCCCCCGTCCAGATCGTGTATAACAGAAGTTTAAGCGAAGAAGTTTGTGGGCTTTCCTGCCTGTTTCCATTGCTTCCTCGTGTGTGTGAATAGTCAAATTCTGATTCCTCTTGTGTGTGAATGCGCCTAATATCTTTCCAAGACTGGAACATTTCATAAATCTTCTGTACTATAGTATCAACCCCTCATGCCATAATGTTTCCACATACTCATACACATTATAGTGATAGGCCTAATCAGGCCTATCAAATCTGGTTTGTCAACACAAATAAATTACAGACTACTGTTAGCCCATAATCAGATTATCTTCAGTACATAAAGAGCGGACTTCTAAAATCTCTAACATTAACATCAGCTCCCCCCCCCCCCCCCAAAAAAAGAGAAAGACAAGAAAAAACCTACAGCATTCTGCTGAGAGCATGTGGTGCCATTAAAATCCTGTGTGGCATTATGTAATTGGCAGTTATTCATCTTTAAAAGGCTTCTGTCCCTAAAATGATAAATCAAGGATGATTTTTGTATTTCACAAAAAGGACAGCTTCAAATGACAAAAAGGGAAGTGAGTTATTGTGTGAAATAAGCAGTAAAATCAGTCAGGATAAACGGACTATTGGCAGAGAAGTCCCTCAGTGCTCACAATCACATAATGCCCTCCATAGGGGCGTTCACACACAAGTTAAAAAGTGAGATTCAAAAATGGATTTTATAATCGCGATTAGAAAATCGATTTTATTTTGTGTGTGAACAGAATAATCTCACAAATAATCGCGATTCTAATCGCGATTCAACTTGCAGTAAGTGCGATTTTTCAGAACAATCGCAATTATTTGCCGAGCGTTGTGTGTGCGAACGGAATCGCGATTAGAAAATCGGCTTTATCTATCCCATCATTCCTCCACGTGCGCAATCGATGCACTGTGCATGCAGTATATGCAGTGTGTGTTACGTTACGGGGTGCATGCACTGTGTAGTATGGACGCACTGCACGCTATCCAGGCGCCGTTGATCCCGTGTAGTAAACAAATATTTTGTATGATAGTACATAATCATTTATTATTCAATTAATGAGTTTGTTGCTGTTGCTTTTTTACTGTCGATGTGTCCAGATCGTGTATAACAGCAGTTAAGCGGAGAAGTTTGTGGGCTCTCCAGCCTGTTTCTGTTGCTTCTTCGTGTGTGTGAATGGTGGGAAAAAAAATTGAAATTCTAATCGCGATCCGAATCTCGCTTTTTCCCCATGTGTGAACGGTGGCTATAAGATCGAAATTTGAATCACGATTCGTATCCCGATTCAAATTTCGATTCCTTTTGTGTGTGAATGTGCCTTATAATCCCAGGATGTTCGGACATAAGTAAATCCTCTTTCAGCTACTTTAGAAGGATTAAGTCCAGCTACCATCAAAAGGTTTCAGCATCATGGTTGAAAAAGATAAACCCACTCTCCTTCTTTTGATAAAGAGAGATACTAAAGACACAGGAAACACTAATAAAACAGCCAACAAATCAGCCATGTACAAAAATGTCAATCCTTTTTTCAAAAAGACAGTCCTTTTTCAAAGAGACGGTACCACAATACAACACTTTTACAGAGGCTTGGTATTATATTTTCTAGTTTTCTTTAGTGCAAGGCAGATGGCTGTCTCTACATTAAAATGTTATAAGGAGAGTGCACACAATATCAAATTGCATTCTCTTCTCTAAAACCATTTGTCCTGATTTTATTTGCTCATTTACTGTAATTTATTTTCTAATGATTTTTTTCAAATGTTGCAAACCTCATTAACTTGAAGTTTTGAATGATTTATATGCATTTTCATTGGATTCTCGTAGATTTCATTCATTAATCATTCAAAATGAAGATCACCAAGAATTGAGGTGAATTACCTGCTTGTTAGAACCCCCTCTCAAAATAGGGACCTACAAGAGATTCTCTCTTGCTCTCTCTCTCTCTCTCTCTCACAAATTCACTTTCATTTATTATTCTTCTTCCTATCTCTCTCCTCTTGTTCCTTCTCTTCATCCCACCCCTCTTCTTCCACCTTCCCTCTTTCCCCCTCTCCTCCTCATCATCATTCCTATACCGTAATTTCTCTCTCTACCAATATATCCCATGTCCCCATTCATTCAGAATCCACCAACAATCAAACTTGATTTTAAAAATGGGATTCACCTGAAACTAAAAGAAATGCTACATGACTACACCCATAAAACTACGATACCACACCCTGCTACATGGTTCTTAATCATGAAAAGAAGACAGGGCAGAAAATCAATAATGGGTATACTAGAAGAAGAATCTTGTGATCAGATTACTGTAATCTGGACAATGTATTAAGTAGGACAGATGTTTTCTTACACACGGACATCTTACCTAAAGAATGTCTTTGTTCACTAAAGAAGGGAATCACTTCTTTTTTCATTCTTCTTACACAAGACACTGAAGTTCTGTGCAGATGCAACCCTTGGTCATCAAGGGTCTGATTTATTGAGGCTGTAGACTATAATTACATAACCCTGTACTCGCAAATTCATTAATGTGATATATAAGTTGTTCCTTCATTTATTTTTATTCATATAAGGAGTAAAAGTCTATGAAGCTGCTATGAATAGTATTTTCTGTGACAAAATCTAATCAATATTTCTATTTTTGTGTTATCATTATAGGAGTGAGGATATGTTCTTGAAAAAGATATATTCTTAGAAAAAATGAGAAATTATTGAAATGTAGCCTGTAGGGAGTTGCATTGAACTACAGGATAAAGAGATCAATAGTGCTAGTACAGCTTTGCAGAATTATTATCACACAAATATGAATATAAATTAAAATGGCATGGATATAAAGCTCAAAGCTTGAATTGCTTTAAAGAGGAAAATGAAAAGAAAAAGAAAAGAAGAAGAAGAAAAAAAAGAGCTACCAAATGTGACAGGACCAATGCATCATGAAATTCACTATATTCCCAAAATTCACATTCTGGAGTTTTAAAAAATTCCCCCAACTTGCCCTTTGCAGAATTTTCAAATTCATGAGATGGAGATAAAGCATTTTTATGCTGATCCCCACTACAGGGATAACTTATCAAATCCATATAACATGAGTAAGAAATCCTACAACACATAGGCCTCTGCATATTATTTTCACAGCAGATGCACAAGTTACATCAAAGGTTAGGAAATACAGCTCGCATAGAGCATGTTCTGGTGCATACTAATAGAGGACAAGTTCTAAGAAATTCTTGTCATCCTGACACCGGGGTAAACCTTGGAAAGGTGAAGACCACAGGCCGTCAGAGAGCAATGCTGGGAAAGGTGCTGGGAGAGGCGTCTAAGAGCAAGAAATTAGAGGACAAGATGCATCTATCATCCACTGGCTCTCTATATTACACCTGGTCTATTGTCAGTTTGAGTACACAGCTGAGCAGGTGTGGGACTAAAGGCAAGCAATACGGCTAATGTGTGAATACGCAGCTAGTCAAACACCTGAGTATTTTCTGGAAAAAAAAAAGTGGCAGAGCAGCTTAAAATTCATCAGGGCATCCGTCTTGAACACAGAAGATGAAGTCATCAGCTTATAGAGCCTGTGGAAAGTGTTTATTTTCTTTCTTTCTCTTGAGTCTTGAATCGTCTTGTCTTTCTTGTGTAAACACTATCTTTACTTCAGAAATAGAAAGCTGAGATAATAGGAGCTGTAGTTTGAATACAAGATTACATTTTGGCTAACAAACAATACAGAAGCTTTCAATGCACATAGGAAACTGTGACTGAATAGGTATTTGCAAAAAAAAGAATACCCTGTAGGCAAGTTACCACTATTTAGGAAACAGAAAAGTGCTATGCTGATCCACCTGATATTTGAGACTTTGTTGACACATTGGGCAGAATGTGAACACTTATTTATGTTAAAAGACTGAAATCATTCAAGCATTCAAACGACATGTATCAACAGCAAATGGCTACAAGAGGACTAATTGTAACAACCTAATAAATGTATTATCCTGCATCAATTATCTTTCTTATCCTCTCAAAAGGAGGTTCAGCACATATTTTTTCCCTTTATTCTGGTCATGGATGTATAGCAAATCAAAATCTCTGAAAAATTTCCATGGTTTCTGTGTTCAAATCTATTCCCCTGTAATGCTCTGTAAACATTTTTCTGTGTGTGCGTATGTGCCAATCAATACTACTCTTTTTTTTTCTTTTTTTTTTTTTTAAAGAAAATGATCAATAATCCATGGTAACTTATCTCCATATTCCTTCTTGTTTTTAACAGATCCTAAAATATATATGTAACATCTATCTGCCCTGATCATACTCCAGCCTATAAGTTGAAATTACACGAAATGAGTGAATATAATTGTTATTCAGTTCATTCATTCATTCATTCTAAATCAGGTTTTATTGATTATATTCCAAGGCTTAAAAACCATGCACAGATGCAGTAGAGACATCTGTTTTATTTTGTCCTAACAACATGGGTCAACACTGGTACTCAACCCAAATTGGTATCATGAAAGTCACCTAAACATATCTTCTTCAACCGAGTTCTAAAAATAAAAAATAGCCTGTTCTGAACAAAAAGGGGACAATTGAGTTTCAAGAAGAAAATCTCACTTCTCAGCACTCAAGATCAAAAGAAGAGATTTTTACATTGTTCATCACTAGAGGGCAGCAATCATCTCTGAACAGTCCAACTCCTTGCAGCCTTCCCTAGTTATTCTAACTTACAACATACATGTATCTTTGACAAGAAATTTGCTTCCCATGTTTTTACATACAATAGAATATACATGTATGCACTTCTCATAAGTTCAAATGCAATGCAAACAAATACAAAATAAGCAATACATAGAAACAATGGAAACCATGATGTTGTATGGCCTACAATGAAAAAAGCAGGCCTTTGCACTCATGCAAAAAGAAGGGGGAAAGGGGAGGGCATAAATGTTCTTCTGAAGGTTCAAAATAGGGCCGAGTCATCACGGTAATTTTTCTCACCGGTATCCGCTGGTGTTTTTCCGGTCGGAGGCTGGAAAGATCGATACGCTTATTCGTCCCAAGATGGCGCTATACCATCTTGGATCTTGGGGCAAATCGATTGTGTTTACTTGTAAACAAATATGGCAGCCTACAGGACTGAACGATATCGTAGATGCCGATAAATTCAAGCAAGAAAAGGAAGAAATCCTGCATGCTGATCTTAATTCCACAGTTCTATTTAATTGATTTAAGGTTTGAAATTTAAATATTGTATGAAAGTTTTAATAGAAAACAAAGAATTTTAGTGCCTAATTTGGTTAAATTCATAGTATTTTGACACTGTCATTTTCTTATGTATCTCTTTATTTAAATGGTCCTCCAGTCCATACGGAATCAAACCTGTGCCCGGCATCAGCGGTCAGTCACCATTTGACCGACCGACTCGACTCAGGCCTAGTTCAAAATACAGAAAATGAATAGAAAATACAAACCCTTTTTCATTTTTGAATAATCAATCTTTGGAATTACAAAACTTCAGATAAGTTCAGAATAATAAACTTTCAAAAGGAAGAACCATAGGCAAAACAAATGACGCAGTAAGAAATCTTGGAACCTAGGAAGTGGAGATGGTGCACTTTATGTGTGGAACAGGGCTTGAATCCATTGACGAGGGTAATAATGATTACATGTAAAGTGCTTAGAGATGTAGTATCAAACGCTACATAAATGTAAGGTATGATTACTATTATTATTATCTGACTACGGACCCACTAGATCTGAGGTATTCCTGCTAAGTACACATCTATTGACACCTTGCCAGTGATAAGTGAGCAAATACAAGAGTTCTCTCTGGTATCAAAGCTATGTTCTCACGGAATCAATGTTGATTTAAACTTTAAACTTAGTGAAGCTTCTGTCGTACAGTGAACCAATCATAACCAAAAGACATTTCACCCTGTACGTTAGAGGTTTCATGTCACTATACTTAGTCAAAATATGAGCTTCAAATGTCACTACTATGAAAAGATATTAAAAGTTCAAATACATTCTCAAATAACATAAAGTGACTAGTGATTAGACTAATCAATGTAACATACGAGCACCCATGAATTACAGCATTTACGGAATCAAACTGCCATTGAATTTTATGTGTGTTGTTGTCCCTTCACACCCTTATCTTTCTTCAAACTCTTCACCCCTATGCTAGAATGCCTGGTAAAGTTTTTATTTTTATTTCTAGGGAGGGGTATTTCATACGTACTAGCTGTACACAAATTATTTTTTCATGTAACGGTTATCACTCTAACCATGAGATCGCTCATGGTTTGAAAACTTTCAGTTTGAAAGCATCTGCAAGTAGTTTAACCCATTGCCTACAAGAACCAAATCGTCTGTATGGAGCCAGAAAGGCGTTAAGTCTGTATAAAATGATATGAGTTAATGCTCTTCTGGATCAGAATAGACTAATGGTCCCCTTCTTAAGCCCACAGGAATATGAAGAAATTCAATGGTTAACAGCTTAACTATATGATAATCTCGAAATTCAAAACCGTCATCAAAACATTTCAGATCTAGGGTTTGTGTGTGAACCTAGCTACAGTTTGCTTGAGGTCATCATTAATCTGCTATAGGCAGGTACAATATTGACCTTTTCCTTAACTAAACACAGTATGGAGAAAGATGCTAATCTTTGGAGCGTCAGACTGCACCATGATTCATAAAGCCTGCCAGACAATACTCCATATTTTTTTTGAGGTGGGGGGGGGGGGAGGGGGAGGAGGGGGAGGCCCAAGGGAGACAGTTGAAAAGGGTGATTTATAGAAGGGGTAACGTGTTGTATTGAATATCATCTGGTTCATGTTATCAGTTTTATCAGGTTTCATTGCCCGGAATTAGTACTTCAAGATGTAGATTTAACATTTTGAGATGATTTTTAAATACTTGAAAATGTGTCCATCTATCTGACGAAAAAAAAAAAAATCCCAAAAATATTAAGAAAATTGACCAGAGTCACATAGCAAGGAGATAAGCAACACTATAATGAGAATATTAGAAATTCTTTTCCTACTGGATAACATACTGGCACCATCAGTACCGCCACAAACACACAAAAAGAAAAACAGAAACAAGAAAGATAAACAATAACAAAATTCATCACTAAAAAAGGGGCACATTGTACACTTTGACATAAAAAGGGGCACAGGCAAAATAACTCTTTCCTAAATTTGCCACCAATATCAAGCATGCTGGCCTAAGTGTTAAAACTGTTTATTAGAGAGCTCTACTGATGAGCAGTATAATCTTCTCTACACACATTTTACTTCATTTCATCACTAGGTGGTGCTCTTTCAGAATTGAAGCTGTACAGGGCACGGAGTAAATCATCTACCCATGGTGCATGGCAGAAAAGCAGAAGTGAAATGATATAATGAAGCTGATCACAAATTTCATATAAAATTGGGCTATTGTCAGCTGTAAATGTTTACATGTGAACTGACTTTTGGAAGTCATGTTCTTACATATTTTACCCATGTGCTGAAGCTTGGATGCTTCAGTGTTATTTTATAGGAATTAGTGCTGTAGTCAAACGTTTTTCCATCCGGTAAACGACCGCCCATGCCACTAACCGTTTTCAATTCGACGGTTTCGGATAAACAGAGATTTACTGTCAGCCAGGGATTACACATTGTTTGTGTAGCTACTTGTAATATTTCAAGTTTTTCTGACTTAATTGTCATCATAAATCAACTCCAAGACTTCTGATGCTGTGTCTTTAATAGTGATCTTTCTTAACGCAAAGTTCTTAAACTACGTCAGCTAACCATTGATAAGCTCACCGGAAAATTGGTCCCTCACGTCACTCGTATGTCATGGCGTGGACGGGTGATGCAGCACCTCCGTACTGTATTTCACAAGCGATACACTCGGATGTATGTAACACGCACTTGATTTGTTTACTGGCTCGCGATCACCCGCCAACACAAAAATATGTACATTCCGCAAAAAGTACCATGAGCAGAGCTTTCGAAGCCAATTTGAAGATCGAGAATCGCCCATAGAGATCGCCTCATTAATCATTGATATGTCCTATCGGTACATGTACTTTCGATGTGCAGCAAAAGTGCACACTCTTTAAATTGAGAATTAAAAATGATTGATACCTTCAGCATGTATAAAAGAATGGTTCCGCGAGAGAAAATGCTGTACTAGTCTATGGGATTTCGTCTTTGCAACTTTTCACTGATAACTGAAATAAGCAACAATCTCGTAGTACTGTTACCACAGCACTAGAAAAACATTCGTTGACTGTTACACCACGTACGTTCGCTGGTGTCTTCAGCTATGTGTAGAAAATGAACACGAATACGGCGCAGCGAATTATTGGGCAATACAATCGCAGTGAAAGCCAAATAGATCTATGCATGAGCTACGAGTACAATTACTAAAGTTTACAACCTAAATAAATAAGTTGTTTATTTATTTTTTCTGCCGGGATACGGTCTCAATCGATTGATACTGGAAACGTCTCGGGGCCTGAGACCGCCGGGATTTGATCCTGATCCCGGACCGGCTGACAGCACTACTTTCAATAGGCGGCAACTTTGGAAATGGTGTGATGTTTTCGTTTATCCGAAAACAGTTTGGTTTTGACTCCCTGTTAAACAGAATTGAAAATAACCGTGATGTTACAGCACTAATAGGAATTATTTGACTTGCAGTCCTTTTCTACTGTTCTTAGCCACAAAAAGTCACGACTGGCAGTCACCTCATTTAAGCCTTCACATTTTCCGTTTGAGCCAAAATCATGGATTTTCCTTGGACTATGTGAATTAATATTCCTTGCGAGATTATCTAAACATGATTTCCTGATGCGATTTGATTTAATAGATTTCCATGGAAGCCTTATTTGCTTGTGTGTTCTCGATCTCTTGAGCTACACCATATTTTAAGTGAGCACATGCTATCACAGGAAAATTCTAATGCCTTCAGTTAATGTCTTGATTATTCAACTGTTCATTAAACACTCCAATTCATTCATTCAAACATTCATTCAATCGTCCATTTCACCTAATCACTTATTTACCCAGATACTCTATTCAATCAGTCACATATTTTAAGACATTTGATAAAAGTATTCAAACAAAGGGGGAACCCCTTCAATACATCTGGCTGTCTTCAATTTGTTGTTCCAAAAAACAAAAGGCAAACATACATGTAATAATAGCAATTTGTGCAAATCATAGTAGCTACATTAAAAAGCAAAGCAGGGAATACATTTTTTTACAGTAATATAAAACAAATAAAAACTCAAAAGCTCTATAATCACTGTAAATGAATATACAGACAATTTACTCATAACATACACGAGACATATTCACTCCACAACAGAACTACATTTTCCACATTTTTAAAGGAATACACTGTATGCACAAGTGCACATAACAGCAAACAAAAACTAAAGTGCAATGAAAAATCACCACTGAAAAGGGTTATACGTGTATGTATACAGAAAAATCTTTTGATACAATTTTTTTGTAAAAATAATCAAAATGAAGCTTCTGATCTCAAGACTAATAAAGAACCATATTCAACCAAATAATTTTTTCACAGGAATTCATGTACACAAAATCATATATTGTACATTTGTTCATGCCATTCATTTAAAACAAACAAATGAATAAAAGAAACAATCAACATAAAATAAACTATTATCAATACTGCTTCACAATCTGAACCCAGAATAATCCAATCAAAATTCAAACGATATATTTTATTTTACGGAATATGTTGAGCATGAAGTTTTACAGAATCCTGGAGTGATGGTATGGAGTAAAGAACCCCCCCCCCCCCCCCCCATTTCATCAACCAATCAAGAGCAAGGAGAGGAAGAAAGTCATGATAACATTAAAAATGAACATAGAAAATGATAGATGAAAGCTGAGAGTGAGTGACTTGCTCGAAAACAGTAAAAATTAACATCTGAAATATAAAAAGGAACCCTATCAAAAAGTATCTGCTGTCTACACTCTAAAAACTGAAATGTTGAATCACCATTTAAAAGGGTGGAAGAGTGACAGCATTTTCAAAATGTTAGATTAACACTTTGAACATGCTGGATTCAACACTACAAAGGTGAGAATCCAACATGTATAGTGTTGAATCCAGCATGTTCAAAGTGTTAATTTACCATTTTGAAAATGTATAGCCATTCTTCCACCCTTTTAAATGGTGGTTCAACATTTTAGTTTTTAGAGTGTAACAGTTGTTGTGTACAAAAATATATCTGGAATAATACTTCTGGCTTAATAACCATCAAATACATTACAATGTATTTTTGTGTTGCACTTCACACATCCTCCATTACAAATAATACAAAACTAGATGAATCCTTGACCGCGCGCGGTTGAAATTTATGCCTCCGCCATTGCCACATTGCCAGATCAGAAATATATGGCACATTCATGTTAATTTTTTTAATTTTCATGTATACAATGACATCTTTGACCTTTGACCTTTAACCTTGAGACCCCAAAATCTAATCAGATCGCTGTCCCTCCCATATGCATACATGAGCCAAGTTTGAAGTTGATCTGTCAAATGGTTGTTGAGTTATCGCGAGAACGAACCATTTCTATGTACATAATGACCTCTATGACCTTTGACCTTTGACCTTGAGACCCCAAAATCTAATCAGATCATTGTCCCTCCCATATGCATACATGAGCCAAGTTTGAAGTTGATCCGTCAAACGGTTCATAAGTTATCGCGAGAACAAATACGGGACAGACGGACGGACGACCCGAAAACATAATGCCGCCGGCACCCACCAAGGTGGGCGGAGGCATAAAAATCACTAATCATAACAACTATCGGTTATTCCACAAGTTTCAGTAACATTTCCTATAGGGTCACTTTTCACACACTACCCAGGACTACACACTAAATCTAATCCTAACCCCAATCCTCACCAAATCTACACATCAATTTTAAAAAAAAAACTAACCCTAACCCTACATCTACATCTACATCATGAGATGAATAAATCCCAGGACCCCATTTCATGAAACTTGTTTTCAATAACAAGTTTCAGTAACTGTTATAAGCTACTGAAATCCTTGCATCTGATTGGCCGAGAGCAAATTTGTCCTAGAAATGTGGCAGTTCTTACTGATAGCAAGTTTTATGAAACAGGGCCCAGGTGCAACCGTCACCAAATCATCTGGTGGCGCACCCCATATATCCATGCACAGACACAGTGGAAACTCGGTATAAAGTGATCTGATACAATAATATTTCTGATATAACAAGGTAATATTTCGGTCCCAGCTCTTTATATTGCATTGATTTTTCACCCTGATATAACAAGATTTCTGCTATAAGAAGGTAATTTTGGTAGTCCCAAGGACCTCGTTATACTGAGTTTCCACTGTACAACAAATACAAAACTGAGAGCCACATACACTACACATGCAACATTCATTGGCGTTCTTACCGGTGGAATCTGGACGGCTCTCCTTGACACTCCTAGGTGATATGGAGGCGGGCGGAGCTGATATCGTGTTGCTATGGTGACGCCGCGTCCCATCTCTCTCGCCTTCACTGTCGCTGTCGATCACGATCACCGATTCCAGTTTCCTGCCAGCGTTTGACGTCCTGCTCTCTTGCTGCAATTAGAATAAAGAGAAGAAATGTCTTACGTGACATCTATTTTCATATTCATAGCTCGTTTCACATTCATAACTGGATATACAGACTGAATCAAAACATGCAACTTGGTTTCGAGAAAGTATACCGGTAGACAATATCACACATAGGGATCATGCCCACTTAATCCATGGATATTTTAAAAGGTCGATTCTCAATATCATTTCAGATTAAAATTTTACTGAATGAGAGGATGAAAGGATCCACGGCCTCAAAACACAGAACATTGCAACTGATTGTACAATCAATCAATCAATCAATCAATCAATCAATCGATATTTTGCAATTAATTTACACAGTGCATGGTCAATCGGTAAACTCAACTGCTACGTTCTGAAACGTTATTGGAAACGTCATGACTCGATTCAGTAGAGAAGAAAGTGATGACCTGAATTGTTTAACACAAACGTCAACATGATCATCTTTCATCTCTAATAAAGGAGTCTTAAAAAACCCTGTTTGATGAAGACAAAAAAAAAAAAAAAATTAAAAGAAAAAATGATCTTTGCCATGAAAATGAACGCATGGATTACCTACAGTACAGGGTCTATGTAAAGTATATCACAGTCTGAATAGCTTCGACCTGGTAATTCAATGCATTCAAATTAATCTGAATTGGAAAAGACAAAGGGTTTCCAACCTCTTGAATGACAAAAAGGTTATTTAACCTCCAGCTCATGTTCCATCATGCTTTGCTACACATTTTAGCTTCTAACCATGATCATGTGATACATGGGAAGGTGTTGTTGAGAAACAGTGATTAGGGGCATAACAAGATCATTTTGAATAGAAGAGTGTCAGACAAACTTGATAAAGAGGCTGAAATTTTCCTGAAGAAAGTCATCAGATTATATTTACCTACATAAAAAACCAAAAAAAATGGGTACAGTAGTTACCTTCCAAACTTTGCCAACATAATTTCCACACCTTCCACAAACAAAATTACCATCTCATTATATTTCTATTGTCATGCCAGGGGAAGCCAATTTTCTGTGTGTTTTTAGCTGTCCCTCTCTCTCTATTTTTGTTGTTGTCATGATTATCGATAAACAAATCTCAATTTGAAATGTGAATGAAAATGATACAAAGGTCATCAGTCTTTATGATTCGATGACAGAATATGAAAATGTCTAATCTGCTTACAGAACGTTCAGCAGAGGGTTCATGCCCCCCAACCCGTAATCCCCCTACGAGTGCCACTGCCCGATGGTTATCCGAGCATCTCAACTCAATCTCCCCAGATTTGAGTTTACCTAGAAGATTCTATGAAACTGATACCATCGATCCATTTGGTTCGTCTTAGCTGTGAATTCTCGCCTACGCCAGATATAGCAATACATTCCAGATGACCTACTTTTTTTCCAGCGTTGTCTAACTTGCAACTGCAAGAAAACAGGTCTTGCATTCCTCCCTTACAATCTCAGAAGCAGGGTATTTTCCCTACCATCACCGCGAAAGCCGCTTCTGATCTGCATTTCAACCGCATCCACTACTCAATATCATCACTAGATGTAAGACCGAATACCAAGAGAAACTGTCTAGGAATTTTGTAGCATAGAACTCATCTGCTGTACGTCTCCTGCAAGCATTTAGGATTGGAGATGATGGTGAATACAATCACCATGGCTACCGCATCAGTTATTCATCTTGGGATCAACTTGTTGCAACTTTAACTGCTCATTGTCTTGTACAGTCTATGAGTTTAGAAAGACCCCTAGTCAAAAATAGATAAATAAAAAAATGGGGGGTATGTGTTTCCTTGAATTAGTGATCAGAGAAAAATGAACATAGATTATGCCCATAAAGACTACTTCTTTCAACAATCTGTTGGGCTGTTCTTGATATACAGATTTCATCTTATAAAGTATTTCTGTGGGATATGGGTAAACATGGCAGATATTTTAGCTACAAGGTAGGCAACTTTAAACTAGGCTGCTGAGGAGTTACATGAGAAGAGGTTGAGTAACTGGGTCAAAATATCTTAAATCAGACGTAATTCCTTCCATAATAAAATGATTTCATAATCCATATAAATTTCAGTATGTGATAAGCACAGATCACATAAGTGAATTCTAATGATTTTTCAGACTAAAAGCTTTATCTTTTTTAGGTTCTCATAGCTCAACTACGATTTCAGACCGCTGACAACTCTCTCATTTTGACATCTGATGTTTGATTTTGTTTACTTTCCTAATGGATGCAGACTGTATCAAATTGGTCGTTTTGCTGTGATTCGTAGAGAGCAACTCAATCCACTACTCCTTGCCTATTAAGTGGTTATTTCATCAGGGGCGGACAAGTCCTCATCAAGAAGTGGGTCGCTCAACTTAAGAAACAAGCCGCGTCATAAAAGAATCATGCTACTTGTTATGGATCATTACAAGCCGAGAGAACCGGCAGCTTAATGCGTTCTGGTTTTCCCAGACTCGACTTCTCCGGGGAGCACAAGATATAGCATGGTGTGATGCTTAACGTTCTCCCACCTATTGTCCCAGTTTCTTTTCATCGCCCGCTAACGTTGTACATCAGCTTATGCAATCCATCAACTCTAGTCTCACTACCAGGCTGTCTGAGAAAGCATTAGACAGAACACAGACAAGGTCTACAAGGAAGACTAAATATAAAACATTGCAAGATTTCAAATCATTCAACAATGGCCTTGTTAGTCTGCTTTTTCAGGACCTTATTAACACTGATATTTAATTCCAGGCAGATGATTATCAACTGCAGCTGGAAGGAAGGCTAATGTCTGACCTCCTCCTCACCCTGATTCTGCAATCAAATTGATGCGGCTCTTGGCGACTTTCACGACGACACTGGATCCATCTCAGGTAGGGTTCAAAAAAATTGAAACGAATGAAGAGAGCTTTCGTCCTGGTTTTGTTCTCACTTGAAATGAGCAAGGACAGGTGGGTGGTGGAAAATTCAAAGAAAACTAACATGATTTTTAAAGGTAAAGTCGATAGCTGGTCAAGCTATTTTACTGCTTAAGGAACTGCCTAGAAATTACTGGAGAAGATTGACTATTTAGTACCTTAGAATAACTGTGTTGTGAACTTTCAAAATCATTACATTGAAAATACACTGGCTTAATCTGGCTGAAAATTGCCAACCGTGAAAAGCAATGGATACATGTACACAATACCAGACTACACATGCAGATGGCATCAAAATATTGTTGAAATTTTTAAGTTACTACCAGCCAATATTTGGAAAATGAAAGCTTTCCAGGAGTGATTTGTTTTATGTACTACTACTGTAAGATTCTTTCACAGAGGAATAATAAAAATGAGAAAGGTCATGAATTTTATACTTTTATTTATTTTTTTTACCAGAGCTTGTTGACCTTCTGATTAACTTATACTTTTTCATCAACTTTTCTACAAACCACACCCCTACAGTTTTCTGTCTTCCCCACCCCTAATCAGAGGATGTAAGACTTGGTCAAAGCTTCTTTCTTTTTTTTTTTTTTTTTTGGTAATGTATTATTTTGCTACAAAGAGGTCAAGAGAACAATTATCAAGATCAATTAAAAACCACAAATTTGAACCAGTTAATCTATTCTTCAAGTTGATATCCTCTTAGATTTATCCAAATAGGAGATGTCTTCAGAGAGGAGATGGTATCAATTTCAATTTCAATTCAGTATTAATTAATATTGTCGTTGTATTCTTAATGTATGATGAATCTATACTACCTTTTACAGATTGGTATTTTATGTAATTGAATTTTTTAATGCATGTAGGGTTTGTGCAATTCTTGATAAGCTATTTCGGTTAACAGGTTAAATTCACTTCAATTCTATATATATATATATATATATATATATATATATATATATATATATATATATATCAATTTGAATAACTAATACCTGCTTGCCATCAAACTTGCAGTTCTCCTTCTTCTTCTTTCATTGTCTTTTCTTTCTGTTTCTCTGGTTTATTCTTGTCTCTTTTTTTCCCCCTTCTTCCTCTTTCTGTCCCTTTCTCTTCTGTACTTCTTTGCCATCTCTGTTTTCCCTCTTTTCACTTGGCAGGTTCTTTTTAACATATTTAGTTGTAAATGTTTGTTAGTTGTTTTTCAATGTGAACCAACTATTGTGAGTCTTTTTAATAGGACTTTTTATTTGGTATTCTTTTAATAATAAACCGCAATTGAATTGAATTGAATTGAATTGAAAAAATATGAAATTATACACCTAAAAGCATCAAGGCAGAACTCCTGCCTATGCCACTGTTTTCTAAAAAAACTGGCACTTTGTTTTTTATATGAAATACTTTAGCACATCTCTATTGATTTCAGGTTCAATTTCTTTTACAAAGCAAGGTATTGGGACTTTGAGAGAAGGACGATATCAAATGTCCAAAGTAATTCTGTAATTCCTTTTCCTTGAAAAAAAGTTCAACTCTATTATTGAGTACAAGCACAGGATAAATGTAATATCATACCAACAGTGTTTGCTTTACACTGAAAGAAATGATTTTCAGTCTGAACACTCACTTGTTCCAGATGATTTTCTTTTTTAAATGGTAGAGCCGTGGAACAATCACACCTTGCATGGGTACATGTATCTGTAACAGCTATCTAATATTAAGTTTTCATTTATTTCCAGTAATATCTCTGATAAAAGGATATTTGATGAAAAAAGGGATCATTTTCATGTGACAATGCCATTACAATATTCTTATGCAATGGAAGTAAAGAATGAAATAGCTCAGAAATTGTTTTCACATTAAATAGAACTCGATCTTTTCTCTAATTTTTCCTGTACCCGAAACTGCTGACTGTGGAGGTAACCTAAGAATTTGCTTAATGTTTTCATTACTTAAAATGGCCAAATCTTTTAACGATTTTCAGACACACATCTTAAAGCTCAAACTCACGTAATCTAGGCTTTTAATGCAAATGGTTGAAATGGGTGAAATTTCACTAAAGCTTTTCTTGCCTATATGACTAAATACTGATGGCCTACTTGAATTTTGAAAAGCTGCATAGAATCTTTTTTAACTTCAGGTTATCATGAAGGAAATATAAGAATAATTATGTTTAATAAGGGTTCAGAACTGTAAGAGCAGTAACAATGACTATTTTCTAAATTATCACCATTCAAGCACTTGGTACAAACAAGGAACTAAAGACTATAAGAGGATAAAAGTGTTCAGGGACAAGTCATGAAGTTTTGAAATTCTAATTGAAATCTGATTGCATTTCAAGAGTAAATTCCTTTGATACAATATATGCCATTGAGATTATAATTTTCTCTCACAATAATAAAGCAAGGGACAACTTAAATAATTTTTCACTTTTAACTTGCACTTGAACTTCTCTTTTGTACACATGGGTACTCCTTTAACCTAGCATGTCATGTCATCACAAGAAAATTGTCATCATCTCCTCAAGCTATTCTTTATCTCTCTCTCTCTATAAGAAGACAATAATTTTCATGAAGCCACCCAATTTCCACATCCCTCTGATCACTTTGCATTATTCATGAGGCATTCGATACTCCCTCATAGTTTTACGCTTTTTCCTCTCCTCGATTTTTTTTCCTTCCATCTTTCGTTACTCTTGACATCTCAGCTCTCCTAAGTTTTCTTGTGAGATGGGGAAAAGAGTGTTGTGATCATACCCCATTCCCTGCATCATTTGGAAACTTATCTGGTACCCTTGGGGAAAAAATAACCTAGAATAACCTTATATAACCTATGAACAGTGACAGATGAAATCAAACTTTGATAATGCTTCAAAATGGGACTTGCTATATTGCATATAATGACCTATGGGTGGAGAAAAAAAAATTAAAAACAGGTAGGTATAAAATTGACAAGCCTGTGACAATTTTCATTCCATAGCACATAAAAATTGAGAGCAATTAAGATGGGGCAAGTATCAATTCATTTTGCAGAACACAGATTCACTTGCAATAACTAGTTAAAAATGTGTTTAAAAATCGTGCATTACATGAACCTGAGTTGGTCAAGTTACAAATTTACATTATGCTACAAGGTTTACCCCATTATTTAAATCAGGACATTTCAAATCTAATTTTCCTGACACTCAAATCAAGAGAACGATCCTCATAAAAGGTAGGGAAACCATTTCATTTTGACCCTTGTTTTGTTTGTTTCGTTTTTTTTTTCAAAATGTTGGCGAGCACTCAATGGTAAAAATGATAGCCTATAGAGAAAAGTTATATATACGTAAAAGTCATAACATAAAAAGAAAGCTACACAAAATAGGAATTTTTCATTCTGTCCTGTATTACTAACAGTCTCCATGAGATCAAATATCAAATATCATTAAATACATGATATGCTGAATCACTGAATTATACAGAATAATAGTGTATGCAGTATTTTCTATCCTTTCAGGAAAATATTCATGCTTTGCTTAGCGCCCTCTTAGTTGAAAAAGAGCACCATCTCATTTTCACAAAGCTATGGGCTAGGGTGTACGTAGCGCTACTGCATGCAGCCAGAGTAAGAAAAGCTGCTATTTAGACTACAAGTTTACATTAATCAAAAACTAATCAGAATTTCTTTAACATTGCTGACACAGTGAATGAATCAATAATTACACAACTAACAAACAGAGAACATGCAATGACAGTAAAATTTAATCAAATCGAGATAAAAAGAATATATTTTGTATAGATTCAACTTTCACCCAGTTATCGTCTACAAAGGGCATCATTTTATCACATCACAGCTTCCGGACATTTCATGAAGTTTAGTCTTCTGGGGAAATAGCATTAACCACAGAGGAAATCTAAATAATCACATGATATTGATCTAGTTTATATCGTTATCACTGCTAGATGCAAATGTTTATGAGTCATTGTTATCATAAACTTATACACCGATTGCTGAATCATAATTGAACAACATCCCGAATTGATCTGTATGATAAACCTTCTCCAGCACATGTAGTCTGTGTAAAAGACACTCATTGTTCAATGGTACTAATGAATATCGGTCATTGTGCTCTGCTCTGGTATATATGTTAAGGTGTATGTTGTTCATGTTGTTGTTGCTATTGTTCTATTATCATTAATCATTATCATCATTGTTGCTGTTGTTATTATTGTTATCATTATTGCTGTTGTTGTTTTTGTTCTTGCTTTTGTTATCGTTTAAAAAAGTAATGGAATGTTATCAACAGATCTTAAAGTAAAGACTGAATTACTGGTCCCAATTCACAGAGAGATAGGTTTCAAAAGATATCCCAGGAACAAAATGAGAGGGAAAAAAATTACGAAAAGCAAGCAGGAAACATTAAAAAATATATATGGAAGGCCGTAGCTTAGATGCCAATCAATGCCTATGCCAATTGTTCACACCTCCAAAATTAGATCTTAATGGCTTAAATAAAAGGATGCACTAACAAGACATGAATTCAATGAAAGTGGGAGTGGTTGTAACCACAATAATCACCATCAGCTCTTCATGAAGTGATGATGGATCGAAGAAAAGGAAGATAAATTATTGGCGCTTTGTTCATACTAATGAGAAAGAAAAAAAAAAATTATGGATAAAATTAATGGTTTGGTGGAGTTACATGTACTTGATTTTATACATGTACCAAACAAATTCCACAGATTAGGAGGCTAGTATTACATCTGATCCTTAGGCCTGAATAAATCATGATTCATGCAGGCTATACTGGTATACAAAAATATATTCATTTCCAAAACACAAACACAATTAATCAGACTTTCTTCCCTCAATCAGTTTATTCCTATCAAAAAGGCTTTATAGCTATATGTCAGACAATCCAAAATCATACATTATCTGTTTCAGAGCCAGACGGGCATTAACTCATATCATTTTATACAGACTTCGTGCCATTCTGGCTCCAAACAGACGATATACGCTGTGGAATCAGACAAACTAGAAGAACAGTAGGAGAAAAACTGAGGTCTGTGATAAAAGCTATCACCTGAAGTGGGAGGGGTAGCAAGTCAGTAAGGGCAATGTACTTTCCGATCCTTGCCTGCCACTCTTTATTCCCATCTCATTTTCTCCTCACCACCTAAGGTGCTTGAGAGGATCGTCGTCGTGGTGACCAAGGAGTTGGAGAAGGAAAGAGAGACGAGGGGACGGAGCGCGAGAGCCCAAAGAAGGGAGCAATACCCGCATCCGATGATGACGATGCGGCCAACCCCCGAAACAGCCTAAGGGCAACAGCAGTAATGAATCTGTCAGTCGGAAACCATTGGGGGCATGTTAAAGGGGGTAGAGGATTTCACGAATGTTATCTCATCAAAGAAAAAATTATCAAGCTCGATAGCATGACATCATGAGAAAGAGTGCTGCTATCTGAATATTAACCAAACAATGCGATGAAGATACTTGGTGGATGGATCTTTGCAATAGAGCAGAGAACCTCATGAAAGGAAAATAAGAACTCTGGTCTTTTCCTTGAACTGAAAGGGCTTTCACATTTTGAGAGGAGACAGAGATGTTTCAAGGGTTATCTTGTGTTACAAGAAAGAGACTGGAATAAAACTGAAATGGACATTGGATACCACATACCTCACACTCTAACACACTTGGACGAGAATATTACGCCAAGACCCCCCTCCCCATACCTTGTTTCTTTGCACATTCACATACATAAAGTAACTGATGAATTACAGTGTACCATTTTTTTTTTGAGCAGCAAATGGGCGCTGACCCTATTTATATAATATTTGATAAGGTGCATGAGATTTCATGCTTCAGTAGACAGTGTGTATTTCTACTATGTTCTAAGCAAGTCTGCACCGACAGTAACATTCCAATTAATGATTTAATTATAATTCTTAAAAAGGTATACGCTAGGTAATTTCTCTGACTCTACGCATTCCCTGTATCAATTCTTTGCATGTTCCAACTATGGATCAATATGCTTGCCATGTTCCAGCAATATCTACTCAGCTGATAAAAAAAAAACTTGTCATCATCATAATCTGATACGAAATCCTTCACTTTCCTTGAAATCTACTAATATATGAGAGTTTAAACAGTCTGACCATTTCTAATGTCTGATATTTACATAAAGAGAAAACATACACGGAATTGCAAATCACTGAAATGGGATTTAAATGTCTGACAAGCAAAAAAAAAATCTAGATTAACCCACAAGCAGACATACAAATTAAAGAAACCATACTAAAGTCAAGAAATCATAAAATCAAATATCACGACATAGCTGATCCTGATTATGCTGAATAATATTTTGATTCTGATGATTATAAGGGTCTTGAGAGACTCAATGAACATTGATACTAGGTATTGCCATTCAAAGTAAGTTAAAGACATTGGTTAACATTGTTATGATTTTTTTTTAAATCTCATTTTGTTACTTGAAAATGGGATAAACATTAGGGTTATAGTGTAAAAATACCAATCTGAAAGTTTCAGAGTATATAATATCCACGGGAAGTATTTTTAAATATTAGAAATGTGAACCAATGTTTGAAAAATATACGAGGGTCGGTTGCACAGACCAAACGTAAGGAGTGTGCATGCATGCATGACTCAACAGACCGCACTGTGTGTATTGTATTGATGTATCACGCGGCGGAAGGCAGGTAACGGTATTTTTTTAATTCGTGCAAACGGTCCTCTTGGTTCATTGTCTCTCGAGACGAAAGCTAATAAAATCACGGTTTGCGTCTAACTTACAACTTTTCATTCCAAATTATGGTTGGTTTCAGGGTTTTTAAGTACAAATACAAGTACTCATACACATGTTTCATCTTAGTTTGAGAATTTTTTAAATCAGCTGCTCACAAAGTTAGCCAATGCCTTTAAACATGATATGGATGTCATGGTTTAGACAATAATCTACTCAACAAATCACCTGTTAGAGCCAGAAGGCCATTCATTTAGTATGTGAAAAAACACCTCAGTTTTGGGGTTTTGTTTTGTTTTGTTTTATGATGCAGCTTACCGCTGCTTATTTGAATGAACGTTAATATGAAAGTAAGGTCAATGCATAGACATATAATAAATTTGCTAGACGAAAAGCAGCACGCGCAGATATCAATACATGAATGGCATTAGGCCCTGCCTCTTTTGGATCATTTGAAGGGGCCCGATAAGCACCCGTTATCGCCATGATATCGATAACACTGTTGCATTATTCATATCTAATGCGCGTATCAATGTTATTGTGACACTTTGATTCAATGCGCATTTGTTGCGCATTTATTGTGCATTTACTGCACAGGCGGTAAACCGATACGTGTAATGTTTCATAACGCGTACAAACAAATGCTGCTAGTCGGAAGCATCTTACAAAATGAATTATTCATTTCTGCTCATAAATATTGATGGATGCTTAGGTTGGCCTTCTAATGGATCTAAACAAAATGGCGGAGCTTTAGGGGCCTGGGTCAATGTCAGAATATTGAGTTCAAATTGAAAGTTCCATGTACTATGAAATCCATTTATGGAGTATTAATAGCAGACTTTTATGAATTATTATCAGATAGTAGAATGTGCTGGTATGTTGGCATTCTGATCCTTCTATCAGTTTGCCATTACAGTCATTGTGGCCTTGAAACGTGTCAGCTTTTATTGAACGATGGGATGATTTATTGAAGTGGGTAGATAAAGAGGATTATATTTCTTTTTTTTTCCAAATATGCTGCTGAAACTTGATTTAATTTAGTGAGGAAGGTATCAGCAACACTTTCATGGTGCAAAAACTTCACTGAACGCAAAGTTTTCAGGGTAGCAACATGTATTCTTTTAGAGGAATAAGAGCCCTAATAAAAATGGGTTATGAGCTCTATTAAAGGCATTGGTTAACATTGTTATAACTTTTTTTTAAAAACTCATTTTGCTGCTTGAAAATGGGATAAACATAAGGGTTATAGTGTAAAAATACCAGTCTGAAAGTTTCAAAGTATAATATCCACAGGAAGTATTTTCAAATATTAGAAATGTGAACCAATGTTTGAAAAAATATATAAGGGTCAGTTGCACAGACTAGACGTATGGAGTGCGCATGCGCATATGGCTCACCGGACCGTACTGTGTGTATTGGCATATCACGCTTAGGGAGGCAGATAATGGTATTTTTTAACTCAAGCACAACGGTCCTCCTATTTATTGTCTCTCAGACCAAAAATAATAAAATCGTGGTTTGCGTCTTACTAACAGTTTTTCATTCCAAATTATGGTCGGTTTCAGGGGTTTTGAGTACAAACACAAGTACTCATACACATGTTTCATCTTAGTTTGAGAATTTCTTAAATCGGCTGCTCACAAAGTTAGCCAATGCCTTTAAATAAGAGCTTTTTGGTTCTTGACACTTCAAACAGTATGTTCTGATATCTTCAGGAGAATGACTAGAACATGGCACTGGAAGGGTTGGGTGTGCAGACCATCCATTTCTGATTGCCACCCACCGGAAATGCTCACTATTCTTCCATAACTTTGACATTCACAATTTGGTCATTCTTTAGCACTACGATCCTCTCTACATAGCGAAACTTGCGTCGATATTTTAATTTTGTGCAACAAACAACTCTAAGACAAGAATTCTTCAACAACTTCTGAAATGTTACAAAATCAGAAAAATGACTGTATTTTGAAAATTAACCTCAAACTAAATCAAAAATCTGTGAATTATTTTGGTATTTTTTTTACATTCTTTTGACATTTGACCTTCTATGGGTAAGGTGTATGATGTTCATATGATCAAAGAATTGGAACCTATAGCTCTAGCCTTGTATTAATGAGCAAAAATGTAGTGCTGATCAATACTTCACAAATAACAGCAGAAAATGTTTTGATATTACATTACTGCCTATCTGTGAATGGCTAGTCTCTTTCTCAATTTCTGTCTGCACTTTGCTTGGAAATCATACAGAGCAATCTACTATGATAAGACACAATGTAAACATATTGTGTTCAGAGTAAGAATGTTAGCAATAATTATGTTTAAAATTTTGATTGTTCCCCGCATCCTAACCTTCAAGAACCATCAACGTGTCACTAATTACTATGACGACTGCAATCCCTTCTGGAAGGCGAGAAATCCTATTTACTCTAACTAGGAGGAATCTCCGTCTGGTCGTTCGCTGGAGTATTATTAATACCAAGAGCCTGTCCCCGTGAGACTAGGCACCTAGCCTAATCCCACGTACTTCAAGGGGTTCAAGGTCACAAGCCTGCCTGAGTGGTGTCTGTGTGTTTACCCATTCTTTGGCTACAACACGTGCAGGGAATAGTGGCCATGTACGGGAAAGACGAGAGCCCGGTCTGTCTTTTTACAAAATGTTGCACCTGTATGTTCTTACTTATAAGGATAGTCATGTTACACATGATTGTGGAAGAATTGGGAGACATGAATAAGCTGTAAACTTACTCTCATTTTCCAATTCACAAGTTTTAAAATGTGATATGGAAATTCCTATATCATTAAATGAATTCACTTCAATTTCAACCCAACACAGAAACATCTATCCAATCTTTTTCTCTTCCCAAAATTGTATTCAATTTGCCCAGATTTGAAATATCAGAATGTTGGGGTGCTTAACAAGGGTACTAGAAGATGTTGGTGTTGTCATTATTGTTGACCTTGCAGATACATTGAGAATCAGAAAGAAGTGGATGACGATAATGACTATCACCATGATGACGTTAATGAGAATGATAAGCTGAAAGAGACAATGAAGACAATGACGACAACGATGATGATGATGATGATGATGATGATGATGACGATGATGATGGTGTGGTACGATAATGTGCAAAGGATGAAAATGACAATCAGTATAATGATGTTTGTGACATACTGCAGAAGCAGAAATGACTGCATCCAAGACTCATAATATCCACATAAACCATAAGGAGTACCCCTCTCCACCAAACAAAGGATTAAAACGATTGATGAAATATATATCTCTGATCATCATGCACTTGAACCAACACCATTCTTAGGTGTCATCCCACCACTTTCCATGCTATCATTGGCAGATCATAGCGGAATAATGATAATCAGTACTAGGTAGTCTCTTTATCACACCATATCACATTCAAAATGGAACATAGCCATACATGGTTTCATGCCCTACAAGTTCAAGGTCGTCCCGCTGCACAAGTATGCATAATGACACCCTTGATACTTCACAGTGAGATGCAGGAAAAGTTGAGAGAGGAGCGGATAGAGCAGGACTCTGGAAACCTGAGATGTAAGAAGAGAGCACACACTGAATCACCAAGATGAATATGAAAACGAACTCTGCCTGAAACATGAGAGAGAGAGAGAGAGAGAGAGAGGGGAAAAAAAGAGAGCAGGAGAGAGACAAGGCACCTTGAACCAGAGAGAGTATTCCAAGAATTGCGAAGGAAGTTGGAAAAAATCCTGAATTCTTAGTAATACATTCAATTTCCTATTGAAAGTCACAGCACAAATTCTTTAGAAATTCGTGCTGGTCTGTAATTCTACAATGATCATTTTGTTAAACATTTCTTTCCCTTTTTTTCTTAGGATTCGCAGCCCTACTGAATTTCATTCTAGATAAAAGGATTTCAGACAATTTACAATTTACACTGGTCTGGACAGGCAAAATGGAAAGAAATACAAAGAAGAGTTCAGCCTAAATTGAGCACCTTCATCGGTGAAAGATGGAATTACATTATCAATATTTTGAACATTAAAATGAACCCAAATGTTTCAAGTAAACTGTCCAAGATATTCTCTTTAAATATCAAATTAAGAACAATGAACAAGCAAAAACCATATATTCAAATAAACCACCAACACAATGACTTTGTAAATTATCTGCTCATCTTGTCAGAAACTAAAGGTAATCTGCTGCGGTTACAGGATTTCAAAGATGTTTACAAGGTTATTCCAACAGCAGAAGCTTATCGGCAAAACAGCAGCAACCTTTTCCATCATTTGATAAAACAACACCTGAGCAGCTAGAGGTGAAAGCAAAAACCAACCTCAAAAAACAGAGAAACCAAAAGAAGAGAGATGGAAATCCTAACCATTGCCCCCGAAAAACAAAACAGAGCAGACTTTTGCCTGACACATTGATTTCCTTCCTCTGCTGCCACTGTTATTTGGCTCATTCATAAACTATGTAAGCAGAGCCTTCGCTTAAAGACACATTTCCCAACCCTGCTATCAGTTTTAAATGTCAAAGGTGGGCCCTATCCAATTGCTTTAACCCAAATTCACTGTCATGGCCGAGATTAGGCCAACTGGAGGATTTCACACCAGAGGGATTCTTCGTAATCTCTCCTAATCAACAGGGCACCTTTTTTTGAATAATCTGATCTGTGACAAGCAGGTGTGGCGGCTCAGGTTACCTTCACGTGTGATGCAGTAAACAACCTATGAAAAATACCACGGCACAAAATACAAACCATTTTACAAGTAAGTATATAACTCAAACTGGTACGGTTTTTGAAAATTCCATGAGCTAAAATGAAGCAACCTTCATGATCTTTGATTTGGGCTACAGATTTGTGATATTCACTCATATTTTTCAACAGCAGTCCTTCTTAAACACACAGTACTATGTGGACAAGATCTGACTACATTGCTTTGAAAATCCTGGTTGAAATGAACAATTGTAAATGAGTATTACATTGTGAGTTCTGTAAAAATGCCTGTAGTCTGGATTTGCATTTACTGAATTATTGGCAGTTGTATCGAAAAGACACGTCCAGAACAGGAACAACACAGAAAACAGCATGTATTTTGCATTCTATACGCATCTTTTCAAGCTACTTTGGTTTCACTATGCTACCTTACTAAGGTTCCTGTTTAAAACACATTCACTCTGGCAAATGTCAAGGTATTATTTATCAAA
Organism: Echinometra lucunter; assembly: GCA_029962745.1. Taxonomy (NCBI): domain Eukaryota; kingdom Metazoa; phylum Echinodermata; class Echinoidea; order Camarodonta; family Echinometridae; genus Echinometra; species Echinometra lucunter. The sequence goes on along the minus strand of CM057158.1, from coordinate 14,619,565 downwards.
AATAGAAATTCCAAACAAATGACCTAGTTATATTTTTTCAGCTTTCTGGGATGTGTACGTATGGTACCATCGACAAATCAGAGCATAACATTGCCCATCAGCAACCTGTGTACGAAGAGGACACCTTCAAGTGCACCTTGAGCTGCCAACTGCAGTGACAGAAAGACATTTCTCTCCTGGCAAATGGGTGAATTCAAGATCACGTGTGGACGAAGCTCCTGCTAATGGAGGGTTGCGTGTATTCACTACATGAATGAAGGGAAAGTTACATATTAGGCCTTGATGCTCTTTACATGAGCTAAATAAGATAGGTCTAATGGGCTAGGCAGAAAAAGCGAGCTCCAATTATCTTCCATTTGCTTTTCTCCTCTCTCTCTCTCTCTCTCTCTCTCTTTCTTTCTCTCTATCCCTCAGTCTCTATCTCTCTCTGTTCTCTCCTTTCTCCGTCTCTATCCCTTTCACGGCTAGGCGACCTTTTTAACCTGCCAATTTCATTTCACTATCGCTTTCTCCATTACCTTCTACTTCGTCCCTCCTTCTCTCCCGCTCATTCTCTTTCTTTCTCTCTCTTTCTCTATCTCTCTCTCTCTAGATATTTTTGAAAACTAAAATAATGTGAAGTAAGCAATCACAATTAGGTTTTCTTAAACCCTGAAAAACAACATAACAGAAGCACAGATATTTTGAAAACCTGATCATAATAGTAGGAAAGACAGAGCAGCTGTCATGGTAACTTCACACAACGATAGATGAAGGTAACGTTTGGTACAAAATGTGCAGAGAAGTCAAGTGACCTATGACCAAATTCAGCTATGAATTTTTAGCAAAGTTGACACTGAAAGAATTCAAACTGAGCAAGATGTTGCTACTGTAAAATGTAGTGCTTCCCTCCATTTGCACACAGGAGAAGTTAAGACAGAAGCATCAGTAACACAGGAGGAAATGAACGCATATATTTTATCTATTTATTTATTTTTTTATTTATTTATTTATTTATTTATTTATTTATTTATTACTGATATTTAGACATGGTGACTCATCATCACCAAAAGTGGTGGTCTTCCATGAGGCCCTGTTAACAAAAGTAACAACAATATCATGAAAATAACAAAAATAAATAACAAAGTACATAAATATATACAAAGCATTGGTATCCTCTAAAAAAATTCTGGTTTTACAGAAATGTCGTAGCACATTCAAATAATGTATCCTTATGTATAAACGGTAATTATTTTCTAGAATTAGTTGAAGATAAAAATGTACATATAAGTCAATTTGAAAAGGCATCATATACCGTAGTTTTGAAAACACACTTGGGATACCAAAATTATTTATAAAACATATCACATATTCTTAGCTCTATCTCTCTTCATTCTGTTGTGATTACAATAAAGTATTCCTGTTCTTTACAAATGGTTGTTATTGCTTCATGAAGCAGCACAGGTCATTTATTGGAGGGAGGGGGGGGGGGGGGGGGGCTCATCTCATCTTTTTATGAAGCTCACTACTCTCACAATAGCTTGTTTAGGAGATGTTACAGTCAATAGTCTATACTGGGTATTTATAGCTCAGTAGCCTTGAATAAGGTCATGAGCTATCAAATGATTATTTGGGTTGAAATTGCAATTGCACTGTACATAACTGCACAGCCTGTTAGTGCCTTGTGAAAGGGAATATGCCTTGCATGATGAAGGGGGGGGGGGGGGGACATGTACTCATCAACTTTGGGGGACTCACTGGAGCTCACTAGACATAACATTACCTTCCCAGTCAATAGTCTATCCTGGATATTTATAGCTCAGTAGCCTTGAATAAGGTCATGGGCTATCATATACATGTGCTTATTTTGGATGACATTGCAATCGTATTGTATATAACTGCACAGGCTGTTTAATACCTCTTTGTAAAAAGTGAATGTATCAAAATGATGGAGAGGAGGGGAAGGGGGAAGGGGGAGGGGGAGAAGGAGGGGAAGGGGAGGGGGCATGAGCTCATCAACTTTGGGGGACTCACTGGTGCTCACTAGACATCACATTACTCTCCCAGTCAATAGTCTATCCTGGATATTTATAGTTCAGTAGCCTTGAACAGGGTCATAGGCAATCATATATTTGAGGTTTGATATATGCTTAGTGTTTCCCTAGTTAGTCTACTCATCAGACCACAATAAGCCATATGTGATCCATGCCCCCAGCCCCCCCCCCCCCCCCCCCCATCACTACATGTGAAGTATCTGTCAATGAATACCATTTCCAGTATGCTTTTACTTTTATTTCTTGTTATATTACAATGAAACAATGGTATGATAAATCATTCACAAATACTTTAGCTTAACCTTCAGGGTTTTTTTAATGTTCTAATAACAACACTTTCTTCATTTTTGTGTAGAATACATGTATATCATATGATATTGGCATCCAAAGAGGTGTGTAATTATCTTTCTAATTGTCCAGTAGCAAAATCGACTGTGATGTAAAGCCAAGGTGGCTCTTGCCACCATTATCAGTGCACAGTACATTTCAAGGAGTAATTCTTCCAAAGACTTACCTCACCTGGGTCAAGAGTGGAAAATTTAGATAAATGCCTTGCCACAGGACATTAGTGCTACAGCGGGATGTAAACCCCATAACATGTGGTAAACAGTATGGCTTATCCATTAGACCACAGCACCTCTACGCTGAACACATATTGAGAAATGGTTCTGGGGGTGAAAGACTACCTCCACTGACTCTTGCCCCCCTCCCTGCATTTTACGATTTCCTGTGGGTGCGAAACTGCGATTACCAGTGGGATCTCCCTCATCATCCAGTAGCAAAATTTAGACTCTAATGCAAAGCCAAGGTGAAGGTGAAATAGGGCTGACAGTTGCTGCGTTTGGAAGGGGCCATCGAGGGTGAGAGGAGGGAAGGGGTAATAGAAAAAGAAAAAAAAAATCAAGTGTGGATGGATGGAAGGATTGATGGAAGGATTGATGGGACGATAGATGTGGGGATTAAAAAGACTGTACGCATGAGGTAGCAATCTTTCTAATTGTCCAGTAGTAAAATTGACTCTGATGTAAAGCCAAGGTATGGGTGAAATAGGGCTGACGAATGCTGCATTTAGAAGGGGCCACCATGAAGAGGAAGGGGGAACTGGGAATAGGCACAAAAGCGGATGGATGGATAGGTGGATGGATGGATGGATGGATGGATGGATGATAGGTGTGGAGGATTAAAAAGACTGTATGCATGAGGTAGCAATCTTTCTAATTGTCCAGTAGTAAAATTGACTCTGATGTAAAGCCAAGGTATGGGTGAAATAGGGCTGACAAATGCTGCATTTAGAAGGGGCCACCATGAAGAGGAAGGGGTAACTGGAAATAGGCACAAAGGCGGATGGATGGATAGGTGGATAGATGGATGGATGGATGGATGGATGGATGGATGGATGGATGGATGGATGGATGGATGGATGGATAGATGGATGGATGGATGGATGGATGGATGGATGGATGGATGACAGGTGTGGAGGATTAAAAAGACTGCATGAGGTAGCAATCTTTCTAATTGTCCAGTAGCAAAATTGACTCTGATGTAAAGCAAAGGTATGGGTGAAATAGGGCTGACAAATGCTACAATTAGAAGGGACCACCATGAAGAGGAAGGGGTTAACTGGGAATAGGCACAAATGTGGATGGATGGATAGAGAGATGGATGGATGGATGGATGGATGGATGGATGGATGGATGGATGGATGATAGGTGTGGGGATTAAAAAGACTGTATGCATGAGGTAGCAATCTTTCTAATTGTCCAGTAGTAAAATTGACTCTGATGTAAAGCCAAGGTATGGGTGAAATAGGGCTGACAAATGCTGCATTTAGAAGGGGCCACCATGAAGAGAAAGAGGTAACTATAAATAGGCACAAATGTGGATGGATGGATAGAGAGATGGATGGATGGATGGATGGATGGATGGATGGATGGATGGATGGATGGATGGATGGATGGATGGATGATAGGTGGGGTGCATAAGAAGATGGAATGAGGTAAAGAGGGGGGAGAAATAAAAGAAAGCAAAGGGTAGATAGAGAAAAGCTAGAAATGTGAGGAAAAGATATAAGGAACATGAAATTAAACTGAGGGGAAGAGAGAGAGAAAAGGTGGGATAAAGAAAGAAATAAGATAAGAGAGCATAAAGGAGAAAGCAAGTGAAAGGTAAATGGATGAAGGTCTAACAAGAAAAACAGAAATTACCTAACAAGAAATAGGGGAGGGAGAGAGAGAGAGAAAGAGCAAGTGAGGAAGACAGCAAGTGAGGAAGACAGTAAGAGAGAGGGGGGGGAGAGAGAGAAAGAAGAGAGAGAGAGAGAGAGAGAGAGAGAGAGAGAGGAAGCAAGGATAAGATGGAGAGAGGTTAAGGGCATGAAGGTGGAGAGAGAAAGAGAGAGATGAGAAAATGGAAAGATGTATCAGGGGAAAGAAGGAAATGACACAGCTTTAAAAAATGGAATTACACAAGAAATCATTCATTAAAAAGTAAACGAGGAAAAAAAGGTGTGAAATCATTATCTGGCAATAAGCCAAAAATAGAAATAAAAATGGATACCATCAGCAAACAACGATAAAAAAAAAAAAAAGAATTATCCTATGTACCTGGGGAAAGGAGATTATTACTGATTCATCAGCTGAAGGTACAACTGTGCATTCTAATGTGGAACACACTCAAACCAAGGAGTGTTGTCTGCTGATAACTCCTTGCTCAAACTTGACTTGCATTTGAAAAAAAAAAAAACCCACCAAAATGTCAAAAGAATGTAACTGCAAACAATGTGGTGCCAAAAAGTTTATAAACAGAAATGAAAATATTATAACAATTTTTTTTCATGATAATATTTAAATGTTCATCTCAATACAAACATCAATGTATAATTTATAATCGTAAAATTCATATGCATGTTACGAAATATGAAAAGGAGCACTCTTCTTCAGTGTCATAGGACAAGGCAAAAGAGCAAGAGAGAGATGAGAACAGAAATTACAACAAACTTTGGAGAAAAAATAAGCAAAGAACCATCTATGTCCGAACAGGGTAGATAAAATGAAATAGATGCAAGTAATTCAAAGAACGCATGAAATTAGCAATGAAGCTACTGCCAATACGAAATTGAAGTCATGCGTACATTCAACGTTCAGAAAGAGCGTAACCCAGGAAGACGACCTTCAGAAATTCCTGATGACTTTCAGCCTAATGACAATGGTGATGTTAAGAGGGAGGCATTGGGGGAACATGGGCCATCGATTATGAATTAGCACAGGGGCTGAAAGGTTAACAGCCATTAGCGCCCCTTTAAGCTTTGCCATTGATTGATGCAGGGGGAGAGAAAGCCAACAGTTTGATGGGTGTTTGATAGGGGATTCCACAGAAATGGGACAAGGCCGTTTAGTACGCTGGCTACTCTCAATAATGATTCATCACTTCTCTGCACATACAAAGAAAAGCAGAAAGATGGAACAGCTGGATCAGATGGATAGGAAGGGAGAGAGAGAGAGAGAGTAGGAAAGAGAGAAACACTGGAAGGAGAAATTAGAAAGAGCAAAAGGAGGTAGAGACAGGGAATAGAGATAAAGAGAAAATGGAGGAAGAGAAGAGATAGGCTGAAAGGGAGAGAAAAAAAGAATAGATGGGGAGGAAGAAAGACAGACTGGAAAGATAGAGAGAGAATGGGAAGTGGGAGAGAGACTGGGAAGGAGAGTGACTGGAGAGGGAGAGAGGAACTGAGGAGAGAGAGAAAAAGAGAGCAAGAGAGAGAAAAAGAGAGCAAGACAGAGAAAGAGAGAGAGAAAGAGAGAGAGACTGGAAGATGCCCTGGGATCGTGCATCCCATTATTCCCTGTAGAGTCTGCAATCACATTCAATGTGTGATCCCTCTCCCATCACCTACATTGTACTGTCAAGTCCTTAATCACGGGAGGTTCGTTAGAAGCAAGCATGCACAGGAAGTTAATGGGAGTCAACTCGATTGTCAAGGGTCCTGACACAGTGCCTCTAAAGATGATGTCCAACAACCAGGAACCAGCATAAGTTTCCTTAAAAAGACACTCGGGCACCCTTATTTGCATATCATACAACAAGAAAATTTTCAAGTTCTCAGTAAGCAACATGAACCAATAAACTATATCATACTATAAAAAAAAAAAACCCTTCCCTTTAAATTTGTCACGCCTCATTCCATTTGTATTCCATGAGCAAATGAGTCCAGCCATTCTAAATTTGTAGTGCAACGCACCAATAAATTTCTGGTAAATTTCCAGAGTTCTCTCTACCTGCCACGCTTGGCCAAGTAATCAACTAGAATATCAATTTCAAGAGGACATGCATGATGACGCTGCTATGGTTAGGGGCAATATAGAAGTCTCATTTCTGACGAGTTCTAGGGCAGCCCAAACAAAGCTGACATGACCATACCCTCATTTTTCAACTCAGAGGAAAAAAAATAGGTTAACAACATTCATTTATTTCATGGGTATAATTGGATCAATTTCGCTGACAACCGTTGGCGATAGCGAGGGCGGGCGTGTGACATTATCGAAAATGACAGTTTGACCATGATCTAGATTACCTGGTGCCCGTTTGTGACACATCATTAACTAGAGAAGATGATGATTTTGATGGAAAAGACAATGTTAAAAACCCTTTCAAATGCAGGGATAACTTGATGAAGCATTCATAACAGTTTCATACACACTGCCAAAGGGGGTCAAGTGACTCAAGTCCACCGTGGACTCATTTCAGACCTAAAAAGCTAATTTCAGAAGGGCATAAATTCATACAATTTTGCTGATCTAAAGTCCTTCTGTCTCTATTAGCAGATTGATACTGACGATTTTAGAATCACTTTGCTCTACACCAAGTCCAGAATGCTTAACCCTTTTTGACATTCAGCCACAAAAACATTTCTTGTAACAGGTTTCAAAGGGTGGAAAAGGACATGTGCATTAACTTGTGCTGTATTATATCATAAAAAATGTATTTTTGTTTTAATAACCATATACATGTAGTTCATAAATAGTTACTACTGAACCAAGATAATACTGGCATTAACTTCCAAAATGCAATAAAACTCTTGTAAACCAGAGACTAACCATGAATGTGACTTGGGCATGTAGCAGAAATTAGCATTCCCAAATCATTGCCTCTTCATCATGTCACTTCTCATTATGAATCATGTCGGGATGAAAAGACAAGGGGAGAGCTAGAGAGGCATTGTAATCCTTTAACATCAACAAACTTGGCATTGAGCCAAGGAACCATTTGCCCGTGGATGTAATGTTAGATGTACCCCCCCCCCAACTCCTCCTCTCTCCTCCTCCTCTTCCTCCTTCTCCTCCTACTTCTCACCCTCCTATCCAGAATTGCTGCTCTGCATGAAAACAAAACATGCAGCCCAAAGTTTTTTTTGATGGATGATCGCTTTCCCTCTCACACAAAAAGATGATAATTACTAGTAAGTTAGAATCCATAGACCCTACACTTTGAACTAGACAGGGATGCCAACCTTGTAAAAAGCACTGCAGTATTCTGAGGTTAGGGGAGGGGAGTATTTTGGGTGGAAAAATGGTATTTTCACCTTTTCTGCAACATACAGGTGTAGCAATACAATTTTGGGAACAATTGTTTTCCATAAAACCTGCAGTATTTTTTTTATAAAAAAACAGTATAAAATACTGCAAAAAGGAACTGCTGGCATCTTTGACTACACATGAGAGTTGCCAATCTGTAATATGACCCTCACAAGAATCCACGTAATCAAATTCCTATCTACTTCTATTAAGTATGGATTCATAACTTGACAGTAATGCTCCTGGGATTATTGGTTAACCATAGATTAATATCACCTTTCAAGGTGGAGTCTGGACCAAGCAGCAGCCTCCAGATTTCTGCCTAAATCGGTGACAAAATCCTGTATGAATCTTCCCAGGGGCACACCAGTGAAAGTGAAAATTGGTCATTAATTAACAATAGCTTGAGCAGCACTGTCAGTTGCATGTATTCAAAACACTGGTGAAGAAAAAAACGGAACAAAAATATATATGACTAGGTATGATGGGAATAATGCTCCCTATAGGTATCTGATAATAATCCTCAAGTTCGGTCCCTTTCTGGTTGTCCTGTCCAAATTGGCTTGTATCATGGTGTCTAACCCTAACTTCTAAAGCTGATGCCAAAGTCTCTAACTCTACAGAAGTCAAGAACTCCCATTTCACACATTAAACTGTGAATGCCAAAATTTTGCATTTGATCAGATGTAGACAGTGTCAAGGACTGTCAAAGAGAGACACTCCAATTTTCCAATTAATTGGAATGAAAAACAGGCTAATAAGCACTGACCGGAGATCACAAATATTTTTCATCTTTCATATGTTGAATACTCAACCTGATGAGGAAAAGACTTCAGAGCATCTTAATTTTGCTAGTATCTTGTTACTGACCATCTAAATGCAAAAAAATCTCACGAATAGCTGTTAAGGGCCTACCAAACTTGTACATAAAAGTTCCTTACATGTCTTTCCATGTCCATGATGACATGACTTATACATTTACCACACAAAGTTAAAGAACAGAAAGATAGGAAAAAGACAGCTCCAGATACTGGCAAGGAATTTTTAAACTGATTATCCATGCTCAAATCTTTTGCCCAGTTTACTATTTGGCCTGCAATTAGTCTACGGAGCCTGTATCTTGCCCATATTCCCTTTTCAATGTGGTCTCCGTGCGGACTCTGCGGAGGCAAGAGGCGGCCGTGAGATTTTCGTAGATTCATGGGCTTCAAGGCCTCTACAATTTTGTTTTGTTTTGAGGAGGCTGCACAGCAAATGTACTGAAATTCCATGGTTTCTGTATAATCTCTGAGTAGCCTCTGTAAAGATTCACCAAGGCCTGCCTCCAACGGCCAATATAAAACATGGCATGATACTCATAGATAATGTGAACACAAACATTGTAGCCCATACCCACCTAAAGATGCCCCAAAAATCGCATGGAAAACCATAGACCAATCTTTCATTCAGTGCCCAGAGCAAATGTAAATTAAGCATTGATATAACAAGTTCAAATAAGGACCCTTCACTTCAACAGCTCTCTTTCAAAAATTTTTTCTTAGCTTTCAAGAGCTTACGTCCTTGCTCTTCCCTTACTTGGACAGTCTTTTCATGCTCCATTTTCTTTGTCCTTGTCTCTTTCTTTATCTTCAACTATAAAGATGAGTTAGTTCTGCTGATATCTGCCCCCCCCCCTCCTTCTCTGACTGTCAGTCTCCCTCCTCCTACCAGTCGATATCTCTCTTCAAAATCTTCCATCTTCTCTCAATTCACATCTGAGAATTCCACTATCCATAGGACTCTGTATAATCTGCAATCTTTCTCATGTTTGAACACCAAACAAAAATCTCCATTTCACAAACAATTCCATGGAGGAGTTCTCTTCCAAAAGACAAGAAAGAAAAAAAAATCTCCTGAGTGCCAGAAAGGAATTAGATCTATGTAAGACTAAGGATATTGGCTAACATCCCTTTGCCACTCAGCTAATGTACTGATATTTGCACAAATGATCCACTATCGAACGAGGCAGCGGATTTCATGATGATCATCTCTTGCAGAGAAAATAGCGCAAGTAGACACAAGGATAATTTGTACTTATCTCCAAATGTCAGCTTGCTTATACGTTCACACCTTGGTATTAATAGTGATGCCTTCCTCTCTCATCATCTTTGATCATTCGTTCATTCATTCATCCCAGCTGCACTCTACCAAAGGTAAACTTTTGCTCTGTTTTCTCCAAAGACTTCTCTTTCTTGCCCCTCATCCATTTTCTTCTGCTCCTGTTTCTGTCTTCATATTCCTATCACTCATTTGCTGTTACAAATATTGCAAGATGAATTTGGGTCAGGATATATACATATATATTTCTCTATGATACAATTGCCTAGAATACCATACTTATGTCTGTTTCCACGCACAGGCTTTTGATGTCCAATCAATTATTTCATTTATTCATTTATTCATTCAAGCATGCATGTTCACAATGTCGTAATACAAATACAGAATAGAGTACAGAGAAATTGAGTGCACATAATATAAAGCTTGAGTCGTTGCAACGCCTGAAGGCCTATTACACATGCTTATGGGACAATTATTATTTTGCTGCAAATATACCCACTAACCAAATTCTTAACACCAACCCTTCACTGAACACCTTTTGCTAACTCTAAACCTAACCTAAAAACAAACTGCAACTTTAACTCCACTTTCTAAAACAAACTGAAGCTAAGAAAAAAGCCTGAGCCAGAGATTTAACTGTTTTGCTTCTGAAAATTTTTATGACTGCTTTATCCATGGTAAAGTTTTTAGTAGGCCTACATAATATGAATACCTTTTTCCCCCACTTGTGCACTTTCTTTCTCATCTTATTTCTCATCCCTCCTTTTCCCAACCTATTTCCCCTATCCTTGTTGAGGTGAAATGGTTTGACCCTCTTTTGCGTATCCTTCACTCCCTTTCGAAGTATCAAAATGGTAACGCTATACTCCCCCTACTCTTTATGAACCCCCTTCCACACCCCTCTGCTACCTATCCAAGCCCATGAGACATCTGAACTGAACACAGTGCAATACAGGATAAACGCTAAACCTCATACTTCCCCCAGTAACCATACCACTCATCGCAAACCACTACCATGCACTTCGAACACGAACTCACGCAACACTTAGGCAATACAGGATGAACGTTAGATCTCATGCTTCCCCCTCCCCCTCACCCCTGCCCCCCCCCCCCCCCATCATCTCCAATGTATCTTTCAGTTGTGGACCACAGCTCTATTTTGGACGGGAATGTTTTGCTATGACGGCCTTGAAAAGACGCGCTTCTCTACGTAGTTTCTGAGCATGGAGCAGCGAGGGTTTCGCCGAGCCCAAGAGGAAATCTCTCTAATCGACTTAATGTGTCATGATCCCCACAGGGTTACCACAAAAGGTCACTGCCAAATTCAGCCTGGTCTACTCACGAAGACCCTTACTTTACTTCTGCAAAGAAAACAGATGAAAAGACTAACGGGAGACTATTCTACCAGGGTTTCCCTGATTCTACTAAATACTGGGTACGTTTTAATCTTCAATTACCACATGCACAAAAGAGACGAGTTTTTCTGCACTCCTGACTCTGCTTAGATAATCATTTTCATTTTTTCATTCCACAACACCGCTAATATTTGGAGACTAATTCTCACCTATCATACCTCTAAAGTCTCCAGGACCAGCCTTTTCTTCAATATATGTATATAAAAAATTGCACAATGTTATGTAAATCATCTAAGTTACATCTATGACACCAAAAGAGTCCATGCAATATACTCCATTGCCACTGATGTCTATTCATGAAGTAAAAAAATAACGAATACAGGAAATAATTTCTCTATTTCCCTTTGTCATGTCTCATCTAAATAAGGGGAAAAGTATGGAAAGAGGTTAGTATCGTTGAAACTCTTGGGATATCAGAGAATAATACCAAAAATGGCTGGTTCACAAGATAATAATAGCTCAAAGTATAAACTTTGAATAGTCTTATTATCTAAACCCTTTTCACTTGAATTCAAATCAAGCTGTCACTACATACATCAGACCGCAGCATGTGCGTTAGTGAGCTGAGAGAGCAGTTTTTACAGAGATTTACGTTTGAACATGAAAGTGAATCACACGCTGGCTAAATATCATGAGAGTTTGAGACATTTGCAAGGGGTCAAAGAACCTTTTCTGAATTAAAAACATTGCTGGTGCTGATTAATTAATGTAGTTGAGCTTCCCATTGATATTTTGTTTTTTAGTTTGATATAACGTGACTATTTTTGTTAAGATTTAGATACATTTTATCCTGTTCCAATATGCTGAAATTCTGGTCACTTTTAAGTGTCATTTTAACCCTTGTTTACTTCATCCTCACTCCTGACCTGACTAAAATTTTTAAATGTAAATCAAGCAGATGATTGAAGAGTTTGATTATTGGCAATGACAATGAACTCCAAACTTTTTTGATGCAAAATGTATTAGTCAAAGAAAATTAAGATTTATTTAAAGTGTTTTCGTGGCATGCTTCCCTGAGGTTTAGTGACATGAACAGTGACATCACAATGGTCAGACCCTTGCCTGATGGCGAGCTGTGCAAGTGATGTGATTGATGAATGGACCAATCAGGTACCAGTGGCATAGTCCCTGGACCAGTCACATTGCGCCATTCTTGCTTGAGAATAATCTGTAGCATGCTGCAGCATACTCAATTTTGCTTCTCTCTTGACCTGACTAAAAGCTAATGTGCTATATTTTGTTATAAACCACAATTTTCTTTTTTTTTTGGGGGGGGGGGGGGTGGGGGTGTTTTTTTTTAAATTTTTTTTGTTTTTACATGGTTCTCATGTATTGCTACATGTCCAAATGAGCCCTAAGGAGTCCTTAGGGAGTGGAGTGCACATTTTAGTCAAGCTGACTCAAGCATAAATGTTCATTCAGATATCCAGCCCCATGGAAAATCCCTGCATTTTTTAGCGTTCACACATGGCATGAGAAAAAGCACCACTTATGATCAGATGCACAGTTACGCATCAATAATATTTCACGCTCAAATAAAAGAGAGTTTTGCCAACAGTTGCACAGACAAATGTGTGACATCATCTTTGGGGCCCAACTTGATATGAATCTGATTGGTCCCACCAATCTTTGCTGCCGTAAAGCTGAAAAGCTAATTTTTTGCCTCAGTGATTTTTTTGTTTTGTTTTGCTGCCTCATATATACCATTCAATTACGCGTTTTAAAAAAAATGCAAGGTTAACCACAGGGGCTTGCTGCTTCATAGTGCATGATATTTTTAGCATTTTGACTGAACACAGATCAGAGTCAAAAGGGCATCAACTCATAATACTACAAAGAGTTTATGTCCTTGTGGCTCTCAATAGATGAGAAATCTTTGATAAAATATTGTTTTTGACAAATTATCTTGTAGGAACTCTCAAATAATTATGTGATGTAAGAGAAATACCTGTTGAAAGAATACAAATTACAAGACAATCATGGTCCCATTCCATATAAAAATGTGGCACCAGAGAAGAAATTCCTTTCAATAAAGTGTCTGAATTCCTTAGACTAATGGCCACATGTGTCATGGCCGATTTGGTGTCTGGAAGTGAAAGGCTAAATTTAGAAAGTATGAAATGTCATGATAAGATGAAATTGAGACTAAATTTACACTGGGTATAACAAGATGGTGTAGGTGATGATTGGTTAAAGGCAAAATACTCTCTTTAAAAAAGCCTTTAACAATTCAATAAGCAGAGGAAGATGGTATAAACATTTTTATAATGGGAGTTCCAGACCCTTCCCCCCCCCCCCACCCCACCCTCCCCCCCCCCACCCCATTACAAATCCTGGATATCATCACTGAACAGTTATCAAACATGAGATAAGATAGGATGGAGACTATATCATTCATAAAACTGAATGGTGTATTACAGTGTAAACGGGTTAAAGGCAAAATCAAGTTTTCGAGAAAGGCTTTCCTACATACAGTATACACTTCAGTGTACAGCAAGGGCAAATAGGGGTGTCAGGCGGGGTTCCAGAACACTCCCTTATTTTACAAAATGCTGGATCCACCCCTACACACTTTGGGTAATATGAGTTGTGGCAAACTTAAATCAAAGATTGAATGATTCTGCACAAATACTTATCCTTATGCTGTGGCATGATCTTTAAAAGATTGCGTGCAGCACTGCACCATCATCTAGTATCAAACAGCAAGTGAACATCGGAGTATTCATCAATTACTGAAATTAGCTCTTAAATTCCTAAAGTAATACATGAAAGTAACATTGAAACTTAAAATGATATTGTGGAATCCAAATGTGGTTCATCACAAGACACTTCTGACCTTCTTACTATATGATATAGACCTTGGTAATAAAACTGTTTGCAAACATCTTAAAACTTGCCCTTCATTAAAGTTGAAATCTTAAGATCTGAGCACAAGATAACTTCAGAGAATACTGGGAAATAACAAAAGTGGTTCAGACCACAAGTGAGTCCCGTTATCCAGATTTTCAAGGTGTGTCAGAAATAAAAAATTGCTGTCCTTCAATCAATCCTTCACCTCTTATCTTCAGATCTCTGCAGTTAACCACATCTTAATTTGCAATTAACGATAGGTTCTATATCAAAAGGCGCTTTCACACCTACCCAATCAGGAAAAATACCTGGTATTTTCAGATCGGGTATTCTACCCCGATCAGAAAATACCAGGTATTTTGCCAGTGTGAAACCAAATTACGCGTAATATCCCCGTAAGAAAATACCCGTAAATTAGTAGGTACTTTCTCAAAATTACGAGTACTTTCTCCAAGGTCGTGGGGATTTTTGTAATGTGAAAGCAAATTACGAGAACTTCTATTCCATCAAGCACTGGCGCACGAACCGTGTACTGTACTGTGTGTACGTATTGGACGTCGTTATCGTTTGTGTACCCGCACAGTCTGGATTTGAGATTTGTATTGTCTATTTCTAGCTACGTCGTTGTTTTTGTAAAGTTTTGTTCCCCTTTCATGTTTTTTCATTTATGATTTATTCTGATATATCGATACGGTAATTCTGATCATTGCTGATAGCGATGTGGAGGGAGGAGGAGGTGTACACGGCAGTGGCCTCCTTCAGCCAAAGAAATAGGACTACGATATGCTGGCTGCAAGACTTGCCAGCCTCGGATTTGAGAGGATACCTCTCGAAATAAAAAAATAAACTGAAAGTTCTAAAGAGAGATTATCAGACTGCAAGTGCACATCAATATGTAGAGACGTATGATCGCATCGAGCTAACTATATAGCTAGCGCTATCATAGCAAGAGATGAGCTAGCTGAGCGAATTTAAAAGCGCGGGCCTCGTCTGCAAAATAAATCGTTCTGCGCATGCTCGTAACTTTGAGAACTTACTCCGAAGAGGTCTGGCTTCGGGTAGGTGTGAAAGCGCAGAACAATCATCGGGTATTTTGGGGCCTTAACAAGTTCTCGTAATCTACGGGTATTTTTCCTGATCGGGTAGGTGTGAAAGCGCCTAAAGAGCATAAAATATGGATAATAATCTTCAGATGATCAATTAAATCCTTTTTTTTTCATTCTAAAACTACATCTAATGAGTTATGTGGTTCTGTCACATTCCAATAGGCCTACATGTACAGTAGTTTGATCATTATACTTTGAATCTATTACATCTGAAAGCTTGGATCGTTTATTCAAAATTTTATAGTGCTTCGCTAATCAATGTTAAGTCTTCCATATACACATATCTCAAAATTGCACATAAATCCATGAATATACACTGTACATGTATAATTGCATCAATCACTCCAGAAACCCATGGCAGCATCCTCCGTTGGGAAACAGGCAGTTTCATGCTTTCAATTCATTGAATAATTTTTCTCCATCACATAAAACTATAAAACGTTGCAGTATGTGCTGCTCACAGAAAAACAAAGAAATAAAGCTCAAAGAAAAAAACAAAGTGATACATAATTAAGTCACGAAAAGGCTTATTTTTCTCACAACGCAACTGAGATGGCATAAATATTCATATTTTGAATGACAGTGCTGTAAAAACTAAAAACAACAAGAATGCTCTTTAATATGCTTCATTGCTTGCACTGTTTCAAGGATAGTCTTCAACTACATTTAGGCCCATAGGTCATAGGTCAGCCTAGAAATAAAATTTAAAATTGACAGGGCTACATGTTTGTTTTTTTTTAAAGACATCAATATTAAGTTATCTACAAATCTGCTGTATGGGACTGGGGAAATCTCATTTGCCTTGATTGCATTACCAATTCATGTCACCATGTACAGTACACCTCTATCAAAGCCCGTCATGTTCATAACAACTTATATTAGGAGTAGTTAACTCAAGGATTCGTTTTTATATGAACAGAGTAAGAAAAAAAAGGGGAAAATGACTGTCAAATTACCTAGAAATCTACTCAATCGGATTGAATATTTTCCCTGCTATCTTAGAGTATCCCTAAGGATAGCCACACAATGGATCTCTCTGTAAAGTGTTCCTGCAACAAAAACCCCATAATTCAATTATTTCATCATAAATAATAAAATGAAAGATTATCAATCTAATCAAATTTGAATAATGCACACTTCCTGACGTTAACACTGCGATGCGTCCCTACGAAAGCTCCATGGATAGAGAGTTTCTAAACTATGGAGCAGTTTATCGCAGCCATCGCAGCCTCTCAGGAAACTGTCAATTGCATTGAGCATGAGGAGGGTCTCTGTGACAACCAGAACTTGGCCCTCGATCTACGCAACAGAATGAATCATGAGGACTAAAAACGTGATCATGACAAAACGTTTCGCAGGAAAGTACTGTCATTCCTTTTCTCGTGCTAGTTCTTTTTTGCCCGACTTGCCAAGCGGCCTTGAACCTTCTAATTAGATGCAGGTATGGAGCGGATGTCGCGGGAACTGGTCGGTCCAACTTGCACAAACTGTAGATCGTATATCTGAACATTGTGCTAGATGTGATCCATAGTGGGCTATGGGTGCCATCATGGAAGAGGGGAAGAATCGTGAATGGGTGAGAATCTAAAGAAAATATCATAAATTCAGTTCTCTAGGTAAAACCTACACCTTCTTTTCCAAATATTGATCATTAGAAAGATGTAGCGTTCTTTTTATAAGTTTGCCGTAAACTGAAACCTTTGATCAAATGTTGAAAACTCAAAAGACTTCAAACCTTCGCGGTGCATTTCTGTGTATAAGGACCATACCTGTAACAGGAGATTAAACCCATGATGATGTAACAAGAGATAGCAATTCTACAACAAACAAAATGCACCAAACGCTGCAAACTCTGCATCATCATGCAGGTACACACTACTCAAGGTCGCACCATTCGTGGATGTTCTTCCATCATGCTTTATTTGAAGAAACATCTTTCATAAAAACGGGATGCAAATATGCTGCCTGATATAACTTACAAAGGTATTCTCTCTCTCTCTCTTTTCCTTTCCTTTCCCTCTTCCTCATCCAGACTGGCTCCTTTCACCATGTTTCGTGAGGTCTTCCAATCTTCAACGTTTAGACAAGGAGCCCATGCCTTCCCAATATCCTGCATAATCTCCTGTTTGCACAGTCCAAAGACAGGTAACCCTATCCTCGACCCCATGTCAATCAATCGCCAGAATAAACCTTGGCGGGACTCCCGAGGATTCCACGCCAGACAGACAGCGCGTCCGCGTGAATGTTTCAAACATTCGCCATTCCCAAACACCGGTGGCAGTAAGAAAAGACAAGGGTCAACAAAGGCGATCGGCAGGCTAGTCTGGTAGTCAAGCACCCTGTTCTCACACACAGATTCACTCATCACTTATGATAACATAAAACTAAAATACCTAACAAGTCCTGCTTATCAAATTTATTTAATGAACCATGAAAGGCAACTAAATCTTCTTTGTTTAACTTGTCCTTTTTTATTTCTTTTAGATGGATGGTCAATCAAAATTCATAAGATGGTGGTTGACAATTTGGCCCATATGGTGAGTTGACATAGAAATATTCATACAGTGTAGTTCTCTGAATACACAGTAAAAGTGTAAATAACATTTAACCAATCTCATATGACTAGGAATTGAAGACAGTATCTTTATTTCTTCTCAGAAGTTCAGCAAATCAGTTTATCGCGAGTTATACAATAAAAAATATAAAATTGCGCTATTTATTGGGGTAACAAAATAAAAACTTAGACTGAGAACACTTCGATCACTGTTAAAGTACGACATACATGTACATGACTGTGTACATAATGAAGGCTTTGTGCAAAAATGAGCATATCAATGAGATTAACCAATGAGGAATTACACAATTAGTTTTACTTTTATTATAATCTTTGTTCCTGTATAAATGATGACTATTTCTTTGATTTCGAAGGAAATGTAAATCTCAAAGAGGTATGATTCTGTCTAGACTACGACCCGTTTATCCCCGACCCGAATCTGAATCACCGATAGCCTGATTCAAAAAATGTTTTGAAAAAAACATCTCATGAAAACACGAGTCTGGCTTTGCTTTCATTTGAACCTGTATTCCGTGGCTGTATCAAGGGGAGCGTTTAGATCAACATTTACGTTGGGAGCGTGGTATTTTGGAAATCGTTTTTGTTTGGGGGCACAGATGGCCTGCACAGGCTGACATTTGAGGATAGCAGCCTACTTCATGTACTTGGAAAACAACAGGACTTTCTAGCTATATTTCTTAAATGATAATAATAATAAAAAAATACATTCCTAGACAAATCAATTAGTAAACAAAGATATCTGTTGGGTAGATAGAAGGTTGTGTTAGTTTAGCACATTCAGCAAACACAAAATGTATGTCACATTTCATGGGCAAATCATAGGTGTTGTAAATTTTTTTAAAAGTAAATTGTACGTCAGACATCAGAGAGCAAATAATGCTTGATACATGTATAAATACGTAATATCAACCATACTCTTTTGAAACCTTGGACCTCCTATTATGAGAAATACCCTTAATCCGAGTGTATCCAGGTCGATATTGTTAACCTTCAACTCTTTATCATTCATATCAATGTAGATACAACAGAGACCATTTGGTCTGTGATATGAATATATTTTGTGGTACCGGTATAATTTTCCTCTGAAATATATCAAACAGTTACAACTCCTTTATTCATATTTATATGGCTTTGTGATACATTTATGTCCACAAGATCTGAAACTACAAGATAACTGTAAGGTTTCAAAACCACAGGTAATCTGTAAGTTTAGGGATGGTTTTGTGAATTTAACTATTGCTGTTGTTGTTTTCAGTTGTTACGGTGCTGTCATTCAAAATATGAATATTTACGCCTTATTACATAATATATCATTTGTTTAACATGCATTTAATAAAATAATCAGTGTTGGCATGTATACATAGTATCACAGGCTGGTGATAGCAAGAGCACAAGTCTCACTTGTGAATCCCTCTCAAATTTTCATGTTTATTATACTGTTTTTTTTTTCCTTTTTCAACAATGGTCGTTACGAAAATTGACAATTCGTTTTCACAAGACCCTAACTACCACTGTCAAAAGCAGTTGATAGCGATGCATCGTTAATTTCAAGAACAAGCTGCCAAATGCAACATCAGTTCTCTATAATGCCCTGCATTCAAAATACCTTTGTTTCTTGAAATTGCCCTGGTGCAACAACAGCGAGAAGTCATGGTCCTCCTCGTGAACAACCACGACAAGATTTATGAGGTACAAAGTTCAACACAATAAAAGCGCACTGATTCTTTCTATTCGTTCGCTTGAACTCCAGACCTTTCAGTTATGAAATGGAACACTAGGTTTCATGTGAATAACTCCAGCAATTGGGGGAAAAGGGGTTATTGCAAAACACAATACAGTTCAGCCTTTTCATAGAATATTTTCTTTGTCCGGTTTAATCTGATAGGCAATATTTTCTCTTTTCTCCTCGCAGATCAAAAAGGGAGCTGCCGCAACTTATTTCAATTAACTTTTCTCAATGCACCAGCAGGAATTTTCACACAGTTAAAGCTCTTGATGGTTTCCCTAGAAGTCAGTTATTCTTGATACAGCGTAAACACTACCAGAAGTTGACAGTTATTATTGTTTACTTCATAACGAATGGAGGCTATAAGAAGATCAGGAGTAAAGGAGCGTAAACAAAGTGTACTATTCAAACTGAACACTTTATAACAGGAAACTTTCACAAAGTCTTATTGCTAAAGACAGCCATTTTAAGGGTATGAAACTTTGTGATATAGCAAAATGAAGAGTTGCAATTCAATCCTATTCCTGTACGAAACCTTCAAAATCAGGAACACTTCCAAGTATTCAGGAAATCATTCCTACGTGAAAGGTGGGGAGATCATTTTCCTCTTGCCCATCTAAGCAAATATATTTAGTATGTAATTTGCATACTTCGCACGCTCACTACTCCCCCCCCCCCCCTCCCAAAAATGAGATCCTGGCTACACGGTGAATCTGATATTTACTGCAGTGAAATGACGAAATCATATCCACCCCAGATAGTTCATCAGCTTTTACGCTACTTCCTATATTCAAAGCCCAGCTTCAAATATTTCAGAAACCTGTGACTTTCGGAAATAGAAACATACATCCAGCTTAATGGTAAATACGTAGACCTAATGTAACATGACAGGTTCAAAGAAAGGACCGATTCCTGATCAGAATAGTTATCTAATCATTTAAATTTCTTTCTTTTCAAATAACCACTACTTTCCTTTGCCTTCTAAAAAGGGTGGGGGAGGGGGTAGGAGGGCTAAAACACAAATCATTCATAAATGATATCGAAATCGAAAACAGGAGGATATACATTTTAAAAAAACACAAAACGAAATATTTCTTTGAAATACTAGATTTCTTGATATATCTACAGTGTATGATGGTAAATAACGGTACAGGAATACTTGCCTTGACTTATGGATATCTCAAAAGAGGCGGACAAAATGCGATTTCCTTTTTCATGTATACATTAAAAAAATTGGTGAGGGAAGCTTGTTAGCACATACATGTATATCAGTCAGCTCTGACCCTACAGTAACAATTTCCTATTCATGTTCCACAGAACGGAGCTTGACCGGCCTTAACGGTGATTTTTAAGGTATAGTTAATGTTATCATTATCGTTATTGATCATATGTGATCAATGATTTAATCAGTTTGTTTGAAACTTTAAAGTGTTCCTTGGAGTTTTCCGGACAGAAGTATGCACAATTCCACATCTTCATTTGAGAATGTTGAATATTAGTAGAATATGTACCATATAATAAAGTCATTACATCATTCTTTAGTAATTGCATACCATGACTATCATGAATACACTATGAACATGACCGACAAAGAAAGTGGACAAAATAAACAAACTCTCATTCTGCCCTTCACAATGGTTCGGGTAGTCGAAAGAACATCCCTTCACAGCTATTATATTTAATCAGTAGTTCCAGGTGAATATGCATGTTACACCTGTTCCACATATTTTAGATAATAGCAGTGAAGGGTAGAATGAGGGGTCGTTTATTTTGTCCGCTTTCTTTGTCCGTCATGTTCATAGTGATACATACCGTAAATGCAGAAATATTCACAGATTTTGCACTACTTTCGGCAAGCGCGAGTTCTAGAACTTGTGAAAATATTAGCACAATTTCATATGCATTGAAATATCCAATCAAATCTTGCACTCTTGCGAGTGGGTAATTGTGCAGCGCAAAAATGTTCATGGGCTGCTCAGTGCGAAAATTTAATCACATGAAAATAAGAGCGTTTACAGTAGTTCAAAAGGTCAAGATTGGGTTCAATCTGTCTAGATTGTGAGTTCTGTTAAGCTACAATGACAATGAAGTGAAAGCAAAACTAAAGCCCCCTTTAGACAGAAATGAGATACGGCTATTCAGAAATGAGATATATTGAAAGGTCACTTAAAATCTCCCTCAAAGTCAAATAAATATTAAAAAATTACCATCACAATTTTTTTTTTCAGAAACAGTCATTTTGATAACCTGCTAGATGCTGCAAATCAAGCAGACAGAGGACAATCATTTGTTGACCCAGATGGGTATTCAAAGCAGAGCATCTCTGGCCGCTGCTCTACTGGTTTGCATCGCTAAAGAATTATTGGTCAACGGGGTAATAATGTAATTGAAGGGGACTGAATGAATAAAGGGTAATTGGCTGTAAGTGGCTATTCATGGACTTGGCAATGCTCAAGAACCCTGGGAAGAAAGAGAGAACGAGAAAAGGGTGAAGGACAGAAGGATTGATAGAAAGAGAGAGACTACTGGACAGACGAGAAGTACAGTAGAAGAGGGTGGAAGGGAGTGAGAGGAATCGAAGATATGGAATGAGAGCAAAGAAAAATAGAAGAATAAAGGGGATATTACATATATTTTAAAAAAAAAGGAAGATTTTTTAAATAACCAGTCAGTTTGGGACCATATGTACATGCCTCCTCCTTACTTATTCTAGTTCATAAAAGAGAAGCAATTGTAGAGATTGTAAAAAAAAAAAAAAAATGAGATGAAGGGATATTTGAACAACAAAAATTACAGAGGAAAACAATGATTCATATTTGTTGCATTTACATAGAAGCAAAATCATTAAGAAAAGAAGTATGGAGGATAGAATAACAGAAAGAAAATGGCAAAAAGGTACAAGAGATGACATGATGCAGATGGAAAGAATTTTGAAGAAGTGGAAACAGGAGAAAAGAAGGGAGAAGAGAAGAAAGATCATGGGAGAGGAGACAGATGTGAAAAGTAGAAAAAAAATGGAAAGATGGAAAGATTCAAGAGGAAGATGGGATGGATAGATAGATGGATGAATGGGCAGATAACTGGATGGGTGGATAGATGAATGGATGGAAGGATGGATGGATGGAGTGATGGATGGATGTGTAGATGGATGGATTGAAAGGTGGATAAATGGATGGACAAACTGATGGATGGATGTGTAGAATGGATGGAGTGATAGATGAATTGTAGATGGAGAGATGGATGGATAGAAGGATGTGAGGAGAAACAAAGGTGAAGACTGCATCATCTTCTGACCCAGAAACATAGTAACCACATCACTGTGCAGTTCGTCTGAGATGTAGCCTGTCCAGCATTTCCATGCAATTATCATCGCACGATCCGTGAAATAACACGGCAGCACTTCCAATCACGAGCCGGCCTTGGCAGGTCATCCAAATGGAATTAGTCTCGTAGAAGAACGAATTAATAGCGCCACGGTAGTCTGGGCTGCTGGACAATCTTTCCAACAGCAAAACACTATTAATTTTTTTCATATTCATTTGGTTTCTTTTGATATAAAAATGAAATTTTGCCCTTCCCTGTTTAACCTTGAGTTCATCATTAAGTGGATGCCTTCTGGAATGATAATGAAATTAAATGCTAGAGCCCCCTCCATTAACCATCACCTCCCAGCAGTCAAATGGAATTCTCCATGTACATTACCTCAAGAATTCCAATTGGTTTCTACCATTGTCACAAGGGGCTGGTTATACCAAAAAGGAGGGACTATTTCTGAGGAAATTTTGTGTATAAAGGAACAACTTTGTATTGTGTATGTTATGTTTGTTAATATGTGTAAATAAAAGAATGTTTTCAGGTTTCCTGACATTATATTAAATTAATTACAGCATTCAAAAAAATCACACCAAAAGTTAAATTTGCAAATTTCAGACATAAATGGCTGACATGTCCCAGACACTATTTTTTAAAATGAAGTGCTTGTATGGCATATTCACTACTTCTGTTATCCATATACATTCATATGCTTCAGTCATAAATTGAGGAGGTCATGATTAGAGAAGTAATAGCATAAACAAACGCATTAAAGGTAGTAACCCGCATTTGCACAACACTGTTTCAGAATTTGAAGAGACATAAGCCAATTTCAATTTCAAATGACAGATATTTATGTAAAATTATTGTGTCATAAAATTTACAATATTCCACAAAACAAGTGAAAAATGAATGGTTCTACTCTTGAAGTGTCAGGAAGATACCTCTACAAAACAAAGAAAATAAAAGAAAATTTTGGTTGAATATTTCTTCTCACTCCTAAGCGGGAATGTACTGGGATAATAATAATAATAATAATAATAGATGGGATTTGTAATGCGCCAAATCCACTCTGCAGAGTGCCCAAGGCGCAGTGAAAGAAAGAAAGAGAGAGAAGAGCACAAATACAATGATAAATTAAGGAACAATTAAGAGTAGGAAGCATTGAATAGACGTGACTTAAGGTAACTTAAGGGATCTAATACTATGAGTGTTTTTCTGTATATCAAAGCAGTCTAGAGTAAAAGTTTTGTGCAGATTGGGTGCCACTTGCAAATGTGGGCTCCTTTAAGCACCCCCCCAAAAAAAAAAAAAAATTCATGCATATTACTTTATTAGCAAATTAGTTTTCTGAATTTCACTTCAGACTTCGTACTCTGCGAATCACACGAGAGGAGGACAACAGGAGGAAAAAGATAAGAAAAAAATATATGTTCCCTATCCCACGATCCCAAACTGGACTGTTCTTTCAGAACAAATCATTCCATGCCTCGGGTCTTAATTAATGAAATAGATCGCGAAATGCAGAGCAGAAATTGAGGAAGTGTCGTCATGGCGACAGAAAGTGCAGACATGTTGACAGTTGACACTTAACTTTCTTTTCCCTCTCATGTTTTTTTTCCCCTCTCAACTTTTTCTCCCTGATTTTTTTGACAATTTTATCCAACAGCTGCGCTATCATGATAACTTTCTCACCCTACCTTTTGCCCCCACAAAATATAGGTCAAGGGCAGGAAAAGGGAATGTTCTTTCATTAAACAATTTTTGTTTGGAGGGGAATACGTTTTTTTTTCCATGCATCATGCAGGCAATGTACAGGCAAAGAATTAACTATTTGGGCAAAGGACTCTTAAATGTTTTTAGTTCATATTAAAATTCAGCTGCAATGAGGTGGTCTGATTTCTTGCTCTAAATCATCCTTCCTTTATTTTCCTCTTGAATTTCTATCACTATTTTCTGAGCCTATCATATACACTGTACATTGTATTTTAAATACTGGACATTAGATTACACATAAGTGCTCTTATAATGTCCAAGGAAATAAATAGAAATGTCTAAAGCACACTAGTCTTTCAATGGCAAACATACATGAACAGCACAAGATGTATTTAAAGGCATTGGTTAACATTGTTATGATTTTTAAAAATCTTGTTTTGTTACTTGAAAATGGGATTAACATAAGGGTTATAGTGTAAAAATACCAGTCTGAAAGTTTCAAAGTATAATATCCACAGGAAGTAATTTTAAATATAAAAAATGTGAACCAATGTTTGAAAAATATACGAGGGTCGGTTGCACAGAATAGACATAAGGAATGCGCATGCGCGTATGACTCACCTTACCGTACGTGTGTATTGGCCTATCACGCGGCGGGAGGCACATAACAGCATTTTCAAATTCAAGCAAAGTGGTCCTCTTAGTGATTGTCTCGTGAGACGAAGGATAATAAAATCGCCGTTTGCGTCTAACTTACACTTTTTCATTCCAATTTATGGTTGGTTTCAGGGTTTTTGAGTACAAATACAAGTACTCATACACATGTTTCATATGAGTTTGAGAATTTTTTTTAAATCAGCTACTCACAAAGTTAGCCAATGCCTTTAATTATTCTTGCCTTCTTACTCAAGCAAATTCACATCAAACATAGGAATCACACCTGAATTTGAACTTGTGCACTACTTCTAGAAGGTTACTTTAATCAGCATCATACAAGTGGCGTCAATGTAAACAATAAGTTATAAAATAAGTTTAGAGTATACACATTTAGCAAAAATCTGTATTGTTGATATCAATATCAACAATTCAAATTTATTGATATTTCATATATATGTCAAGTTTGACTGAGTTCCAATAAACAAAACGATATCAAGACACTAAAAATAAAGTAATGTTGGTGATTAATTACTGGTGAGTTCATATCAATCATATGAATGAAATTAAAGAATCTTTTTTAAATGCAGGGCTCATAAAAACATGAATGCATCTGTGCATACATGTAACTTTGTAAGCGTTTAAGAAAGTTATTAAAATATCACAGGGGAATGGTACACTTTCAAAATAATATCAACAAAGCAAAGAGGGCACAGGCATATTACAGGAAATGGATGATAAGTGAATAGATAATGCAATAGTCTGCAGCCGAGTGGCAATTCATTTGGTTATCAATGCATGCGACATGACTTTTAAGGAAATATTTTTATGTACAATTCATATTACATATCATCTGTTTAGAGCCAGAAGGATGTTCAGTCTGTACAAATGATATGAGTTAATGCCCTTCTGGATCTGAACAGACAATATATTACAGTTTCATGTAGGTACTTTCGGTACAGAGTTTTGAATAGGATATCATATCTGAATAAGGATCTCGGAAAAATCAAAACAGTGTGAGATATGAAAAGTTCCTTTTATATTTTGGATCAGAAATTTATCCTTTCGTAATTGGCTTAAAGACCTTCACATGATCACTGGTATTTTCAGCTATTTCAGAATGTTGGCGTGAAGGTTTACGATTTGGGAAATGACGTCGTTCTAATGACGTCACTCTTATGACAACATTTTCCAAATAGTATATACTATTTGTCAAATGACGTCACAGCACGCGAAATCTATGCGCCAAATGAAAATTCAGTGGGGGCATATGAGAGCTCGAGTGCGCATCATGGGTAACTCCCGCGGTGTCACGGCTACTGCGTTTCTCAATTTCCAATCACTTTGCAGTTTATCCGTACAACGTTTAATGCCATAAAGCATTCAATAAGACATAAACATGAAACAAAGAATATTGATTTGGTGTCATTTGACTGATTTATTTAAACAAGGTAAAAATCCACTTCACCTACTTGGCTGGTTGACAACGGGGCCGTGTATCAATCAAGAAAAATATAGAATAAGAAAATAAAATACATGTAAAACAAATATACTCTGCCATAATTTTGAGTTTCTGGTTAAACTATGGGCCTCGTTGCCTCGAATAGTACCATTCACTTCGGGGCTGCGCCCCTCAGTGAATAGTACTATTTCAGAGTCACCTCTTGCCCATAGTTTCAACCAGAAACTCTCAAGGCAATGTATATTTGTATATTGTGGAAGAGAAGAAGGAAATGACATGGTGCATTTTTTCTATTTATCTAAGGCTATGGTAACAACCCAAAGTAGCCTGCTCGGTGGCCGGGCCACACTTCACTGAAATTTAAATGCCGAGTTAAAATTCTGTTGTGCCTGCCCGCACTTGACTCACCACCGAAACTGCACTCAGTGCCCTAATACCAAGGGCTGCTGAGCAGTTGCTGCTGGAAGATTGTCCCGTCACCATGCAGTTGCAAGCAATTTCTTGAAAATCGGCCAGTGATCAGTGGGTCATCAGTCGGTCACTGCCCGTACACCATGCAGAGAAGCTCCCCGATTTCACTCAGGTTGACCTAAAATCGACTTGTGACCAACAGCAATCGACAGGACACCGCCCCAATCGTGTGGTCAGCATTTGGCGATTAAAGTAAAAAAGCGAAGTTGCTAGATCAAAGACTGCCGCGTGGATGCTTCTGGGATACCGGTCGGTCACCGGGCAGCCACCGGGCTATTCCTAAAAAGTCAGCCTGTGGCCAGTGGGAGCTGCCTGGGAATAGGTGGGTCATCAATCACTAACTGCCCGGAAGTCGGGGGAGAAGCTCCCCCAATAACATCCAGTTTTACCTAAAATCAACCAGCATCTGACAGGAATCTTTTTGTCTTATATAACTTTGATTGCAAAGTCCCAAATCGATCTAATTTATTCAAGCGATTCATTATGTAAATTCTATGTTTAAAGTTTAACTATATTGTTGTTATATTCACTATTACTTGATTAATTATGCTGTTCTGTGAATGTTGCTGTGCTATCTTCAGAGAAAAATCCTGTTTTTAATGTTTGACAATCTGTTATGTTCGATGATATTCTTCAAAATTCTTAAAAATGAGATGACCTGTCAAAAGATAAAATATAACATCAATTTGTCAGTTATTCAAATCTTGGTTTGAAAAATGAAATTGAAAGGTTAATATAATATATACACATAGTAGTCAGCAAATATGAGAGGAAAATAATTTTATACCCATTGTTCCAACTTCACAATTTGTTTTTTGATACTATTCCCTATATTTCCCAAATCCAAGAGAATAACGAAAAAAGCGTATGCCTCGATACACAGCCTCTCAAGGTTAGAAAAATACTACTTATGACAAACCAAATTAAAAGTATCATCCAGTTCCAAGAATCTCTCATAAAGTAAAGGTTAATACACATCAATTATTTATACTTAGATTGATGAAAGAAATAATAGAACAAAAATGATCTTCGCAAGTGTATAGCACCAATCTCAGTAATAGAAAGAGAATCTATTCATATTCATTAGTAATTTGTTATCAGTGCAGTGAACAGAGAACATGGCTCACAACTGCTTACAAGTATTTGCTCAACTTCAAAAGCATAGCAACCTTGTGCTATGCATACTGCATACACACAGCACATGAATGTAGTTTCCATACTGCCAACTGCAGCTCTTATGTCAATGTATGTGCATCACTTAATTCTCTCTAGGGTGCGTGGATGAGGAGAGGGCCAGGGAGACATGAGGGAAAGAGAGAGACAGAAAGAGAGAGGAGAGAGGAGAGAGGAGAGAGGAGAGAGGAGAGAGACATGAAGAGAAAGGGGAAAGACAGAGAGTGAAAGACAGAAAGAGAGAGTGAAAGAGAAAGAGAGAGAGAGAGATTGAGAGAAAGGAGGAGAGGGAGAGAGCTACACCATGTAGAGAGAAGCAGAGAGATGCATCATTCCCCCAGCCTTTGTCTGAAGTGTCTGAAGCTAGTGGGGTCGCAAGTTGACCCACATCTCTCTCTCTCTGCTCCAAGCAGTACAGGAGATGAAGAAGATAGATTGAGATACCCGACAGAGAGGAAAGGGGGAGAGAGAGAGGGAGAGAGAGAGAGGATGGGGAAAGGCAGACGAGTTGCAGATAAGGGGAAGCAATTTAAAGAAAGATGGAGATACTGAAGAGAGAGGATGGAGAAGAGAGAGACATAGGATATATCAACTGTTCAGATCCAGAGAGAGAGATGGGGGGGGGGGGGGGGGGAGATGGTTATGTAGACAAGGAAATAGGCAAAGAGAGAGTGAATAAAGGAGATATACGAAAAATGCTGAAAAGAAGAAGGCATTTCAGTCTTATATCAAAGATTTCTGTCATAAAGTGATAGAAAAGATGAAACAAATTTTCAATAATAAAAGGAACCAAATTTGAGAAAAGAGAGAGTGGCATATCACTGGAAAAAAACAATTGCTACAAGAAAAATTGCTCAAAGGAAAAAAAATGTATAAAAAAGGAAGAAGCATTAGAGAAAACAATTTGGGAGATAAGGTGAAGGATAGAAGCACTCTGGATAAATGCACAATGAATTACAGATGAATATCGAATATCAAAACAAAGATCATAAAGACAAGAGAGTATTAAGGGGAAAGAGAGACATAAAGAGAAAGGGAGATGCAGTGAGAGAATGAGAAGGAAAGAGAGAGAGAGAGAGAGAGAGAGAGAGAGAGAGAGAGAGAGGGCAGAGAAGGAGAGAAGGAAGAAAGGAAATAGCGGAATTAAGACTTACAAAAGGTGGATTCACCTACATGTATTTGCTAAAAGTCAAATAGCAACACGAGATGGAGAAAGGGGTAAAAATCGAACAGATGAGGGAAACCCAAACCTAACCCTGTAGGCAAAACAAGATCTCACACAGTGAAGCACTTCGTAAACAACAAACCAACAGGAAAAAGAGGGAGTAAACTATCTATAAATACCTTTAAATAAGGTTACGATGGAGATCCAAAGGACTCGTTTATACCACGGTCTAAAACATCGCAATTTCGTAGCCTGTTCAGACAATACGAATGTTATACGAAACTGGTATAAAGTGGCGTCTAACAAAGAACTGTTGTTTGGCTGAAGGGGCATACACACTGGGGAAAAATGTGTCCTATCAAGAAAAACATTTCGGGGGGGGGGGGGGGGGGGCAGGGTCAGCTGACACCATACGTTTTGTACATATATCATGTTACATTAAAGGCATTGGCTAACTTTGTGAGCAGCTGATTTAAAAAATTCTCAAACTAAGATGAAACATGTGTATGAGTACTTGTATTTATACTCAAAAACCCTGAAACCAACCATAATTTGGAAGGAAAAGCTGTAAGTTAGACGCAAACCGCGATTTTATTAGCTTTCGTCTCGAGAGACACTGAACTAAGAGGACCGTTTGCGCGAATTCAAAAATACCGTTACTTGCCTTCCGCCGCGTGATACGTCAATACACACAGTGCGGTCCGTTGAGTCATGTGCGCATGCGCACTCCTTACGTTGGGTCTATGCAACCGACCCTCGTATATTTTTCAAACATTGGTTCACATTTCTAATATTTAAAAATACTTCCCATGGATATTATGCTCTGAAACTTTCACACTGGTATTTTTACACTATAACCCTAATGTTTATTTCATTTTTAAGTAACAAAATGAGATTTTTTTTAAAATCATAACAATGTTAGCCAATGCCTTTAAGGTCAGTGCTAGCGAGAACAAAATTATATCAGCATGCACACCAACAAGCCCCACCCA
Organism: Echinometra lucunter; assembly: GCA_029962745.1. Taxonomy (NCBI): domain Eukaryota; kingdom Metazoa; phylum Echinodermata; class Echinoidea; order Camarodonta; family Echinometridae; genus Echinometra; species Echinometra lucunter. The sequence goes on along the minus strand of CM057158.1, from coordinate 14,589,248 downwards.
GTTATACAATCTTTGTAAGATACAATGTTCAGACTACAGGGGTTGCTGATTCTTATTTTAGTAGTTCTGTTACACAAAATTTTGCCATACAACATTTTTTAATATAACACATTCTAACTACTAATTGTACAGTTATACAATGAATGTAAGTAGTCTAAACAGAAGGCACAATGCAAGTAATACCTTGATGTCACAATGAAAGCTTAAGTACGGCACACACTGTCTGTGATTCAATTTCAGAAGAAATCACATGTGCTAGAGATATGAAAGAAATTCTCAAGAATGATATGATTACTAGATATCAAAATTCTAATTCTAAGAAAGCATTACAAGAATTCTAGCTTGAGAAATAGCTAAATCAGCTCTAAGTTAAAGACAGCCCATTAGATTAAACAAAAGATTTAACATCACTATAATGATGTAGAGTTGATTTGGCTATTCTTTTTATATACACATGAAAGGAAGCTTACAATACCTCAAAAGTTCAATCTTTATATCATTCTTCATATGATCATTAGGCCAAGTGCATGCTCATTCAGATTATTCATGTCCACACATTCCATGTGAATCAAATTCATATTCTTCCCAAATTGTATCACAGCCAGATCAAAGAGTATGCAAGTGGTCTTAATTGGATCCAAAGTTACTTGCATTACACCATTTCCATGATAATGCAACGTCTGAATGGTATCTAGACAGTACATGGACCTAGAACAACAAGCCCCTACAAGAATGTTAAATTTATGCAAAGAACATGAATAAGGAGAAGAGGAGCTACAGATGAGAGGGATGGGGGGGGGGGGGAGCGGCTGGTATGGATTGAGGCAAGATGGTTGGTTTGAGATGTCAAGATGCATGCTTTCCCTTAGCACCTTCCAAAAGAAAACAACACAAAGTGGGCCTCCGTCAAAGTCGGAGGCGGCGCACTTGAAGTAGGCGCTACAGGAATAGAAACAGGGACTTTGCATTATGTAGGGGCACTTGACACACTTTCTAGGGTTGACGTTTGATGGGCTTGGTGCTGATTCTCTGATAATCTCTTGACCCTAGCCTAACTAACTAACAAAGAGATGGGGTGAGGAAGGCAGCCTCTTGAACATCAAAAGGTCCAGGCGAAACTATTCGAAAGATTTAAATGTACCCCTATTCCACGTAGGAGACGAAAGCAAGAAGACATTCTAAATTTCTATGCTAATCACTTGCCTCTTATTCTAACTCGTACTCCAAACTGACTGAAGTATATTCTTAAAAGGCATTATGCAGAAACGCAACTTGTATTACAGTTCATATAGTCTGCAGGCACAGACCCCAATTGACACTTTATTTAAATGCATGTGTCTTGAGAAAAGCCAAGCCAAAATGCTCTTTTAATCATCTTTCTATGCTTCCTTATGTTAAATTCTTTTACTAGTAGTCTCATATTCAGCTCGGACCTCTATAACCTGTTTCGACTGACCAGGGTTCGTGCCTGCAAACTACCTAGTTACAAAGTACAAATATGACAAAAATTGCTACTAAATCTGACCAAGTTTCCCCTCAAACGTATTGGGTATATTCTCCACAGGAAAGTAAATATGGCCAAATAAACATGGTCAGAATTAAGTCATATCCTGTTCAGATAAAAGAAAATATAGTTTTATCTGCATGTGACCCTGTTTCAGAATTCTCAGCTACATTATTGTCCCTGAGCAATTCTCTATCATTTCAAAACTTGCATTTTTGAATAAAATACTACCTTTCCAGCACCTTCTATGAAATCTTTGCAAATTTTACTTTTGTTGTATTTATATCAATGTTGTTATTTTATTTCATTTATTGAAAACTTCTGAATGAAATACTTCGACATAAATGCAATGCCTACGGGCAAAGTTCATCTAATTTGTTTCAGTAATGCCTAAATAGAAATATATCATCCCAATAGTAAGCATAAAAGACATTCTCCTTCTTACCCCCTAGCCTTTATCTATCCCACTAGTGTCATATCTTTTTATTTACATCAATAAAGATCTCTCATAATTTAGGCTCTAAATATTCAGATGAATGTTCCATTCAAGGGGAATGCAACAATTACAGCCTAGCATTGCTGAACAAAATATCACAAATTCCATTTACATCTATCAAGCATTAGAACCATATGTGTTTGTCATAATGGGCTTTTTAATCATAAAAATGGATCTTAAAAATATTTCAGTCATACAAAATAGTACCCGTTTCTGGAAATTTCCATTTGCTTGAAATTTCATTCTGTCTTGATGGCATAGCAAAATCTTGTCAAAATGCCTCTATTTGCTAACGATGTTATGGTAATGAAACCCACTAAATGTAATTGACTATAAAAATACATTACATATATGTAGTTACCAAGGTGACATTGACACTTGACAGCTCAGTTTTTGATTGTTTTTATTTTAATTCCATAAGCCCTTCATTAACCCAATTTACTCATTTCATGCTTAAACTAACTTGATATATACACTTAACATTTTCATTTTCATGATAAATCTATAAAAAAAAAAATAATAATAATAAATTCATCTGATTCTTATGTAAAGAGATAAAGCATTGTCATTTTCCTGAAGGGGAGGGTTAAACATGCAGTAAAGATAATTATAAATACAGAAGAAACAACAAATAATTAACGATAGAAAAAAGCAAAACTTGGTAAACATTTGATGATTAGAAAACTCAATTTCAAATGATTCAAAATTACATAACTCATAAGGTATATACTCATACATGCATGGCAAGGGGATGATAAAAAAAAAAGTATGCATTTAATTACTGAGCTGTCTCTCTCATGTAATCTGAATGGTTTTACTTGCTATATTTAATACCAAAGTCAACCCCCTCCCCCTTCCTAAAAAAAGACTTTGTTGTATCAGGCCGAGTGAAGAGCATGTGATGAAAAATACCAAACATACAATCTGACAAAGAGATTACAAACGATTTAAAGGAACGCCAAGAGAAAATAGGCTTGATCTAGTTTTTATGGAAATTTAACAGTCACATTACTTTTCTATTCAACTGAAAAGTCAAACTAGTATTCCACATCCCTTGTTTTAAAAGCTATATTACTATTTTCATCATCTCTCTTATCAGTCTTATCCTCTCTCCCTCCTCCTCTCTCCCTCTCCTCCTCTCTCCCTCTCCTCCCCTCCCCCTTTCTCTCCCTCTCTCTCTCTTTCATTGTCTCTCTGTCTTTATCTTTCTCTGCTACTTCTTTATCTTCTTCTTCTTGATCTTCTCTTACCTCTCCTCCTTGTCCCCTCCCCTCTTCCTCATCCTTCTTCTCTATATGACTGGTAATTTTTCTCCTCTTTGTATCTCTATCACTCTTATTCATTATGTATCTCTCACCCATACACCCACACACTCCCACACAATCTCTCTCAAAAGACTTAACCTGAGTTAATGTGAAAATGATACAAATGGCTGCATTCCAAACACAACATTGCTATTTTCCCATACTCCCTTGAGTGTTCTATAGAGGAATAGTACAGCTCTAGTTTTATACAAGGTCCCCTATCAAGCAGAAGAAGATCAAGAAACCAACAAAGACAAAAGGCACATTTCTCCTGCAAAGAAAGGACGCTTAACTTGTCGGAATAAAGGACAACCCTGGAATCTGGGTCATGATAATGGCTTTGTACGGGACAAGACTTTGACATCAAACATCGTTCAGCAAACGGTTTACACACAATCAATACAGCCATCAAATTGTATGTTTGATATTGTTTGTTTTGATGTACATCATGACAAATATGACTATTTGTCAATCATACAATGTATAGATTCATGTAAAAGTATGTACTTTTGACAGCATACATTGTAGCTGAGGGAATTTAAGCTCTATTCAGACAGGAATACTCCTCATATGAAATGCAAGCAATTAAGATATGCCTGTCATTAGAAGTATGTTATTTATTAAAGGAGAATGCAACCCAGGTATCAGTGTGCTCTTAGTGAATGGGGATGACCAAGAAGAGTAAACAGTGAAAGTTTGAGCAAAATCGGACAATCAGTTCAAGAGTTATGAACTTTGAAAGTTTAAATAAATCCTTATTATGGGGATCCTTGAGTTGGCAACTCCACCAGCATCTGTGATGTCATCGTGGACAACTCTCCATTCATTTTGTACACAGAATTTCACATTTTCTTCATTTTCAAGAAAAATAAAAATTTGTTTGATTTAATGTTTGAGTATGACAGGGCTACATCAATTCTACAAGCATTTTGGGAAGAATTATGTTGATTCCTGACTTGAAACTTCATAAAAATCACAATTTTTGAAGATTCATGGACAAAATGAATGGAGAGTTGTCCACGATGACATCACAGATGCTGGCAAAGTTGCCAACTCAAGGATCCCTGTAGTAGGGACTTACTGAAACTTTCAAAATTCATAACTTTTGAACAGATTGTCCAATTTTGCGCAAACTTTCACTGTTTACTCTTCTTGGTCATCTCCATTCACTAAGAGCACACTGATACCTGGGTTGCATTCTCCTTTAAACTGTAAGACAGTGCTATCTTCATGATTATTCAGTTAGAACACAAGTGTTCAATTTTCCCCCATTTATTCCTATCATTAAAAAAAAAACCCATAAGTCCATCTCCACCCCACATCAATTCCCAATCAGTAGCAAACTACAATTTATCCCAGCTTTTCATAGCAGATTTCTTGTTAACATTCCTTTTTGTATCCCCCCCCCCCCAACAACCACTGCATTTCAAATTTAAATCCAATATTCAAAGATCATGATAATTTTGACAACTATCCGCATAAACAAAAGCAACTCATAAAACCAAATCAAATTCCTGTACTTTCAGGAAATATTACTGGCTTTTTCTTCTCAGATAACGGAAGATATCATCAGTCAAACTTTTCAAAGAATTAAATCGTCACCTGGCTGGCAGAAGGGTGTTAAATGCGTCCAAACTGTACCTTTCGTGTAGAGCGTGCTCGAGCTAACACCCTTCTGCCAGCCAGGGGGATATATATATATATATATAACATCACGCACACATACGTGCTTACACCCTTCTGCCAGCCAGACAACGATTTTCTTTTTTACTCACCTTGTCCATAAAGTTGTTTTACAATCAGGCATCTGCAATTTTACTATCAATTATATAAACACTGCCTACTGGAATTCAAAGTTCTGCGAGTTTTGTCAAAAAGCCAAAAGTGATGACACTCTAATCAGCACTTATTGGTAGGGGTTCTGGATTGAAATTCGGGCCCTGCCTGTATTGAGTCTTGAAATTTTTCAATTTGGGGGGTCCGGGTATAAATTTGGGGGGAGGGACCCCCATGTGTCTCAGGCACCTGTTAATGTTAAGCCCCTCCAATCAAGAAAGCACATATAACTTCAACAAAACTCAAAAGTCAGCTTTGACTATTCTTTTACGTCGCATGGAACTCTATATATCATTTGAAAGAGCTCTGTTTTTTAAATGAAATACTGACAAATTGATTTCAGGAGAAAGAATTTGAGATTAACAATAAGAAGGAATGTTATACCGGTAAGGTGATTCAAAATGTGCCTTCGAGCCTCTTGAAAAGACATCAAAAATCATGTTTACATACACCTACCATTAAGATTAGTTTCACTGCAGCCAAACGTACATGCATCTTACAACTAAACAGTCCCAGAATACATCTGACTCTCCCCCCCCCCCCCCCCCCATGAAGTACATCAATAACAGATCAGACAACAATCTACAAAAATCACGCACTTGATATTGACAACAGCAGGGGGTCATGTAGGGGTCAGACGAGGGGCCTCTGCCAGGGTATGGTAGGCTTGCCCCTGAGGGCACTATTTTTTCCGCTCTGGCTGTGAAGTCACGAACAATGAAAACAATGGGTCAATAATTGAACAGGCATTTATGCTGCCATCCATCGCAATCTCTAAACGGTGTTGTGATTACGCACTCAATATTTTTATGTGATTATTCCGTATTATTGTGGCTTGGATTTAGCATTCCCTACGGCAGCGCTATCCTAAGTTTTTACTCTTGTTTATTTTTGGCTCAGCAAGTTTATTCAACAGTTTGCTACCCCCCCCTCTCTCTCTCTCTCTCTCTCTTTCTCTTTCTCATTTTCTTTTCCTCTCATTCTCTTTCCTTTCTCTCATCTCTCTATATTTTACCTCCCCCCCCCCCCACCTTCACCTCTTCCCTCCTTCCTCTAGACTCTTCCAGCAGCCTCTTTACAGCCTCTTTATTTCTATCTCTCTTTCTCTACCCCTTCTCTCCCCCCCCCCCCCTCCACCTTGGTTTCTCTATCTATCTCTCTTTAATCTGTCTTTCTGTTCTCATTACTTTCTTTCCAACGGCAAAGCTTCCTGTATTCATTTGCACCGTTCATTTGTTCTTACATGCTAAGAACTTATAAAAATTGAGCCTGATTGGTATGCCATTTATTTACTTCTGCGACATTGATCACAGACAACCCGGATAACCAATTTTATCAAATTTCAATGTCTTCAGTGACGCCCTTCACAATGAAACATGAAAGCTCAACACTTTTCATTATTTATTTTATACAGGCCTTCAAAATTTGTCAAATGTCTGTCTGTAACAAACCAATCAGGTTCAACTCTCCACTGACCAACAAAAAGAAATATTCACCCTGGACTGCATCTAGGTCAAAGTGTATTTGCCTGACCTAAGTGGCAATGACCTACACATGTATCACTCAACCTCCAAAACAGTCTTTTATGAACAACTTACATGTATTTGATTCACCCTCCTCCATTCTTCATGCACATGTAAAAAGAGCCGAGGAAGAAAACCTCTAATAGTTCTTTTAAACATTCTATTTTACCATGACTGCTGCATCCCTGTAAAGTTGTAACAGTGAAATTATTTGATGGGCATTTCCATTCATTTCTATTCCTGGGTGGAAGAAAGCTATAACATGAATAATGTTGCAAGAACAGATTTCCCAAATGTTCCAAAATAGGTTCGATACTATGTATCAGACTTTGATCAGTACCACATGTGTTGTCATACCAAGGAGTTTTCATGCAACATACTCCTTGATCATACATACTCCTTTCTGTATGAAGTGCTTTTCATTTGTGGAATTTTGAGCAAGATTGGGTCAATTTGCAATATTCAGATGATCCTAAAAACTCAAAATTCACATTTATTCTTATACAATGTACTTCATAATCCTGTTTCTAATGCTTTCTTTCACAATACTGGTTCTCTAGATAGACCTATGGAATGCAGATATTGGAGGCACAGGGGATGGGGGGAGGGGGTAGGGGGTAGCATGGGTGTACTTGTTCCCTCCATCTCCCAAACCAAATCTAGTTCCAACTCCCTGCACACACCAAAAGTAGAAATTTGTACCAAATGTTAGACTCGTGCCCCCTTCCTTTCCCCATTCAGTAGAATAATGTGTATCAAAACTGCCCTAGGCAAAGTCAGTGCACCTTCCTGACTGCAGGCACTCATGTGCATTAAAGATTCCTCAATTGTGATTGGAGTAAAGTTGTTGAATTTATGCTTTTCAATTATTCTGGACTGAAAAGGCAGATACAAAGCAAGCTTTTTCTGAGGCATTTTCTTTCATAAATATTTTTTTTTTTTTTGAACTTCATATCTCAATAAGCGTGACCAAATCAGGTTTTAGCAGTCTCTATTTCACAAAACTAAGTTTGGAAAGTTTCAGAAATAGAAATTGGAATATGGATACTTTATTTCATTACCTCTTATGACCTTGATATTGCTGTACATGACACGAAGCCTTCTCTTGACTTTGAACTTCATCTTTAAGAAAGAAATAGGACAGAATGGTATAGACATTGAGGACAGAATCTTAGAGATCATGAGACGTGATTCGTGGCACACAAAGTAGCCAGGCTGGACAGGAGATCATGCTTACGGAACTTTGGATACGTGAGCTCGCAAAGCCACAGGCCACGTAATATCTATCAAATCCATTCACAATTCATGCACAATCTCATTAGATGATTACTGGAACTTTCATGACAAGCCATCTCTGTGCTCTGGCCAAAATGGTCATACATGTAGCAAACAAGAGATAACATAAGGAGGTTCACGCCTACTTTGACACACATTCTTACAGAACTCAGTGAACTCGACGCTTCGATTCTACCTTTGGCACGATTTCAGAACAGATTTATACATAATCTACAACGCTATACATGTTCTTTCCAACATGTTTTTAGAATAAAGCTATGCACAATAAACCATACAAATAAAGGACTTTCTAAACCTGAGCATTTAAAGGCATTTTACTCTGGCAATGGAACTAGATTACACAACTAGATTACACAAGAGATGAGCTAAAAACTCTTAGCTAATTGTTCATTATGGGAGTAAAAATATTGTTTGAACCACAGAAATGACAAATATTTGCTGAATGACAACAATCTATACCCTCCAAAGAACAACAACACACATATGCATGCATGGGAACACAAAACCTGCTTACTGATGGGGTTTTCTCTCTCTCTCTTTTTTTTCTTTGCTTATTACTTATTACATGTATCATGTACTTACAAAGCAAGCCTGGCAGATCACAGTTTGAACAATTAAAGGAAATTTCATTTGAATATGGGGAAATTCAATTTTGTTGTCATCCAAACAGCAACCTTTAAACGGTCATATTTCCCTGCTTGAAGCAATGCCCTCAACCTCTGCTCACTGGGTATCAGTAGAGAAAAGGAACATATACATGTAGCCGGGAACAGTAGATCTACAGATACAAATGAAGGGTTTATGAAACCTGCTTAATAAAGGAGAGAAAAGCTCAGGCAGACCTCCCAACCTTTCTTACTGAAAAAAGGGAAGATTTTGCTCAAAATTAGGAAAGAAACAGCATTTCCCATAGGAGTATATAGCAAATTTATCAAGAAAAATAGGAAAATCATATCGAAACAAGAGCTTGGAATGGTCAAAATTCAGATTCTTTCCTCCAAATTCAGAATAATTGGGAGGTCTGCTCAGGGTTTCATCAATTGCAGGGGGAGGGCTCATGAAATTTTGATAAATGTACTCTTAAAACAAATCTAGTCAAATTTGACTGACTAGTACTGTTCTAGTAAAAATTGACACAATACCAGTGAAAATGACCAGAATTCTAGTGCAATATATGACTAGAAAATAGGATCACACTGGCTCAAACACTAATTTGACCAATTCTAGTGAAAATGACCAGAATTGTGTCAATTGTGACTAGAACAGTGGAAGTGCCCAATCTAGTCAAAAACTTCTACTAGATTTCTGGTCATTTTCACTAAATTTGTGTCAATTTTGACTAGAATATTGTTGATTCTTGTAAAATCCTATCTTAACTTTAATAGAATTCAGGTCATTTTCTCTAGAATTGTATCAATTTTTACTAGAATATAGAGCTGGTGCCCATGGGATCTGAATATCTAGTCAAATTTAACTGGATCTAGAGTGTAAGCTCACAATTTCCTCGAGCCTAGTGAAATTAAAGGGAAACAATCTATTAACAATTCATTTACACTTTCATTAAAGATAAAGCACAGTAAAGCAATAATCAACTTCACTGACCCACATTCTTGTGAATTTGCCCTCCACCCCCCCCCCCCCCCCCAAAAAAAAAGAAATATAGCAAAATAAAACAAGTCATTAAATCCCATTCCCTTTTTTCATCACTCTCCAGGACATGTTGATCTAAAGACTGCTGAGAGCGAGACTTTCAAATTTATTTAGATGTCATTTTGTTTTTAACACTGCCAACTTTAGGATGGTTATTTGCTGGAAAGACTCAGTAAAACATCAAATGGGATATAAATTCTAATTACTGTTATCAATGATGAAAAAACAGACTAGGAATGTTTGAGAGAATATATTGCCTACACAATTTTTAAAGCAATAGCACACAGTTCAAAAAGCCATATGAAATGTCTGAAAGACATTCTTCATGCACATTCTGAGAGAATATATGGACTATGCAATAAGAAGAGAAGTTGTCATCATTTAAATTTGATTAAAACTCAATCTCCTTGTACCAAACCTGTTTATTTTTCTATACAGAAAGAGAAACACAGAGGAAAATGCAAAAATTAAGGTGACTTTGAGGGTACACTTGAACATGACTATTTGCAAAGCTTCACAAATATTTGCCCATATGCTTCATGCTGGAGAAACATTCCAGCCTAGGTGGAAATGGTTTGAGCTTTTAGTGATCCTAGACCGATCAGCTGCTGACAGAAAAGATTCTGCTGAGTCATATTGGAGTAGCTCACAGGAATGTTGTAAATTATTATAATATGTAAGCTCATGATGATCAATAATAACATGTTTCTTCACGTCCTCTCGTCTTCTATACAATCCATTCAATAAATTCCATAGCATTTCCACACTCACAGAGTAAACACTCCACTCTCCAAGGGAGCATCCCAGACTGTTATCATTCATGCACTCAGACCACCTCCAGCAGGTGGAAGTGTCATTCAAAGGGACAAGGGTTCAAATCCCAGCCTGGCACTAACGTCTTTTGGCAAGACATTAATCCATGTTTGCCAGGTGGAATGAGTGGGTATTCAGTAGAAAGAAATTCCTACAACAGCACCTTATCATTGCAGCTCTGCTACAGCCAGGGTCATAAGCCAGGACATTTGTACAGCGCAGTAGAGCAGGGTTCTCACTAGAAAATAATCCACACACGGTTCCCCTCTGCACAAAGCACAGAAGTTTTGAAAGTGTCAAGGAATAACACATAAACTTAGGTGTTGTGCCAGTATATGCTATAGCAAAGGATGAAAACTACTTCTTGGTGAGCAGGAATTGTCTACTAATGGCATAAAAGCACAAATACATTGCCAAAAATCAAAACAAAATCTGTGGCATTTATCATATTGTTAGGAATATATACTCCAATATTTTTTTTGCCCTTGTCACCATGCATGGTGCAGCAATTTTACACATGGTTCTTTCTTGTCTGAAATCCTGTACACACAGTATTGGAACCATGGGTGTTATGTACTGCAGAGAACCATGCAGTAGAGTATATCTCTGTATGGTAGCTGTGCTATATAAATGGACCATGATTATCATCACATGCTAGCAGATACACACTGCCCACCTGGGTGGAGAAAAGCAATGCAGAGAGAGAGTGCTTCATTTACAGCCACAAGTGTCATGGCAGGATTCCAATCCATGACATATCGTAACATACACCATTTCTTTTTCGTAAAAGCCTTTTAAGAAACTGACTTTAGAGTGTTGGTGACTTTAGAGTGCTGGGAGTACTATATGTATATCAGTATCACTCACCATTCCTCTGTTTTCACTTTAATTTTTTTTTTTTTAAATTTTATAAGATATTTTAATGTAACATTATTCTGTAAATCCATGTACAAGTACTATGTACACTACCACTAATGGGGTGTTGCAAGAAAGTTGCAATCGATTGCAAGTTGCAACTGATTGTCACTGGCCAATCAAAATTATTGTTGCATGCATGTCTTCTTAAAAGGGCAGACCCTGAACCAATCAGAATGGTTGTTTCAAAATTAGCAATCATTTGCAATCGATTGCAACTTACTTGCAACACCCCATATGAGTTGGGAGGTGGAACTTTATATGTACATCTTTTAATTTCCCCAATGGGAAAAAGAAAAATTAATAAACTTTTTAAGGAAAGGTGCCACTTCTGCAGAATTAAAATCTAACATTTGAAAGACTCATTAACTTATCCAGTAGCAAATCCTCACATTTTATTTAGTTCATATATGGTGCAGTAAACGACATCACTTAATGGTAATGAGAACGCAGTACGCTTCCACATCAGTTCAATAACTATAAGGCAGAGTTTTGCCAAAAGCAGCGCAGACTACAATCTCAATTTTGCGCAAAATTTTACAAGAATTTTGATTGGTGCACATCTCTTTGGCTACCAGGGGCACAAAATATATGTTTTGCCTTGGTGTTGTTTTTTTTTTTAATTTTTCAAGATGTTTCAAGCTTAGTGTTACGTTCATTCCAGGGTCAAAACTTATTTTCCATATAAGGAGTAAAAAAAAAAAAATCTGTTCTAGGAGCAAGGCTAATAATTACCCTACCATTGAGAACTATCCTTGACTTTTTAATGAAAGGATATGCAATCCTATATGCAATATTTTACTGCCAAAAAATCCTATATATAGTCAACGTTATTTCAGACTTTCATTAGCATAAGTGGGTTCAAGGAGAATGTACTATGAATTATGCTGGTTCAATGCATGCACGGAAAATTTGATGTATCGAACCATTGTAAATTTCTATATTATTCCTAGCACAATATTCATTAAGATGGGTGCCTTCAACTTGCAAATGACATTGAAACGATCGAGTTTACATGGTGGCATGATGCAAACTATTTAAATGAAGAGAGTCTCTAGATTTCAATGAGGAGAAAACATCTCCAGCTTTCTCATGTACATTTTCTATCTGTACAAAGAAAATTCATTGTTACCCACAGAATGCAAAATGCAAACAATAGCTGCACCAGACATCTACAGATTAGCAAAATTGCTAAATGGCAGCTTCTCACCAAGGGTCCTGGCAGACCAATCAAGAGGGTTCATTGCTTCCCAAAATTGACTACATAGTACATGTATATGAAACAAAATGAATACTATTACCGATTCCAAATAAAAAAATCATGTCACAGTATCACAAAGGTTGACTGAGGGGGCCATCTTATGGTGGCCCTGAAGTACGCTCGATAACAGGTGATGTGCGACGTGAATTTCACATCACAGGTCCTGAACTTCGCATCTGAGGTCATGAAATTCATGATCTGTGGCGCAAACTTTGCATCCCAAGTCGTGAAATTCACGACCCGCGGTTCCAAATTCAGGACTGGGATGCAAAGTTCGCACCGCAGGTCGTAAATTTCACGACTTGGGATGCAAAGTTCAGGACCTGGGATGCGAAATTCACGTCGCACATGACCTGTTGTCGAGCGCACTTCAGGGCCACCATACCATCTAACCTGGTGGGTGTTTCACAAAGAGTTAAGTCTGACTTAAAGACGCTCAGTCGTGGGCTTTCATGGGGAATTTGACACCATGGGTGCTTACCCAGTAACAGGTGTTGTCCATCACTATGAGTTTTATGACCAACAGACCTTATATAATGCTCTGTATATTCCACCATGCTCTGTATATTGCCCCATATGGAAAGTCATTATCTCACTTTCCCTGGCCCGGGAATGCCCGAAGTAGGCCGAAGAATGTTTATGGTGGGACAGCTTGTTTTGCTGCGCTCCAGAAATGTAGCTCTATTACAGGTATTTCCAGTGCCTTTTCACAAAGTCTGGTGTCAGCAAAATATGATTAACACCCCATGAAAGCCCACGACAGAATGTCTTTAAAGTCGCACTTAAATTCCTAGTTGCGTGCTGTATATTACGCATCACTGCATTGGTCAGATCATGCTCAGGGGACGCTATTGGGAAGTCTATCAATGAGCTCTGCATTTACATCAAAATATGTATGATGCTACAACTGTTGGGAATCATAAAACGCTTACACATTGAGCAGGATATGGTGTTGATTATTCACTCATTAAATCATAGCATTTATATCTAGCTAATACACAAGTCCCAACATTCAATATTTCGTGCCTTCCTATAAAATAGGCATACATTTATATGTAGCCCACATATCCCCAAACGTACACTTCCCTGCATCCTAGGATCCTCACAATCAATGCTTCATATTTATTCAGACAATTCCATTAAATTTTCAAGAGGCCATAAATTCAGCAATGACATGGGACACCTTAATCTGCAATTATTGCAAACATATGGCTATATATTCCCTTTTATGGCCTCTCTTTAGCCTTACTCAACCTCCCCCCCCCCCCCCTCTCATTTTTCCCATCTCTCTCTCTCTCTCTCTCTCTCTCTCTCTCTCTCTCTCTCTCTCTCTCTCTCTTGTATACATATATACATGGACTTAGGTATATTCAAGCACCAATTTTACCTCACGCAGGAATAATATCCACATTACAATTTTCCCAACACAAACAAATGGTCTGACCTCCACATGACCCCTAAGTAATAATACACCAGTGATACAGTTTCCTGCTTGGATCAAGGGAGGATCAGAAGAACTTGACCTGCAGATGACCTCAGGATGACCTTTGGAGGCCCTGGAGGTCAAGAGGTCGGCTTCTCTGGGATAGAATTTGTGTATCAATTGTCAGTAAGGCATGCTGAAAACAAACACAGACAAATGGGCAGATTGCAGCATCACAATGCACAGCCCTTCAATTTCAAATCAACCGGCGATCATTCTTGCTGTTTACATTGCAGACAATCTAAAAAAAACATTTCATCTAATCATATCTTAAGAATAGGCTTGAAAAGTTGTTTTTAAATTTTGACCATCAAAGTCATGTGAAATGACTTTAATCTTTCACACTATCTAGCTCTACAAAAATTAATTTTTCAGGTGAGCAGTACACTTCAATCCAATGACCATAGCATTGTGCTGCATGGAAGATCCATATTAGGATTATTATTATCATAAATTTGCGAGTTATGGTATCTTCAATGAAAATAAAAATTTTATATCAATATTGATCTTACAGGAGAGCTTTCTTCCTTTCTTAAAAGATACTTCAAATTTGGCTGTATATCACTTCCCTAAACTACCATATTCTGAGAACCTCTAAACAGCTACACACTCTTATAACAGAAATTTGTTTAAAATCATTAGGTTGTTTAACATATTTTAAAATATTTTTTTAATAACTGCTGGTAAGTTTATACATGTGTTTAACAATTTAATGATATTCAAAAAACTGTTTTAAAGAGAGCACATTGTGATATTTTTGCCATAAAAAGCATTACTGGCTCCCAAAATGGACAAGTCATTCAACCAGATATTGGTTTGCTATGTGACCATAACCATCTGGAACACAGTTCAGCAGTTCAGCCATGTTTTTAGGGTTGAAACATATCAGATATCACAGGCATTCAATTTATGCCTTCCATTTCAACACCCATACACAATTTGTATTAATTACAGAAGTACTACAAGGAAAAAAATGAACTTATGAACTCATGGAAATCATAGGGGATAATTTTCAATTTAATCAGGCATTCTGATGGCCTGAATTGAGAGTAAGTAGAATAAAAACAAATATTTATTTATTTATTTTTTCTTTTGCATCTGTCACATGGACACAATAAAAATATTGGTTTTTATTCTACTTACTCTCAATTCAGGCCATCAGAATGCCTGATTAAATTGAAAATTATCCCCTATGATTTCCACGAGTTCATAAGTTCATTTTTTTCCTTGTAGTGCTTCTGTAATTAATACAAATTGTGTATGGGTATTGAAATGAAGGCATAAATTGAATGCCTGTAAAAAATAATTTCATCTCAAATAAGCAGTAAACAAAGTACCATCCGTTTACAAGTAGCTCTAAATATGCTTGTTTACCCGGCAGAGTCACATAATAAACTTGGTAATCAAAATCATAAGTTAACATGGCAGGCTGCATTGACATTTGCTTTTCTGGCAAATAAACACTTATCGCACTCTGGAATCTCTGCACTGATATTTATGTATGAAATATTACATACCTTAGCAAACAGATCAATATTTTCACATTTCCCTGAAACAGAAACAGTATATCCATAAACAGACCCAAATTCATTCCCAGTGCTTTATGTACAATGTACAACAAAGAAGCCATTTATTTTGCAGGAAAATATTTTTGATCTTAAAATGTCAAACAATGTAACAGTAAACGTGATTTGATATAAACGACCTCATTTCTCGTGAACTTACAGAGTTATACAGTTAGTAATGCCTCACTACAGAGTGCAGTCCTGCCAACTAGCTTAGCTGCAAGTACAAGGGGGGATATCTACAAAGCTCACACGCAGTACAAGCTGGGACAGCTTGGTAGAGAAAGTCAGAGGGGATGAGGGAAGGAGAGAAAGGAAATTCAACCTATGAACCATAGTGTGCTGAAAGGCTTACGAAATTCCAACACAGCAGCGAGTGGTACCTACTGTTAAATAGTACTCTGCAGCATTGTGCCTTCAAAGACAAACAAACAGACATACAGACAAAGGACAAACGGACATAAATGGACAAACATGTTGTACATACCCTGGCATTCTGATCCCTGTTGTAATTTTCCTGTATCAACGAGTGAATCTGGGCATTTCCCATACTGTCCCACACAAAAACACACAGCAATGTAACTTAGATTCCTGGGTATCAATCCAGCGCACGGTCGGGGCTCGTTGATGACAACGTCGATGAAAACGACAATGCAACAACATGAACGCACCTAATCATTGTAGTGCTCCTGCACAAATCACACAAACATATTTAGCTTGGCCCGTCTGGCCTCCTGTGTCTTTGTAGGTATTTAGTAATTTCCTCTCTCTCCTTTTCAGTATCCACCACGTTGAAGGTAGGTCATGGCAAGCGATGCTCGCAAGTCCCTGGGTCGTTTGCTATACATACAACCGAACGTGAACCCCTTCTCGTCCGCGGGCAGTGTGCTAAGCTAGAGAGCAGGCAGAAGAACGAGTCAACCAGCTATGGTGAGAGAGGGGTTTGGTGAGTAGCGACTGTCTCTCAACTGTGTGTGTTGTCTCTCCTTTTCTCTCTCTCTCTCTCTCTGCCAGCTGCAGTGTAACTCTTCATTTCCTATCAGGTTATTACGCTGAATGAATGAACTCGGGAGGGAAGCCCTGTGCTTTGCACGCTAAATGTCTCCTCACCTCTCTCTCCCTCTCTCCAAGTCTCTTCTAGCTTCTGTGTGAGCGGAGACTGCAGCTAGCTGGCAAGCCTATGCCAAAGCCCTTTGACGGTCAACCCCAAGTGCACATATCGCCCGCACAATAAGTCTTTATGCATACACAAAACACATATACACTCGCTCGCCCACACACAAATGTATATTGTACGCAAACATAACGCAGATTTGCTGCAGTTATGGCTCCAAGACGCACATGTGTGAGTGTGTGTGGGTGTGTGTGTGTGCCTTTAATGTTCCACTCTTCTTTCTTTCCCATAAGCCACTCTTTCTCCATGTTCTTTCTATTCTTCTCTCTTGAGCTGTTATCTCTTTCTCTCTCTCTCCCCATCCCAACTACATTTTACATCTTCATGTGATTGTTTATTAGCATCTAGTCTCCAAGCTGCTCCTTTCTAAAAGAAAGAAAACACCCCCCCCCCCCCCATTCAAAAGGAAAGTATGGAAGCATATGCTACAACCCTACCCTCAAAAGTAAAAACAAATGCAAATCGCATTAAAGAAACACGAAACACTCGAAAAGAAATCCAAACAAATGCACGCTTCACAAGTTCACACGCATATGCCCAAATCTTGGCAGCATACACACAAATGGAATGCAAGGTCTCAGTTACAGGACAGACAACTGGTCTGTGGAGCGACCGATACAGGGACTGCTTGGGCTTGATCAGAAGGAGGCAGACAAACAAAGAGCGTGTCTGACCTTGCATGCAAATGCGCTCCCTGTGACCCGATGAGGTCAAATTAGGGCAGCTTGCTCTCCTTTAGCCAGCTCTCTACCTCACCTTGACTTTCCTGTCCTGTCCTCCCTCTCTCCCTCTTTCTCTTTCTCTTTCTCTCTCTCTCTCCCTCTCTCCCTTCCTCCTGAACAGTTATTCGTTCCCTTTCTCTTTAATGCACTCTCTCCTCTACCTCTCTCTCTCTCTCTCTCCTTCCATTTTTTCTCTTCTCTATTCTCTTTTTCTCTTTCTCTCACTCTTTGTGTCTTTTTCTTCAGACTTTTTTTATGTTTAAGACTTCTTTTATATTTCTTCCCCTTTCATCATTTTTCAAGATTTCCACTATTTTTGCTTTTGTCATACGTATGTTCAATGACCATATAATGTAGTTGACTAACGCTGGAGATTGAAATGTAAATCCTCTACTTCCAGGACTCCATGGCCCATCCAATATCAAAGGAGACTGAACTCCAAGCATTAACTTAAGTCATTCCAAAAGGTTTACTGGTACAGTGTATTGTATATTTGCCCATTATTCTATAAGATTTCCAATCAAAGAGTAAGAGAAAGGTATAAAGCTACAATAATTAATCATCATACCTTCTCAACATTACTTTCTCAACAAGAAAGTGGTATCACCACTTTCTTGAGACTTGACGTACTATACAAAGTCGATTGCTTTGAAAATGTTTCCAAATTCATGGATGCTTCTTTCTCACGTTTGTGTGCTAACTATAAATGTAGAAGGCCTATTTCATTCACCTGTTTTTTGCTTTTGTACTATAAATATCAGAATACAAATTGCATGAATAAGATTTCGCACAAATGAAAATTTGTTTGTCTACTGCTATATTAGTATTTCAAAAATAATTAATTTACAGTTGTTTCCCTCTCATTTATTTCACTCCAAATTATTATTTTTTTTACCTTTTCAGCTATAATTTTCCTGCCTTGAAAAGTAAAGGCTTTGTTCCTGAACAGAAAACTCTTTCCAACTAAAGTTTGGTACTTACTTCATGTACAAGTTCACCTGCTACGTCACATCATAGAGAAAATGGCTGCATCCATGTCTGGGCTAAAAGTCAATTCATCAGCTCATGAATATCTTCATTTTATCTCTTATCAATTTTTTGTAAGGAATATTGTACATCAATAGGCAGGAAAACATATCATCTTCTAAGCGGAGGGCCAAAAGCAGAAAAGGGGGGTTTCGTTCCACCATCTGTACAAACTAAGTAGACCATGCTCATTTTCAAGCTTAAAGCATAACACACAATATTCAAGAGATCTACCTCAAAAAATTAGTAGCGAAAGCTTCCAAATCCAAGATCCAAGAAGTCCATTTTTAACCAAACTTGGATAGTAGATGCCTTTCAGGGACATAACTGGTATTTGAGGGTCAAAGGTCATGTATGTAGGTCAAAGGTCAAATGGTAAAAAATTCACGCATATTTCTACTGGGGTTGGTAAGTTTAGAACCATAAGTCCATTTATAACAAAACTTGAATGGTAATTACCCTTTAAGGACCTCATTGTTATTTGGGGGTCAAAAGTCATGGGTGCAGGTCAAAGGTCAAAGGAGGTCAAATGTTAAAACTTTCCTGGATTTTCTATTGGGGTTGATAGATTTAGAACGATGACTCCAAACTTGGATGGTAGATGCCCTATACAGGGTGGCCCAGAAAGAACGGAAAACCTGTGATCCTTAATTTCAGCGAGCTTAATAATATAATGTGATAATTTTTCATTTGGTTTGAAAGACAATTTTCTTTGAAAACGACAGTGATATTACATTTAATATTCCCAGGACTTATTTTAGACAACCACTAGGAAAACGGCATTTTCAAGAGTTTTCTCCCGTTTCTCCTTGATCGTACCATTTACTGGTTCAGTTCACCTGCATGGTGTCCCATCACCGTGTTTGAGTCCCTTGTTTTTAATACTTATTAGAATAAAAACTAGAAACATTGGGATTGTGTCAAAGAATGCATTAGTCTCAATCCCACTTTGAGTTACGGATAATTGTATCCTGAACTTTATTGATAAAATGATAAAGCAAAAATGGTAGGTATCAACACAGTAGGAACTTATTTGGGATTCCCCACGTGTCTGCATATACTGAATCCCTGTAAAACAAATATCTACAAGCTGAGATGTCTGGAAATAGTATAAGGTACCTCTGAACCATACAAATACATCGTATTATTGATATATTCATCCTTTCCTTGAGGATTAAGCTTTTATCTTCATTGGCAACTTGAGTCTTAACAAATAAAGAAGGTTAATGGGAGAAATTCATGATTTGTAAACAAATTTGTTTACAAATAAAGTATTCACCTAGTGAAATTTTTCAGCTCCCTGAAAAAAATTAGAATAAGATTACAAAACATATGAGAAAGTCCTTAAAATTAGCTTATTGGAAGTATGAGATGTAGAATGCTGCGTCTACACTTTTTAATTGCCTGTTACCATTAATATTATGTAGAATTTATTAAAAGCACCAAAATTTCAAAAACAGAAAGGTTACAAAACAGTCCTTTTTGCCGTTTCCGATTTCTACACGAATAAGAGACAGTGCAAAGGTACAATGTTGTATGTATTTGTATTTTAATTCTATTTTGTATTAACTGGTCCAATTTCTTCTGTTGATATTTGTATGCATGCACACTGTTAATTTCATGTATTTTTATGGATTTAATGGATTGACTTTTTATGCCGCTGTTAAAATCAACTTAAAGTTAGCTGTCTAATTAAAATTTAGATGTATATAATTACGCTGAATAATAAACTGTAATATACAAATAATGAGTTTTTAACTAATGAGAAATTAGACATTTTTTTATTACTAATCATGCTTATGATAGCTTATTATCTTGTGAAGTCATTTTGTACTAAGTTGTATTCCATTTATATAATACAATAACCACACTGCACCAGATAAATCAAAGAACAACTTCCAATGAGTTGAAAAAATACCTTAATGACACTAGAATATTTAAAGTGTTCTTTGAAAGAGTGCTCTCGCTGCCATTTTACCATATTTCTAGAGCTATTATTTTCTTTCCATTAAATGTGACATGTGTAAATTGTAATTTCAAAGAATATAACACATTCAAAATTGTATAGCCATTATATATTGGCTGCGAAGCAAGATGATAAGGACCATTTCATCTATCTATCATATATCTATTTACATAATGATATTGAAACCTTTCCATCCCGGCGCTTTCTGACCCTACTCTCACTTTCACTAATTTCATGGGGGGGGGGGGGGTATGTAGAAAAACAATATTTTCCCACTAAATATAGAATAAATTACATGGTAACTCAACACCCCTCATGAAGGACATTCAATTGTAAAAAAAAAATCTTTTCATCTGAGACCTATTTAATTCCAATTTGAAGTTTCTAACAATTTTTATGATCTGAATATATTTTCTGCTTATGGCTCCCTGCTTATACGTGGAAGAGTCACAATGATTATGTCAACAACAAAATGAAGAGTTGTGAAGAACATATGTACCTGTATCTCATGCAAAGTTTGCATCCATATATTCAATATCAAATGATATAAACCTACAACCCAAGCCCCATAACATGTGGAATTGAGGTCCCTATATAGGGCATCTACCATCTAAGTTTGGAGTCATCGTTCTAAATCTATCAACCCCAATAGAAAATCCAGGAAAGTTTTAACATTTGACCTCCTTTGACCTTTGACCTGCACCCATGACCTTTGACCCCTAAATAACAATGAGGTCCTTAAAGGGTAATTACCATTCAAGTTTTGTTATAAATGGACTTATGGTTCTAAACTTACCAACCCCAGTAGAAATATGCATGAATATTTTACCATTTGACCTTTGACCTACATACATGACATTTGACCCTCAAATACCAGTTATGTCCCTGAAAGGCATCTACTATCCAAGTTTGATTACAAATGGACTTATGGTTCTAAAGTTACCAACCCCAGTAGAAATATGCACGGAAAATGTTAACATTTGACCTCATTTGACCTTTGACCTACATATGTGACCTTTGACTCCCCAATAACACTGGAGTTTGTGTAAGGCATCTATCATCCAAGTTTATTTACAAACATGTCAATAAGCACAAATATAAGCATGGCCTTCTTGGTTTGTAGAGCGAAAATCCACGTCTGCACTTTTGTACAGGGCAACATGCATGTTAATGCATTATAGTCTATGGGAATATAACACATGCATATGCAAGAAGAGAAATTTATAAAATATGAGTTTTCAAGTTTGAGACATTATAACTTTAGAACGGAGAATGGTATTGCTTTCTAATTTTCCACAGATGATTATTGAATATCAAGAAAGTTTTCTGGAAGGTTTCAAGACAATTCTTAAATTTTTTCTTGATTTATGCTAAATCATGCATTTTGCAATTTTTCAGTTTTTGGGAAAAAATGTCAAAAAAACACAGTTTTTGACTAAATATCTGGACCGAATTACTTTGACATTACTCACAAATGGCATCAAACTGTAGGGAATTTAATTCTCTTTCAGATGAGACCAATTTTGTTGCAATTGGATGTTTCTATCGAATTTTATCTTGAAACATTCAAATTCTGTCAAAATGGCGGCCATTTTGGACGCCATCTTGGATTTGGAAGCTTTCGCTACTAATTTTTTGAGGTAGACCTCTTGAATATTGTGTGTTATGCTTTAAGCTTGAAAATGAGCATGGTCTACTTAGTTTGTACAGATGGTGGAACGAACTCAAAAAATAAGCTAGATATTTGACTTTGGCCCTTCACTTATTCAGCATACCTACACTTATTCAGTAGTCTAGAGTTTCCTTTAATTCATTTTAATCTTCAGGATGTTAGGCTCCTTTAACCATTCATCTTAGGATGTGTTAATCGGGGCGGCCAAACTACTAATAAGCCATCCAAGTCCCCGACTAGCTTACCTGTTACCCTCGTAAAACACGACGGCAACTTAATTACCCGACTAGCATCATAGACTTGAGTCAAACAAAATATGGGGATTTGATTACCAAGTGAACCAGATCTGTGACTCGAGTCACAGCGATAAACAGTGCGATTTGAGTCGTGTTTCACTTCGGATCTTCGAACTCCTGTTTCCGGTTCAGATAAAAAGCAATAAGCACCAGATTTGACCTTTCTTTCCCAGGTCATCTTGCGCTATGCAGTTGCACAGAGGCAACAGGCTTGGGCCAGGATTCCGGAACTCAAAACCGCGACAATAAACACGGCATCCACAGAGACCAACTGCCATGAGCGCAATCTGTGTTCGCAATTTAAGTACCTGTTTCTAATTTCTAGAAAATAAGTCATGCCAATAAACACACCCTAAGAAGAATTTTTTTTGGGGGGGAAGCAAGAAATTTGAGTATGGAAGTCCCTCTCTGACACCAACATTATTTCCATCTTCCATGTACATGTACCTCGTTATAAAAGTTTCAATAATATTAACTTTACTCTCTTCACCTGACCTAAAATGCTCCTACAGTGTACCACCATGCACTGAGTCAATTATTAGCATTACAAGCAAACAATGTCTTTTTCTTCACAAGCTGGAATTCTAAGTAATCATCATCTCTTTCTCAAAGACCTACAATTTTTTTCTGGTGCTCTACAATCCCAATAAAATTTGAAACAAGCACAGTCAAATCTAACAGAAGAAATAAGACTGAAGTCTAAGCTTTGCCTATGTTTGATATGACTTTCCTCCTATTGCTCAGTTTTTGTAGTGAATCCATACTTGCAAATTACTTTTTTTACTTCAGACCTCTCCTGTTGAAATAACAAGTTGACAAAGAAAAAAACTAGGATGAAATCACTAATAATTCATGATGTTTGGTAATGCCGGAGCCAAACCCCAGCACTAATTGTTTTACTTCATGCCGTTTGTCTCCCGCTTAAAAGGTCGCATAAAATACTTAGTCTAGGAGCAACACTTGCAGCTCGGCAAAACCAGATGATGCATCACGGTTTGCATTAATTATTCATCTCACAAAAAGCAATCCTAGATCATGACTACCTGTCAGCTGATTAAACAGTATGGAAATTAAATTTCATTAAACCTCACGCTTTCCCGTAAAAGGCACGTAATCAGCACATTAGGAGACAGTCTGAGACAGTTTCTGATGAAAGAGGATAATCATAAAGTATTAACCATTTTCAAAAAAAAAAACTACTTAAACTATCAAACAATGACCTCAATTTCAATTTTCAAGACAGTTATTAAGAGCTGTGTTCATAATCAATATAAAGGTTGCTCCTAGTTTGGATGAGCTTTACTGGTATTTTTTCATCAAATTTCTTTGATTGTAGATGATATATTCAAATATATAGATTTTATAAGTATATTCTTAGTTTGTTACGCATGGTTATTGTTATTGTTGTTACAGATGAAGTGATTTGCAAATTAAAAAGTGTTTTTAGTACAAATATTTTCCAAGTAGTACATATGGACTTATGTTGTGAAGACTGAAAATTTTAAAGACACAATGCCCTTGAAATAAATTTGAATCTAATGCAACCTTGCTTTTATTATAAAATGCATGAGGATATTACAGTCTCTAACAAGGCAATAGCCGTAATGTCTTCACCTGGCTGGCAGAAGGGCGGAAGCTCGAGCACGCGCTACTTGGAATGTATGGTGTGCGTGCATGTTACCGCCCTTCTGCCAGCCAGGGGATGTATAACATACTCCTTGCGCGCACGTTACCGCCATTCTGCCAGCCAGGCGACGATGTCTCTAGCCATGATCATGTGCAATCATTCCTGTTGTAGGTGAATTGTAACAAATCGACCTCATTTGACCTTTGACTCCAAATAACACTGAGGCCTCCGCAAGCCATCTACCATCCAAGTATGGGCTTAATTTCAACATTTGACCTCATTTGATATTTGACCTACATACATGACCTTTGACCCTCAAATTATAACGCTGAAGTCTCTGTTAGGTATCTACCACCCAAGTTTGGTTACAAATGGACTCGTGGTTCAAAAGTTACTAACCCCAGCAGAAACTTGCAGGTAAATTTTAACATTTTACCTCATTTGACCTTTGACCTACAAACATGACCTTTGACCTACAAACATGACCTTTGACCTACAAACATGACCTTTGACCCACAATTAACATTGAGGTCCCTGTAGGGCATCACCATCCAAGTTTAGTTACAAACAGGTAAATGGTCGCAAAGTTATTCAAGTTCTATAAGGTCACAGACAGACAATGGATGAACAGACAGACAACGGACAGACAGACACCACTAAGTATCCCCTAGCCACCTCGGTGGCTGACACAAAGTTGTACTTTAGTACCAGCAGAAATCAAAAGCATGATCTGAACGATATTTGGCATGGATACAAGAGCTGAATATTCTTCGCTGACAGGTTCTTCTTCCACAACCAGGCAAATATAAAGAATTATGTAGATGATATTGTGAGATTCATTAATGGAAGAGAGTCTATAGAAGTTGATGAAATTACACATTCCTATCTCCAGGATTTTGCTTATATTTGATTTCTATATAATATGGAACAGGTCAGCTAGAGGGATTCCTCCAACTCTTACTTGTTTTTTAGAATTAGGATACAGTGTTGTGTAATTACTAAGCTAAATAAGAATAAAATGAAAATTACCAGGTACAAATTTCAAAATGATCTAAATAACAACTGCTATGAACACTAAAAAAAAAAAAGGAAAAAAAAAAAAAGGGTAAAACTGGAATACGTAACAAATCATTTTCAGCAGGGACACATTTACATGTACAACTTGGTTCAACTTTGATTACTGTTTAGAAAAAAAAAAAAAAAACTTTTGAAATGTATATGCACATAAAATCAAGTACATAATAATCTTCTAAAAATTCTGCAGATGACCAACAAACATATGAAGGTACCCTATAGAATGAACTGGACACAAGGCAGTGACCAAGGCTCCACATTAAGTGTCCAAGACACTAGGACCCCATAATCTTTGCAAAATTTACAAGGGGCGCAATGCTATTGGGCCCTAAAAACAAATCCAGACCCTCTACGAAAAAAAGTTGGTGTGGATCCTTGGTATAACTCATATTACAACAGTAAAAATGGCAAATGTGGTTCCCTTACTTTTGGATGTGAAATTTTTCTAGACTACTATAGTTATAATACATTAAACATAAATTGTAAACATACACTTGCCTGAATCCACAACTTACTGTTTGTTTACATAGTAAATGTTTGTTTACATTGTAAATGCTGTGTTTGTTTACATTATAACTCTAGACCATGGTTTATGTAAATAAAATAAGCATATAAGAGTAAATATGTGTACATGTAAGGGACAAGCACGTTTTTTACACTTGAAAGTTTAAACCTCTTGTGAATTTGAGTGTTGTATTCAAGTTGAAAGCACATTTCATCAAAAGCGACTAAGGCTTGTAGTCCTGACCCAATAGCTAATACACTGTATGAAAGCTATCAGTATCAGTATCAGCATCAACGTCATTAAATCAGCACTTCGCACATACTTCTTGAGTCATTTTGGGTTTTTTTAAGTCTGCATTAACCCCATTTTCAAACACAAAAAATCATAGCTATATGATGAATTTCTGTGTCTGTACACTAACGAATTGATGTAGAGAAACTTTGTATGACAAAACTCTGAGCAATGTTTCAAACTTACCTAGAACTCAAAGAATTACTGTCCATGTGTCTGAATGCATAAAACCACAGAACGGCATAAGTGGGCACGGCCGAACGTAAATGCAATGCAGAGCAGGGCCCCGTCTTACAAAGAGCTGCGATTGATTCAAATTGATCGCAACTTTGAGATTGAGCCCAACTGTATACTTAAGAGATACGAGTTGAGATCAATCTCAAAGTTGCGATCGATTTGAATAAATTACAACTCTTTGTAAGACGGGGCCCAGAAGTGTTACCCTCTTGCTATCTTGCTGTGTTTGCATCACTACTGTCATTTCACATGTTGTATGTTCTGTAATGAAACCTTCAATAATGTCAGTTATGGCAAGTTATGTTTAATAAAACATAAAAATATATATTTTTAAAAAGTTATTGCTGCTCTGGCGATCAGCATTGTGGAATAATGAAATACACAGTTACCCTGTCCCCAAGTAAATCAGTTGAATGTAATGATAAGTGAACATGGTTTATATTTATTACATTTCTTGATCTCTTGATTTAGACTAGCATACATGTAGAATACAAATGTCAAAATCTGTGCACTGCAGATGTGATGCAATCTTGCTGAATGAAGTAAGAGCATGAACAGTGTTTGAGGTTGTAGATATATTGATCCAGACTCAGTCTGGAATATGTTCTTTAGGCAATGAATAGGAAAACAACATAAGAAACTTTCTGAAATGCACCGGGGGGGGGGGGGGGTTAATTCAGTTATAAGATAATTTGGGAGGAAAGGTCTCTTCAAATGTGTAGAGGACAAGAACACATTCCCTAAAATTTTCTGACAAGCAAAAAAAAAAAAAAAAATGGGTGAGCAATACAACTGCCCCCAAACTATGGGTCTACATGAACAATAAACTACACAATCCCTGACGGTGACCCGAGACGTTATGTTACTCATTGCAGCCAACGACGTAGCAGTGATTGAGCATGCCACAGTGAAGTCTGCCCTTCCTGACTTCAGAGGGCAGTATTGCAATATCACAAATATACAATATAAATCTGTGGATTATTGGCTATAAATCAAGATTTTGTTTTCTCAGATGTACATTTTATATTGCAATGTACCCAACTTCCTCACGTGCACCAACTTCCAGTATGCATGGTTTATTTGGGGCATCCTAGATTTGGAGCACCCTAAATTTGGAGTGCCCCAGGAGCAACTTCAGTGTGTACGGTAGCACTGATTTAGGCCAGTCTAAGTTTGGTGAGGTAATCAAATTATTTGTTATACATGTACATGTAGGCTGTAAAGGATGTCATAATGTTAAGCATAACTGGCATAGATTAACATTATAACGTCATAATGGTATACATCCACCAGTCACACTCGGAACTTAACATTGTTTGACAATGTCGCATGCAGCTCGGAGGTCTAAATGGCCATATAAATTGCATTGGGGCAGCCTGAATCTGGTACACTCTTTGAGCGCCCCAAATTTAGGCCGCAGTATGAAAACAGTACGATTCTCTCGCATCCTTCCCATCTACGTATCTCTCGTTTTCTCCCCTTTCTTTTCTCCGCCATCTTTTGCCCTCTAACCTTTCTTTCCTTTTCTCAGTCTGCATGTCTCTTCTCTTCTGTAATACCCCTTTCACAGTGAGCTCTTCCCCTTTACCCGTTGAAGTTCACCGCTTAACTTTACGAACATGTATTCTTCACTTCACCAGCGAAGAAAAAAGTGTCTCCTTTCATACTGCCTTCTCTTCGCCGGTGAATGCGAGGCGTGCGATGGAGCTCTGCTGGAAGTACAGCAGGCTGGGGTCATTCTAGCGTACACGAGGGGCCGGCCATCGGCAGCTCAGCGCGCGGAATCTTGGTTCAGGCGGAAATGAGAATTGACCTCTGACGTCATTAAGCAGCGAAACTCATAGCGTCCCATTCATGCTGTAAACCGCTTCCCCGCTTAACTTCACCACCTCTTCTCCACCTCGCGAGGTGGAAAAGTTACCCACTGAACTTCAAGAGGGAAGTTTTCACCTGCACCTTTCATACTGCACCTTTCATCACCTTTCACCGCCTTTCCCCGCTAAGTTCAACAGGGAAGAGCTCACTATGAAAGGGGTATAAGTCTTTCTTTCAATCAGTATTTCTATCTTTCTCTTACACTTCACAATGAGTTCCTATGAGGGGAAATTTGGTCACAACCATATTCTTTTCCATACTTTAATTAGAAAGTTATTCATTTTGTGTTGCTTCTTTGCAACAAAACAAATGAATTAATTCATTATCCTAAATAAATTCATAATATAAGGGGTTAAAAAATACAGCATATTGACTGCACATTATAATTTGATTCTGTAAAAGGTGTCACATCATAGGCATATGGGCAATTCCACATTATTCCACGTTACTAAGATAGAGTACTAGTGGTATCGTTTATATTGTAGTTTTGTGAATGACACTTACTTCGGCTTTTAATTACTATAGATAAATAAGTTGATAATAGGGAAGAAACACATGGACAATTTTTATCTCAAACTGCATTTCTTATCACACAGCAAGCAAAAATGTGTCAGTAACTGATGTTATGCAAAAAGGACATGGAAAATGATGGTACAGAATCAAATTTATAT
The DNA here is from genome assembly GCA_029962745.1 of Echinometra lucunter. NCBI lineage: Eukaryota > Metazoa > Echinodermata > Echinoidea > Camarodonta > Echinometridae > Echinometra > Echinometra lucunter. Next base: position 14,560,466 of record CM057158.1, on the reverse strand, counting down.
ATCTCATATCTCAGACTTGCAAGGATTATGTTATTCATTTGACATTACACTTAGGTTCCTGGGAAGAGATGTGCAAAATAATGAGCAATTTGAATAATTTGTTTTAATGCCATGAAAAATTTATTGAAGACATGTTGGTAACTGACGTTACAATTAAATTCAACGTAGATTTTGCACATTTCCATTAGTGTTTCACTCATTAACTACCCAAAATCTGTTAAAGTAAAGTAATCCATTAAAATCAATTAGATGAAAAAAAATCTGAGAAAAATGACTAAATATAAGAATAAGAGGCATTTAAAGCACATTTCCCTGACCATAGTCCCATATTTGCAAATTTTTGTTTGTTTATGTTATTCTCCGTAAGAAGGTCAAATTGCAGATTTGTTTATCCTAAATGTTTATTTGTAACAAAAAGAAAACCCTGTAATAATTTTAGATTTTTATCTGGAATTAACAGGGCACAGTGCAATTTCAAATTTTGAGCTCTGTGTCCCATATGTTGTGGAATTGCCCATATACATGCACATACTTCATTGATATGTTATAATGGCAAAAAAAAAAAAAAAGAGATAAAAATGCAAAATAATTAGCAGTGAGATAATGGTGCTATTAAAGCTCTCTGAGAAGAAGCAAGGTCTCTGCAAACAAGTGCATTCAGCACTATGTGAGGTTGGCAACAAAATGTACATGTTGAGAGCAATAATCGTAGGGTTGTGAAATATTGTAATTAGGGAGCACAACATTAGTGTCTGCCAGCTTGTTGATTACACAGCTGTGCCAGAAGTGTGGCAGGGCAGTGGGAGAGTGAAAGTGGGAGGCGGGCATGAATCGAGACAAATCAACTTGTTTGAGTAGTTCTTTCCACACAAATTCTGTATAAGCACAGGACATGCATATATGAATCATATAAAAGACAAAATCTTTCTATGATATTGTGTGTCTAAGAGGAAACAGTCCTATATCAGAAACAATTGACTTGCATAATAGGGAGGTCTTTAATCCTTAGAAATTGATTTTAAAGGCCGTTTCAAATACATGTATGAGGTTTTTCCTCTGCATGGGTTTTTAAGCATATTTCATAACACGCAAGTACATGTACATGTATGGGTGTGCAACACTGAAAGCGCAGTCCTTTGTTGCATCTTTACCATTCATTTTGCACCCCCCCCCCCCCCCCCCCCCCCCCCCCCCCCCCCCCCCCCCCCCCCCCCCCGCCCATGTATGGGAGGAAACCTAAGACTCATCTCAAGTTATCTTCGGTATCATCTGTATAATATCATTTCAGTCAATAAAAATGACATTGACTTTTAAAAAAATATATTTGTTTAATATCTTTTAAAGGCCACAAGGGCATCATATCTTGTAAGTGCAGGGGTTTAAAATTTGCTTTTCTTTGCACATCACAGTACAATTCATCCAAAAATGAAGATTTTTGAGGTGGTGAAAATGTTATCAGATTCTTTCCAGGCAAAGCCTGAAATGATCCAGTGAACACAAATGACCCCCCCCCCCCCTGTTACACTTTTAAGGAAAAGAATAGGAGCACAGACTATTGAAACTTTTTAACCCCTGAAAACTAGTGTGGGGCCTGATTTAGCAGATAAAATGTTGTAAGGAAGCATGATTTTCAAATATTTTTTACAATCAGTGGGAGTCCTGATCATTTTCTTGAATACTTCTGGTCCTCATCCAGTTTATCCTTCTTCTCTTCAGAGTTGGACCAATGCCTCCGCAATGGCTTCCTGTGCCAAAATGATTAAATCAACGATTACTTGAACTAATGACCTCTCTGCTTCACTCCACAGTGTCTAAGACCATTTTCATATGAACGCAGAATGCATCATTAGAATTAAGATTCTAGTGATGCATCACTAGAAACTTAATTCTCATTAGGAAGGCCGTGTGAATGCAACATAGCGTAATTTGAATTGCGCAATTCAAAGGACGGTCCGGAGGTGTTTTCCATTGACGATTCTCCCGAATGACGAAACAAAACAGACCTCCAAATCACGTTTTGAGAGGGAGCTTACAGTGACCTTTCAACCAATTCCGCAGAAAAAATGTTTGATGGCTTCACGAGCATCATGCATGAGTGATTGATGGATAACCGGGGAAAAGGCCACACCTCCTCTCCTTGCTCTGACATGCAAAACCACAGAATCTGCGAAGCCTTTCTCAGTCGTGTGTAAGGACAATAATTCTAATAACGTAATTGCAATTCTGCATTGCAAATCTGCATTGCAATTAAGTTTCTCCACTCATGTGAAAACGGTCTTTAAAATTAAAATAGTTAGGAGATCCACCAGGACACGAAGTGTATGATACTGCAAAGAAATTATAAACAGAAACACATGGGTAAAAATTGATGTTGGATTTGAATTGGTTTTCCAGCAAGTCCCACAACATCATCACTATATCACAGAAAAATCTATTTTAAAAAAAAAAGCATCAGAACAAAAATCTAACTGTCCCATAATATCAAAAGATGTAGTATAAATTCCAATGACCTAAACCTTGATTCGGTGGAAATATTCAATCCAAGCAACCATTAACATGATCCTCTTTTCCTTCCCAATGGCATGATAGGGACAACTCTGAACATTTCTTAAAGGCATTGGTTAACGATGTTATAATTTTTTAAAAAAACTTGTTTTGCTACTTGAAAATAGGATAAACATAAGGGTTATAGTGTAAAAATACCAGTCTGAAAGTTTCAAAGAATAATATCCACAGGAAGTATTTTTAAATATTAAAAATGTGAACCAATGTTTGATATATATATATACATAAGGGTCGGTTGCACGGACTAGATGTAAGAAGTGCGCATGCACGCATGACTCACCGGACTGTACTGTGTATATTGGCATATCACGCGGAGGGAGGCAAAGAACGGTCTTTTTTAATTCGAGCAAATCGGTCCTTTTATTTTATTGTCTCTCAGACCAAAATTAATAAAATCGCGGTTTGCATCTTACTAACTTGTTTTTCATTCCAAATTATGGTTAGTTTCAGGGTTTTTGAGTACAAATAACAAGTACTCATACACATGTTTCCGCTTAGTTTGAGAATTTTTTAAATTGGCTGCTCACAAAGTTAGCCAAAGTCTGAACCCTCCAGATCAGAAGGGGTGCTCCAATATACATGTGCATGACAACTGCTCCCAGCTTCAATTTTAAGGATGAATCAAACATAAAGGAATAGAATAAGGGTTTAACTTTGGTTCTGGGTCAAGTTTAGGGTTAGAGTTACATGTACATGTAGGGTTGGTGTTTGGTCTGTCAAAAATTTGGTAAGAGTAGGGTAATGACTATACAGATTTTTTTTTTTTTCTGAGCTTATGGTGTACAAAATACTACAATGATACAGTGTATACACTGTACATGTGCTGTGTCTTAATAGTACAATGTACAAAGTATCAAGTATTTGAAGTCAATCCGTGATAATTAATCAATAAACATTGCTGACATGAATCATGAATGGAACTTTCTTCAGGCCACCATGAGCAAGCATTGCAGACTGATCCAGACTCATCGTGTAACTGGGGTCAGAAACAGGTTTTTGACACAGCCTTTCTTTCCTCCCTACAATTTAACTGCTTTCATCTACGGGAAGTGGATAGTCTGTCCTTTCCCCATCACTAATTAGCCAGTCAGCTTGGTAAGGGTATCATCATCAGTATTGACCTAATGACAGATGTAATCATGCATTGACTATATCATGTGGCCCTATTCACACAAGAGAAAAAATGTTTAGATCTAACTACTCCTATTTCATTATATTTGCACCTGCTTTACACATACATGTATATGATCCGGCACATCATAACCCGGGTTTACCGTCATAACCTGGGGTCCGATGTTGTGTAGCACTATCTCACGTCCATCAGAATACTGTTATGTAATGTTGTCACACGATTTTTATGTCATGATCAGCAATAACGATCCCAAGAGCCAATTTTCCTTCTTTTATGAAGAGTCGGATGGATGACGATAAATTTCTTAAATTCATTAAAATTTTCTTGCATAAAACACATGTACTTTCACATGCTTTTAGCAAAACAGTGATGTTTTTTAGTTGGTACCCCAGGATACCAAACACTGCATCATATTAAAAAGTAAATGTATATCAACTCACATTTTACAGCAAAAAGAGTAAGCAGCAAATACAGTAATTGTAGTCACTCAAAAGTAAAGACACTTGTAATTTGAAAGACAATCTAATTCTTAATAATAAATAAGATTTTCTATTGAACGAAGAGACGAGAGATTTGAATTGTATTTCCAAAGTCAAGTTTTCATCTTCTTGCTTGTCCTACATGTAATTTAGTTGTGTTCTGCCAGAGATAGACAATAATCACCATAGCACTGAAGACAGAAAAGTACATGTTTCCTTTATTGCATTTTAACAGCCCCCAAATCAAACTTCATTCTGAACGGTTTTTACTCTTTTAATAAGAACTAAAGTAGCTGAATTGCCCTTAAATGAAACAAGTACATCTACATGTACATGTGATACTGCTTACATGTATTTAAAAAAAAAGAAAATTTTCAGCTACATGGACATGTACATGTACATGTATAATTTGTCAAGTCACCCCCTGTACACTGTGCTAAATGTATATGATGATGTCATAAAATTGCTAATGAAAATAATCACACCTGTAAAGTGTTAATGTGAACATAACTCTAAATATTACAACATGTGTAGCATCAATTTAACAGAGAAAATAATAATTGTAAGGAAAAATATTTCTCAAAAAAAGAAGATAATGGTTCCAGTTCCTATTCATATGTACAGGTACATGTAAAGTGCATGAATTTAAATGAAAAAAAGCAGAAAATATGAGGGAACAAATGTAACCTGATAGACAACCTAGAGATCATTAGTTGCATACATTTACCTAATCGGAAGCAATTATCATAATTGCAGACATCAATAACCAGATACAGACGTCAATTACAAGATACAGACTTTCAAACAATGTGCACGTACATGCACCGTTGGCAGGCTACATAGCTATATCATACGTACAGCCAGACAATGAAAGTGAAATTATAATTGAATGACATGGTATGTCCTCCTAAGAGATCGTTAGCCCAGGTGGTTACAGAGACAAAATAAAATATATAGGGGAAAATGGAATGAAGGACTTTCTGTTTGCAGCGCCCAAGGGTAATTTCCTACAGCCATAGAGCACGACGGACTGTACATGCTTGTTAATGTACTTATTTTTTCACTGTCAGCAAACATGTCTACATAATTATCATTTGGCAAGTACTCTCATATTTTCTGATTCTGATTAGAGTAATCCTCTATGAATACAAATAAAATGAAATAAAATGCTAATGGAAAGTACAGGCACTCCAGATGCGCATTTACATGCATAATTGCGGATTATTAAAGGCAACTCTAGAAAACATCTTTTTTAATTGAAATACAAAAGAAATGCATGCTTTATATAGTTCAAAGCAATTACAAATTTGAAGATGTGCTTTGGGAAGGGTATCCATGCATTTCTTCAAATTTTATAATTGGTTGATGTACATAAAGTACATGCACAGGGATAAAACAAAAAAAAAACTACATGAATCCTTGACTGCGCACAGTCAAATTTATGTCTCCACCCTTGCCAGATCAGAAATATATCACTTTTAATTATGGGAATGTATTAGGACATAAATTATTTACAGTACAAAACTGGAAAAAAATGGTTCTATTTCAATGACATTGTGTCAACCACGTTTGAAGTTGATCCTTCAATTGGTCCTTAAGTTATCACGAGAACAAGCAATTTTCATGTATATATGACCTTTGATCTTTGACCCCCAAATCTAAAAAGATCATTGTCCCTCCCATATGCATATATGAACCAAGTTTGAAGTTGATCCATCAAATGGCTATCGTGAGAACAGGCCATTTTTAAGTATACAATGACCTCTATGACCTTTGAACTTTGACCTTGTGACCTCAAAATCTAATCAGACCATTGTCCCTCCCATATGCATACTGTACATGAGCCAAGTTCGGACAGGGCGTGTTACCCATTGAGGTTTACAGACATGTACCTCGTCTAGAGGTGCATGTGCATTCACCATGTTTCCTGTAGCCAGAAGATTGCCGATCTACAGGTACACCAAAGTTTTGTTTGGTTCGTTCAGCAACTATGTTTCCAAAGTCCCTTCTCATGTCTTGCAATGTATTGTGGAATCGTTCTTTGGTCACAAAGTCTTGATTTTCATAAGATATTTCCACATTTTTCCAATTTTAGGCTATGGTTTGTCAGTCTTCGAGATCAAAACGGTGACAAGGAATCACTCCGACTGTACTTCTGAAAAGCGCCCTCTAAATGTTGTGTTGCACAGACTTTAATATAATATCAAAAATTAATTGGGAACATAAACCTACATGGAAACATCAAATGATCCACAAAGTCAAGTCTTGAGAATCTGTTAACGGTGTTTACAAAAGTTTCTTTTCTTTGATTTTTATTAGTTTTATTTCAATAAACATCCAATTCTGTTAATGGCCTGAAAATTGGCAATCTCAAAGATGGGGAGGGGGGGGGGGGGAAGGGAAGTCGGGGACATTTACCCCCACCTCATGCATCTATGCATCTAGAAATTGCACTCTTGCAATATGTCCCACATGTATACTTTAGCAGGATGCATAAATCCAAGTTGCTGGACTGAGGCACAAGACTACATGTACATGGAGGAGAGAGGAGAAGAGGATGTTGCCTGGCCCTGAGTTAAGGCTCATTCACATGTACAGTGGCAAACTTCTCCAGTAACCCACCCCCCCCCCCAGTTTATTTGGTAGAGGATAGTTCCCGCCCTTCGCAGTTACCTTTCAATTTGGCATCATAGACATGTCATAGAAATGAATATGTACACCCCGTATAAGCATGTACGTATAAATTCCAGGTATAAATTACTTATAGAACCCGCACGAATGTCAATCGGTCGCATAGCTCAATAGGCTGCACGCTGGTCTACTGTCTCAAGATCCCAAGTTTGAATCCCGTTCTCACCATGTGCATTTTTGCTATAATAATTGATAACAATGGCGTTTAATTCGTCAGAAATAGTCGGAAGTATCACAGCTATTACTGATACATATTCATTTCTATGACGTCAAATTGGAAAGTTACTGCGAGAGGCAGGAAATATCCTCTACCAGTTTTTTCTACCTATACATGTAAATAAATGGTATTTTAGGAGGTAAGAAAGGAGGGGAAAAAAATTTCTTTTGAGCCCCCTGGCAAAAAAAGGTGTTGACCAATCAAATATCAAAATACGTTATCACAAGTATACAGTTTGCAAAGCTTCTGCAGAAAATCTCCTTCAACTGAGCATGAACTAATAGGCACGTACTGCGCATCTGATTCCTTTAAGTGTCACAGCTTACCATGCCATTTGCGAACACTAAAATGACCATGGGGGTTTGCAGCAATGGTTTGCCAGTGGATGTGTGAATGAGCCTCTGAAGGTGTGGGATGAAGCAAACAGATTATTAGCAGCAAGACACAGGGATAGTTTGGTAGGCCTCAATTGAACAAATCAATCAAGAAGCACAGTGCTATAATGCATCAGATGCTATTCTTCCTCTCTCTCTCTCTTTCTCTCTGGGTGCTTTCACACCTATCCAATCAAGAAAAATACCTGTAAATTATGAGAACCTTTTCATGTCCCAAAATATCTGATAATTATTTTGTGCATTCACGCCTCGCCGAACCAGACCTCTACGGGAAGTTCTCGTAGTTACGAGCATGTGCATTACGGTTCATGCGCTAGTGTTCAATGGAATAGAAGTTCTTGTACATGTAATTTGCTTTCACACTGCAAATATCCCTAAACCTTGGTGAAAGTACGCGTAATTTGAGAAGGTACATGTACCTACACATACTACACTGTGGGCATTTTTCTTCAGGGATATTACGAGTACTTTCAATTCACGCTGACAAAATACATGTACCAGGTATCTTTCCTGATTGGGTAGGTGTGAAAGCACCTTCTTTTTTCTCTCCATTATGTTCATGTACAGGTCCAGTCCAAGTATTCTCTCTGTTTTCATGCTAGTGTGAGGTAGGCAAAACAGCTGGCCACTTGCAATGGAGGCTCCCCACACCAAAGTGCGGAAGAAATGAGGACACATGGAAATTGGCGAGGGTGGTCGTCTGTTTGGCTGTAGAATGAGAGGGAAGCAAAGGATGACAGACGACAGGATAGGTGCATATTAGCAAATTTAAATAATACTGCAAAAATGGAAATTTCGTGTAAGCAATTTTTCGTGCTCAGCCAAGTTGAACACAATCGCGCATTTTTAATTTTCACAGACAGTTAGGATAAATGTATTCATATGGATAATAATAAAAATATTTCATGTGAGATGCACCAAAATTTCAACATCGCAAAATATTCCACCTTTACACGTTACAGTATTCACATTATCCCTTACATTCATGAATGTGTGAATTGCAATTTGTAAGCTCACAACCTTCTATATACAGAAATCTTCATTATCTTTTTAGACTTAGAGAATGAAAGAAGAAAGTTAATTAATATCAGATTACATTTTTTGCAGATATCAAAATTTTTTTCGCTTTTCTTGCCACACAGAAATAATGCTGGGAGATTAAAAGTGGCAAAGAGAGAGAGAGAGAGAGAGAATACATGTATGTGAGCATGAGAGTGTCCATGTGAGTGAAATAGAGTGAGAGAGGAAAGGAAAGAGAGGGAGAAGAGAGCAAAGAGAAGGGGAAAGAAAGAGGGAGAGAAGGGAAAAAGAGTGTGGCTTGAGGGAGACACAAAGAGAGAATGCACAGGAGAGAAAAGAGTGGAAAGAGGAAGGATAAAGAGAGAGAGAGAGAGAGAGAGGAGAGAGAGAGAGAGAGGGGAATATGATTGGAAAGATGGCAGAAAAATAGAAAGAAGAGAGAGGGATAGAAAGCAGTTGATGGAGAGGATGGGAGAGTGAAAAGGGGAGAGTGAGAGAGAGGAATGCAAGCAAAATGATGAGATCAGAAGGGAAGTCAAGAGGCATGAGACAGCATTGACAGAGGTGGAATTGACAACATAACAAATCCACCAAAGGTTGGCCTCTCATAATGGAAACATGCAATAACAGTCTGGGATAATTATCACGGGGACATTGGTTGTAATTACATGAATGCCCGCAGTGTCATTTATGGCTTGATTAGCTGGCTTAGAAGCAGAACCAGCAGTTTACTCTGCAATTACACATGAAGCTATGGCGGACTTGATATGTGTTCTCTAGCACGAACAATAAAATTATACAGTATTATTGCTTAGATAGTCAGATTTGGCTATATTAGTAGGCACTTGATACATAAATTTCCATATGAAAAACAGTACTATCTGTGCAAGCTTTTATTATGCATACCTATTGATCACAAGTCCGCATGTTTCCTTTCAAAAATTAGATTGTTGTACTACATGTATGTACAGTAAAATAACATCTCAGACAGTACGCATAAGTATAGTAGGCTATTATACTCCAGATATACATGTAAGCTCACAGGAAGCTTCAATCTTACGAGGCTCATCATAATCTCATTACCACATTGACACTTTTGTTGAAAACCTTGTAAAAAAAACTGTAAAGTGACAGAGACTGAACTTATTTCATATCCTACATGTATGAAGTAACACAATAGACTATGATCCCTTATACAATAGACTATCATTGAGAATTATGCTGTATAGAGAAATACACCTGTACATGAAATATATATATGTATGTCTTCTTTCTAAGTTTCTATGCAGGATAGGAATGTTCAAAAGGAGAAACCAGTATTGGTATTAGTGAGATAACAACATGCCAAAGATGCCGTAAGATTTCCACAAGGTGTATATCTCACTAGAAAATCTCATCGGGATAATCAATAAGCGTGCCACATGACCAATCGCCTGGCTGCATCGTCAATAATCCACCAGCCCGTCAGCTCTATCTTTGTTTTTGACATCTGCTCTGGCTGACCTTTAGCGCATCCCTATCCGGTGTGGAGTATTGATTCTGCGAAGATGACGACGAACACCGGTGGGGGGAAACCGAAACATTTCAGAGGGGGATAGCGATGGGAGGAATAATGATGCGAGCATGAAAGTGAACTGTCTGATGTCATGGGCTAGTTAACGATGAACAAGCAGTATGGCATCAGATTCTGTAAAGTTGACAATGAACGAGAGGGGTGGGGGGCATGAAACATTTCAGAGGGAGACAGGGATGACAGGAACAAATGATGCAAGCATGAAAGTAATAAGTGTTTGAATTCTTGGACAAGTTCATGATAAAGGAGTGCAATGGCAGCACAATCAGTGTACAATACTGGACCAAGCCCTATCAAACATGTGTCGGGCATTCTAAGACCACATCTCACGTGCTCTAGCAGCATGCAGTCTTGGTTTGCCTTACGCCCAGTCCCCATTTACGCCAAGCAGTAGGCCATGGCCAAGACATGTGACCAGGGCTGTACCTGTGACCCAAGCTCGGTGTTAACGCACAAAAATGAAATTACAAGGCAAATTGCGAAGCCAATTTGGACCAGCTCTGGAGGTCTTCTTTGCGACCAGTTTGTGTATAAATGCAGAGAAGGGCCAATTGAAGAGCCAATGACATCACTGCTATGACATCTTCCCCCTCAAGCTTGAGTTCTAACAATTGAACTCCGTTCTTGAAAGAATTAAGCAATTGTACTTGTGCCTTGAGGTTGTAGTACGGAAGGTAATATTTTTCCATTAGAAAATTAAAATAAACAACAATTGGAATACTTTGCTCAGAAAATTCAACTCCTTCGTCCCTTGTCAAATGCGAAGACCCCCCCCCCCCCCCCACAAAAAAAAAAAATATTGACAGTAGAAATGATTTGTTTATCTTTAGAGCGCTCCTACAGCGAAACATAGAAAGGATGTTGAACTGGCCACGTGCCAGGTATCAATGCATAAATTGCGGGGCAGAGCCTCACAATTCTAGTTGGTTCGGCCACAATCGCTCAGTGTAAACAGGGTCCCAGTCATTGCCTGTCGAAACCCCTCTCAAGAATACAAAGCTATTTAACTTACTAAAATCACTATTAATTTTATTAGCAGACTATACTGTGACTAGAACTAATAACACTAACAACATACCACATTGAAATCATGAATATATACATCTATATGCCCTGCAAAAGAGAGAAAAGAAGATAGACAGTAATTAGAGAACAAGATACAGATCTGCTCACATACATGTACTTCCTTCAGATGCCAATTAAATTGGAAACTGTTTCTAGTCCAAGACATATTATTACATCTTAACAAAAACTAGCTGAATATTCTATAATACCTGTATATCAAAATTTCTTTTTCATTGTGAATTTTGAGTACATTCATATACATTCTTGGGTGAAAGAGTGTTATCCAGGAGTTTCAGTCATGAAAATTGTAAATGATCACAAATCCAAATGCACTGTACATGTATTAAACACAATATTACCATAATTTCACATTCTAATCATTTGAATGTTATGAGGCCTTGATATCGACACAGGCAAAGCAACTCCCTCCTTCCTTATAAAATTGTGACAGAATTCCCAATACCTATAAGGCAAGGAGGCAACATCTTCTCTTTTTCCTTGTAGGCTAATAAACTAAAGCAATACAGACGAGAAAGGAATCACACACCAATTCTCATACAAAGAAAATCTGTTGCGGCACACATGTCAAACTGTCACATGATCACGACAAGCTCCCTCGACTGTTCGCATCACACCAGTCTCTCAATATTCATAACGCTTCTTTTGATCAATACCCATCCCCCACCTTATATCCACAGCTGGTTGTCGCGGCGACCCCTCCAGCAATTTCTCAGCCACGCACTGCTACTCGAAATGTGATGAGGAGATGATTGGGCCTACATTTTTGTTTGCATCTTTTCCTCAGCATAGCAGGAGCAGGGACATTAGTCATCAGACAAAAGGCAAGAGAGAAGAATTAATGATGTCGTGTTGGAAGGGGATGTAAAATATGTCATGCTTTTCATCAGTAATTGAAAACTAAGCATTGCAGACAGGGTATTATTAGATATTGCATCACAGGTAAAGAAGCAATATGAATTTGAGTTGAAGATTAGGGATTCATGTGTGCATGCATTCAATGATCCCTGACTACAAGTTCATGTAGCATGAGACTGGAGGTCTTTGACGCCTCATTTTGAATTCTGCACATTTACTATTTGTACACATGTATGGACAATATACTGTACTTGATTACCAAGAAATCATGAAAAGACAACAATTTTTCACACTCTGATCTTATAATGAATGATTCTTCTATGACGTGAAAAGTCCATTATTTGTATTTTAATGTACATGTACAGCCCTAGACAGAAAGAACAATTACATACATGTATGCCCATACACAGAATCCCAATCACAAACATGTTGTTTTGAGTCCTAAGAGTAAATCAGGAATGTAATAAATTTACATTCAAATTCACGTACATTGTGAAATTTACATTCACCAATTTCATTTCTTTTTAAGAATAAATACATGAACATAAATCATAAATGGAAATACCACTGTACATGCATTAGTAAATCATCACAGTCATTTCCAGGATTTCATTTTTATTGGGGGAGGGGGGGTGGTAGTGAGCACACGAAGCACACTCCCTAGGAGGGTGGAAGGAGACTTTGACGTTTCTTTGACATTGTTCATTGTCTGCTCTGCTTTTCCTATGAGTTCTATCCAATAGTCCAAATTACCCCCTTTTTAAATTTTTGAGCCTCGACGAGTTTAACCTCCTCGAACATACCCTAAGCAAATATGAGGCTACACAAAGTCCAGACCGCTGTAATGATGGGGAAAAGGATACCCCAAGCATGTGTTTAAAAATGAAAAAAGAACATGCCCTTTTCCCTGATTTTTGGCCTTTTTGCACCTTAAATGCGTCCTGACTCCTGCACGTGATGTGCCAAATGTATATGTTTTCACAGGCACGTAAACGTTTTGCAAAGCATGGAAAAGTTTAAAAAATGGCAAAATCCAGCATTCGCATTTTATGCTCCGAAAGTTCGCCGAACTTGCACGGAGGTTCGGAAGCATCATCATTTGTTTGCAGGATGCGGGAAAGTTTCGCAAGAAATTTCAAACTTTTTAAAAATTTTGCTGAACTAATAACAAACAATTGGCAACGATTCCAAGTTTAATAAACTTTTGGATCATAAAATGCGAATGTTGGACCTTGCCATTTTTCTACACTCGCATCCTTCGCAAAACGTTCGCATGCCTGTGAAAACTATGCTTTAACCGGCGCAAGTTCTACATGAATTGTGACAACTTCAAAAAATTTCTTCTCTGGTGCTGGCTTTCACTTTGAGGATGCTCCTAAAAATTGTTGTACAATTTGCATTTTGCAAGACAATTAAAAAGATGGAAGGGAGAGGGCAGAATCCATTTTCCGAATGAATATCTACATGTACACCTTTTTATTTGATTTTTGCAAGCTCTCATGAAGTGATTTAACTACTAACTCACCCCATCTTTTGATACCAAAGAGAGTGCTCTGAAAATACATCCTAATACAAACAACTTCAACATGCAGTTCAATATGAAAATATGAACATGTACGTTCCACATGTTCTTGGAATGTTTATTTAATTCCATGAAATAAATGGCCTCCCATTCCATCTGGCTGCCAATAGTCTGAGAGATTGTATATTTACAAAGGTCAAAGGAGATTTGAGAGTTCTAAACTTCCCTGTCAATCTCCTCTCTTCCAAATGGAGGGCTGCTAATGGTTGGGGCATAAATCATGGCAGATATGATTTCGTTGATTTTCTCTGGAAAACGAAAGTTTTGCCACAGAGTGAAGAGCAGAACCTGTGTGACAAACCACACCTTGGCTTGTTTTTGTTTTTTTGTTGTTTTTTTTTTTGGTTTGCTTGAACGCCTGCATAGAAATTAATGGTCAAACAGATGAACAGATGAACTTGTAGAAAGGGTCATTAAAATCCTCGTAAAATATCACAAGATAAGGTCAAATTTACAAATGACAAGCGTACTTGTATTCAAGTATTAAACAATTCATGGAATTCAAGTTTTATTCTTCAAAATTATCAGAATAGGATGGGGAGTATACATGTACAGTACATCCCCCAGTCCTCGAAACGGATTTACGCCAGTGCTACTCATCTCCAAGTATCACTTACCAATTCAGAACACAGTACCAATGTGTATCGAAGCTACATTGTACAAATTTCTAAGAGTTGAACATTTGCACCTAGGCATAAATTTCATGCAATTTCAGTTTGATATAACAATTAACATTATTTATTTATTTATTTATTTATTTATTTATTTATTTATTTATTTATCTATTTCTGCATGGTTCAACAGATAACATAGAATGATCATGATCACAGCAGACAGTAATAAGCACAACTGAAAAATAGAGATCGTTATACATGTAACTTTGTAAACAATAGAGAAACATACAGAGGTATGACAATATAAGCTTACTGCTTGAGACGTTGCCATACCTTAGCATCCAAAAAACATTTTTTTCATAAAATGGTTGGGGGGAAGAACTTAAGTCAAGCTAACTAACTATTAACTACTAACTAAACTAGATAAACTAACAACATTCAAGGATATACAGTGTATGAATGTTCTGCCTGAAAATTGAAACATAAACATGGACAAAATAAGTATGAAAAGTCTTAATATCAGAAATGAAAATGATCTTACATGTATACTGAGCATAAGCATTCGAAACAAATAACAAACAACAATGACTGTGATACAGTCATTACAACTTTGAGATAAGCAGGCGCTTAACTGCACTTTTGAAGGAATGCACAGTCAATGAATTTCGAGTGTCATGAGGTAGAGAATTCCAAACATCGGGACCGTTATGTCTGATAGACTTTTGAGCCAACACCGTGCGAGGATTGGATTGGATTGGATTGGATTTTCCTTAATATAAAAGATAACATAAGATAGTGTTTCAAATATGTTTCCAGAGTTTAATCAATGATTAATGACTCATACAGTTCAAATGATATTCCATAGGGGGGAGGACTTAACATTCATAAAATTTCAGTCTTCCACCAGTAACAGGACAAGGTTTGTTTTGCTATTAAGAAGAAGTACAAAAGGGAAAGGGAGGGGGGGGGAGGGGGGTAAGGAGGGAAAGAGATGTTCACTTCACATGACCTTCACTGACATTGCCAGATTAATGACAGTCTGAATATTGATGAGTAGTGCTACCAGCTTTCCCTTTCATTTCTATTCACAGTGACAGTGAGGTACAACTGTTTAAGGATTTAGGGTTTGGTTACACCAGATGTAAAGTAGAAAAGTTTCACAAAAGCAAGATTTCCTGCCAGAATGCTCACTTACAATAGGTGTGAATCCTAACTGTTCATAACAACAGGTCTTCAGACTACATTTACATTTGGCCTCTTGTGTGTACTGGAAGGCTTGTGTAGAATGAATGGCTACTCATTACAATAAGGGCTTCTTGCCCCCTTGTTAAGATTAACATTCTCAAAATGTTTTCAGATGGAGATACATGTACATGTATGTACACCTGTATAACATGTACTCTACACAAGGACACGCCATCCCTAATTATCTGTAAATGATGTACCTAGACTACAATCCACTAGACCAACAGCCCGCAATGAACCAAATTGTCAGTCTCCTGGGTCTTATAAAAATTTGTCTAAATGTTCACGACGACAGGCTCATGGAATGTCAGTCTCACAGACTCTTATTCTACTGTATTATCCTATTCTCTTTTTGCTGTACTGTGCCTCATATTTTTCTTGCTATCAGACAAGACTGGCCAGGTCAGGCACAATGAATAACATGACACAAGATTCTATTCAGCACCTACAGGTTATTGCCTTTAAGGGGTACCCAATGCTGAAACAATGTTAGCTCATTTAAAAGAGCATGATTTTATTAGCAGAAAATCATCTGCCTAAAGTTTTTTAAAAAGTCGTGTTGCCAAGGAAACCCCCAAATATGGTAAGATTTCAGGATATTTTTTACCCCTCAGCTGTGACCCAGTTTCATCTGGGTACCCACTTTTACGTCAAAATGACGTCAAAGTGGGTACCTTGTCGCACACTTCTAGCAAAATGCGCGCAAGGTATAATACATATTGTACAGTCTAGCACGCAGCACAACTGCAATGCACGAAGCTGGGTACCCACTTTTACGTCATACCTTATACTCAAATTTTTTGGTCAGCCCTTGAACTTTTTATGAGAAAATTAGCCAAAATGCATTGATTTCGATTGAAAATCATCATATTTTTAATGTAATTTTTCTTAGAATTCTATTCTTGATCATATATCAATTTTTTTTTTTACCATTGTGTAATCACTTTAAAGAATGGGAATCATGGACTACATATCTATACAGCTAAAAAAAAAAAATTCAGTCATCAATTGTTGTAAATGTGTACATGTATCATTTTCCCATCACATGATAGTGTAATAACATGTTCATTATGAATGCATGGAATGCATTCAAGTTATTCATCATCATTAAGCAGAGTGGAGCTTCCTGTATCCATGGTAACAACATGAGGCAATTACAAGGTGAAGCAACAGCTCCTCAATAGAGCGTGACACTTCAAGAAATATCGGAAGCAATCCAGCCGATGAAACAACAAGTTAATAACCACAGATTACTGGCATCTCGGCTACATCTGGAGCACAAATGGTTTCCAGAGAGACAAGTTTAGAATTAAAAATTCTTTCTGTATACTGTACAATCCTAATCCTGTGATAATTCAGGTCACAGAACGATCTCACTGATAACACTACATGATTTCTCAATATCATTCTCACTATCATCCAAGTGCAACTTTTTCAGAGGGGGAAAAATGTGCCACAAGTGCACCTGTCAATCCATTAAGAATACAAGAATTTCTACATGTTAGAACAAACCACTCTTAAAATAAATTTAAAAAACCAAATAAATGAAAATGAAAATTCCAAACATGCATCCATTCACAAAATATAATGAGAATTCTGCATTTTCCAGCTTCCAAGTCAGAACTCAGTTGCAGAAAAGGACGAATAATGCTCTCACAATAGCAAAGGATATTACCAAACATATTTATCTCATACACAGTAAGTTCACATGACTCTGTTGACCCCATTTGTGCTGTATGGTACAAAAAAATATTAAAGAACATACATGTATTTAGCACCCATAGGTCAAAACGGCTTTTTGAATAGTGAAACTAATTGCCGACGCAAACGCGAAATACATTGACTTAGATCTTCTACAGTAGAGAAGAAAAGTTTTGATTTTACTTACCAGCAATGTTCCTGAGGCTCTCAATTTTCCCCTTTCTGCTTCATATCTGATGAATGAACTGAAAATGGTGAATTTTAAGAAGAAAATCGACGCTTATCAGACTCGTAGGTCGACAGCATGCCGTCGAGTAACCAATAGAAAAGCATGGTATGTAGTTTCGGTACAGAATTGTCACTTTTGTGGGACGAGGTCAATTCACTGACCGAGTACACAGGATGAGTGATATTTCGACTACTGCAAGAAGTCACCTGTAATAGAATGCAAATATACAGTAAGGGCTTAATCAATACTGTATGGTATATTAAACAAATAACTTGCAAATATTTGAGAGCTTACCTCCTTTCCTTCACTTGCAGATGCCAGGGAATGGGTGAGTTGATAGGCTCTTTTGTCTTCAGGAACTTCAAGGTGATCGAAGGCAGCCTTCTGGGTGTACAGAGAAACGTCACAGGTTGGGCAGGTGATGACCAGGCTATTATCCTCCAGAATGATGCCTCCACTGGGGCGTTCATGGCGCAGGAGACAGGGATACTCCTTCACACTGACTTTACGAATGTCCTCTCTCTTCACATTTTGAGCACAAACGAAACAGACAAACCCTTTCACATTGTATCCCCTAAGCCATCTGTTGCCATCAGCAAAGTCAGATGATTTTTCATAGTCGTGCCACTGGGTGTTGAGGTTGACATAGCAGTACTTGCAGACTGATGCTATCCCATCAGAGTTGATGGGAGTGGCATTCTGGGCAGGGGTGTGTTTCATGAGGAAGGGGAAGAAAGGGATGCTCTCTTGGTGGTCTTGTTGGTTTCGTCTGGGGAAAGAGTGAAGCCTGTAGTGATCTCTAGGCTTGCACTGAGTGCCACAGAGAAAGCACACAGTATCCTGCTTGGCAGTGTCCACTGTGGGGCTGACAGATCTATTGGAGTAAGTAGCTGCTTTTGACACATCTTCGGTATTCCGAGGCCTCACCAGGTATTGTCTCTCCTCCTGCGGAACATTTTGCTTCTGGAATTCTTTCCACTGCTGATCAAGATGATCGTAGCATGGGATGCAGACAAGGACATTACCATCTTTGTCTATCCTACGCGCTTTATGGGGCCTTTTCACCTTGCGAAGAAAGGGAAAGTACATTGAATCTTCTGCTCTATCACCATGATCTTCCTCTTTGGACTGCTGTCCAGTACTGACAGGTTTTGCCCCAGTAGTGCTTGTGATATCTGAACACAAGTAGCAAACCTCATACTTGTGTTTGCGCACTTTCTCCTCTCCTCTTGTCTTGGTGTCATCAGATTTATGACTGCCTGCAGGAGCAGTCTTTGTTCCACTTTGATTTGGAATGCGGTACACTCGCTTGTCCAATGGGGTTCCCATCACATCATGAGCGTTCCACTGTTCATCAAGGTCAGTGTTACAAGCTCCACAGACTCTAGCAGCTCCATCTGAACTGAGATGTAAGGCTCCAGGAGCACCTACATGCTTTTCCAAGAATGGATAGAAGGGGTCAACTGAGTTTAACTTCCGAGATCGAATAATATGTATGTCAGACATCATCACGCCGATTCCACATAGGTAACAATTGGTGCGTGTCATTACTGAATTGTCTTTAGCTGCAGAAGAGGCATCTCCACATGCACTACCAACCGAAGCAGACCTGAGGTGGTACACTCTCTCATGGAGTGGAACATTCTCCAATTCCTGTGCTTGCCACTGACGCAGAAGGTACCCAGCACAGGATTCACACATCAGGACACGACCAAACTGATCCACAGGCCTGGCATCACTTGGTGCTGGATGGCCCAGAATGCATGGGAAATATGGCGATTCTGACTTTGACCAGTGACTGGTGTGCACAACACGAACAACTTGCTGAGGAACTGAGACTCCGCATCCATAGCAAATAGCAACTGTGGGAATCTCAATGTCCCAGCTATTGAAGATGTGCCTTCGCTTTGTAGAATCACCATTGATGTTGGATGTGGACACTGTAGATATTGGTTCAATGATCCCATTGTTTCTTCCACTTTCATCCTGGGCGGATAATCCAGGAATATTCCGAAAATTCAGTCTGGAGTATAACTCCTCTTGCATGGAGGCCGAATGATGGGGAGGGATGACTTGCGGGTCGAGCTTGCGCATCTGGCCAGCAGTGTCGGCGCGTTTCAACCAATACAACCGCTTCGGAATAGGGGTGTTATTCTTGTCGAATGCTACCCATTGTTGAATGAGAAAAGCATGACAGACACGACATGAATCTACGATACCGTCCGAGTGGATAAAACTCCCAGGAGCGGCTTCATGATGCTCCAAAAAGGGAAAGAAAGGCTCATTAGCAAACGGTCGAATTCGTAGCTGACAGTTCGCTCTGTGTGCACCGCACACATAACACACGGAGAGATCACCGCGGCTACGATGAGCATTACTTGGTGCAAGTAGCCTCTCGTTTCGCGAACGAACCTCCCCCGCCATTTCGGTAAAAGTCAACGTTTTCCCAAGATCATATCCAGTATTTCAACAAACAAATATTCCTTTTCACGATCAAGATATCAAGAAGTAAATTCAGCAGGTCTTCAAGCAATGGTTGACAGATAAATTATTAGTGTCATAAAATTTCGCAACACTCCTTGCCCGTAGAGTCCCCAGCTAATAGACGTAATTTGTGTATAATAAATCTGATCCGCCCACAGTGTATGTGTGCACCATGCATGGGTTTGTGTACTGTTTCGAGGCAGCTATGATCACAGTCTTTGGAGGAGACCCGATGAATTTCAAACTCGGGGTATTTTCCTTTTTTTGTTTTTTGTTTTTGCTTTTGTTTTTGTTTTTGGTGCACTCTAAATATAAATTCATACCCCGCTTAGGTCCGATATACATGTACATGCAATTATGGTATATTCGATTGTAAATTGACTCCTTCAGCCTTGTGTCGCTGGTCAGTATTTGATTCTATACCAATAAATAAATAAATAAATAAACATAGATAAAACAGTATACCACGAAAAGATATAAGCAAAGGTTTCTAATTATGCATGGATATTTTGCTAAGCGAGTAGCTTTTAGGCCTACATACTTATCAAATTCTCCAAATAGTGCAGGTAAACAAGACATAAGAAAATAACAGACAATGCTATTTCAGTGGAAACTTTGAAAAATGTGAATATGGGGTTGATCAAGACACTCTGAATGGCCCAGATGGTTAAAATTAAAAGAAAGTGTTAGATCCATATCGATTTCAGTTTGATGACTTCAAAATAATACCTCAACTTTAATATATCTTCCTGATCCTACGAATACTTTATTTTCACTAGTGACCAAACAGCAGATTGGCTGTAAATCCGAAGATGCGGCTTACTGAGTATTTATTTTGAAGTATTTATTTTAAATATCTTTTTTTTTTTATAATCAAAATCAATCAGTAATGATTTGCCGTTTCTCTATAGCATGCAGAATTAGTAGAGCAGATTCTGCATGCATGGGCATGTATTGGGCATGTTGCACAAGCCTTTGGATAAAATTCATGGAAGTACAATTCTGTATTAATGCATTTGAGTTGTAATAAAGATTTACTTTTTTTAATCTTAGAAAAAAATTTTTTTTTAAATTAATGTCCATTGTAATCAACCTTCCTACTATTATCATACTGTAATTTATTTTGCGTTATCGGTGTTGTTTTACTGCCGAAATTTCATTTTGTTGTGGATTGAATACGCCTGAAAATCACAACTAATCTCTCCTCCCTTTCGGCTTTCACATCTGCTCGGGATCATAGCTCCTGTGTACTCCAACTTGACGGTGATGAGCTAGCTGAGCTCAAGCCAAAGCCCAAACCAAATGCGCTGGGCATTTTCAAGTCCACAAGCAAGATGACGGAGGAAATAGAACCACAGAAAAAAAAAAAAAAAAGGGAGGGGGCAGAAAGAGAGAGAGAGATGGCAAAATCCGATTTCAAGATGTTGAGCCATCGTGCTTTATTGCTAGCTAGCTGGCTGAGGTTATAAGCTAGGGTTGTCCGACAATAACAGGCCCTCAAATTCAGTTTGCGACAGGCACGTGTCCTATTGTAATTTACTATTCAACCGAACAGCGCATTTCCAACGCACCGGTTCCAGATGTTTTCTGATCAAAAGCGCGCTGCTTTGTATGAGTGACATGAAGAGCTGTGGAGAGCAAGAGAGAGAGAGAGAGAAAAAAAAAAATGGGAGGGGGGGGGGCGCGCACAGAGAGAGGGAGAGGAGAAGGAGGTCGAGATGGCGAAGTAGAAAGGAGACGAGGAATAAAGGAGAGCTAAAGACATAGTCAAGGCAGAATTTCTGTTTCGTGGTTGCATGAATGGGTTTCCAAATAGAAATCAGGCATACAAAATAATGAAAAATGTTTGGAAGGAGGAAAATGATGCGACATGTGAAATGGGTCGCTAAGCCACGCTAAGTATCTCTTCATGTTTCATGTTATTCATATTAATGATATACCGTAGGTTTATATCATGATATTCCTATCCGATAATAATTATATTTGTAACGGTTTATATCTTAGAGAGAGGTAGAAAAAAAGAGAGAAAGAGAGAAAACGTTTCGGTACATGATAGACGTGAAAAGAAAGTTACTTCACGAATTGCAGTATATATAGTTTGCCTCTATAAGGTCAGGCTCCTTCCTATTTATATATGCATACATGAAAGGAAAACAAAATGAAATTTGTTTTTATGGCTATATACTGCTTCAATTTTGAAAGTATACCCACCCTCCCCCCCCCCCCCAAGGGGGGCTGATTACTGAGCGGCTACACGCATATAAGAATTCACACATAACACGTTCTCTACTGTATCTCTGGATGACATCTTCAAAAGGTAAATTCTGAAATACCACATTTTTAAGAAACCTGACAGACATTGGTTTCAAACTAAAACGAGAGAAATGCGTTCACTCGATCATTGTGCATAATCACTTGTTCAAATACAAAAGTGAAATCTAAAAATAAACAGACGAGAAAATAGGATATATCATCATAATCATGAACTATATGGAATATGAATTCATCTCTTGGACCCAACATACATCCTGATTATGTTGTTGAAATTAATGTTTGGTTTCTTTTATGCATTTCTTTTTTTATTTGAAAAAGAAATTGTACAATTCAGCCTATTGGCTACAATGTAATTTTGCAATAAATATACCATTCAATGATATAAGAAATTCTGTTAATCAATTTTTATTGGATAGAGGTAATTGCATTAAGTGCCTTATGAAATTGCAAGAATTTTGCGAACATTATAATACGAAGGAGCTTCTTTTAATCTTTGCCCTCCAGCTCTCGACTGCATGCCGTGACTGTCATCAAATAATTTGGTACAATGGTACAGCGCCATCTATCTCGAATTGAGAGGGGGAGACGTGGTATATCTGCTGCGATGTAAAATAGTATAACTTCTTTGCTAAAAATAATGCAAACATTCTGGTAAAAACGAATGTTATTACTGTAAGGATACTGCCCCTTTTGAAAGTGATGTAATTCTGTACAAACTGATTATGAATTAAACTGTACTAATTTTGTCTCTGTTTCAAGATACTCAAAGTTGGGGGTCGAGGAAATGCAAAGCCCAAGATTTCCTATAACATTTTCCCACAAATTTCTACTAAATGAGAATATGAAAGAAAGATTTCCCCTTTTGCCAACTAATTTTCTTTTACTGAATAAATTCCAAAAATCCCTTTTGACTGTTGATCTGATGAGGAACAAAAGTAAATATAACAAAGTACATTGTTTGTTTATATATTTCATTCATCTATTTATTAATCTATTCATTTAGTTACTTATTCATTCATTCATTCAATTCAATTCAATTCAATTCAATTCAATTCAGTCAGTTTGATTTTGAAAAAAAAAAGAAAATGAAATGAAATCATTCGTTGAATCTGAATCTTGTTTCTTTCTTTCTTTATCTATTTTATTTAGTCATTTATTCAAATATCTATCTATGCATATATACAACTATATTCTATTCATTCATTCATTCGTTTGTTCGTTCGTTCGTTCATTCCTTTATTCCATATTGAGATCGCTCACAAGTCTGGGAGCTAGAGAACTGATATGTCTATGTTAGTATTATGCAAATAAATTCACTAAACAAATTTTGTTTATTTATTTATTTTTGTTTTATTTTATTTATTTATTTATTTATTTTTATTTATTTATTTATTTTTTTGTTGATCATTTTGATTATGACCTCCATCTTTTTTTTTCTAATACGTTTGAGTTACGAGTCACAACTGGCTTAGCAAATGTCCTTATAATTCGTGATGGCGGAGTCGGATATAAAAGAGGCTATGACTTCGAACCACACGTTAACGTCACGTCGACACGTTACATAATTATTAACCTTTCGTGAATGGTAGGCCCTAAATCTAAGAGGTATGTCGGGTCCAGTTTACCCAACGCTTTATGAAAAAGCTACAGCATGGAAATTTTCATATCTCGAACCCGACACTATTCTTGTAGATAGATGAGGGTTGTATGTCACGTATAGGGAAATGAATTCCTTTCGGGAATTTGTAGGGCCAAAATTCAAGCAATGTCGTGTAACCATGGTCGTATACGCAGCATGGGGGGGGGGTGGCAGTTGCCCCCAGAAATTTTGAAAATTTACATTTTTAAATTGAAAATTTTCACAAAATCCACGAAAAGTGTGCACCAAATCCTTAATGTCACTTTTAAAAAAGCAAAAGCGCCCTGATGACCAACTCGGTTGCTTCACTCTCTTGCTTTTAAGCTTCTTCGAACATTTTTATGTGTCTTGCCCCCCCCCCCGAAAAAAATTCTGCGTACGGTCCTGCGTGTAGCAGTAATATGCTGACGTGTCGTGAACATGATTACCCGATGGTTCGAAGCAAAGGTTCGAAGTATAGGCCGATAGAGGATTAGCCTAATATAAAAAGGAATCATCATCAGAAGCAGAGCCCTTTTTAGTTCTACTAATGAATCATTTTCTCTACTGGAAATGGACATTTTGATATCAGGAATATGCCTCTTTTCATACTAAAATGTTTCCCATATAACTGCTGGAAAGAGGTATTTTCAGACCTGTGCATCCCTTCAGGCATTCTTTAAAATAAACTCAACAAAATGCCCTATAAACTACTCTTATTTACCTTTCTAATTACGAAGGAAGTGATTCTACAAATAGCTGCACTGAAGGACAAAAGGACAACTCCCCGAAAGCTGTCACTGCCCTATTAAAATGCCCACTTTCCAACAATTATATGGAATGAGGGAACAAAAATGACCATATTTCCTTTTGAGTAACAATTTCAGACATTCAAACACGCCTTATAATGATTTGCATAACATGATGAGGATAATTGAATTAAGTGTTCCATTTTGTTGCAGTGCAGCAGGCCCGGTGGGGGTTTTATGCCCTACTTTTTAGCAGACACGTTTAAAACTGAGGCACTGAAATAAAACGATAATTATTATTATTCGCACGCACAGCCCATGCACCCCACCCCACTTTCAAATACGTTTGGCAGCTCTTGATTTTTAGGTGATTTTCCTTCAATCAATTTTGTCGAAGCTTGTTTCGTATAGGACCAATTATGAAATGTGGATCTTCTTTTTATCATCATCATCATCATCACCATCATTATCTTCTTCTTCTTCTTCTTAAAGGCATGCAGTTCTCAGGAGTGGCATATCTAAAAGGGAGGGGCTCTTTCACCGGGCCACACTTCAAGCAAGATGGTGCAAACAAACCAATTTTAAGATAAAAAAAATATGTGGAAAAAGGCAAACATACACACACGCAAACGCAAAACGAAAGAGAGAAAATGAATTAAGGAGAGGAATCGGAAGAGAATGATAAGGGTTATGATTATGTGAGTCTATTCTTAATTCTCGTAAAGTGGAATAAGATGTGAGGGTTTTAATTTTTTTTAATTTTAATAATAATTATAATTATAATAATAATAATGATGATGATGATGATAATAATAATGGTGGCTTCTCATAAAGGCTCACTTTTTAGGGCTTTAAAAGTGAAAATTTTCTTAAGCTCCCTCGCATAATCCTGTTTCCATCTGCCCCCCCCCCCGTACAGTCTATAAAGAAGCGAAATAAGGGAAAATAGATTTGCTCGCTCTCTAAAGTTTAAATAAAGTGGGAAGCTAATCATGCAAAGAAAAATGTCTAGAGAAAGGGGAAAGAAAAGAGATTGAGAGAAAGAGAGAGGGAGAGAGTGAGATGGAGTAAGGAGTGCATTTAAGTATTTAGGAATAATTATAAGCAATGCATTAAGATCAATTTCATAATGACAATGTATAAACAAAATTAGACTTTGAGCAAATATATCACACTGAATGATTACACTCTTGCTTGTAAAGTTGAAATATTTTTTGTCTACTTACCTCAGAATGTTCCACTCAGCAATTATTGTGAAAATATGATTTATTCGTGAGTGATGAAGCTATAGAAGGAGGTACGCTTCAATGCATGGCCGTAGAAATGGATCGATTTTTTCAGTCGGGGCGGGGGCAAATGCAATGCAGTAAGTTTTATTACATTTTCTTTGTTTTTCGTGAAATTTCTGAGGGCTGCCCCTACTTCACCCCCAGCTGCGTACGGACATGATTCAATGCTGAACAGTGGCGGCACCAGGATTGTTAAAGTGGGGGGGGGGGGGGGCAAATGGAGGGCAAAAGAAAATGTTAGGGGGCAGGGGCAGTCAATTTTTTTTTTGCGTGTATGGAAAAATCGAGCGTGAAGCGCGAGTTTTAGTCGTCGGCGTAAATCCACTTTGAAGAGTGGGGGGGGGATAATTGAATTTTTGGATTTTTTTTTCCTCTTACACACATTTTAATATCAATTTTGCGAGCGAGCGAAGCGAGCGAACAAAAAACGCTTTTTTTGTTTTTAATCGCATTTCCAAATAAATATTCTGAAATTTGACGAGTGAGCGAAGCGAGCGAGCCAAAAATTGCTACTTTTCTTGTTTTTAATCGCATTTTAGAAAAGAAATTTAAAAATATGACAAGCGAGCGAAGCGAGCGAGCCAAAAATAACCATTTTTTTTTTTTCAATTGAAGTTTTGAAGAGCGGAAAATGGTATTTTGGAGCACTTCACAGCTTGAATATGGTGTTTATGACAACATCTACTTATTTACAAATTACTGTATAATTTTTCTTTTCAGTCCTCAAAATTTCTGGGGGGGGGCAACTGGGGGGGGCCAAAGCTTCTGCAAATGCCCCCCATGCCCCCCCCCCCCCCCCTTGGTGCCGCCACTGATGCTGAAGCAATTGCAGTCGCTACCAGAATCCCCGGTTCAAAATCATATCGATAACCTATATACGAAATGGTGCCCTTTTGTAAAAATTATTCGTCATTACCGTCGGAGAGGACTCAAAGCCGTAGGTCCCGTGATTTCTTACTTACAAGCATGCACATTCACGCAAAACAAACATACTACTCATGATATTTCTGTATAAATAATCTGGGAATGAGCAACAGTAGTGCATTTGCATCTTGCAGAAGAGAAAATGAATATATATTAGAAAAATAAGAGATTATAAACAGAGTAGGAGATGGAGAGGATATTGCAGAGCGAGAAAGAAATGAGGAGAGGAAGGGAGAGAGAGAAGGGGGGGATGAAAAGAAATCCTAATAAGGTGTAGTTTGAAGATACTGCTACAATCAGTTCGGAGATAATCGAATCCTCAGAGAAAACTGAATCGCAGTATGCAGTCAATGTATCTCACAGATTTCAGATTATGCACATTTTTGTCTCACAAAGTGAACTTTTACGATGTCTTTCAGGTCTGTAGTTTATTTCTCTGTATACTATGAAGTCTCTCTAATTCTGGCCTTTTGGCCCTTTAGCCCTTTGAACGTGTTGAACAGAGGGGTAAATTAAAATGGTACCAACTAAAAGGAGCGCTATAATCAGACGTAAAAGGGGGACGTGCATATCTTTAAAAGGGGGACAGTTGGAAGGGGAGGGGCGGGGGTAAGAACACTTATCTTAGGTGAAAAGGAGCACTTAATACTAGAAGGGGACAGGCTAGCTCCAGGGGTGCGAGGGATGCGTGCCCCCCCCCCACCCTCTACCCCCTCCCCCGAGTCTATCGACTGTTGGGTCCGCGCTTGAGGAAGAAGAAGAAGAATTGGAACTACTTTCGGCTTGAGCACTGGGGCGGCGGAGTCAGGGGGAGGCCAGGGGGCAAGGTGCCTACACTTTTCCAAGCACTCCCAAAAGTGCCCTTTTGAGCCATGAAAAATGCCCCTTTCCAAACTTGTTCAGTGCCCCTTTTTTCTTCTTATAAGTACCCAATTTCCTTTTTAAATGAGTGCCCTTTCACCTTCTACTAATTGCCTTTTTCGCTTCCGATAAGTCGCCCTTCTTAAATCCTACAGCTGCCCCCTCCCTTTACACAAGATTAGTGACCCTTTCCTTTCCTTTCCTTTTTTTTTTTTTTACAGCGCTCTTTCCTCTTCAATATATTATGAATTTCAATATTGAAATGTGATAAGTGCCCCTTTTGACTGTCCATTTTCGGTTCTAATAGTGCAATCGCCCTTCTGCTGAGTGCCCCATTTTACCTCTGATAAATTCTCCTTTCCACTTGGGCAAGTGCCTATTTGAAATCTGATACGTATACATGTCCCAATTGACTCCTGATATTATGCCCCTCGTTGGTATGTCCCATTTCTCTTTAAGTTAACGCGCTATAAGTGCCACAATAATGTCCCTTTTCCAATCTGGCAAGTGCCCCTTTTTAAATTTGATATAATACACATTTTGATTTCCGGTAAGTTTCCCCTTTTGCTTTCTATTGTGCCATTTTCCTTATGATAAGTTTCACCTCGAATCTGATAAGTGTCCCTTTTTACTTCTAATGATAAACTGCCATTTTCAATGCCCCTTTTCGTTTTATAAATTGTAAGTCTCCTTCCGATAAGTGCCCTTAATTCAAATCTGGTATACATTACCCCCTTTTACGTTTGATTAGCCCATTTTCTTTCTTGCGCCACCACCTTTTAATTATCCCCTTCTCACATCTGTATAAGTGACTTAATTTGAAGTCTCCAAAATAGCCTTTTTTCACCAAAGAATCAGAGAAGCTTCATAATAATGGATTCTATTATTGGGGTCCGCCCACTTGACCGAAGGCCCGCGAGACCGAAGGCCCGCGAGGCCGAATTTCTCGTATCGTATTTTCCTTTATCACAAATAATGCGCTATCGGTATATGAAATAAGTTCTCATTTAGCATGTTAATTCCTCGTTTCCGTGTGTCCCACACCTTCAATGAAAAACTTTCCACTGCCCTTTGATACTGTCTTATTAAACTTCCTTCTGGCACAGAGTGGTTTGACATTATAGATTACAATTTGCTAATTTCGGCCTCGCGGGCCTTCGGTGAAGTGGGTTGTCACCCTATTATTAGGCAGTGGAGCAGGAGGCAAGAACTAGGGCACAACGCCCAAAAACTTTTATAAGAACGAATTAACGGTGCCCCTAAATAAAGGTTCGTTGGTCCGAAAATGAAATAAGGTTCGTTTAATAGTTCGTTAGTTATTTTCGGACTAACGAACCTGATTTCATTTCCGGACTATCAAATTCGGAATAACGAACCCTAATCATTTTCGGAATAACAGAATAAAGAACCTTCGGAATAACGAACCTTATTTTATTTTCGGAATAACGAACCTTCGGAATAACGCCACATGTACGGATTAACGAATCCTTTTTCCTTTTCATACTAAGGGACATCTCATCTAGGTATAATTAAGAAGCAATTTGCGTGTTTCGGAAAAGCGAACCTTCGGAATAACAAACCTTCGGAATAAGGAACCTTCGGAATAACGAACATCACCCCTTTGTAAGTGCCTCCTATTTTCAAAAAAGTGCATGCCCTTTTCACTGGTGCCCTCCAAAGACGCTCCGTTGCCCCTGGGTGGTTGGAGAAACACTATATTATGTAACAGGCCTCTTTTATGAAACCGTCTCACTCACGCTCATTATAAAACCATCAGCTCACATCAAACAGTAGGCCCTGTTACGTTTGACGGGGGGGGGGGGGGGGGGGGGAAACACGATATTTATATTTTTTCACTTGATTTAATGTTTTGTTTTCTTTGCTTTGCTTTCCCTTCCCCTTCTTGATGAGGAATCGAATGCACGTAATCAAGCGTTGCTTATATGTGGATTTATCTTTTCATGTTAATTTTCTTTTCTAAAAGATTATATTGTGTGATACGAAGCAGACATTTCTTCTTTTTATTTTGCACTGATTAAAAAAAAAAAAAAGAGAAATGATGTATATTAGTTTATGAATTACTGTTTAAAAAAAAAAAATCATGTTTCGTATTAGTTCCTTAGGAAATAATAATAAAAAACTTGAACTTGATTTGATTTGCAAATTTTTCTCTGATACCGGATATGATCACTTGTCTTTTTCTATTCCTGTGCAGTCAACCGTTAAGAATGACTGACGTAACAAAAATGGTACCGGAAGAACCGGAAGGAATGACTACTTAACCGCTGTTTGTCAAATTTTTTCATACATGTATGCATACAGCTCCATCTTCACACAACATATAAAGTTGTGTATTTCTTTTTTCTATAACTCGCACTGTTTCGGCCTATTGGTTATTGTTGAAAACCTGTGAAATTCTCTTAAAGTTCTGAAAGTTCAGAAACTACTGTAGCTTCACATTACCTTCTTTTACTATATTTCTGGAGTTATCAGCAATCAAATGTGAATCGAGCATGAATCAGCTATGAAAGCACCAACAATTTTTAGCCACTTTAATTCATAATGGTTAAAAAAGATACCAACTTCTTGTCTACTTGAGATAAAAAGCCATAGAAACACTGCTTTCGTATGGCAGGAAATGTGATATTCTAACGCGCATGCGTACTTCAATTCTATTCTCTACACAAGTTGTAAAGGCGGTGAAAATGGCTGAGGATTATATTTACGAAGTAAGTAGAAAAACTGACCTAATATCCTTATTCAGGTCGTGATTTTAGTTATGACATCCATGAATCCGTAAATTTGTATATGGATGATGCTGTACATAGGTTTGATCTTCTTGAATGCATCAGAATAGTGAGAAATCGCAATGTTATTTGGGGTCATACGTATCGGTTTGTATCCTGTCTGTCTGCGGCTCCTACGCATTGTTATGTACGGAGCGGTGCGTGTAAAGTGAGGGAAAAGCTCCCCGTTCGAAGTGTGTGTATGTCGCAGGATGTATTCGACAGCGTACAAAATTGATACCCGGGTGGATGCGAACTTGCAGAGTGTAAAAAAAAATGTTCAAACCACATGTATGATCTTGGATGATATTCTTTAGGGAGAGAGCCGGATTGGACTTTATGGAATTCAAACTAGAGAATAAAATTATTTGTGAATGAGCATAGAATGTTTTGGACATTGTGGCTGTATGATTGATTGTATAAAGAACTTTTCAAATCAGTTGAAGCAGAACAAGAACTCTTTCTTAGAAACTCATCAAGTGTATCAAGTTTCGAGTTGTTCAGGACAAATCAATATATTTCATTCATTAATTGATGTTGTCCGTTAGAGTTTTGCCGGTCTACTTTCAAGCGATCTAGATCTTGATCTGATTAGAAAATATATATCTAGCCTACTCAGATCTATGGAAGTGGATCCTATTATATAATCACATCAAACAATATTTAGTGAATATTTATCAAACTTACAAAATGAATATTCAAAATCCTACAGAAAATAAAGATGTAAAAATTTTGCAAAGACGAGTAATCTTTGATACGATATAACCTTCCAATCGCACCCCTCTTTGACATTCACAACGCTTTGGTCATTAAAAAGGGTACAGTATTACCGAATGTGTATTTCCTATGGGAAAATATATGAAATCGGCAATCAGCTATTTTGTTCAATTTTTGCTTATCTCTGCTTATATGTGATAAAAATGATGTTGCCCAAGTATTTTTGCTTCTGTTTTGTCATTTTTCTTTCAAAATTCCCTGTAGGGAATATAGCATAGTTCTACTCTACGTAGGATTAATTTTGGACACTTAAAAAATAAACGCACATGTTCGGTAATACATGTAGATCTACAATGCTGTTCAGTAATACAATACAGACTATACTTGTAATGTTGGCTGTTGTGATAACAGAGAACTAAACAAAAACAAACAAAAACTTTTTGTGCCACACATAGCTAGTCTACATACTACTGTAGTACTGAGGATACTAGTATGCCTGAGATAACCAGGGTTGGGGTCTGTGGAAAGTGTTTGTTGTACCAAAGTTAAATTGTGCTCAACAGGTCAAGCTTCATTGAAATATCCTGTGGCAGACCCCCAGCGGCAACCCCCATGTTTTTTAGTGTACAAAATACAAGTATGGCGCAATGAACTGCGCCACTTATGATAATGGAGGCACATCAACATGTCAGTGCTCAGAGAGTAAATATGAATTGAAAAGAATCAAATCTATAAAAAATGAAAAAATAACAATTCTAAAAAATGATTTTATGTCATCAGAAGAAAAAAAGATATGATGGGATGACCATATTTCGCACATATTTTAATTTTCTAAAGAACGCAGTATTCACTCAATTTCTAAAATTCTACCCAAAATTATTCTAATTAAATGATACCAAAGGGAAAGCAAAGTTTTAGACTATGAATGGGTGCAAGAAGAAGACTTATTGACAAAGAATTCCCAAGATTTGGTGATCGCAAAATTTGATGTCGTATCGCAGTGCACTGGAACTGGAAATGGTCTACAAAAACAAGTCCAAATTCGCGTACGCCAGTTTATAAATGATTTGCAGGGTTCGTACATGTGGGGGAATTTCTTGAAAGTCGGAATTCGAAATTACTTTTTTCCAGAAGCAAAAAGTCATGGAAAGTCAGGGAATTTGTCAATTTCTTCTGGAAAGTCAGGGAAAATCATTTATTCAAGACATTTGTTAAGATGGCCCTTTTAATTTGTGTTATTAACTGAGTGAATAACATTGTAAAATGTGTTGTTTCACATGAGACCATTCCACAATTACGTGTATATTGCATTGTGTCTATTGTTTCCCTCATATCTGCGAGATGCCTGTGTGTGTAACTTGTGTATAAAAT
Source organism: Echinometra lucunter (assembly GCA_029962745.1). Taxonomy (NCBI): domain Eukaryota; kingdom Metazoa; phylum Echinodermata; class Echinoidea; order Camarodonta; family Echinometridae; genus Echinometra; species Echinometra lucunter. The sequence goes on along the minus strand of CM057158.1, from coordinate 14,528,009 downwards.
GTTCAAAGTGGCAGGTGCCGTGGTGTTTGTATGTTCATATAACTGCATGCTACTGTACTGTACATGTTGATGTTGTGTTCTGAATTTCTTTGCATGATCGAAGAATCAGTCATGAAATAACACAAATGTATGATTACTGTTGAATCGAGCTAGAACCTTAATATTGATAAGAAATTTCTCTGAAGGCATTTTTACCTTAGAATATTCACCAAAAAAATAATATTCTTGTACAAAACTATGCCTAAGCTGCCCACGATTTGTTTGGAAAACCTTCCTAAAATCGGGTCGCTTACTCGCCGATATGTCTGAGCCTCGTAGTTGCTTTCCGCAAGTACGCATTTTTATGCAAATTAGGTACATGTACAATGTAGTTCGTGTTGCTGCCGCCGTTCGTTTTGAAAGCCCATTGGATGGTTAATTAACAACTTGCTATCATTCTACCTATCAGCCGATCACTCCGGCCCCTGTATTTCTTTTACAGTTAATGAAATTGCAAATCACCCCCAGACTACCTCTTTTTATAAAGGTCCGAACAAAAAATCCAGGTCAAATAAAATAGAAATTGCTCGGTATTTCATCGGTATCTATGCCATTACGTCATGTTTCAGGAATTCATCAGTCGCCAAGAGGTGGCGCTGTACCCGGAGGAAGTGTAGTGTGAAGTACCGATACGCGATATGCATATGATCTCTGTATTGAAACGTATACCATGCAAGCACGGAGCGGTCATGATTCGAAATCAAACTTAAAATGATTTCAGTCCCCATCCCAATTCAACAACAAGGGCATATCACTAAGGAATAACACTTGCTTGCAAGTACAGTTATGAATGTTTCTTTTTTGTTCAGAATGTCCGTCTGTTTTTATTCATTTCACTCTTCAAGAATAATTATTCGGTCACAATTTGGGGCCTTCATTATTTCAAGATAAAAACATTGTTTTTATCTTGATTATGTGAGCAAGCTCATTCGCTCATGAATAAGTTCCGGTGTATACATGTAGCTCGTGGTGAACGATGTGGAGTGCGATACACACACTTGGACATGCTTGTTTTCGCTGTGCGAGCCATAAGAACTTGGCGATCAAAAACAAAATTCTGGCATGAATTATAGGTATCTAATTGACATCAGTTTATCACCTTTAAACTTTGAAACAGGGAAACATTGGTGATTTTATTCTTAATTGCACACTTTGGGGGTCCCTCTGAAGTTCAAGTTATGTTTCCGACTATCCGAGTGGTTGGTGGAAATTTTATTACTTGTATATAGAGATCTTATCGGGCTTGTAAACAGTTAATCGTGTACTTAAAACGGGCCTAGAACTTTGTGTTAATGTTGTGGAAGTTTTGAGGGAATTGTTAAACGAAAACTTCAAATTGAATTCACTTGAGAGAAGATGTATGCATAATGGCACCAAATTTGTATGGTGAAGAAAATGACAGAAAATGAATGTTAAAATGTTTTTAAAATATTGGTTGCACTTGGAAATATAGCACGTAAAATGGTCATGGAAATTCACATTTATCGCTCTGGAAAGTCATGGAAAGTCAGGGAATTAAATGAAAACGTCAAATTGAATTCACTTGAGAGAAGATGTATGCATAATGGCACCAAATTTGTATGGTGAAGAAAATGACGGAAAATGAATGTTAAAATATTTTTAAAATATTGGTTGCACTTAGAAATATAGCACGTAAAATGGTCATGGAAATTCACATTTATCGTTCTGGAAAGTCATGGAAAGTCAGGGAATTTTGAAAATGTGTAAGTGTATGAACCCTGTATTTGTCCAAATTGAGATCCATAAAAGGTAGGATAATTGCATCATTAGCAAGGCAAAATTCCATAGATCATTGTACAGGTGTAGCTAGTATAACATTTTACATGTACTTACATGTACAGTTATGGTGACATTGTCTCAAGACCTTTGTCGATAGGTTCAATTTTTTGGAACGGACACAAAATATAGCCAAATCTGCCAATATTTTATTCATTATTTCACAATTCATTCCCCAATTTCAAAGAAAGTTCTTGGGTAATTTTAGGTTCCTCTATCTGTTGGTGCTATCAGATTTCCAAAATCTTCTCTAGTTTTGGGGATATTGCACAAGATAGAAAATGAAATAAGAAATTGGAAATTGTACATCATTTGAAATTATCAGTAGGGAGAGAGTAGAGACAAAAACAACAAATAGATTGAAAGTTCATATATAAGTACTCACTTTACAGTCATCAAATTGCACATTATCACATAAGGACCTGTATGCTTCATGAACAAAAAGGAAAAAGTGATATCTGTCAAGAAAACAGAAGTAATACACCACAGCTTAGAAGTAGCTAGTGTAAACGCTACTGTTGTACCAGGTAGAAAAAAATAAACAAATTCAAATTATGCATCTTATGAAATAGTAATAGCAGATAAAAAAGAAAAGGAGAGAGTAATAAAGTGAAAACAAGAGAGAGAGAGAGATAGCAAGGGAGAAAGAAGATGGAAGAGGAAGAACAACAGCAGTTTCACAGTGCCCAAATTTGCATATTAATAGGATACATGGTATGAAACACTGAAATGGTAAAGTATTGCACAATGAGATATAATACAAGTACATAACAGTGAAGAATTCGATATGACTGAAAGAGATGGGATAGTTGATAGTTTGTATTTTTGTTTTCTACAGGAAGGAATGTCAAAATGGCAAGAATTCTTAGTTGTACTCTCATACGAGATTGAGACTGGTAACGATCAGACTTGAGTAGACTTTTACCAAAGCGTAACAGAAGCTCATCCCTCCTTTGCTTCAAGGTAGTAAGACCATACACCTGTAAATGGTCAGTTGTTTGCTGTTTAAAAGAACATTTGGGAAAAGCTATGAAGCGAAGGGCACGTTTCTGGGCATACTCACATTCATCATCCTGAGCCCTGGTAAGACCAGAGCCCCACACTAGTAATAGACATATGTAGGTCTTAAAAATGATAAGAAAATCATCTATGTTAGCAACATACTCAAGACGACCTGCTGCGCAAGAGACCATCGTCTGGACCTGAAGATCCGATTTTAGGTCTGCTTGTATCATGACTCCAAGAAGAAGAAGTGAGTTAACCCATTCCAAACGATTACCATTAATGGAAAACAGAACTTTAGGTGGACAATTTTTCAATTTTTCAGTTCAGTGACTTGTGCAATTCTCATTACACCACTCAATCAACGTATCAATTAGAGTGTGCATGGTACTTTCTTGTGATCTATGAAGTTATGAACTACTTCCAAAATACTCAGATCATCCACTTATTTCCATTGGTTTTCTGCCGTCAAAGGAGCATCTTTGACCTTAACATGAAATATGATTGGACCTAACTTTGTTCCCTGGGGGACTTCGCAGGCTAAATCCAGTGGTGTTGAGGTTTTCCCCTCATACCTCACTGTCTGAGAATGATTGGATAGAAAACTACAAACTGTTAGCAAGATGGCAGCATCAACATTTAGCCTAATGCAGGGTTGGGCGGTAAATACCGGTAGCGGTAATTACCGGTGGTAAATACCGGTAAATACCGTCCGGTAAATAAGATGGGCGTCCGGTAAATATGTAAAAAACGGGAAATATGATTTATAATTCTTTGTTTTTCAATAATTTTAGTTGTTTTAACCTCAACAAATGAAAATAGTGTTATGAAATAATTAGGATCACAAAATTCATAGTAGAAACACAAAAACAGATAAAATCCATACTGCATACATGTACATACCCAAACAGTAAACACACATAGGATCTAAGTCCACACGTACTACAACACACATACACAAACTCAAATTATGTTCCTGGAAATTGAATAATCATAAACATAAACATTTCTCCCGGGGTTTAACTTTTTACATGCCATTGTATCTCATTACAATATGATTTTTGTTTTTAAGTGTGAATAAAGCAAATCATAACATATCGGCTGATGGAGAATTTTCAGTTTAGAAATGAGGACTTCCAGGCATCAAAGCTAGATCCCCCAAAAATGAATGATTACATCTTGATATTTGTGACTTAATTATGCAGTCATCTCATGAATATTGATTGAAAGCTATTGTAAACAAATCAATCTTGGAGCACGCTCCATTGTTCCCCTTTACAATAGCTTCTCTTTTTAATCTAAATTCAGTTATAGTGAGATCAACGAAATTTCAAAAGAATGTCTGGTGCATAATAACAGACATAGATAACACCCAACACAAACATAAACACACACACAAACAAACAAACACACACAACACACACACACACACACACTCACACAAATGGTACACACCAGAGCAACCATACTCACCACCTTTGTTTTTATGTTCAAAATTTAACAATCCCTATGGACAAGTGAGTGGAAAATTATATTTCCCGGTAAAAAGTGGTAAATACCAGTAAAAAGCGGTAAATACCGATAAATACCGCTTATTTCCCGGCGTCCGGGAAATAAGCCTCCGAAGCGGGAAATATGCCAACCCTGGCCTAATGAGTTTTTCAGTCGCTATTCTATGATTGATAAGTCAAATGCCTTCATAAAATCTATGGTACAGAGGTTAACGTGGTATACCTTCTTGTCTAGATTTTGTTGGATGACAAGGAGAGCAACTTCATGCAGATCACAGTCATCAGACATTAAACAATCAGCTAAGAAAGTTTTGAAAACTCTTGCCAAAAGTGCAGAAGTAAATGGAAATTGGGTGGAACTAAGAAAAATCTTTTGCTTGAGGAACTTTCGGGATTGTGCAAACTGAAGCACTCTTCCACTTTTGAGGAAAGCATGCAGAGCTTAGGCAATTGTTGAAGATCTTCGTGAGCAGTACGCAAAGTTCTAAACAATCAGCAAACTCTTTCAGTAGACGGATAGGGATGTCATTCGAGTGTGTGGCTTTCGAAGAACTGAGACGCTTAAGACGAACAAACACTTTCATTTTTTCCAAATCACTGGGGGAGATGATGGTGCTGGAAGATACGCAGGTAATGATGATAGTCCAAGGAGGTAACTGCATAAAGATATTGGCAAAATATGAATTCAGTTCATTGGCTACCTCATAAGGAGTCTTATCACAAGAGAAGTCTAAAGGTTGTTCGGTTAATCCTACAAGACCTGTATCTGTCGATGCCATTTACCAGGTTCAGAGTGTTTTTTCTGGTACACATACCTACATGTAACACCACCATTGTATGAAATAAGAAGTGCCTTCCATTATGGAAGTTCCCTTGATACATGTACACTTACATGTACCTCACTCATTTTAAATCAAGGAAAAAGTTTGGAACTATGAACTTATGCACTAATGTCTTTAGCAAGACATTTACGTACATTTGCCACTCTCTACCCAGGTGTAGTAATTGATACCCCTGAGGGGAGGAATTCCTTGAAATGCTTGAGCCCTGTAATGGCAGGTTGGCTAAAGCTGGAGTAATAATAATGTAGCACCAGGAATGACTTATCCGTGCCAGACATGAGCGCTACATGTAGAATCTCCCAGCATCATCATCATCATCATCATCATCACCTCATCATCATCATCATCATCATCATCAGTATTTTTATTATTATTATTATAATTATTATCATTATTATTGTTGTTATTATTATTCTTATTGTTGACATTATTGTATCCCCTAGCAGTATGCTGGAGGATACTTTGGATTCAGCAACGTTCCGCCACTGCATGATATTAGCCACGTTTCTTGACAGATTTTGTTCAAATTTGGTACAGAGGTGCCGCCTATTACTTTTGGTGATAGCGCCCTCGCTTGTTCCGCCTTTATACACAAAAAGGTTGATTTTGGAGGGTCTGCTTGTGTGTGCTGTACTGGCCACATTTCTTGACAAATTTCGTTCAAGTTTGATACAGAGGTCTTAGGTCTATCATAGTAAAATCTGGACACCTAAAACTTTTGGTGATGCTGCCCCTAATGTTCCACCTTGGTCAAATACAGTCACCATGTTATAGTTTTTGTGTGGGCTGTACTATGCACATGAAACTTCAATAACTTTCCAACCATTTGCCCGTTTGTAACCAGATGCGGATGGTAGATGCTCTATAGGGATTTCAATGATTTTGGTGGGTCAAAGGTCATGTATGTAGGTCAAAGGTCAAATAAGGTCAAATGTTAAATTTCCTGCAAGTTTGTACTGTTGTAACTTTTAAACCATAAGCCCATTTGTACCCTAAATTTGATGGTAGATGCCTTACAGGGACCTTAGTGTTATTGAGGTGTCAGAGGTCATGTATGTAGGTCAAAGGCCAAATGTGCTCAAAATCATTAATTTGCTTCTTCTCTGTGATTTCTTGGCCGATTCCGATTCTGATTGCTCTGAAAGATGAAGCTCATTGTAGGTGAGGGCTTGTGAGCCAAAACTCACATATGCAGGTCAAAGATCAAATGAGGTCAAATACTGAAATTTACCTGTGTCTACTGGAGTTGATAACTTTTAAACAGTCAGACCACTAGTAACCTAACTTGGATGGTAGATGCTTCACATGACCTTCAATGTTATTTGCAGTCAAAGGTCATGTATGTACATGTAGATCAAAGGTCAAATATCCTCAATTTTTTTTATTTTCTTATTCGTTTCTTTGGCCAATTTTGATTCTGGGGTTGCTCTGACTGATAAAGCTAGGTGAGATCTTAGGGTCAAAGATCACATATGCAGGTCAAAGGTCAAATGAGGTCAAATGTTAAAATTTACCTGCAAGTTTCTATTGGAGTTGGTTGGAATAACCCTTCTTTTTTATGGGAGGTTATATTGTATGGTAGAGATTTTACAACGAGCCGGGGGATACACTTCCATTGCGTGGCAACGGAAATCGCGATACTTCTAGTTATTATTTATTACAGTGCTCTTGTAGAGCCTCTACTTGCACATGTTGGGGGTCCACTTCATTAGTCCCTTACATGCAACATCCATCTTAAGAATTTGTCAAATGTACATGTATGTAGTAGGAAACTCCCTCCCCATCCTCCTCAAGTGAAGAAAATGTAGGAAAAGAGGGGATTTATTTACATGCACTTGGTCTTACATGTACATGATAAACTGTGACATTTGAATACTAAGCCTGAAAGTAATCAGCCTGGTATCTGTCAAAAATTGTTGACAGTACTGGTATAAAACCAAACTGAAATGTGTCGGGGGGGGGGGGGTTCACCATGGTTTTGAGCTCTGTGTACATGTTTTCTACATGTACAGATAAATGTAGTATGCTAAATCCAACCTAGTAGGAATTTGGAGTGTTAATTGTTTGTATAGTTCATCGGTAGTTTATTTGCATCTTCACTCTCTGGAATAACATACAATGTACCCCAGTACTGCTCCCCCTTCCAAGTGTCTGCCCTACTCAAAATTGTGAAATATTCTTTGGAAAGAATTAGATATGGGACTTTTTGGTTGAGAAGATTACTTCATAAGTTGAAATCTACTGGTACCTGTATTCCCAGCCAGAGTGTTGTGTGTTCATGTGTCATTGGTTGGAAAAGAAAAAAAAAAGCAGACAAAAAAAAAAATACAGAAACTATGTGCAAAATATTTTGAGATGAACAGAATAGCAACCCAATGATAATGAAGGTTCACAAACACTACTCTGCCTTGATATCATGAAGATTAAAACATAATATTTAAATGTCATTCAGTTGGAAACAGTAGGGAGATTGAATTTAAGTAACAGACTTTTTTTGTAATTATGGTATCCTCACTGCTACATGGCCATAGACAAAGGAAAAATACATGTATATCCAAAAGTACATGTATATCCACGACCCACCTTTAACCAGCCTCTCTTGTGCCCTAAAATACTGTATGTGTATATATGACTTTGTTTTGGTAGACTGAATTTGTGATAACTATGATGCATGCAAGGTTACAGGATGTGGGTTGCAACCATTGAACTTAATTTGACCCCTGAACTTGTGTGTATGGGGCATATGACAAATTATTTAATCCTACCACACCTAGCTTGATGAAAGTAGGAATCTTGAAAATGAGACAAAAATAAATGTTGAAAATGTTTCTGCATTGTATGATTTGTTTCTACAGTGTACATTTACATGTATGTCAAGTCTCCACTTGTACTAAAAGCATGAATCACAGAAGGCAACTCAGTGAATTCTATTTGGAAATTTTGAGGGAACATGTTTCGCAATATCGCTTGTACATGTAAGAAATGATTTGTCCCATTGTGCAAATGGAGGAAGGCCATTCATATTATGAGTAATTATCTGTAAATTAAAAAAAAGAAGGTTTGGGCTTAATGTGAGGACGGGAGAAAGGAGACATGACTTTACTATTACAACATGCGCAGTACTTTAAACTAACATGCGCAGTAGAAAACTGTGCATCTAAACCACTTTTCTTGATAGAGTTCGGATGTGTGTCTGAAATGTCTAAACACACTGTTTACTACATGTATATGTTGATTGCTTTATGTATGAAGTTTCTTTAACAAGTTTTGGGATAAGGATTTCGTATCTGAACAGGCTGTAGATCCTGTCAATATTAGAGAGCTTTAGATACGTGACGCAGCTCAGACGACGCGGTATCTTGCTGAGTTGACTTACGTTCTCCTCTTTGCTCGCATCGTGTTGCAAAGAGGCTTTAGATTTGGGGAAGACACAGTACAATCAAACAAAGTGCGCGTGCTCAGATGTGAACCTGATGTGAACCATTGTTACGTCATAAAACGGTCTTGCGTCGCATATTGGGGAGGACGCGTATGCGCGCAGTCAAACAAAGCGCGCACGCTCAAATATGAACCATTGTTACATCATAAAAAAGGTCAACAAAGGTTTCGCGTCGTGTATTGGGGAGGACGGTAAACTGGCCCCAGAACCGTTGTGTAGAACAGACGACGCAGGATGGACTGGAAAAGAGCTGTCTCGCGCATGTGCACAACAACATTTTTGCCAAGATATCGCATCGTCTGAGCTGCGTGGTGTATCTAAAGCTCCCTATTGTAAGGGTAGGTGCCAAGCCATGCACCTTCCCCTTCCCCAAATCTAAATTACAAAATGTTCCTTTAAAAATTCTGTTCTGTGGTCCCTGATGATTAATGCTCTAATCATACTTGCGCAAGTTTTAGGTATTTGTGTATATCTCAAACAGAATAAGGCTGAAGTTAAAAAGTATACTGGACCTTTTCCAAGTATTGAGTACATGATTTAATTTTTATCACCTGATTATCTAGTCTTGGCCACTTTGTTTACTAGAAGGGTTTGATGTTTATTTGATAGATGCAGACAGTTATTTATAGCTTCTGAAATAGTGCACAAAAATATATTCTCTTGACCTTCCATGTAAGGCACTATGCCAGGCTTAACAATCTACATGTATTGCACATTTAAGATGCAAATGGGACCTTGAATAGTATTAAAATGAAACCAGATTAGAGCATGCAATGTCCAGGTATGCAAGACTGAGACTCGCAGCAATGTTTTTATTATATATATGAGAAATGAACTTTACATGTAATTCAGAGTCATGTACATGTTTTGATAAGAATTTGTAGAAACATGTGTGATGTGCTTGACACACCTTTACAGCATGCCTCAGTGTGTAATGATGTTTAAGAAAATCAAGGAAGTGAACATAATTGGTGTGAGTTCGATCCACATAACTTTTAGTTGAACATAATTACTCTTAAAGCTGCAAAGTGTATATTGTTAATTAAAAGACTGCTTTAAGTTTGTGAACTTTTAGTACATGTACGTGTATGAAGGCCCAGGTCTCTGGCTTAACTCGTTTATATGCGTTGCCATTTACCAGTAGGGCAACCTCAATGATTACGTACATGTAGGGCAACAATTTCCACTTCTTGTAGAATATACTTGTATCTACAGTGAACAACATGCAAAATGCCCATGAAACAGCAGGGAGAATTGTGGTTGTCATCTGGACAAGAAAAACATGCAAAGTTTGATTTTAGATGGCCAAAAGCACCTTGGTAACTTTCAATATTTAGTCTCTCATTTTTAGCATTGAAGCCTATTGTGTTTCAAAACTTGATAATGCAGTACAGTTCTAAATGAGAGTAATTTCATTACTGAAATAACTGGTTATCTACCGTACCTGTATTTCTGTTTCAAAAAACAAACAAAAAATCAGCAAGCCTATATTTGTTAACCCATTCGTGACAAAGGTCCACATTTTGTGGTTTGGCCTAATATCTTTTGCTGCAAAGCCCTAAAAATCATACCAAATACATGAGCAGAAAGAGCAAAAAATTCTACACAAACTGCCCATTTTGGTTGCGTCAATATTCGTTGTTTGATGCTGAAATTTTTTTAAAGGAAAATAAGCATTAAAATCCTTAAATTGGCAATGTGATAGAAAGTTTAAAATCACCGTTTTCCCCTGCAAATTGGCAGCTTTTTGACTTCTCATCATAATTTCTGTCTATTTATATTCATTTCAGATACATGACGTTTTATAAGAAAAATGTAGCAATAAAATAAAAATGTCGGTGTTGCCAATTTGAAGAATAAAAGCTGATCAAATAAGGCTTTAAATAATTCCTGCCACGAATGGGTTAAGCTTGAAGAAGGAATGACTTACATATTTATTTCAGTTTCGATTTCATCAGATCATAGATTTTGGAATTTCTATAGGCTGTACAGGGTGTACATGGACCAATGCTTTTTGGTGTGAAAAAGAAGCGTCATACGCTTTGGTTTCGGTTTTAGTTTCATCATGCTTTGATATGAGATTCCTATACCTGTACCTATTTCTTGATCCCTGTGAGAACTGGATTTTTTCCCATGAATGGATGGTAGAAAAGAAAGGGTTATTTCCAGTAAGAAGAAGAAGAGGGAAAAACAGTGCATGTACATGTAGCTCAAAATGTGTACAGGTACATTTAAATAACACATAAAGCAAACTATTCTTCATGAGGGCTTGGTTGTAGCTAAACATGGGCATAGCAAGATAGCTATCCTTTGGAAAAAAAAATCCAAAGAAACTGAGATAGCAATATTTTCTTGCATTATAATGGAATGACAATATACTCCCCTTGCATCCAAAGTCTATATTGTCCAATTATTACCCATTACTTTCTTTGCTTTGTTATAGGTGGAGCGAATCCTGGCACGACGCCGGACACGCAAGGGTAAGTTGGAATACATGGTTCGATGGAAGAACTTTGGCAGCGAGGAGGACACATGGGAACCTCTCGAAAACCTGGGAGACTGCATGGAATTGGTGGAAGAATTCAACCGAAAGACTATGAAAGATGGCAGGTTTGAAAGGCTTGCATCTCTTGATCACATCCATAAGAAACAGCCCCATGGGGGTAAGAAAAAACCTAATGACAATGGTGGCAAAGGAAAAGAAAGAGCCATCAATGGAAGCGAGAGGAACAAAGAGCATGTGAAGGCTCATTCAGATCAGAAGACTGTGAATAACAATAACAGGACTACTAGCGGTGTCACTGTTGGTAAAATAGCCGATGGGTCGGGCAAGGCTCAGAAAAGGAAAAGGGAATCGGATGTTGGTAGTAGCAAGCAAACTAATGGACCTGTCGCACCATCCGTCACTAACAGTGTGAAGTCTGAAGGACAATCTCCAGAGAAACGTATGATGAGGGCGCACTCTATTACAGGTGTGGCAGCTCAGGGTTCTTATTCACCTGGTGCTAGCAATGGACTTGGTTCACCACTCCAGCGACGGAGGATAAATAGCTCCATGTCAAATGAGGGTAGGCTTTATAAAATTAAAAAAGTAATGATTTCAAATTTAAAGAATTCTTTTAATAGTAAACCTTTTTGATGTGTAAATTGTTAAATCCTTGATCTTCGAAATTCATACCAGTAATAAGTTGTTCAAATCTCCATTAATGTGTTTGTCAGGATTTTTTCAGCAAAAATGTACATTAATTTGTTTGTCTCTCTCTCTCTCTCTCTCTCTCTCTCTCTCATGTCTCGATTTTTTGAAATGTATGGTGTAACCTTAAGATACAATGTATTTGTTAAGTGTCCAGCTCTATACTGGGTGGTCAAGAAATAATGCAACACCTGAGATCTGCAATTTTAAAGACATCATTGGCATAATATCACTAGTTGTCACTCTGTTAGGCAGAAAATTCTTTTCTGAGTAAAAGGAAACCAGTGCCATCAATTTGGGGTAAGGCGTCTTGATTCAGCGGCTGTTTTTCATGAAGCAATATCATTTTCAAAATTTGCTACTTTTGCAACCATGGTCATGCTTGAAGCAGAGAAAAAGTTACGTACATACATGTGTAAGAGCTTTCCATACAGTCAGCATTGTTGACAAAATAGTTCTTGACTGCTCTTACTTTGAAAAAGAAGACAAGATGAATGAAAGAGAGATAGTATGGAAAGGTGTTATGGGCATCTTTCTCGCAGCTTCAGTCTTTATTAAAGTGACCAAATAGCAAATTTTGAGAATGATATTGCCTCATAAAAATAGTCATAGAATCAAAAACTCTTCACATACATTCATGATCTGGAGTCGTTTTACTTGCTTGGAAAAGAATTTTCTGATCAATGAAATATAAACTAATGATTTTGTGTTGATGATCATGTTGAAGTTGTAGATCTCAGATGTTGTTTTCTTTCTGGCTACCCTGTATACATGTAATAATGTTGATAACTGCATAAACCAGATACTTCCACAAGCATGAAACAAGTGAATTGAATTAGCTTGTGGTTTGGATTTTATACAGCAAAATGGAATCACAGCCCTAGATGTGTGAAATGCATAACTTTCATGTTGCTGCTGCATGTATTGATAGCTTGAACAGTTATATGATGCAGAAACTGTGGTTTGACAGGATGCAACAAACAGTTCTTTGTGCTTCTGCCTCAGGTTTCAATTATAGTACAAGAGGTTCACCTAACTTGCATCGCACACTATCAGCAAGTGCCTACCCAAAGCTGATACTCTCTCCCACGAAGATGACGATGGTAACACGGAGGGGAGGTGTCCCTTCTACCTTGGCCAACTCCTTCGCAGCACCTAGTGGGAGTACAGAAGATGATGGAGAAGTACAGGGGAGGCGTACAGCCAGCATAGTGGCAAGACGGAGACTGTCACAGTCCAGCTCTACCACTGAGGATCCTATTGATAGGTATGTTCCTCTAAATTGTTACAGTGTCTCAAATTTCTTGGTCCTTTTCATTGGTTTTTATTCTTGATAGAGCATTTTAGGTTGAAGAATCTTCAGTTTATTACTTTTCATCTGCCAACGATACCAATACACACGAATAGGCACCTATGTTACAGGATGTCAGTAACCTACATGTTGGTCCATGCCTCATTTTACAGTTTATATTTTAGCTCAGTGCGTACATGCTCTGACATTTAAATTCAAATTTCCAATGAAAAAATGTTAGAGTGGAGCATTTGATAAGTAAGAGATGGTGGTGCTCTGGAGTTCAAGATATCCTTCCCTATTACCATGTGACTGTTATCTTTTCTGGTGTTACATGCAAGACAGACAATCAGTTTCTGCGCCACTCTGTCCATTTTTTTGTGACGTGCCATATTTGTATAAATTCTAAAGGAAATTAAGCAGTATGATTCGTAAATTGGCAATGAAAAATATTGTAAAAATGCAACAAATGTTGTTGATATTGTTTTATTCTCATTTATTTTCAGGTGTACTACTACTTTGTATTCATGAACTTAATGGTTTATTTCAGTCAAATCTACAGAAGATGTGAACATGTTTGATCTTCTACAGTAATTTTTATTTCCGGTTTTAAATGCATTTTCTTTCTTTCTTCTCTCTCTCTCTTGCACACTTTATCTCCCCCCCCCCCATTCTCTCTCTCTCACCCTCTCTCTCTCTCTCTCTCTCTCTCTTCTTCATAACAATCAAGGCATTGAAGTAATGATATTGATATTTGGGTTGCTTAGTTGTGTAAAGGCAGCGTTGATGAATTCAGTGACTTCTTCTAATGACATGAAATTCATGCTCTAGCATACCTGCCAACTGTCCCTATTAAATAGGGACAGTCCCTATTTTAGGGAATAGGAAAGAGCAAATTTCACATGTTACGACCCTGTGTCCCCACTTTTGTAAAAATCTGTCTACAGTAATGTATAGGAAATTCAGAAATGTCCCTATTTTTCACAATTTTTTAATCATTGTCCCTAATTCTTGACTTGCAGGGTTGGCAGGTCTGCTCTAGTGTCAAATAGTATTTGAAGTCTGACACTTCATCCCTGACATTATAAAGAACAATGTCCCTTATTGGATGCCAAAATGAGTTTGTAATCAATAACATTCATTTGAAGCAGCAAATGTCAAAATTATTCCTAAAATAGCACTCGAATACCAAATTTCTTAATTTATATATGTGACCCACCGCCACAAAATGACCAATAAGTCGGAAATTGATATCTTTACATTTTAACATGCACTCTAGTTCGGAAGCTTTTGAATGATGTATACATGTACATGTAGTTTGCCTTGTAAAGACCATGCAAACCCTTTGAAACTTCATGTACAATGAGAATGAGAACTTGTCAGACAGGCTAATCACCAGAGTAATAGAGAAAACAGGATATAAAGATGAGTGGCCATTCAGGAGTGCCTTACTGGTGTCCCCTATTGTCTGTCGCACTAAAAGGTTGAATGAAAATTCTCCAGAAAATCCTCTACAATGACGGGATTAACTTGGATTAATTTCAAAGAATATATAGAGTGTAATTCTCTCCTTGTTTACATTTTCAAAGCCACAGAGTATAAATTCTGAGTTATGTACACATGTTAATATGAAGGTTTTATCCACCATGCTGGTGTACTTTTATTTCAAAATCCCCCCGAAATGGTCATTTAAATCAAAGAAAAAAACACATTTTTACATTGCAGATGGTTCCCAAATTTGGTCTGATGGTAGATCAATAAATGAACCGTCAGAAAATATAAAACACTTAAAATCAACTTTTCAATTCCAAGCTCTCTGTTCTAGCTGGTTTACTCTAAAACTTCCTTTGTGACTTACTGGTCGTTTTGTGGTGGAGGGTCACATATATATATATATATTTTTTCTTTTTTTTTTCTTAAATCTTCTGATGTGTAGCATTGGAATTTGTAGCAAATGTTTCTCCCCTTTATTATCTCAATTTTAAATATAAATATGATTCTTTTCAAATAGGTTTAGAACTTTCGGATGGATGATCTTAAGAATACAGTAAATGAAGGATGAAATGAGCATTGTCATCCTGATTCATACTGTGGGATGCATATCCTATTTCCTTAAGGTGTTTCCTGACAGAATGATTGAAATTTGAATTACAATTTGCCGCCTGTTGTGCATAAGAGTTTTCAAGCTCGTTGCTTTCTTTCCTTCTTCTTGTACTTCAGTCGGAGAATCAGTGCTAGGCAGAGTGAGAGCCTCTACAAGTATAAAGAAATCGTGGTAAAGAAGTGCCAAGGGTATACACAAGTCAGGCTCTTCACCACGACTCCTACGAGAAATGCATTGAATCTGAAGGTAGGCTTGATCAAAGAGAAGTCTTTTAAGTTAGAAAACTGTTGCGCTCTGTACACTTGTCATGAATATTTTGGGGCATGGGAAAAGTTAATAGTTTTCGGCCTATTTCTCAACTTTACATTAACATTGTAGGCCTGCATTTTAAGACAAATGATTTATGTCTTGAAGCTTGTGCACACCTGATGTACACTGAGCCTCGTTATTAAAATCACAGTGAGATGAATTAGATACTGCTTATTCATTATCAGAAATGCAACTTGTTTATAGTTTGTATATTACCTTAATCATAACTATCGTTACTATGAAGCACTTTTGAACAGTGTAATATTGTTTAAAATTGAGATAGATTAACTGCTATCAGAACAAGTAAACAAAGCCATTTGTTGAAATTGATGTGTAGTTGACACAGAATATGTGTAATAGTTACTGTGGTCTATCCCTCAACAGGCCCTACAGGAGTTAACCAGTGTGTTTGAGTTGAGCAAGAAGGATGATTCTAAGGTTATCTTCCTGAGTGGCTCTGGCAGCGTCTTCTGTAGTGGGCTGGATCTTAGGTGTATTCAGACGTCTTTTGTGGAGGAGAGGAAAAGAGCGTCCAAGAATCTCGCAGATGCAGTCAGGTTTGCTCATTCTTGTGATATCTTTGTTGATATCTTGAACAAAGATTTGAAGATTTGATAATCACCTGTCATAACTACAGGGTATTCGATACAATTCACACTTGTTAATCTCTTATCATACAGCTATTCTTTTTCATTCGGTTCAGTACTACCCTCCCAATGACTAGTTTCTTAGTAAATGAAGAAAATATGTTGCTGTTTCATGTGGAAGTCTGTGGAGTTGATTCCTTTAGATATGTCTATATTTCAGAAATTGGGGGTCATGTGACCTTAATTTCTTCATCATCATGTAGAGCTTACAAAAATGTGCCCCAAATCCGAGAAAAACTCTGTAGAATAGTTTCTTAGTAAATGAAGAAACTATGTCACTGTGTTCATGAGGAAGTCTGTGGAGTTGCTTCCTTTTGATATGCCTATATTTCAGAAATGGGGGGTCATGTGAACTAAATTTCTTCATCATCATGTAGAGCTTACAAAAAAGTGCCCCAAATCCAAGAAAAACTCAATTTTGAAAAAATCAGGGTTGCTTCCTACTGTCATTGGATGGCAATGTACCAGTACATGTTTAACTCATTGACCCAGTCACATGAGATGCTGGATGCATGGACGTTATTTTCCAGGCTCTCATATAAATTTACTTTTTCCTGTAATGCCTTTTGATCCTGAATCACATGGGTATCTATTGTTTTTTTTTTTGTTTTTTTTTAGGGGGGTGGAGAAGTGCGTTGAATGATTTTATGCCTTACAGCCACAGTGAACTGGCACTGATATAGCTCTGAAATGATATGTTTACAACAGCGCCAACTTGCAGCTACTTGAAATCAGAGATTGTCTTAGAAACATTACACCCTTCTTGGCTTCTAGTGAACTGCCTTAATAGTCTGAATACATATACATTTTGACAGAAGTGTCTCAAAAATAAAGCTCGCATTGATCAGAATAATGCATGCTGGGAGAAAAAAAACGGGACAGAATCAGTAGCTCAGGACTGAGATGGCGCTATTTTGAAATCTCATACAAGGGCGCCAGTTCGCTCTGACTTTAAAACAAAATTCTCAGTATCGTTCATTGGTCCTTTCCAAATCTGTTCAATTTATAAACAGGTTCATAAATTTTTCATACATTTTTAACAATGTATGAACCTGTTTATAATTTTTAAAACAATGCATGAGTGGCTTGTAGTCGTGGGGCCTAAGCTTTTTAGTGGAGGGTTATGTTTAAATATGTGTAACAAGGACCACTTTATATTGTTATTATCAGTGAGCAACTTAGCATTGGCATACAATTCACTTATTTTGCAGGGCCTTTGTAGATAGCCTAATCAACTGTCCTAAGCTGGTGGTGGTAGCCATCAATGGTCCTGCCATCGGCCTTGGAGCAGCCATTCTACCTCTGTGCGACATCGCTTATGCCAGCGACAAAGCCTACTTCCACTTGCCATACAGTATTCTGAGTCAGACCCCTGAGGGGTGTGCCTCATACACCTATCCACAAGTCTTGGGGCTTGCACTGGTACGTAGGAGATTCTCTTGTATCTAGTGTTTGAAGCGAAGATATGTTGTTACTAATTGAAACGAAAATTGAGGTAGTTAAACATTGTGTTAACCCCCCCCCCCCCCCCCCCCCCCCCCCCCGCCAAGTCAACGGATATGATTTTTGAGTGCAGGTACGTTTGTTAAGGGGTAGATTGCAGCTTTACAATAATTCAATTCAATTCAATTCAATTCAATTCAAGGTTTATTAAAACATGAGTCACAGCCCAATGGCTGAATTGGTCATGTATACAATTAAGAGACTCATTACATATTTCAAACATTAAAAACAGTTACATTTGTCAATACTGAAATAAGAAATATGTAGTTCATAAGACACGATTACTTAGGCATCGAAAATAAATAAACATAAGATAATAAAAAATCAGAGAGTTCGGGCGATAAAATATAAACAACAGAAACAAAGGAGGAAGTTATAAAAGTACATGTCACGAAATACAAATTGCGTACGGAAGTTTTTAAGGAGTTATTATACAGTTATTAGATAAAACTGATAAAATTTCCCAATTACATTTTAAAATTGATATTGCAGGTATTTGTGTTATTGCTTAAATTAGTAGTAATGTAGTGATATAAGAAAAGCTGTAATTTTGCATTAAACATTTGCTTAGATGTTTAATGACTATAGTCATGATAGTTTATTGTTTTATATCAGAATTGAACAAACTTTATGAGTGGATAGAGTACGAGTGCGAAATCCAAGCAAAGTTTTTCCCTTCTGGATTCGAGAGTAGGAATTTCGCATAATCGGCAAGCAGTGGCATATTCCGTGTATTTTGAGCCCAACATGATTTTACAGACTCTTTTTTTGGATTTGTTCTAAACTTCTTACCTGTTTTTGTGTAAGCCCGCCGTTAAAAACTGGGGTGCAGTATTCCACGACAGGACGAATGTAGCCCGTATATACCAATTTGAGATCAGATAAAGACAGTCCATATTGCTTCAGGAGCCTAAACATATACAACTTTCTGTTACATTTTTTAAGGATTTCTGTGACATGTAGATCCCATTTTAGGTTGGATTGGACAATAATACCAAGAATTTTGAGAGATTGGAATTTTAACAAAGGTGAATCATCAATATAGAAGGTTGGTTCAGTTGGAGGATTTTTGAGAAAGTCACACTAAGTGAAAAACACTTCGAAGGATTCAACTTCATAAGATTTTGACAGGACCACTCATCCAAATTGTTCAGTGTCGTTTGTAAGTCAGAGGGATCATTTTCCTTACGACATTCCAACAAAGTAAGATCATCTATATATTTATAGCAATCGACTGGTATGTTTTCACAAGCATCGTTTATCATTATTAAAAACAGTATAGGTCCCAATTTTGTTCCTTGGGGTACACCAGTTTCATTAGGTATGAATTCAGACAACGTGCCTTGGTATTTAACGCACTGTTGGCGATGTTCCAAAAAATTGATAATCCATTCAATGATACATGGTCGAACATTGAGTTTGATCAATTTTCTAATGAGGATGTTATGATCCAGCCTGTCAAAAGCCTTGGTGAAGTCAGTACACACAACAGTGGAGACACTCTTGCTCTTTTCACCATGCTCATACATATTGTGAAGCAAGCTAACCAAATAATGGGTAGTCGATAAACCAGGACGATTTCCAAATTGCCGTGCATCGATTTTGTCAGTGATATCTTCAAGAATCCACTTGGCTACAAAAGATTCTGCAATTTTAGCAAACTGACTTGTTAATGCAATTGGACAGAGATTATTAATGGTTGCTGGTAATGATTTTGGAATGGGGGTAATTTGAGCTTGCTTCCACTGTTGTGGTACTATTCCCTCTTGAAAGGATGAGTTGATCAGATCTGTTAGAGGTACACACAATTCATAAGCAAATTCTTGCTTATAATACATAACTCATGAGGTTAGATTTTCCTAAGCAATGGAGAGAATCAGAACAGTGTCCATTTCCTTTGCAAAAAAAGGAGTTTAAAGTGTGGAGTCTACTGAAATACTCTGACTCAATAGGCATAGAAACAATAGGAGGATTAGACCTCCAGAGAAATTTTTGTCAAAGGATTATCAGATTATCAGATTATCCCTAATCTTGGCACATCCTGTTTGTTGTTATGTGCTAGCGTTTTATTCTGTTTTAAAGTTAAACAAAGTATAAAACATAAGACCAGTGACAAGGTTCATAAAGACTTGGGATGGTATTTTGAGATCCATTTTTCTCAGGTTTTATGTCAGACAAAATCAGTGAGATAAAATACCCTGAAAATCTTTTTGAATAGGTATTGTGAGAACCATTTTATCTAGGTTTTATCTCATTTAAGGCATGCTCATTTATGAAGCAACAACCAATAAGAAATCTTGCTCATCCAATGAAAAATGCTTTCTGCCAGTAGGTGGGGCAAACAGCGTGAATGTGTTATTTTTTTAATACAAATTTCAATACCCTTGCAGAGCGCAAGAGGTCTTTACTGGGATTTCCATGAAAAAACCTTAGAATTTTCTGCAGTTTCAACACATCATTACAAACTTTTTAGGGACAATATTAGTCATCAAGAATCTTTAAATCCATGGTGATTATCATATGTGGGGAATGTTGCTAGGGTATTGCAGTTGGTAATTATAGCATTTTTCTTTAATTTTATCATGACAGGTAGCGAATTTGTCCAGAAATATTGTACATACTGGGCGTCTGGGAAATAAAATAGCCCCTACCCTATTTTAAGTTTCATGTTATCTTTTCTTTCAAAGTATGATTGGCATAGGTGCGAAAGTTGCACATTTATCATCAGCTTTGTAGGTATGCACACTAGAGATGAGAGACTGAAATAAAATGAAAGATAAGATCTGAAATAAAAAGTGGTGTCAGAATACCAATTTCATTGAAAGCTAGAATTAAAAAAGTAGAGATAAAATGATGCTCAGAATACCCCCCCCCCCCCTCCTCGAAGTTTGTAACAAACTGTAAACCAGACAAACAGTGGTCTACATGAACCAGTTAAAATAATACTTCTACATTTGACAGTGTTCCAAAAGTTTGAAGTGCAAAGAAGAATGTAGACTCTCTCAGAAAATGCAAGAGCATAGAATTTAACTCTTCTGATGGAATACACTTTTTTGATCTCAACTAAATACCTTTTGATGGTTGAATTATATTAGTTTTGTTGCTAACCAAACTTTTAAAAAGATTTAAAGGAAAAATATTGCTGCCTGGTTATCTACTCACCCACCTAATAGAATCCTGCATATCAAGTTATATTTTGAAAGCTTTTATTCTTGATGCCATGTCCCCCCCCCCCCCCCCCCCCCCCCCATTAGGCTGGTGAGATGTTGTATGCTGGGAGCGCTAGAAGCCTGTGCCTTCAGTGATTGCTATTTTTATCTACTCACCCATCTAATAGTATCCTGCACATCAAGTTAGATTTTGATACTTTAATTTTTTGATTCTTTGTGCTATGTTTCCCCACTGATTAGGCTGGTGAGATGTTGTATGCTGGGCGTAAGCTGACAGCGTTAGAAGCCTGTGCCTGTGGCCTGGTATCTCATACGTTCTGGCCTACCAGCTTCATGCAGGAGGTCACACCTAGGGTCCAGAGGATAGCAGCACAGTCAGGCAAGGTGAGTAAGCTCAAAAGCAACCAATGACCAAATATCACTGGAAATTCTGCCAAAGGCAACTACATGTCGTAAGTGGGCAGGAGATTTGAAATTCAGTTTGCCCTATTTGGCAGTGTAGAAGAGTATCTTGTTTTAGTCCATCTTTTATTAGATTCTTCCTTATTTCTTTTTCCTTTTTATTTTTTTTTGAACAGTCTTTAGTATGCTAAGGCAGGGCTCGACACCTAAAGGTGCCTAGGTCACATTGGTCCCAAATGTTAGGTTCGGACCACCCAGAATCAAACAATTTTATCATGTTGCTCATTATGTACAAAGCTCAGAATTTCTATTTGGACCCCATACCAAAAAAGTTATCATGGAGCCCTGGCTAAGGTACTAGGTACATGTGCATGTAAACTGTATATCTATGGAGACTGCTAACCCTTGAGCAGTCTTCAAGTATAGGATTAACCTAATTGCAAGCTGTATACATTACATTGCTTTTAATGAAGTCATCTAAAATTGTTGTAAGGCAACTGCTTTTAAGATCAGTGTACAGTGTATATTTCTTAGTATTATTATAGGAAAGATAAAAGATTTTAAAAACCCACACATAACAATGCCCCCCCCCCCAAAAAAAAGCAAACAACAAGCAACAAACAAAAGGCCTCACACACTTCGGAAATGGGGAATGATTTCTTCATTATTTTTAGCCAATTAAGATTTTTTTAAATAGCAGAAGACAAGTTTAGATATCAGACTGATTCAGTGCAGGGGGGGGGGGGGCGGGGGGATGTCCTTCAAGACTGATCTATTGGTCAGCTGAAGATGTGAACTCATTTTTTAGAACAACAAAAAAAGAATCTTTCGCATAACTTTATTATTCTTAAAGTGTATCAATGACCTATAGATATTTTATGTGCAACTAGAAAATAAACCTCAAAACATTTACCTGGCATTCTATTGGTTAAGATTTAAGAACAGTTAGAAGAAGTTAAAGGATCAAATTTGACCTGATGTGTAGAACCCCAGTCAGACTTTGACTCAGTATGCGCTAGTTCCTATATGCAAATATGCATACTTCAGCTATTATGCTCATTGTGAATGGTTACTAATCCAAAAATGCATCCGTTTAAATGAATGCTAAAAATGGCCTTCCAAGTTGGCTCTACGATGCACTTTTGAATACTTCTTTTTATTTACAGCGGTCAAATAAAACATCTGAAATCATGGTATTTTCATCACATCATTTACTGAATTTCATGCACTGTGTAAATTCAATGTTCTATGATTAATGTATGTTTTTTTTTCCTGACATAAAATACCCTAGTATATGTTATCCCCACCCCGTCTCCATCTCTCATTAGATTCTTATTGAACATAAGTCAACTGTTTTCCTTTCCCATTTGTTTCACAGGCATTACTTCACTCAAAACTGCTAGTTCAGGACCAACTGTTTTAATGTTTTCTTTTCTCATCTTTTTCACAGGCATTACTTCAATCGAAACTGCTGGTTCGAGGCCAAATGCGAGCAAAGTTAGAGTATGTCAATGAGAGCGAATGTGCAGCTCTTGAAGAGAGATGGCGCTCTCCGGAATGTCACAGACAAATAAAACTCTTTTCTGAGAACTACTCAGATATGTGACCGCTAGAAAATAAATGCCACCGCTTGTGGTTAGATTGAAGTGTGTTCCGTTACGATAGATATTGTATTAGTATCGTCCTGACCATTGTGTGGTCTTTGAGATGGTTTTCCAGGAGCACTTCTGCATCTTCTGTCTAACCTGGAGGCTTTGTGGATGCGTATGATCCACCAAAGATGACTTGACAGGAATACAAAGCAGGAGAACCTCTGCTGGTGTGGTACACGCGAGGATGCAGAATAGTTCTTTCCATGTGGTCATGGAAACGTCACATTCCTGGAGAATGCACATTCTAGAGGTTGAATACAGCAGCATTTTTCTTCTTTCTCTGTACTCTAGCTCTATTCCATACATATGATACTCACCCTTCCAGATACATAGTGGACTTGGTTAAGAGCAGAGATGAACAGGGCCATGGAGGCATACATAGCTGGAGTGTCTGACCGTGCTAACACCTATTGATTGAGAGGTCATGAAAGAATGACAAACTGATCTGATTGAATTGATGTTATTATTCATATGCCAAAGGAACGAAAAGAGATTGCACATCATATAGGTAGATTGACAAGAGAATGCTTTGAATAGACGGATGTACTGTATATGTAAATGAAAAGATGAATTACCATGTATGGATTGTTTTGATTGCTGTGAAAATGTAGATGAAGTGATTGTTTCGAGAAAACGATAGACAGATGGACTGTATTTGGGATGGATCGACACAACATGAGAGGATCAGGTGGTTGGATAGGCCGATGAATCAACCCACCGAGGAGATGGAGTGAAGAATGGAAAAAAGCAGAGTTCGGCACAGTCCCAGCAAAGAGCGAGGTCCACCTAAGAGTTTAATCATACATTGCAGCACCTTCCTAATGTAGTTGTAACCCTTGAGAATCACATGTCATTATAGTATCTCTATAATCCAAACACCCTAATCTTGATATTCACTGAAGCACCAACACTAGCCAGAACAAGCACTTTTAATGAAAATAGTCATGAAAATATCTAGTTGGTTTTAATAACATCAGTGTTGGTGTTGTTTTTTTAAGAAAAAAAAAACAAATGCTGCAAAATAGTGTTATTTTAGCCTAGCTCTAGTTTACCTATTTTCTTGGACGAATCTGTTACATTCACATTGTTTTTGTGGGGCCTTCATTTTTAATTAAGTTTTGCTATATTACACTTTATTTAATGTTAGCAGTAGTCCTTTGCATGTATTTGCATGTAGGCTGACTTACAACTAGGTATATTTTGTTATGAATGGGACTACGTCATGTAAAGTGAATTCTTAGTATACATGTAACTCATTCATCTGGGACATCACATGCAATATTTATCTCTACAAGTTTATCTGGTTTTCACTTTATCCTAAACGTGTAATGGATTATTCCGCTTTGTGATTAAGATATACTCAGGGTCATTTGCTTGTTTTTTTAAAATGTTGTTTGCCATTTATTTTTCCAAAGTCATCTTGAATTAAAAGTGTGCCTAGACATGGCATGATATGAGGGCTAGAAAAGGCTGACCCAATAAACGATCCCAAAACATATAACTAGGTAATACAAAATCCACTTGCTTTTCTGGCTTGAGCAACCAAACTCCTCAAGATGGTAGGCAAGATTAAACAATACTTGCCAGATTTGGCAAGCAAAGTGCTTTGAATCTATATTCTTAAAATCCTATGTAGAGCAAGTCAAACAACAGTTGCAAAAATTGGTGAGGTTGAATGGTAATTTTGTAATACCTTGGTTTTTTCAAGAGCTACTTTCTAATTTGCAAGTTTGCATTATACACATGTAGTTGCAGTGCTCTTTGAAAACTCCTTCTCATATATTTCTGCTAGAAATCACTTTTATAATTTAAAAAAAAAATAATTAAGCCCACTGCATCCATCTGAGGTCCAATTTTGTCAAAGTTTGTTATAGCATTTGATATGAACATTCAAACATGTAAAATCTTAACGATCACAGTTCCTAATAGTCATATGAATACAAAAATTGAAATTCCAGGCTATTGCAAGCCTCCCTGTAGGAATAAAAGTGAGTCTGAGTCGTAGTAACGTCATAGTAATCTTGCAATCAGCTATGATTTGAAGCCAATTTGGCCTTTCTCTGACTACAGGGCTTGCAGTTAACCAAAATATCGATTTTAGTATTCCTACCATTATTCCGAACTTCAAATAAGATAATTTTACTTGTTTAAACTTTCATATTTAATGCAAAATGCCATTTGTTTGAAAATTGGGTCACAGTCGAATGGTATATTGTGTGATGGGCTTTAGTTGCCTTCAAAAGCCTTTGATCTATGGTCTGGTTGGCTTTCACGTTGTGGTCTGTCAGTGCAGATGAGTTTTATTAAACTGTCTCATTTTTTTTGACCTGCTGGTATATAGATTTGATATCAATGAACCGATTTCCGATTAAGGCCTGTTCACATATGAAGTGGAACCCCCTGCAGTAACCCCCCCCCCATGTTTTTTGCATACAAATGAAGGGGATATGAGGCTGCAAAAAAAAAAAAAGCAAAAAAACCCCCAAAACTGCCAGTGAAAGCAAGAGGCATGTTTTTTTGCCTCATGGGCTGTGTTTCCTGAAACCGTTATAAGTGTCAGTTCAAGGACATTCCATTGAAATGCTTGTTAATTTTACAACACACGTTTCAGTGAGATGTCCAGGAAGTTAGACTTATGACAGTTTTGAGAAACGATCACCTGGTGTCAAAAAGGTGTGGACCAATCAAATTCTCATAAAACTAGCACAGAATGTGACATAACAATTTTGTCTGTGCAACTTCTGGCAAAAATCTACTTTATTATACAAATAATGCACAGATGTGAGTGTGTTAGTGGCGATGCAGCGCACTTGAGGGTATTTACAATGTGTGACTAGCACGAGGCGCTTGCGCCAAGTGCTTTTGCATAATATTGTAAATACCCGAGATGCCTGCATCGCCACTAACATCACAAATTTAAATCTGTGCATTATTTGTTTTATAAAACGGGTCGGCAGTATGACTTTGTGGTGGAAAATTTGTTAAAACCACTCCAAATTTCCTCAGATCGCACAGACAAGGAGGCAACATCTGCTTTCTCTTATGACATCACAAGCGATGCGTTGCCAGTGTGATGCGCCCCTGAGTAAGCGCATCAAAATCCTTATGTAGACTTCTAGAAAGAACGCGTATTTCACGGCGCGTTTCTTCTAGTTTCTAGTTTTTACGCGCTAGAGGTAAAGTGATGCATCCAAAATGCACAGTGCTGCACAAAAAATGCACGGCTGGAAGGTTGCATAGAATTAAAGCATGAACATGTGACATGCATACGCACTCGCTATTGGCTACATCCTTGAACCCGTTTTATAATTGGAGTTAACGCATGAATGTGCACCTCATCATCAAAAGTTTTCTGTACCATATGTGAACACTTTAAAAAGCGCGCTGAATATCTGAATGAGCCTTTAGCGTTTGGAGGGATTAAGGGGATGCTCTTTACGATTGCCAATGTAATCAAAGATCTGACATGACAAAGTGTGTGAAAAACCTTTCATTTTATACCATGTGTTGTCACTGCTGTTTGTCAATTCATGAAAGTTTACAGGGAAACCAGTGCTAAGTTGGTTTTCCTCTCATACGCCTTCATTCCTTTTATGCACCGTCTAAACATGACTTTACAGATGTAAATCTTTCTCAGAAAAAGAAATGAAGAAATATCAAAGTTGAATAAATATATGGTTTAGTGGATGTACCATAGAACATGAACCATGTAGACCTGGACAGAAATTGTGATCAGCTGTTGTGATTGATCCAAATAAACCAGTTTGTAAAATGTAACTAACGCATGTGCGGATACTCTAAAGGTCATTTGCAGAGTACAATCAAAGTTTTATGCTTTCATAAATTCATACCTTGTGCACCATACTTAAAGTAGGATCTTATTTGTCTAACGTGTAGTGCATCCATCAAAACAGATACCGGTACTCTTGCTCGTACAAATTGGAGTTATATCAGGGTCATTGATTTGTACAATTACAAACTGGCTTAATGGATCACAACTTGAGTTCAATAATGGTTTTATGTAGGAAACTTGCGGTTGTAACTTTGCAGTTAAGTGTGGGGCTTGTGGTATACATGTATGTAGATCAATCCTAACTCTGTATATTACATGTAGGTCGCTGGATGAAAACCCCAGTTGTGGTATGTGGTTACTAGACATCAATCCACTTATGCTGCTCCATACGCAGGATTGGAAATGGTAACCCGTAAATCCTAGTCATGGCATGCTTTAAAGGCATTGGCTAACATTGTTATGATTTTAAAAAAATCTTGTTTTGTTACTTGAAAATGGGATAAACATAAGGGTTATAGTGTAAAAATACCAGTCTGAAAGTTTCAAAGTATAATATCCACAGGAAGTATTTTAAATATAAAAAATGTGAACCAATGTTTGAAAAATATACGATGGTCGGTTGCACAGAATAGACACAAGGAGTGCGCATGCGCGCATGACTCACCTTACCGTACTGTGTGTATTGGCGTATCACGCGGCGGGAGGCACATAATGGCATTTTCAAATTCAAGCAAAGTGGTCCTCTTAGTGATTGTCTCGTGAGACGAAGGATAATAAAACCATCGTTTGTGTCTAACTTACACTTTTTCATTCCAAATTATGGTTGGTTTCAGGGTTTTTGAGTACAAATACAAGTACTCATACACATGTTTCATCTTAGTTTGACAATTTTTTAAATCAGCGACTCACAAAGTTAGCCAATGCCTTTAAGGCATCAATCCACTTTTGGTGCTTCGTACCCAGGAGTGGAAATAGTAACCCATTATGATATACAGTGTACAGCAGGTTTGAAGATCTAATTTGACATTGGACTGTGCAGAACTTGTAGTATGATTGTTCACTTTATGTCAACATGGAAATGAACAAATTTAACATCCTATGTGGTAGGAGCTAAAGGAGGGATTTAAATTTTTAGGTGACCAAAGACAAAGAGATTAAAATAGGCATTGTAGACAAGGTGAGAGTGATAGTAGTGTTTGAAATGTGTCAGTTGCTGTGAAGGAAAATGAGTTGTAAGCAGCAACGAAGGATTATGGAATGTGAATATTCAAATGAATGCAAAATTTCTACTCCCCCCCCCCAAAAAAAAACATTGCCTGTGCCATTTCCGCAAAGTTGGTCCAATTCTATGGCCAACATCACTACAGGTATGAAGTGCTGCCCTTAACTTGACCGAGAATGATTCACTTTTGAAGTGCTATGCTACAGCTGTGTGATTGTGTGCCCAAATGCATCCCTTAATCATTCAGGAGTTGACCTCTTTTCTTAGGTTCATTCTCCTTTCAAATTAAAAAAATATGGAAAGTGGGATTTTTCTTTTCTGTGTGTGCAGATCTGATTTTGAGTTGAACCAAAGCATATGTAAGCATGTATTCATGCAAATCATAATTAAATTGACTGAAAAATGAACTCATTAGATTTGTTTTAAAAGAGTTCATCATTCACATTTTTAATATATTCTTGAGAATTATTTTATATTAATTTCCATAATTTGTTGAATTGAAAGTGGAATGGTGTTGAAAATCGTTAATCCATCAAATTTACATTTATTTGTTAATTTTCCAATTATTCAGTGTGACTTGCCACTATAAAAAATGATTGATAGATATTTCTAACAAATCTCCAAAATCAAAATTTACAGTGTACCAAGTTGGATTGTTCAGTTGATAGTGTTTATTTTCTCCCTTTTTGGGAATCCTTTTGATTCCTGTTTTCTAAAGTATTATATTTTTCATTGAAAAGTGATTAATTGAAAGGGTATCCAATAGCACTGGATGACACAAGTGAATTTAAGGCACTTGAAATCCAAGCAACTGATATGCCTAGAATGGATTCATTGATATTTCTTGAAAATTGGTAAATTAAATTAAAATCATGGATAAACTAAATTGATTGATTTGGCTCAGTGTTGGGTAAAGGTCAGGAGTTAGGGACATACTGGGGTCATGTGACCAAGTTGTATTCTTAAACATTGGTAAAGATATTCCCTCTGCTTGGGACCATCTTTCAAATCACACTAAAGAAATATTTTTCTAAAGATGTGCATTATCAGTATGGTTCGATTGCCACTGAAAATACTGTTACCCAAAAGCTTTTTTTTTTGCAACACAGAACTCTGTGAATTCAGATCGGTTGCAAAATGTGTTGAAGTTAAAGCTTTTATATGTAGCTGAAAGTGATATGAATAGTCCACTTAGTCCGAGGGACAGTGTTTGAAGTAGTCTGTGAAGTGTATCCCATTAAGAAGAGAAAAAAAATTCACTATTGAATATTGCATGTACAAAGATATAGCAATTTTATTTATTACTGGGTATGAATGCTTGAATTGTCAGAATTGTGCTTTTTTTTGTTTTAAGGGCATTTGAGTTCTTTTAGGAGTAAGAGCATGGTGAAAATGTAAGGTCCAGCAATGCTCATAATTTATACAGCCACCACATGAATCAAAGAGAGAGAGAGAGGGAGAGAGAGAGGGGGGAGAGAGAGAGAGAGAGAGAGAGAGGGAGAGGGGGAGGGAGAGGGAAAGAGAGGGAGGGAGAAGAGTTAAAGTGGTAGAGTAGGCATGAGAGATATATGGGAAGAGTTTCTTTTTAAAAATCTTTTTTGTTTATTCAGAATTCTTAATATTCCATAGAAAGTCCACTCTTTGTTTTAGAGATCCATTTAATATTTGTAACTGTATATAGCAGACTGTCTGCATTGTAAAGGCATAAAAATGGAAGTAAATACATTACAACAAAAAAAAATCAATGTGAAAAACTATTGCAAAATTTTGTATAATAAAGTTATTCCACTGATGTGTACTCATCTTTTGTGAATGTGTTTGTTTCATTGCAAGATGTATGTGTATAAGAGAGAGAGAGAGAGAGACAAAAAGTGTGTGCAATGTATAAGAGAGTTTGTGTTAAATTTAGTCCAGTAGCCATGGGGGGTAAGGCTGCATTGGAATGTTATAGTTTTTGTTTAAAATTGATATCGACTGTTCAGACCTTCTATTTCAACAATCCACATGCTGGAGCTCTGTCAGCATTGAGCAATTTGAGATATACACGAAAATCCAAAATGGCCGCCGGCGGCCATCTTGGATTTTCTGTTTACCTACTTTAAACATCCCAAGAATGTTCAAAAATTGGAAATAAGAGTTTTTCGGGATGGAGAATCCAGATCTGAGGTTATTTTGAGGATATGACTATTTCTTGATGTCTAGATATAAAATGGCGGCTAATTTTTCAAGATGGCCGCCATATGCACTATAGGCTAGGCAATGTCAAAAGGTGAAAAGTCCTTATTTATCATTTAACATAAAAACGAAGCAAGCAAAATGCAATTTTTTCATTTGTACTATATCTATTACATGTTTTCTTTAACTTCTGAAAAAATCACGACAAAAGTAATTGCTGTTTGGGCGTAGGGCGCCCTCAAAGTTTGATTTTTTTTTTTCTAAATTGGCAAATTCGTCCTTCAAATTACACCATTAGTCCCAACTGGTAGGATGATTGAAATTAGTGATATTGTAGACATTTTCCAATATTTTAGGGCAGCCTCAGTGAAATTTCACTTCCAGAAGGTTATCTGGTCAAAATATGATGGTGAAAATGAAGATAAACATTATTTTGCAACCATTTAGGAACACATAGTGACTCACACCCTACATTATGGGCAACTATCTTGAAAACTGGAGATGACATGAAGCTTTAATAGTTCTACATAGTTCACAAGAGATTTTTCAAGGTTAATGCATTTAAGTAAAGTGATATCTTGACCTTGAAGATACAAAAAATATACAATATTTATATAATATACACAAACAATGCGTGGTTCTCTTCCATAATTGGTATAACATTCCCATAAATGCGTATTGTGGTTAGCATTCAGATATCAACATTTTCCATTTAAAAATGTGCTATTGATCTCATTTTTCTTATCTACGCGTATAAAAGTTATATACACGAATTCAAATGACAACTCATTAAAAAGCAAACAATTTACCTTTACCTGTCATCAAAGGAAGCCATGCCAAAATAAACCCCAGCAAAAATAAAGCGAGCGACTATATAGCCAACAGACAGCATTGCTAAACGCTATTTCAGGAATGGCTCTCTTAAAACTACTGCTTTTATGAGAATTAGATTGCAGAATATACTGTAGCCAGCAAAAAATAGTTTAAGCAACAATATGGGTGTCGATTTGGGGAAGGGGGATGGGGATATATCCCCCAATATTGTTGGTAGGAAGATGGTCTGCATTAACACTGCCCCCAATAATTCACAATCAGAAATGACATAGCCCATGCAATTCCCTAAGAGTATTAAAAAAAATAAAAAGGGAAGGGCAAATGGGGGGGGGGGAGAATTTCAAAGTAAAAAGGATAACGAAAAACTTTCCAGCACTGGCTCGCTTCGCTAGCTCACATTTTAAAGTATCTCTAGTTGTGGTTAGATCGGCTTGCAACTTGTTTCTCTCTCTCTCTCTCTCTCTTTTATGGTATAATTACTATTCTTCTACTCACTGCCTTGCATTTTAAGTATCTTAACCAAAGCCCGGTTATGTTAATATCCTTATGAAATGAAACTGATTTGCATCTAATTGTCTATCTAATGTTATACTATTCTTCTTGTCATAAAATGATAGTAATAAAGGTGCAAGGAGTCGAGTCAAACATCGAGAAGAGCTAAAACAGAAGAATTTTTCATGAGATAAAGGGCTGTGACCAATGGCCTATTCCTATCTCACCAATTATGAGAATGGAGGAAGCCGATGAAATGTATTACTAGAATGATGAGATTGGATTGACAATACAAAACCCTGTTCTTAGCACAGTATATTTTTAAATACCCATCTTTCTCTTTCTTGCTACACTCACCTATCAAATCTGAAAAAAAAAATATTTCAAAGGAATCATACACTCTTATTCGCTCAGCAACAAGTTTGAATACAATAATGCTTTTACAGCAAAGTGTCCAACTGTCCTCAAATTCTGTGGGAAGATGTACATCATCACAATAATTATTTTGGAGGCAAATCTACATCTGAAAGAAAATGAGTCCGTAGCTTGTTTTGCTTGCTCATATAGAAACAGAATTGTTTGGATGGCAAGCGATGAGCAAAATAGCGTTATATTTGGCAGTTAAGTGATCGAATATACAACAGTTTGAGGCTATCAAGGAGTGTAAAGTTTTCCTCACTCGCTGCACTCACTCGTATAGCATTTAAATACAGAACAGTTGGGGAATACTATTTCGCCAAGCGTGTGTTTTCCCTTATCTCCCTTCGCTCGCTCGTATTATTTTGAAAGATGGTTTAGAACAGCAAAAGATTAGACCAGCGAGGTGCTAGAATAGAGTCATAGTATGCAGTGAGATGACTATACCATCAAAACATTTTGACCATGAAATAATACTGTATCACCAAAAGAGTGTACTTTCCTTGCTCACTCGTAATATACAAAAACAGGGTGGTTTGGACTGTAAACATAAGACCATAAGCATAAAAGGTACTGAAAAGGTTATAAATCATTCGAATCTCTTATTCCTAGTGCATTGTAGAGTGTGTTTTGATGACAAAAAAAAAAAAAAACGATTTATTTATTACTCGCTCATCCACAAAATAAAAATGCGGTGGTTCATACTTTTAAAAAGTGTCAACTAAACTAGAAAGCTTACAGGTCCCTAAACATTCCATTCAAGTAATGGGGATGTACCCCTTCGATATCATTTGAAGGCTATTTTTGTTTGGCTAATGGGATGAATGGTAGAATAGACTAAGAATGCAGTAGACCTGTGAGCAAATATAGGTATTATACCCTCCATTCACAAAATTTAGTGACGCTCTGACCTCTGTACGTGCTCCTTTCCTTAATCAATCCTTCACTTTTTAATCCCTTAACCTTTCCCAGTCGCTTTCCTCCCCGCCTGAGGATATTTGGCATCAGTCCCCCCCCCCCCCCCCCCCCGAACCCAAATCAAAACCCATGAGCACCAATATCTATATTTGTAAGGAAAATTATCATTTGACTGTGAAAATATCATAAAATATAAAAAGTGTACTTTTTCTGTAACTGGTAAACAGGCATGCACTTAAAATGCATGTTATCATCTAATATGCAAACAATCATTTGAACATTGACCTGTCTCTTATAATGGCTGAAATATGGATCAATTAACTTTAGCCAACAATAAAGTGGTGCTAAACACACGATTTCAGGAATTGGTCTTTTGAAAAGTACTAGTTATTCGGCTCAGCCGAGATTTGCAGAATTTTCAGTCCACGACAGGCAATGATATATACCGTAGATATAATAGGAGATACTCAAATTAGTCAGGAAAATGATGTTTTGGCCTTGAAAACATCAAAAAATATCATTTTTGAAAGTATGTTTCTTCTGTAATTAGTATTGCAGTAACTGAATGCTTAATAAATGAATTTCATAACTAATTTCTGAGCCTCAAATTCCTGATAAAGAGATTTGAGTACACATATAGTTTTTGTCAGCTACAAAAAGGTGAACATCATATGCTTTTCCTCCATAGTGTAAAGTGTGTGTGTGGGGTGTGGGTGTGTGTGCTTGGGAAGGAGTCTATCCCCCTCCCCTCCCCCGTCACATTTATGCTTGTTGTTTTTTGTTTCTAAATATCATCCTTGTAGAAAGAAAATCAATCATATTCGATCTATTTTCTACTTGATTTTCAATGCAATATTGCATATATGTACATGTACAAATAGACTGCTGGGGGCGCCATCTTGAAAATTAGCTGCCATTTTAAATCAAGACATCGAAACATAGTCATATCCTCAAACTAACCTCAGATTTGGATTTTCCATCCCGAAAAGCCCTTAATTCCCAATTTTGAACATTCTAGGGATGTTTAAAGCAGGTAAACTAAAAATCCAAGATGGCCGCCAGCGGCCATTTTGGATTTTCGCGTATATCTCAAATTGCTCAATGCTGACAGAGCTCCAGCATGTGGATTGTTAAAATAGAAGGTCTGAACAGTCGATATCAATTAAAAAAAAAAAACTATAACATTCAAATGCAACCTTAGGCCTAAAATCCGGGTTTGGCTGCCGGACTAATTGTACCTATGACCTTAAAAAGTAATGTGTGTCACAAAGACTTAAGAAATACCCACTCCCCATTATCCGGTATTCTAGGTGTTAACGATTAAGGAGTTTAACAAAATAAAAGATAACATAAGACTACAATGTGCAGACTTGAAATGAAGTTCGATTTTGTAAATGCTCCAGTTTATCCTAGCTTGCATTAGTCTACTCACTAGTTGCTTTTATGTATTTTCATGTATTCACACCATAAATCAATACATCTTCAAACATTTTTCAGAACATTTTCAAATCAAGTTTATTTGAAGAATACTCTTAATTCTTTTACAAAACAAAATCTCTCTTTTTTTTCTAAATGTTATCTAACACTCTACAGTCCCACATGCAAAGAAATACTTAGAAAAATAAAGACTCAATATTACAATTATTTGAAATCAATAACAATATAAGGCTAAATTCGATCGCACGCATTCCATGTAATTTTGCAAATCTACATTTCTCACCAAATCCTTTATTACACTAGACCGAATGCCATGACCTTACTCAGTGTGTAGGCTTAATAAATCATTACTAAAAAAGTTGAGCAAAAATAATATCCTTCTACATGTATATAGATTAATGATAAATGCAACATGTTTCTAACTAAGCAGAAAAAGTATAATTATCCATCTTAAAAATTAAGACTGCAAAAATACTGATATACATGTAGCCTGCAAAAAGATATCTGAAATGACAATGAAACGATTGGGTAATATAATTTGAACACACATTGCTGTAGGATCAGAGGAAAGGAGAAGCTTATAACACAAAAGTTTAAAATAAATAATGCACAGGTTTAGGTCTGAGACAATACATTTACAAAAGATAAACATGAGTTCTCCTTTATGCAATTAAAACGTGAAAAGAGTGTTTCAACGTAACAGGGAAAGGTTGATTAATTAGTGAATTAAACTGGTGAATACCCTGACATTTTGAAAACATAACAATGATATGAAATTAATTATTAATTATCTAGCTGAAAAACCATATGCACTGCACACAGACATTTCTAGTATGGTACATGTATTCTTTCAAAATGACATAAAAATATCTAAAAAGCTCACAAAATTATTTTTCACTTTTCCCAGAACCCGAGCTTCTCTTTAAGGCTATGTGCAACAGAAAGATAGATCTGAGTTGATATGAATATAAATCAATAAATGGAAACGGATAACTAAATGTAAAAAAAACGGAGAACAGATTAAGAAAAGGCAGAACATGCATATCTGAGAAATAACCAGGAGTTTTAAATATAATACAGAATAGCTTTAAACAAGAAGAATGCGACTGTGTCTTCAATATGGATCTGCCCCCCAAAAATAAAGAGTGCCTCCAGCACCGCCTCCAAATGGAGGAAGCATAAAACTCAAGGTGACCCGTTAACTCATGATCCCCCGTTGGGAGCTAGATAGGCATGAAGCCCTGCAATAAGTGAATCACTTTCTGACTCTTGCCTACCTTACAAAATTCAATCCATTGTGCACATAATGATGGAATAAATGAAAAATAAAAAAAAGGCAGAGATTAGGGGTATACCTAGGTATGGAATTTTTCTACTTAAAAGATATTTCTACGATTCTAGCCTGTGAGTAGTGTTTTTGTAAGTGTGTCCATACATTAACCTACGCCTGATACATGCGTCAATTTATTTGCACAAAATGATGTCGTCTTTTGAGTACTTTCCAACAAAAGAAAAATCTGAACAAATATCTAGTGCACTTTAACTATCCTTCCAATAATCTCAATCGATTTGAAGTGTAAACAAAACAAAGATATAACAAAGCTGAGGGAAAAATATTTACACTTAAGAAATGTTTAAGTAATCTTTTCAAAACATGTAATAATGTTGTATCATAGTCTATGCTATCAAGAAAAACATAGAATATAGTTCTCTACCATCAGCAGTTACATAATCTATTCTCTGTGTAGTAAGGTTCAAACCATATTGCACAGTCATATTTGAAGAAAAATTGAAGAACATAAACTACAGAACAAAATGAATGCCTAAAAAGGGAATAATAAAAACAAAAAAAGAAATTAAGAACAAAATTATCTGAAGTTATATTCATTACACTGTACATACAAAATATTGAAATAATAAAAAAAAGTGACAATTCATTTTGTCAGGAGTAAATGCATTGTTAAACCATAAGAGTAAAACAAAATTATACTGAAAACAATTTAAGCCATGGTATGTTAAGGAAAGACTTAGATGCTATCATACTTTTGTAACTGTTCCCCCTATCAAATACTTCCACATAATATTTTTTCTTCAAAATATAATCATATGGTAAAATGAGTACTAGCTACATTTAAAGATGAGGCCATCAAAATTTCCTCAGTATCTATGCTTCATTCCAAATATTTTGATAACACAGTATCTTACAAATGATTAATTATTTTAAAAATCTGCAAACAAACTATTCTTCTATGGTTTTCAGAGGTGAGTTGCATTCCACAAACCAATGCTTCATGAAATATTGTACAGACAGGTCTAAATGGTAATATACACATGTACACATAATTATGACACAAAATGAAAAAAAAAAGAAGAAATAACAAGATTGCATGTTGAATTGCTAAACTATAAATAGTGGATCCCTCTACTTCCACAGAAGAATTTCTTTTAATGCTTTATCTATGTGTACTTACTTATCAAGAAATAAAAAATGAACATGTATGAATATTATTTCATATTTTCTGGAATTATACCGATGTAATGCCATTGTACATGTATTTCTTTTCTTTCTGTTGGAAATGAATAAATACAAATTTGAGTCCGGTGATGATGGCTATTGGTATCAACTCTTTTCTCTGAACAGGTACAGGTGAATGTCTTCAAGAGCACAATTTGAGAGTAAATCGTGTTCTTCAATGTCAACATCATTAACACTGAATACAAAATCACCCAATGACAGGAGGCCTATTCTTACAAACACCGCGATGAAAATACCTGCGTTATTCCATCTCACAATTACAGTGACTTCCAAACTCCTTAGAGTTAGAGATTGTAATGCACTTGCATTCAGTAGAACCCCTAACACGAAGTCTGAATTCACATTGGAAAAATTGCGGGTGTATGTCACTTTAATACAGAGATATAAAAAAGTCACTGGTTTGAATACTAGCAGTGTTTGCAGATATTCAAGCAGTTTTTCTATCAAACCTTTCTGAGAAATGCATGAAATTCCATAGAATTCTAATGTATGTGAGAATGACCCGGTGGATGTCATATGAGAGATACAGAAATGATAATAATTCAGCAAAGAACACACTGCTTACTTTGATATAACCATACTATCATAGCATTAAAAGAAATCTAACAGATCATCATACAATATGATAAGCCATCAGTATCAACAATCTACTGATAATGAACGATCTTTGAACCAGTTAGGAGTAATTCTTATCAATTTTAGATTATATCTAGGTCATGAGTTCGCAATGCAATACAGGTCAGTATCATTCCCTTTTAAAATCTGTTGCTCTCTTTAAAATTGCAACATCCGAGTATAAACTGTATTTCATTTTACAACAAATTCATGTATTTGCAAGCCTCCTAGCCCAAAGGAAATAAAACAACTAATTTTCAAACAAAAAAAAAAAAAAAAAAAAAGGTGTAAATGTACAGCTTTCCTTATTTACATTATTTCAATCAGTTGAATATACACTACAGCACATGGATATATATTCCATTGGTTAAACATATGAATATATATCTATAAAATCACACGTGTTATCAAGTGAAAACTAATATTTTGATGTTGTTAAACATCCTTTTAATCAACATAAAATAAACATGAAAAGAAACATGATACAGAATGGATGAGCTGCCATGTTTTCACTATCACATACATGTATATGACACAAAATGTTTAATTAAGTCATCATATTTCCTATTTACAATTTTACATAGATCTATCAACAATCCAGGGAATAAAATTGCAATCTATCACTTGTGCTTGGTTTTAATTTTCTACTTCTACCATATATCACAAAAATATAAATTTTCCATATTTGATCCTAGATAGTTCAGGTCCACACTTACATTGAGACAACACCTGGACAAACATTTCCTGATGATGTGTCGCATATGAATGCACTAATTGGTTTGCACATGATTAATATGCATACTTGGGTTGTGGAGTGCCTGTTTGATAATGCTGGGTTTACACTGGGCCACGATGTCCACAATGTCCACGATTTTAAAAAAAGCAATGAGCTCCACAATCTATTTTATGACCTTTTCTTGCTCACCACGATCCCCTACGATGGTGCAATAAGGACTTTTACGCTCTGTAAAGGTCTGTTGCGGAATGTACTACAATTCCCATGTTCTATCATGCTCTCTTAAGATTTGGCATCAAATCGGAATAATCGTGACAAAATTTTTAACTGTCGAAAATGTTATCACACTCATCACGCTCATCACAATTCCACCAAGCTCCCTCAAGATCATCACGATTCGACTCCATGACCCCCAATGCTCATCATAATTCTCTTAAATCATGGAGATCGTGGACCATCCAAGAACATAACAAAAGACGATTCAATATCTTATGGAATCGGACAGGTGCATGGCCGTCCCTAAACTAAAGCGGGAATATTTTAAAACTATTATTTAGCATACTTGGTGCCTCCCAGCAACATAAATCCTGGAGATCCACACTTTTTATGAACAGTGAAGATCGTGGAAATCGTGGCCCAGTGTAAACCCAGCATAAGAGCTGTGTTGTTTTGTATGACAATGGAATGCTGCTTTGATGTGTACATGTTCCTCCAAAAGATTGTATCATATTCGTTTGTTGTTGGTTTTTTTCTTGTTTAGATACAGACTGAAGAATTCAATAATGTTAAAAGAGTTTTAATATTAAAGGCATGGGTTAACATTGTTATAAAATTTCGCTACTTGAAAAAGGGATAAACATAACAGCTATAGTGTAAAAATACCAGTCTGAGAGTTTCAAAGTACAATAACCACAGGAAGTATTTTCAAATATTAGAAATGTGAACCAATGTTTGAAAAATATACCAGGGTCGGTGGCACAGACTAGGTGCAGGGAGCGTACATGCGCGCATGGCTCACCGGACCGTACTGTGTGTATTGGCTATCACGCGGAGAGAGGCAGATAATGTTTTTTTTTAACTCTTATGTATTGTCTCCGAGACCAAAAATAATAAAATTGCAGTTTGCATATTACTAGCAGTTTTTCATTCCAAATTATGGTTGGTTTTAGGGTTTTCGAGTACAAATACAAGTACTCATACACACGTTTCATCTTAGTTTGCAAATTTTTTTTAAATTGGCTGCTCACAAAGTTAGCCAATGTCTTTAAAAGAAAACATGCAAAGACTAAGGAAAGCACTAGAAGTAAGTTCATATTTTTTTTATTCTTTTGTATTTTAATGTGAATGATACGAAGCATGATCAATAACTGATTGCTATTTGTTTTGTTTTCTATCTCAGTTTTTTTTTTCTTTTGCTCTCACATGCATGTATTCTCTAATGACTAATAATGTACCATTATCTCTTTTACATATATTTTCATGCTTTCGATTGTTCATTATCTGTTATTCTGTTTGCATCTGATGATGTATTGGTTTTAATTTGTCCAATGGACCTCATGGCAAATTAGTGTTGTGCCCAAAATAAGTTATTCTACTGCTATTAATATATACCGTGTTTACACAGTGACTTGGCTCGAGTGTTGAATCCTCAAGCAGGGCCGAACGCTGCGAAGAGGGCAACTGTGATCGTGTTAATACCGAAACGAAAAAGGCGAGTTCGACACGGCCCGCGGATCACGAACGGAAGTAGAATTAACGTCACAAATGCGGGAAATTTGCCTCTGACTACATTTTTCCGCAACGTTCACAACAAAATATGTTAAACACTGAACAACGAGAGTGAGGCTGGGTTACGTTAGTTATAAAACTGCCGTAGTGACAGCACTATATTAAATATATAGAAGAATAAATAATGCAAGGATCATACCAAACAGTGATATACAAACAATTTTACGAGCAAGAGTAGAATTTCACGATCCCTAAAAAGAGTATTTTTTACCTACGGAAATTGAGTGAAGGCAGGGGCATAGCAAGGACAAGAGAGCTATCTCGCGCGATACCGGATGCGGCTATTCCGTGTTTGACCTATGGGTCACGAGGGTTCAACACGGCTTTCCGTTTACACACGAAAAAATAGACGAGTCTGACTCGGCTCGCGGGTTGAAACCTATGATTCTGGCGGATCAAAAAAGCGGTGTTCTACACGGCTCGCGGATCACACTGATCACGTTTACACAACATAAAATTGCCGTGTTGAGCACGGCTCGCGTGTTGAACCCCCGAGCCGAGTCACTGTGTAAACACGGTAATAATTAGCTTTAGGTTCAACAATGCTTATCATATCTCTCTGTGAATATATGCACATACATGTACACCCTACGACAAACTATGTAAACAGTCCCTGCCTCTAACATCTGGTAGAAATTTGTTTCTTGGAGCACAGTGTGTTAAAAGTCTATTGGGCATTAGTACAAGCAATACTTTGTCTTTTAAAAGTAGATTAGAACAGTTCCTCCAAGTACAATGTAATTGCATAACTCTCTCTCTCTCTCTCTTAGCTGATCCCTCCACTATTCTGGAGACTCCTGGGGGGCGTTTCATCAACATTTGTTGTCTGACAAGTTGTCAGATCTGACATCTTTCCTTGATTTTGATTGGCTTAGAAGCATTGTTACTGTGGCAACTGTCGGATAAAACAGACTTTGTCGGATAAAACATCCGACAAGTCCTTTCATGAAACGCTCCCCTGGAACACCAAGAAGTACCACATCAAAATTGACATTTTTGTGACCTGCAGTAGTATGTATAACATTAAGCAAAAGACCCCCACAATATACAAGAGTAAATACTACCACTGTTGACTTGGTAATGTATATTCACAGGGGTGAACAAAGCCCCTTTCAGTGATGCAGCCACTGATGGGCACAGGCATCACAGGAAAGGGGGGGGGGGGGAGGAGGGGGGAGATACCAATCTTTGTGGATCAAATGTGAATTAACAAAGCCAACTTTTTAGATGGGAGGATATCTGAGTTCTACAATCTTTATTTCAAGTTACCTCTCCCTAACTTGTTCTACCATATCTTTTTCACTCTTACCCCTTTTTTAATACAACAGTATTACCCAATATCTACATCTATGGTTTGATCTTATTTTATTTTTTACAAATTGATCTTTTACAGGTGAACTCTACTGTTATACATGTACAATGAAAAAACTTTCATGAAACATTTAAAGCCT
The DNA here is from genome assembly GCA_029962745.1 of Echinometra lucunter. NCBI lineage: Eukaryota > Metazoa > Echinodermata > Echinoidea > Camarodonta > Echinometridae > Echinometra > Echinometra lucunter. Next base: position 14,486,694 of record CM057158.1, on the reverse strand, counting down.
GCTGCACACTATACGATCCGTCTGCTAACTGATTTTCGAACAAATGGCGTTTTGCATGAAATATAAAAGTTTAAACAAGTAAAATTATCTTATTTGAAGTTCGGAATAATGACAGGAATACTAAAATCAAAATTTAGGTTAACGGCAAGCCTTTTGGTGGGAGTAAAGGCCAAATCGGTTTCAAATCATAGCCGATCGCAAGATTGCTATGATGTCACTACGATTCGGAATAGAGTTTGCTTTTATTCCTACAGGGGGGCTTGCAATAGCACGGGATTTGAATTTTAGTATTCACACGAATTTTCGGAACTTGAATCATTAAGATTTTACATGTTTGAATGTTCATATCAAATGCTATAATAAATTTTTCCAAAATCGGATCGCAGTCGGATCGTGCAGTGTGCCCCGGCATTAAATGCAGAGGATTTCTGGAGGTCATGCACGGTTATGGCAGTTCAAGAGAAAACCAGCTCAATAATTGCTCACCTGCCTCTGTCTTCAGTGAACACCAGGGGGGTGTTTCACAAAGACTAAGACTGACTCAAATCGCTCTTAACTATGGCAGGCCATTCATGCCACTGTTTGCTTTCACCATCGGTCTCTCAAGGTATGCGCCAATCATGGTCACAAATTTGAAACATGTACATTTTGTGTTTTCTTCATCGATGAACTATGAAATCTTGTCAGTTCTGCAGATTTGTGACCATGATTTGCAAATCCTTTGAGAGATCCATGGTGAAAGAAAACAGTGGCATGAATGGCCAGCCACAGTTAAGTGCAATTTCAATCGATCTTAGTCTTTGTGAAACACCCCCAGATCTAGCAGGACATACATTAAATGTTTCTTATGGCAAATTATTTTGATTTGTCTCACAAACCCAAAAGCTGTAATCCCTTATCATTGTGCAACGATAACACCCCATGGGATGTTGAAATACAGCATATTACGAATCAATAATATATCATTATATATGCACACGCACACACATTTTTTTCTTTACAGAAATTAGAATTTATGAGTTCTTGCTGTAATAAATAGATGGGAAATAAGCTGCTGTATAATTTCAAATTTTATGATACACAGTGAAATTTTACTTAGATAGGCAAAACACAGCTCAGAAAAAGATAAGTATTACCGGTACTCCTATAAAATTTACCAGTTGATTACATCTAGGTCACATGTAAATATCCAGTTGAATGACACATTGCAGTTCATCCACTTTGTTTACAAGCACCTCCTTTCAATCCAGATTGGCTTTATATTATGAAGACAAATTTCTTGTCTAGCTCTCAATACTGTCACACATGGTGTGACAGATATTACAGGAGCTATTTCACGATCCTTTACCTGAACTGTGTTTCACCTTTGACCTCTGACACTGGTATCATGTTACATAGGTTCAAATCTCAGGAACCTCCGGAGCTTAGGGGGAAGGGGTAATCTCTCCACCTGATTCTCTTTGATGCAGGTCCGTATTCTCATCCGACAACATTCCTGAAGCGTAGGTACTGTAGAAAAAAAAGAAAGATAAAAGGAGAAGGGGAGAAGGAGATGGAGAAGGGGAAGGAGATGGAGAAGATAAGGTAAGAACGAAAGAGGAGAAAGTGTGGGGGAGAAGGAGAGAGAAAGCATGGAAGGAGGAGGAGGAGAAGATGAGGAGAAAATGATGGGGAGGAGAAAGAGAAGGGGAGGAGAAGCAGAAGAAAGATGATGAGTACGAAAAAATAATAACTGTTAAAAGTACAAACATATCCAATGCAGAATTTCTTGAAAATATCAACAATTTCAAAATATCAAAATTTAAAACAGAGAGTACGAAAATCATTATACAACAAGATAATGACAGTATATTACATAATCACATGTACCCTGGATGAGTTTTATTTTGTTGAGTGAGGAAAAAAGACAGGTAGATACTAAACAGAATTAAAAACAATCAAATATTGATATTGATATCAAAATACCAAATAATGATACAATTAAAATGTTCACTGAACTGTGGGGGATTCCTGTGCTAGACAATTCCCAAATATTCAGTTGACCTCATGACCTGCAAAAGAATTATGGATTAAATTCATTGAGTATAGGGATTCTTTGTTTTTTAACAGTACCAGTCCTGTGTATTGTCCAAATGCATGTGGAAAGGTAGAAAAGAGAAGTACAACACAATTAAGAAAAAAAAATTATATATATATATATATATATATCCTCCACCGAGAATCCTACTGGATAAGCACCCTCAATACTCTTGCACCCAATGGCATCAATGTTGACAGTTAGCGTGCAATGACCCATAACACTGTCCCTCACACGTCTCATTACACATGATATATACACACACAAGCAAGCATACTGAACATCTCCGTACAAGTATTTTGGTAAATATTTCTGTTATTTTTCACTTTTTCTATTTAAGCAACAACAGGTTATTGCACATATCATATTTAATTAGTTACCTGTAAACTACTTATCTATTAATATCATTGAAGATTTTACCTACGGTTGTGTACCACTTATCTTGACTTTTTTTTTTTTTGGGGGGGGGGGGAAACACACTATACTACTTATTTTGTATTAGGATTACTGGGTACTTTTTAACACGACTACATACGACACAAGAAAGTGGTTTACTAAACTACCGATTTAAAATGTGGTTTGACAAGCATTACTATATTTAATACTCTGCTAACAATTGGTGGTATATAAAATAGTCCTAATTAAGCAGAATGCTTTATCACAATCTTATTCGCAGTGTACCCCTCACCCTCTACTAATCTGATGAGCTCGGTCTAATTTCAACCCGAGGTAATTATATTCATTGTATCATTTCTGATTTACCCTATTCCTAAATATTATTTCCTTATCATTTCGTTACATTTTCTTTACTTATTTGTTATTTCGACATTAATTGTTCAGTTATGTATCATTATTCCTAAAGTTGATTAAGTATCATTTCCGTATCATTTCAGTATATTATTTTGATCTTTAATTGTTCAGTTACGTATCATTATTCCAATTACGTATTATTTCGACATTATTTTGATATCACTTCTATATGTATATTATTTTGCCTGTTCGTTTCTTATCTGTTCAGACCTGATGAAGGCCATGTTGGCCGAAAGCTTGCCATAATAAAAGGACATGATCGAGAGCTACGTCAGCTTCATTTCATTTATTTTCTTCCAATGTGTACTAAAATGAAGCACTGCACACGTTTTGCGAGGGGACATCTTTCTCTCTCTCTCTCTCTCTCTCTCTCTATATATATATATATCTTTTTATTTTCTATGTCAAAAAGTAACAAATAAATGAAGAAGAAAAATATGAAGTGCATCACTTGTACTTTGAGAAGGCAAAGGAAAGAATCTAATCTGATCGAACAGAAAAAAAATATATTTACTAAGCATATATGTATTGTGTGTGAATCATAACAAAATTAGAGACCAAGAATATTACAGAAAAACTTTGTGCATTCACCCTTATACATGTAGCTTAGTTCAAGCACAATGTATTGTCAAGCAAGGTCAAGTTTAAGAGGAAACTTTCATCAAGGAGACAAAGAGCTTCTTGAATACAAAACTGAAAGCTTAAAAATGGCCAGAAGCACCCACAATGCTTAACTCTTACAGTGCCAATGTCAAATTTATATGACAAAGAGACTTTGCATTTTTAATCAACCATTACTCCACTTAAAAAGAAGTATATGGTGATGATGTGTCAAAGTTTAGAGGATGAATATAGTATTTAAAATATCTATCAGCCACTATATGCTACCATAGGATTTTTTAAAAGAAAACTGCAGATTTTGGAAAGGATGTTAAGGATCCATTGTCACTTTAGCATAAAACAATAGCAAACAAATAAGAAACGAAAATGTAAAGGCCAAGAGGGAAGCTCAGAGTGCTGTCTCACAATAATTTTCATGCATGACATTGAATTTATAGGAACACTTGGTTTTATTTGAAAGGGTAATAAATTTTCTACAACTTTTGTTGAAGATTTGCAGGCATTTGAGAAGAAAGCATTGTTAATGATTTTGTAGAATCTTGGAACAAGCAGAACCCCTTGGCACTGCAAGAGTTAAAGAGAAGCTGGAGTTGAAGGAAAGTTAGAAAAATAATTTGTGAGCTACATGTATCTTATTCCTTTTGTCAATTATGTCAATTAGGAAAAATACCACTGTAAAAGGGTTCTTTATAAAGGACTGATCTCCATACGACCTCATATTTGAAAGATTACAAGAAAAGCTTAATTGTTCAGGCCGAACATTTATACCAGAGACCCTGAAGCTATTTGATAGTACATGTATGTAGTACCCTTTTCTACATAAGGAAAGGAACTATTAGTACAGTTTACATGTATCTTTGAACATGTCAGATAATAATTACATCAATTGTCTAAATTTGCAAACATCTCCTCACCCCCCCCCCCCCCACATTTCAAATAGATCCATCTAAAATAGAACTACAGAGAGAAAGGCTTCCAAAATAGGGATTATACAGTTTGCCAAAAATACATATAGGAGACTGCACAGGTTTAGACAACTCAATTTTGTCATTTCTCTATACTCACTATTAGGGTTATAAAATGGAAAAGTATTTCAATCTAAAATAATTTGGCAGATGATAATGTGAATTCTTCATCTTTCAGTGTGAGCCTTTTTTTTTCTTCTCATGGGAATTTTTCTTCAGCCATGACTGATCAGAACTCAAATTAACTTTAACTTCAAAACAGAACTATGGTACTTGCTCAATACTCTAAAAGGACTTGGGGGGGGGGGGTACCATAGTCAATGTATGTTTAGAAGAATTGCTTTTCACATAACATACTTTGACTATGGGGTCAGAAAATGTGTAATTTCCAAGGAAATTCAGAAAATGTGAAATTTCATGCACAAAGTGAATGAGAGCTGCTCGCATATGATGTCATTAGTGTTGCCAATTAGCAGAGCCGATAGTAATTTACAGTACTAGAAAATGTAAATGAGTGTAATTTTCTTATTCTTTGACCGATTTTGCTAATTTCTTTTTTAAAATGCTGTTCAAATTCATCTCCTTTTATTGAAACATTGAAACTTCTGGGGTGGAGTTTCCCTTTAAAGGTAGGAGATCCCATTTGCAGCTCTAAAATATTAAGATGTGTGAATATGTGTTCAATTATAAGAGAATGATTATTAAAAACTTCTGTGAAAGAAAAATGGATTGTACATGGCTAATTAACTGAATAATTAACATTTTTGATAACTCTGTACTTATTTCGGACCGAAAATTTTAGCGGATTTTTTTTTTGAGATAGCGCAAAACGAAAGGATTCATGTTACATGCAGTACGTGTGGTGGCCACCAGCTGGGCGCGGCTGAGCTAGCTAGCTAGCTGGCTTCGCTTCTGCCGGTGAGCTGATCCGACTTGCTTATTCAAGGATGGTAGCCAGATTTTCATTTTTGTATGACCGTAAGATTAAATAAACAGTATCAGAAGGGCATATCCTAAACTCCTGCCAAGTTGTATGGATTTTCGAAGATTTTACAAAAGGGATCTCCTACCTTTAATGACAAGGTTTCACTCCATTTGTCTGTTGCACTTTTATGTATTAATTTTTCATATGCCATTAATCATGCCATTAATCACGCGAGCTGCACGTGGCTGAGCTAGCTAGCTAGCTGGCTTCGCTTCTGCTGGTGAGCTGATCCGACTTGCTTATTCAAGGATGGTAGCCAGATTTTCATTTTTGTATGACCGTAAGATTAAATAAACAGTATCAGAAGGGCATATCCTAAACTCCTGCCAAGTTGTATGGATTTTCGAAGATTTTGCAAAAGGGATCTCCTACCTTTAATGACAAGGTTTCACTCCATTTGTTTGTTGCACTTTTATGCATTAATTTTTCATATGCCATTATTTATGTTTTGAATTGTAATTCATGTTTATTTCAGTTGTCAAACTGCCAGACATGAAGAATTAATAAAATCCATTTATCTATCTATCTATCTATCTATCTATCTATCATAAAGATAACACTCTGAAACAGCAATACAGTTGAAAAACAAATACATTTAAGAAATTCATAACACTAGAATACATAAAAAGTGAAACCACTTCCATTCTTTTTAAATGTTTTTAATTTATGTATCAAGAGCTTCTTGCATAGAAACTTGTCCTCCAGGGCCTTTCATTTCTTGATTATTAGGGCAAGTAAAAAAAATAATATTTGTTTCTCGTCCTAACTTTTTGAAAAAAGGAGGATGAGGGCACTTTTTTTTTTTTTTTTTCCTTTTCCAAAACAACAGTTTTTTGGGTAGTCTAATTTCTAGTCGTTTTTAAGTACGGTAAGATATGTAGGCTGTGCATGTGCGAGGTTCAATGGCTGGAAACAGCGAAAATCAATCAAAATTTCGTCTTTTTCTTGTTTTTTTTTTTAAAGAAACTTTTTTTGATGCGATGGCAAAAAACGATGCGAGCGGGGATGAGAAACTAATAATTTTTTTTTACTTGGCCTTACTAAACATGCATATTTATTCATATAATTTGTATAATTTATATATAATAAGACAACATAAACATTTGTGTAAAAATAGGGATGGGTTTCTATACAGGATTCTCAAGGTCTACAAAACTGTATAGCGATCAGTCATGTCATGGCCAAGATATGATGCAGCTCCCCCTTCTCTAAGTCCCTATGAATATTTATGCATATAATTTGCATAATTTATATAAAATAAAACAGCATAAACATTTGTGTAAAAACAGGGATGGGTTTCTATACAGGATTCTCAGGGTCTACAAAATTGTATAGTGATCAGTCATGTCACGGGCCAAGATATGATGCCTCTCCCCCTTCCCTAAGTCCTCAATATCTCCAAACAGCTAAGTATTTTGAGGGTTAATACCTAATGCAAAGACAACTTCCATGAAGGGTGCAGTGATCTCTAAAACTGCAGAGGGAGAGAAAATTTACTTGATATACATGTACATACCATAATTCAGCTGAACGATTCTAACTTGCTTCGTAGTTCCGTAGACATCCACAATAGCATAAAAGGGGCTTTCTAGGTCTGCATTTTCCATTTGAGATGAGCCTTGATCTTCTCCATTAATGATGAGATGCATGAAGACCTTATGTTCATTAGGAGATATCATCTGTATCTCATATGTCATGCCAATTCTGCTACCTATTGATGTTGCCAAAAATTGTTTCCCATTCTTGTAGAGGGTATGACCAGAGGCTTCCAAGTCGATGTGACAGAAGTCTTTGATGAGAAGAGACTGGGGAAGGATCTTGTTGCCCACCTGGAGTGCATTGCCACAGTTCTGGATGAAGGAGCTCGTCTCCATCTGCTCCTCCTCATCGTCCTGTATTGTGCGCGGCACCTTGTTGTGGTGCTTGGTGATAGCGAAGATCCACGATTTCCCCATGCTTGTCAAGTCTGGCATTGAATACTGAGGGATGCATATCACTTCATCTTCCATCCTTTCGGCTGGATCAACGGAATCGCCCGGTGAAAGGGCAGCCATTTTGGAAGGGCAGTGTTGGGTCAGCCCGCATCGAAGATGGCCACTCCATCCGGACTCTTGTTCATCTACCTCCACCATGAATATCTCTCCAGGTTGAAGGGGCTTCTCACTGAACGTGATTGCGTTGGCGAAGCTGGTGGTACGTTTGGCGACTTCACCATTCTCACTAAGCCGCACATTGACCCCATGGTTCTCGTGAAATCTGTACAGTGGCATCGCAGCAGCTGACTTCAAACAATCAGTAGAACATTAGAAGAACATCTGGAATGAAATGAGAATACTTTTAAAGCTATAACACTATTTTCAGCTTTTAGAACAATGGCAGCTACATGTATACTGACTTTAATTCTACTCACACTGATGTTTCTCATGTCTTGCTCATCTAACATTTAAGTTTAACTCTTTGTGTGTTCACCTGCAACCCCCCTGTGCATTGTATTATTTTAGCAGTGAACACTAATCTGGGTTTACAGCATCTCTGTTATTTAATAGAAAGCTATTACTTTTTACCCCCAAATTTTGAAGGTAGATATTGTGTGGCAGAGTTGTAATATATCATATTTAACTCATTTGGTAATAGTGTGCTTTGTCGGTATGATACTATCCCTCTGGCCTTTCCAATGAAAATTTAGCACTCTATTTTGTTCCTTTGTCAGTGACGTTTTATATATGCACAGATTATTGAATATTAAACCTTTACAGTGATACCAAAATCAACAATATCTGACTGGAAGAAAAGCCCTTACAATAGAGAGAAAGAACGCAAACAGGGCAATGCCAATGTACTCTGCATTCATTGATAAGTGAGAAGAGTGCAACACTGTACTGCTCTTCACCTCTGCCCGAGACTAACAGGTGTAGATCTAGGTGAACTCACAATGTCGAAGGTCGCGCTATTGAAATGGAAATTAATCACACGGCAAAATTGCCAAGAAAGTTGGGCCTCATATCAATCAAAAAAACAATATTTTGAGTTTGAAAAATAAAGTTTAAGTTCTAATATCACAGTTAGACCTACTGAGTACTGGTCCACTGGCGAATTTCAAAGGTAGTTTGCAGGTTTAATCGGGCATGAGAAAGTGTGATTTGGGGGCATAATATTTCTTTGTTGACATGGGTCTCCACGAGACCACAGGCACAAAGGCAAATGGCAGAGGACTTAGGCTATTTGAAATTTGTGAAATATCAGAACAAAAGCACCAAGAGCTTCCTTAAGCTAGTAGGAAGTTCACACCCGGCACCCCCTCCATATTTTCATTAAATTGAAGGTTGGGGTTAGGATTAGGGTTTAAGATAAGGGTCTTAACCCTCACCCTAAAATTTGATGAAAATATGGAGGGGGTGTGAACTTCTTCAGAGACAGTGAACTATTGCCGACTCTTCTTAAATAAAAGTCATAATAAACTGAAGCCAAAACTAATTAGCGAGTACTGGCTCTGGTGTGCGGCCGCTTAAAGGGAATTTGCTGATTATATTTATTAATTAAAGACTCACACATAGTTCAATACCATCAATGCAGAGTCCAAATACCTACTAATTGAATAGAGGACAAACTTAAAATTATTGACCAATTACGTGGTCAATAGTGTCCATTTTTCAAAACGATGTTAGGGGTCCTGTGTGCGGCCGCCCCTACCCCTGTGGGCAGCCACCTATCATTTGGCGAGCATTTAGCGCCATATTTGTGATGAAGTAAACAAAATTAATATTGTATTTCATGCTTTACACACCAATACTTTATGAAAAGTAATAATACTGTGTAGAAACCCATAAAATCTGTCAAAAGTGATGATCTACCAAATGCTGTGACAAAAAAATGAAGGCAGAGTACAATCTCCTACAAAAACCTGCATTTTGTACATGTTTTACAAAGGGTGGCCGCTCACAGGACCCATCATGAGAAATGGCTCTATCTTTTTCTCTGGTGGTATAAATAAGAATTTCTGCAGCAAAATATGGAACATGAACTTTATTCTCTCAAATAAAAATCTATATCGTGGTTTAGGAAACCACTCGTTCATTTGACGCACGCACTTGTGTACAAAGAGAATGGAGGTGGAAATAGGAAACCAATGCGTGTGACTGAATAAAGCGCTGCTGTACAAAGTGAACGGTGGTTTCCTATTTCGCGATAATGCCAATCAAATTAGTTATCAAATTGAACAAATAAAGCTTAAGTGTTGGTTTAAGTATGTCAAAGTTTCTTAACTTAAAAGTTAAGAAACTGCCATTTTTCAGTCAGTGACTGGTGGTGTCGACTTCTAGATCTAATGATATTCAGCGAGACTCATTATGCTTACTGCTTTCGCTGAGTATGTTTTT